>OY987334.1:76369609-77041609 GCA_963920685.1 Polydrusus tereticollis
TTTCTCCCGCTCCGGAAAATCATCGGCGAGAAAATGCAAAATAAATTAGTGCATTAGTGTGGAGGCAACACCAAGACTATTCTAAATGGAGTTTTTGTAAAATAGCCAGAATTACTACTTTGACAAAAAAGTGGTAGGGATTCTTGTATTCAGCGTATATTTAATAAAATTTAGGCTTGCGCTTTCGACTCGATACTGGTTGGCTGGTTAGTACAGATGATAAAACTATACAAAAATTAAGTGTAGAAACAGTGTAAAGTACGTAGTTCAAAAAGAAGGAAAAGAGAAAAAAACAACATTATTAAAAATATATCGGTATATAAAATTACAAGTAACACATTTAAAAGGGTAAAAGTTGCTTGATTAAAATTTTATTCTAAAGGTTATCAAGCACGGAAAAAAATTTATAAAAATAACCAAAAATATAATAGAAGTAACAATATTTTATTGCTCTATATAGGACAGCCATATGGTATATGGTAAAAACGAGTTAATATTTTTAATAGTTACTACAAAATATGTAGGAATAAAAAAATTCGTCACAGTAAAAACTATTAAACAGGAGTGCAAATAACATAAAAATAATTATGTTGTTGTTTTTCTAGCACCATTGTCACGATTTTAATAATTATTTGTAAAAACTACCAAGCAGTTTTGCACATTTTACTAATGAATATGTAAAATTTGTAACATTTTTATTTGCTTTTACACAGGATATAATGAAATATATTTGGTCTTTCTTTCTTGGTCCAAACTAAGTCTCACAGATTCCATTTTATTAATAAATCCGCCAAACTCCACATAACAGCACCATAATACCATAAAACACAAAATCAGAGTCACAATTATCCAGTTTGAACTTAAAACACATAAGAGTAAGAGTTAGAGGTACGACCCCTTTGATGGAATAATTGTAAATGCGACGGCGCGGCGCGGCTTTGACTATTCCTGTAAATTATTTAGGAGTTTCTACTATATTCATTCAGTAAAATACGAATTTTCGTACGAAAATTTTATAAGCGCTTCTATATTTTTTGATATTTTGCAAATATAGTGTTATAAAAATTGAAATAGTTTTTTGTTGAACAGTCTTACTATAATTATACCCTTCTTAATTCTAATAAAAATTTTAGTAAAGAAATATAGTAATTTTTACTAATTTTCCGTTATAACCATTTTTTATGCTTCCCTCTTCAGGTAATAAAAGATTATAAAAGCCACAAAAGGATTTAGTAAAATTCACAATACAGTTTCTTGCTTTTAACTAAAAAAAAATGGTTATTCAATTTAACCAAAACGTATTTGTAAAATTTAATATATACCTTAATTGTGGCATAATTATAATATGCTATATGAAAAGGTTAACCATATTTTTTTTATAAATTTAGTTTATAATTTTATTTTGATAAAGACTGATATACAGATTTATATTTATTAAGAGGTTTTATAGACAAATATACTATAAAATTCTTACTAAACTAAATTTACAATACTGTTTTTTCCGAGCAGCAATACTTAGTCAAATTATTGTAAGCTTTACCAGCTAATAGCGTCTTTACTTTTTTCTAAATAATTTTAGTGATTGTTGTTCCTTTTTCATAGCTTTTAGTAAATGGTTGAAACTCTTCTTGCTTCCATAAATTAACGATTTCTTAGTTAAAGCTGATATAGGTTAGTTCAGGTTAGGTACATTTTTCGTCGTGTAGCATAATAAGCATTAGGATCTATCATTTTTTTTTTTATTTTTGAAAATGAAACTAACCGTCTCCAATATGAAAATTGAGACTAAATGTAAAATTCTTCCTGAGATGAAGAATGGTCTGCAAGATCCTCGGGGCCCTATGTAGTAAAGAGAACAGAGAGCTCTTTTTTGCAACACAAGTCCCTGACTACACATTCGCCAAAAAGCAATGCCACATTGAATACGTTACCAAGCCGAGTTCTCCAGAAACCATTCTAACCGCTTAACGGCCTGAAGCTATTTCTTTTATTTAATGTGGTTATGTGTGGTCCAAGCTTGAGATCTCTGTTAACGTCAAGACTCAAAAATTTAGCACAGGTTTAACAAGAAACACTCACTCACTTCACCTTTAAAACTTATCAACAATATCGTCGAACCAACCCCTGCTTTGGCCAGATGAAACTGTTAATTGTTCTTGGATTTGAAGGAGATCTTAATATTGAGATATGACCTTTGTAAGAAAGAAAAATATATTTTGTAGGAGTAACGTTTTGTGTTTGAATCTTATTCAGTTCTCACTGCTATTTGTTTGATAATGTTAATTTCGTTCTCATAGTCTTCTTCGGACATGGGGATGTTGAGAGACCTGTTATTGTAGCAATTTAGTGAAGGCATTTTGTGGTTGATGGGATGATTGTAGTGAGAAGGTATGTTATGGTCGGCTTGTGTATTTTTTTGGTAAATTTTAAATTTCAATCTGTCATCACTGATGAGGATCCTCAGATCCAGATAGTTTATGTGGTGATTTTCTTCGATTCCGACAGTAATATTATGTGATTATATAAACAGTTTAGTCAGTCATCGACGTATCGGAACCACATGAAGGGGTGTAATGAATGAAAATGGAATTTCCATTGAAACGATTACAAGTGCACGTCACAGTCCTTTTCACAATTATTTTTATTTCTGTTCGTTCATTCCTCGTTGGATGATGTGATTTAAGCGCATTATTTTCAGTAGCCCTTAATATGCTTGGGAAAGCACGCCACTGACACGTCAGATCCGTGAGTTACATCACATTATCCCGAAATAATAGTGTAGTTCCCGGCCAGGCAGGAAACAGAAATAAAAAACACTATTTTAAGGAAAATGGCGCGCGTGTCAGTAAAAGCGGCATTAGCAAGTTCTAATGAAGTGCATTTTCCTTGACGTTTCCTCGCGGAAAAAGTATGAAATTATGCGACTCGCGTCTGTAATAAGGTGTATTTTAAGCTGGTATAAATTTCTTTTTAAAATTGGAGACGTATAATGAGCACTTATGTAAAAATGTTGCATTTTTAAGCTTAATCACTTATTTTTAAGTAGGAGGAAGTGGCCTGAGACGGCATACTAGATGAGATAGCATAGTAATCTTTTTGCGAAACTATATCATAAGATTCAACAGTGATTGGCATTCGAGCCATAAGAACCACTCGACATCAGTTTCTTTGCGTCGCTAAGTGCTTACCATAATCAAGAACTAAACAATTGGATTAAATCTCATCCTGGAAGAACGGTTACACACAAGCAAGTGGCTGGAATTTTTAGAGAAGCCTACTTCCGTGGAACTTCAATAAGAAATGAACAGAGGTGATTTGCATCGACAGGAATTTACCCGTTAAACGGAAATATATTTCCTGACTGGATTGTCGCACCTGCTGACGTAACATAAATTAAGTTGCCAGCAGATCCTTCAACATCAACAGAGGTTTTCCAAACTGCTGCTCAATTAGTTGTCACGGAGGATGCCGTTATTTCAACTAATTACTTAGAAAATTAATTGTTAGATCTTTCAGCAGCAACAAATATATCTGAAACTACGGTGTCCTTAGTTGCCAGAGAGGATGATATATGGTATATATGAATCTCTATGTTTCGCTGATATTTCTCATTTACCCGCTATAAAGCGATATATTCGTAAAAAAGGAAAATTCGATTTCTTAAATTCAACTCCAGAAATCACAGAGACAGATAAGCCGCTGTCATTAGTAAAGAAGCTGAAAATCTAAGACGTTCTGGTCGCAAAGCAAAAAGGGGAGTTAAAGTTTTATCTTCTGAAAGCGAAACTGAACCTTTGAAATATCAAGAAAAAGAAGAAGACGAAAATCCCTCTTTCATTTATTGCTTGGAACCATTTAGTTAAAGGTAAAGAATGGTGGCTTCAGTGTCAAATCTGTAAAGGTGGGGGCATGCAGAGTGCCTTATTGGTGTTTCAAAAAGAACAAGAAATGTTCCATAGTAGAGGAAATTAAAGTAGTACTTGTTATATTTCACAATATATTTCAGTTTCCTGACACGTGTTTCAACCCTTGCGGGTCATTATCAAAGGCATTGTAATTGTTAATTTCCTCTACTATGGAATATCGATTTCACCAAGCATGTAGCCCATCACTTATCAATTACATATCAATTATACAAAAAATGTTGTTTGTAAATTTTAGGTTTTTTTCTAAATGTCGTTGTTGCTGTAGTAAGCTAAAGTTTTTGGTTCTTTTCTATTTATTTCTATAGTATGTTTAGGTATACTGGGTCTCCCAAAAGTCCCGCATAAAATTAATATCAATTAAAGGAAAACGATCTAGGAAAAATGCTCGGACCCGTGATTTAATATTTTTAATTGTGCATTTTTTGACATAAAAAAATATTATACAGGGTGTCTTATAGAACAGTTGTCACGTTTTTGACAATTTTTTTAAATGAAATACCTAATTTTTTATTAGATTTTCAAATTCTACGAAAAATTCTAAATATTTTTTATGTAGGACTTGCTATCCCGTTTCCAAGATATTGACATTTAATTTGATAATTGAAACAAAAAGGTTATCCATAAAAATTTGTTATGTATTAATAAAATGAAAATTCTAAAAGCGCAACAAATGCTGGAAATGTCCACCGCTTTCTACCTGACACGCCCCTAGGCGATGGTAAAATCCGTTTACTGCATTCCTTATAAAATCAGGAGGTATTCTTTTTGTTTCTTTTCTTATTCTTTCTTTAAGATCTTCAACGTTGTTAGGTCTGTTTCGGTACACTCTTTCCTTTAAATAACCCCAAAGAAAATAGTCCAGCGGTGTTAAATCCGGCGACCTAGGTGGCCACTCAATAGTACCTTTACGACCAATCCAACGGTTTGTAAAGGTTTTATCTCGGTACCTTCGGACCTCCACGCCAAAGTGTGGAGGGGCACCATCTTGTTGAAACCATGCCATCTCATTTGGAATATCTGAATTCATCTGGTTAGGAAAAAGAACTGCTAATGCCGGAATTAAATCAAATGTTAAAAAATCCAAATCACGTTCAGCGGTAAGGTTCTCTTGAAAAAAATAAGGTCCCAAAATTCTATTATTCATTGTGCCTGCCCAGACATTAACCTTACCAGCATATTGAGTGTGCGTCTCAAGTAACCATCGCGGATTATCATGAGACCAGAATCGATAATTTTGTCTATTAACTTGCCCGTTCAGGCAAAATGTAGCTTCATCAGAAAATAAAATATTACTTGAAAAGGCATTATTAGTATCAATCCTTATCATCATTTCTTTGCAAAATTCAAGCCGTCTATCATAGTTCTCTTCTAGTAGTTCCTGTACAAGAAGAGGTTTAAAAGGATGTAATTTTTCGCTCTTAAAAAATCGATGTACTGTACTACAAGTAGCTCCATTATCTAACGCCAAAGTAACAACTGAAGAGTGGGGGTTTTCAGTAAGCGATAACACTAAATCGCTTTTTTTATCCTCGGTTAGAACGAGTGGCCGACCGCGTTTATGTAAATCTCTAACTGTACCATGCTCCTCAAATTTATAGAATACCCTACTTACAGTCGACTGAGTAATTTGGTTTTCTGGATACTTTTCGTTAAACAAAGTGCAAACCTCAGCTTGACTTCTTATTTTGTCCCCACACCCCAACATAATTAAAATTTCGATGCGCTGCTTTTCTGTTAACATCTTTAGGTAATTGACAAATTAAAATTACTTAAGTCAAAGTCAGTATTGACATAATTAAGGACAATTGATGACAGTAAGATGCCTGATTTATTTAACATGTTCTAATATAAAATACAATATGTACTAAAAGTATTACCTTTAATAAAAAAAAATTAAATGTCAATATCTTGGAAACAGCTGAAAATCGGGATAGCAAGTCCTACATAAAAGATATTTAGAATTTTTCCTAGCATTTGAAAACCTAATAAAAAATTAGGCATTTCATTTAAAAAAATTGTCAAAGACGTGACAACTGTTCTATGAGACACCCTGTATAATATTTATTTATGTCAAAAAATGCACAATTAAGAATAATAATTTACGGGTCCGAGCATTTTTCCTAGATCGTTTCCCTTTAATTGATATTCATTTTATGCGGGACTTTTGTGAAACCCAGTATGCCATTTCACCTACTAGCATCGGGTGAGATGACTTTTGCAGTACTTTTCTTTTTTGTATTAATCTTTTATTAAAATTGTTTAAGTTAGACTTTTTTGCTTTTACTTTGATGCTAATAATAGACGTCTATTTAACTTTTTTGCCTCAAATGTGATTAATTAGGCAATCCTAACTTATTTATGATGTTTTTTCCAAAAAGGATGCCATCTCACCCTACTATGAGTGTACAGTATATGTTTTTGCTAATTTTGGATACACTTACGTATTTATACACTGCGTCCATAAAGTCTTGCACAAATTCATTTAAAATTCAGGGGCTTATTTTTTTTAAAAACGCTCGGACACGTCAATTAGTACTTTTGTTTGCGCATTTTTTAACGTAAAATGTTTTTATACAGGGTGTCGCACGTATGAGGTATGAGGTCATCAAGGATTTTTTTTAATGGAACACCCTGTATATTATATCAATTTTGAATTCTATGATGAACACTTAACACCTCTGGAAATCACGGTTTCCGAAATATTGACGTTTGAAAATTTATTTTAAACACATTTATTGATGACCTCATACCTCATACGTGCGACACCCTGTATAAAAACATTTTGCGTTAAAAAATGCGCAAACAAAAGTACTAATTGACGTGTCCGAGCGTTTTTAAAAAGTAAATACCTGAATTTTAAATGAATTTGTGCAAGACTTTATGGACGCACTGTACATATCCTCGTTATCATTGTGAAATTTCGCGATAAACTATCAATTAATCAACACTTATCCTATCTTATCGCTTTAATAAAAAGCAAGACATCATTGTAATTTTTAGGTTATTTATCAACACAGCGGCAACATGAGCCGCCCAACTTATTATTGCAGTTGTGATCCTTATAGGCACTGTCCACACAAACCGTTTGGTAAGAAATCTATATTGTGCCCTTAACTCCAACCACTGATTTGTTTTTTTTTGATAAATTTTAGGTTGGGTAGCACCACCATTTCCACATCCAACACCAGGTTGGCCGCGTCCTCCAGGTAGCCACTAATCTTTAATTTTCTTATATCTACGTTAAATGCTAGTGGTTCAGATTGTTGTTAATACTTCTCTTTATATAGGTCCACGATATACTCCTCCTCCACCGGGCCCTGGTCGAGTAATCCCCGCATATATTCCCCCGCGACCCGGCCCACGTCAAATAATCCCCGCATATGTTCCTCCTCCCCCAGGCCCTGGTCAAGTAATCTCAGCATGGCCGCAGTGTGGACACCATTCGTGTTGTCGTGGTTGCAATCATTGTAGTCGCTGGACATGGAGATAAACTTTTTTTTTCTTGATAAATTATTGAAATAAAACAAAATATATTTCTTTATCATCATTTTGGAAATACTAAACAAGTTGTAAATTATCTGCCCTAATAATTTATAGAAGTATATATATGTATTATGTTAGTGTTTATTGATTAGGTGGTATCTACAATTATTGTTATTTATTGATAGATTTTACTCGGTACGGGGGAAGTTCAAATTTAAACCGCAATTCATTTGTTCCGCTTGCTTATGCGTTTGTCTTGGAAGATTCATTATAAAATGTCTTTGGCTGTGCGCCATACACAGATTTGTAAGACCTCTTCTCAAATCTGATGATCTTCCAAAGATTCTTTTAAAGATCCAAGTAGATCTTTTGCATCTTAAAACACCGTCAACATTTGGGCTTTTAAGTATTTTTCACAAACTGTCGATGAAGTTTTAATACATTTTCGACACGTTCTTTTTTATTGCGAAGAAGCTAATTATAATTCATAGCACCACAAAATTTACAACAAGCTATTCGGACATTGATGTCAATACTAAATAAAATATATTGCAGTCAAGCTTTGTAGAAGTTTCTAGATGTACTGGTATAATAACAAAAAACACAAATTTTATCAATTGCATCAAGAAATTTCAGGCTTAAATTTGAACCTGTCTCTTAATCTGCTTCTAATAAATATACATCATAGCAATCGTTTGTTTTATTATACTCAGAATACTGATAAAAACGATAATGTATCTCATGAGTCACGTTTCTCCCTGCACAGTGCAAATTAATTTTAAGTATTTTTTTACACAATGTTTCCCACAGGCGTCAAATATATCAGCGTTATCTATTAACCCATATATTCCACCTATCAAAAACAATAAATAGTGTCCAGAGCGCCAGAGAAGCCTCGATAACAACCGAAAACTCTAACATTTGAGTTGTGTATGTCACGAACAATGAAAATCGATTCCGGCGATTTTGCTTGATGAATTGGAAGAAACAATGCGAACAAAACGGGGTTAAAATAGCCCCATCGAAATCCAATCAGCTTGAAATCGGGGCATTTTGAGGGGATTCTTGTGGATTCGCTTAAAATAAATAGCAACGAACGAACCGCTGAAAGTAGGAAGTATTTTAACATAAGCGAAAACTATACTCATTGTTAGTAATAAAACGAACTGTAACCATTCAGAATTTAAGCCTTTTATGCTTTAGATAACTGTTTAACCAGAATTGTTTTTGTTAGTTTATTTTAAAATTTTTTTATTACTTGAATATTTTTAAGAAACGTTGGTAATTTTTTATTTTTAAGTTTATTGTCTATATTAATTTTTAATTTATATAAATGCTGGAGGTCTAGATAACTTCTTGGTCTACTGGGTGATGCATGGCTTAGTTGAACATAAGAAATCCCATGTAAATTGGCTCCCCTGTACATTTTAGAGAAAAATTGTATAATAATTTCTTGAAGATGCCGATATAATAAACCAATATGCCATGTTTAAATAAATTTTAATAAGCGAATCCTAACTTATTCAATTAAATGTGATGACAAAATTACGAAACTTCCATAGTTTAGGTAATACACCAGCAAATAACTTATATGACGCTATTGTCAAAAATTGACGTAAAGCTGGACATAACGAATAAAGATTATTTATATTAAAGACACATTTTCGTTTCACCAATCCGGCAAACGCATATCCAAAATAAAAGACACCATTATGTTTTTCTTATTAAGCCTTTAATTTAACATAACATACCTAAGACTACAGATTTTCACAAAGACATTAATTAATTAAATAACTTGAAATGAAACACGTATGTGTTGTAATTTTCACAATATATTTGTCAACATGACATATGTTTCGCCAGCACAGTGGCTTCTTCAGATGTGAGGAAGGTATAACAATTTGTAAAATAAGAAGCCTAAAATTAAGGTACCTGAACTAATGATATTATAGTAGGGAATTATTGTGGTTCAATATAAATTTAACAATGGAGAGTTGTTATTATCTAATTGGTCATTTAGGATATTTTGGGTTTTTCTACCCTTGTTAATAGATAAAGACTCCAATAAATCCAATTTTATGCCTTTGTTCTCAGTGTGTAAGATTTGGAAATTTTTATCAAATGTATGATTTTCGATTTTTAGATGTTCCGCGTAAGTTGAATGCTTATTATTTTTAGAAATAGAATCGTAATGATCTTTAATTCTGGTATGGAACGATCGACCAGTTTGGCCTATATAATACTTGGGGCAAGATCCACAATTTAATTTATATACTCCATTTTTATTAATTTTATTAGTTTTGTCTTTGTTGTTTTTTATGATAGAGCCTAAACTACCCTTAGTCTTATAAGCAATCTCAATATCGTGTTGGTTCAGAAGTTTTTTAATATTATCACTTTGTTTGCCTAAGTAAGTAATGGAATGGTATTTAGTATTGTTTTTTGTCAAGGGGTAGACCTCTTTAATTGCTTTTTTATATTTCATTTTAGTAAGGATATTATTTATAATTTGTATTGAGTAACCATTATTGACCGCGATTTGTTTAATTAAGTTTAATTCTTTATTATAATTTTCTATAGACATAGGAATGTTAATTAATCGAAAAATCATACTATTATAAGCTGCCAGTTTATGTTGCATTGGGTGATGTGATTTGTTATGAATGGTTATGTCATTGTGTGATGGTTTGTGAAATATGGAAAAATCTAATTTATTATGGAAACGTTTTATAGTTAGATCTAGAAAATCAATAGAAGAATTGTTTTCCTTTTCAAAAGTAAATTCAATTTTAGGGTGTATCGAATTAATAAATTTAAAAAATAATTCAATTGTCCATCTGACCCAGTGAATGATGCTAGAATATCGTCCACGTATCTAAACCAAAATTGGCAACTTTTAGCTAAGGGGTGGTCATGTATGAGTTCCTCAATTTTATTCATAAAAATTTCGGCTAATAAGGGGCTTAGTGGGTTACCCATAATTAAACCATCTGTAGAAGTATATAATGAACCGTTAAATTGAAAATAGTTTTGTTTAAGGCATATTTGTAATAAATGAATTATTTCGTCTATGATAATTTGATTAACCAGGTTCTTTTTTAATAAACATTCAACTAAATCGATTGTCTCATTAGGTGGTATACTAGGAAATAAGTTTTTTACATCGAAAGAAATAAGTTTAGCATTATTCGGAATACTGAAGTTCTCGATCTTAGAAATCAAATCGTATGAATTTTTAACACTATACTTAGGTAAAAAATTACAATATTTGCCCAGAATACTCAGGTACCTTAATTTTAAGCTTCTTATTTTACAAATTGTTATACCTTCCTCATATCTGAAGAAGCCACTGTGCTGGCGAAACATATCTCATGTTGACAAATATATTGTGAAAATTACAACACATACGTGTTTCATTTCAAGTTTTTTAAAATTAATTTTCACCAAGTAAAGGCCGCTACGATTAAAAAATAATTAATTAAATGTTCAAACAACCCTCCATTAACAGCTGAACAATATCCTAATCGATCATAAAATTCATTTCTCCACGACCATTACTGAATGCAATAATTCCAAAATAATTTTTGATAATAGAATGTAAAAATTCTCGCTCTTGAGTTGGAATATTTATTCTGAAACACTTGCTTCTTATGCGTTTTGCGTGTATTTTTATTCCATAACAAGATACGGAATGAATATTCTGTAATTGAACTAAACGACATAGGTTGCCATAAATTTCGAAACTGTCAGTGTCAGATAAAAATGGCCGCGTTGTAATAATTATTTTCAGACAAATTTTAGTGCAAGTCAAAAAATGAGTGAAAAATCGGATGAATCAGATATGGAACTGGATACTCCACCTGAAATTACGAATATTGCGAATAAATAACTTAATTGCTTTGTACAGATTTTATTTGTTTTTATTCGTACTTTTTGGTCGTGGAGAAAATATAGTCTGCTACTCGGTTAGAATGAAAATTCGATCCGAGTGGAAGATTCCGAACGCGAGCGTAGCGAGCGTGAGGAACCACGAGTATTCCAACCTCGTTACAGAATCTACTATTCTAACATTGCTGAGTTGATATTGAGAAATTCTGTGACATTCTAACGAAATTCAAATTTTTTGCTGGTCTAGATTTTCAAAATTTACATCTTTATATTTTTTTAAGTGACCCCACAGAAAGAAGTCCTTTGGCGAAAGGTCAGGAGACCTGACAGGCCAAAGGATTAGATGCTGTGGGCTAATAATATATCCGTTAAAAAAAATATTTTGCAAGTATTCCCTAACCATGAGAGATTATGGGCAGGCCAACCATCCATTTGATACTAGATCTCCTAATTTTCGCGTACAACTTCTTCTAGTGCGGGTTCAATTCGATTTTGTAGTAAGTCCAAATAGGTTACTGCTGTAAGGTTGCCTTCCATAAAAAGTTCTCGCCCAAACATTTACTTTTTGTGGATGGATAACTTTCCGGTGCTGGTCGTGGTGAAGAGTTAACTAACTTAAGCATATACAGTGTTCAAGACAAGGGGTAGTACCTGCTTGTAAGGATTCCAAAAACGAAGACAGGAACATCAAGAAATTTCACCGTATGAAATGAAGGATTTTCAGTAAACCCTATCGATTTAATTAGAGAACATATTGAATATAAGATAAAAAAATCTCTTCTTTAATTACTAAAAAGGTAAATGCACAAACCAGTATGTTGGCATCAATAAATTGCCAAACATTTTTCGGATTATCGAAATCAAATTTATATACTGGACATAGCTTACCTCGGCTCTTCATCGACTCTTCTAGCATATGCCAGAGGTGACATTATTAACTTCCAACGCCATGGTAGATGGAAGTCATTAACCGATACATAGAAGACTCGATTTCCAATTAAATCGAGATTAATAAGTCATCAAGCTCTTAGCACGAACAAAGATATAACCTGCTCTGTAAGCATACCTGAAAAAAGTACTGATACGAATTTAGATTTAAACAATACTGTAACATTAAATTTTAACCTAAATATTAATAGGTAGGTATGTTTAGTCTAGTAGTTTGGCTTCAGGTTGTTGTCAGCTTATTGTTTTACTTTGTATTCCTATTTTATAGTAAACATTTTTTTGAAAAATATGGTGTATTGTTTATTGACTTATCATTATAACTCGCGAGTGAGTTATGAGCAGCTTTATACTTTTAAAATCATATCAATAATGTAAACATTATATAAAAGTATTGAGTAAAATTATATTTTGTCTTGTTCTGATTCCTTTGCTCGCGGATAAAAGAAAAATATAATATGCTGAAAAAAATTACACATATTTATATTGTGTTTTGGAACAACAAGAATACCTATAACAAATAACGAAGTATCCGAAATAAATCATCAAGAAAAAATATGTTCCTTCTCGGACATATTGACAAAAATCGCAAAGGGTAAGAGAAAAGGAAAATAATGATTGTCTGGCTTTTCGCGTATTTTTCAACTGGGTCTGTCAGGTCGCCATTTTTCTTTGCGACGTTATTTCTAATTGAACGGCCATGGTTTTGAACGTTGATGTTAAGGGCACATAAACACGAGCATTAGGTAGGTGGTGCAGCATCAAAAACTATTCCTCAAGAACAACTGGATAATTTATTCAAATTGATGCCATTGAAAGTACTTTTGTGATCACCCTTTTGCTTCGCGCGAGAAGGAAGCTGCGGAAGCATCGTTATAAAATTATTTCATCTGGAGAAAGTCATTACTCTAGAACGACCTCCCTGAGGTCGTGTTCCCAAATGACAAAGATTCAAGACCAAGCCTGTCAAACAGTTTAAAAAACCTTGCAGCTCTTCTATATTTGTAAAAGTCAGAAACCATACGTCGCCGTCGGTAAGATATTCGAGAAGATTCATCTGGCAAGGCAAGTCAGAAGTTAATCTTCGCGCCACAGAGCAGTAGAATTGGTAGTAGAAGAGTTTTTTACATGTTTTGTACATTTTTGTCGTCCCTATCCCTAAGCAATGATACAATTTATTATTTTTTTTTTAGTGGCTCAACAGGTAAACAATTGTATGAATTTGTTATTATAAGAAAACTAGGTAAGGCATTCTTAAGTAATGCATGATTTTTGCAAGATTACCAATATCCTTCACCCATGGCGGTGTGTATATTTTAGGAACGGAATAATATTCTGTGGCTAATACATCACTTTTCGTTTAAACAAAACCCCATTTACAGAAACAGTTAAACGATCCAGTATAAATGCACCCGTCAAAACCATTGTAAACGTAATTGAAGCCGCGGTCATTTTTAATTTTTAACACAAATAGGGTGGATGCCCATTGACTCTTGGCGGCCATATCGACAGACCAACAAACGAATTCAACATCAATTACACCGTAGCCAGTCATAATAAGGTTTGTATAGGGTAGAACTAAATTGGGAAACTGGTTGTTTTCCATCAAAAATATATTCTTAACGAAAGAAAAGAATTCTTGAAATATGTTTTTGAATCAAACATTATTCTAGGCATAAATAAATGTCATGGCTTTAATTTTAAATTTGAAACAAGAATGTACACTCTAATAATCATTCTTAAGCAGAATCTAACATATTATTACTATCATGGAATTATATTCTTGCCAGAACAGGGAATGCCGCATATTCTTAAATCAAAATAATTTTAAGAAACAGTTTTTGAGGGATCTAGCGACCTTGGCGCGGTAATATGTTCTGGGCGTTTAGTATTGCTGATGAGGTGCACGGTCAAAGACACGTCGATTTAACAAAGTTCTCATCTATGTTCTTGTTACTGAGTTCTGTCATTCACATTAAATATTGCGTTCATTAATGTTTTAATCTATACAGGTTATTCGAAAAATGCGCTACGAAATTTGGAAGTATTATTTTACGTAGTAAAATAAAGGCAGTAATTTATGTACAGAAGAAAAAGAAATTTTAATATTTTCTGAGTTACATCCTGTCAAAGTTCAAATTTGAAATCTGGTCCCTACTTTGGTCAGGCTTGTTTCGTATAAAAATTGAATTCAATATTTTAGCGGTAATCCAAACTTTTCTGCTTCCAATCCTGTGCAATGATTTCATCAGACATTTTTAACCTGTAACCACTGGCTGTATAATAACTTTTCTCGAAAAGAGACAAGAAAACTGTAGTAATAGTAAAACAAAAATACAGAATTGGCCGTTGAAGATAACCCAACTGCTTGTCTTACCGAACTTGTCGAAGATTCCTAAACATCATGGTGTACAAAATAATTAAAAAAAAAAATCCGAGCCTGGAATGTTCAACAACTCTATTTTCGCTTCGTAATATTTAGTACAGACTGCCTTAAGAATGGTTTGGAACATTTTAATGGATTTATACACCCCCTGTTGATAATGTAAGATCTCAAAATGTCAATTTAGCCTGAAAAGCAATATATTTCGTCTAGACTAACTCCTTTTTTATTCACCCCGATAGCTTTTCGTACAAAGCTAACAAATTTAAAGGCAAATTAGTTGTTTGGCATTCTTTGCGAACTTCATTACAGAAAGTGTTCGGAATATTTAGGGGCGTTCAAAACCTTTAAACGCATTTAAACTTCGCCTTTGTCATTTATTTACGACGAGGCATTTTTTAAAAATACATCGGCAAATTTATCGCCCCGAATTTTGTTAAATCGACTTCATAATAACGCGACACGCAAAACGTATAGTCGCTGTAAAATTTACTGACCTATTATTTTATCCGCGAAGGATTAAACTACCATCAGTTATATCCTAGTTCACCTTAAAACGACATTTTTAATTTGCATCGCAAATAGAGGTAATTGATTGACCTCTGGCAGGACCTATCTGGCGAACAGCACACATCAATTATACGGTGCATTCGATCTAATAAAGAAGAACATACACGGCGATGCACGTTTGATAAACTGCGTTGCATGAAATTGTATCCTTCGGGATAAATTCGACAAGCCATTGTGATGCATTGGTATCGATAATTTTCCCGATATTTGCTGATTTTATTTTTAGGTTTTGGACATATGCTTCCTGTGACTCTTGCAATACTGACCAGCCGGTTTAGAGGCGCCCTCAATGTTTGTTTGTCATCTCAAGGTCCCCATTCCACGATTTTTCTTGTTCTCCTGTTGTTAGCGTCCCGCGTAGAGATTTTTTCCACCCTTCTTGCTTTATAACGTATTCTAAATATATTTGAATTGTTTTGGCGAGACGTTGTCCTCGTACACCTCGGGCAACTTGAAAGTTTTTGGTCTCTTCATAGAGCCTAACAGAAGTGTATGCATTTTCATATAAAGCAGAGTGGTATATACAGTAAAACCACTGGTTACTACCGCCTCTATAACGTCACTACTTGCGTTAAACGACCGGCTATGAATTCCCCATATTTAAAAATTAAACCTCATTATTTTATACTTCTCTTTACCGACCTATCTGTTAAAGGACCGCGGGCACTCATCATCGGAATCTTTAGGCAATAATAATGCTAAAACCCGACCCGACAATTCTTAAGGAATATAGGAACATACACTAAATTTTTTATTGCAGGCGAATCCATTCAATTTGCTTAAAGGCTGATAAATCGGTTGTTAACATGAGTTTTGTTCTAAACAGATTTGTGTATTTTGGGACTAACGTCAATATTTGAAGAGGGCAAGAAAAAGGAAATGTCTTTCTTTAAGCAAAAAAATTGAAATAATCGAGGAAAGTGAAAGAACTGGTTTAAGTACCAGGAAATTGGCTGAACATTTTAAAGTGGGTATGCTGCTTCAAAACAAAGTAGAAGTTAGAAATTTGTTTCGAGAAGGTGGCAACGGTGAACAAAAAAAAAATTTGATAAAACCGAAGCACTGGCAGTAAACTAAGTTGTTTTAACTGGTTTTGTAAGGGGCGAAAGAAGGACCAATATTCGGGCCCATTATTCGAGCAAAAGCCCTCGAATCTGCACAATGTCTAGGACTAGATAACTTCAAGGTATCAAATGGATTGTTAGAAGAATTTCGTCGTTGGCACGAAATTACCTTCAAGAAAATATGTGGCGAATCAGCCGATATCAATATCGAAGACGTAACTGCTTGGAAAGAAACGCTATTGACCATTTCAAGGGACGTATTTAATGCAGATGAGACAGGTCTCTACTATCGTGTATTGCCAACAAAAACGTATGCATTTAAAAAGATGACCAGTGTCCTGGAAAAGAGCAAAACAATGATTTATAATTCTGTGCAAATATGAAAGGTTAGAGTTAAGGAAGAATTACTTATAATAGGCAAAAACAAAAATCCTCGATGGTTTAAGGGCGCACATATCGATAAGTTACCTTTATAATATGCCTCGAACAAAAAAGCGTGGATGACAGCAGACATCATGACAACATGGCTTCACAGATTTGTTACCAAGATGAAGAAGCAGAATAGAAGAGTGGTATTGTTTCTGGATAATGCCAACCTTTGGACCAAGGCATTATCCAGAATTTGAGAATGCTCTACCGAAGCTACCTTATTAAGAGACTTTTAACATGCATAGACAGTGGTTGTCCTCGTCAAGAAATCGAAAATAATATTACCATAACCAACGCCTTGATATGGATTTCGGTGGCCTGGCGCAAAATGTCCCCAGTGACAATGAAAAATGCGTTATAAAAGCCGGATTTATGTGTAATACAGATAATATTAACGACTTCGAAGAAGAAGATAATATTCCGCTCGCACAACTGTCCTTACATTACGGACACATTTTGTGAACTTGAAACAGTTTGCCTCTATTGATAACGATTTGCCAACAGAAGTGCAGGATTGACTATCGTCGAGTTTATTGAAGAGATCGAAAAAACGGATCAAACTACTTTGAGACAGAGGCAGAGGAACCTGAACTTGCTCCAGTGTCGAAAATATTAGGCCTATCTTAAGCCTGCGCAAGTTTGAGAGACTTTGAAAACTTTTTTAATAATGTTAACAATTTTGACAAGTCTACAAATATTTCTCAATTGCTATTAAAATGTAAATCTGAATTTTATAAAAATAAAATAAAAAATATGAAGCAACCAATATTTTTTGATTTTAAAGAATAAGAATTTGAAAGCAAACATACAGTAAATCGTCTAAAATATATGTTAGTGTGCACGTGCAGTATATGCATATTGGTAAATTTGCTTCATCTTACTTAAATCCTCATTTGGCTCGTTTTCAATTAAATGATTGAACGAATTCGTTTCGGGTTATACCAATTAAATCTTTTTCTCAGTGTATGCGAAAAATCAGCTTAATCTTACAATTTAAATTGTTGGAAATTCAAAAATAACATGAACTAATGACGAAAATATCTATATACATATATACACAACAATATGGGAAGACGTTATTTCTTAAACCGAAACTATTTTAAAATTTCCCTGATCTTGCACAAAGGGAAATATCGAATACAATTTTGCCTTTGAGGACAAAGATAGTAACCCACAACGTCTCTTTATTACTTCGTATTGTATAAAGTATAGAATGCACCTGGCATTGTAATATGTTGGTATATTATGCTGATTTTAAATTTAAAAGGGTTTTGAGGCGAATGCGACAGCATACGAGTCTTGAGAACACAATACATACAAGTATTATTGAATTAAATTAATTATCAATTTCTCGCGAAACTGCCCTGCAGTCCGAGTTATTACTCAGCAAGTTAACAAGGTGGATATAATATAACAGTAATCTGCTGGAAACAAAGGACAAGTCGACCGAGATGCTAACTAGGAAATGTTGCAATCTCACGCGTGGTTTACTCGCAGGAACTGCGTGTAAAGGTTTGTTAACCCCAAGTGCTTTATCGATTATAGGGAGTAAAAACGCACAACTTAAGCACCCCCTATCAAACAACTTCTTAGTAAGTCTGTAGGATCGATTTGACATTTTTTCCTCGAGCGATTAAATGCCTTAAATGAGCCGACTGATCCAAAATTGAACGTATTTCTCTTTCCGAATTCAATCGGCCAAAATAGATTAAGATTTACGCTTTTAAAAGGAACGGACATGGAAGATTGATGGAAAAACGGTCGGCTGAATTAAGAACAGGCTGATTGAAGGGATATCTCTGTCCATTATGATAACAGGACTAATTAGATACGTAGAAGTATCATTATTGTTATATTATAGGTCTGTTCCAACTATTAGTCCCTGACAGTTTCAAACTGTCAAATGCAATCAACCAGTTGTAGGACTTAACAAGGAATCCTGGGGTCTACACGCAATATTCATCTGATAGACTCTATTTCTGATTAAAAATTAGTCCAGGACTGCTGGTTGGAATAAGTCTAAGGCCGCTTTCAGACAAACGAATTTTTTCATTTTAAGTGGACTGCATCTTTTAAAAGTAGATTAACTCTAACGTATGGTATTCCTGAAGAATTATTTTTTATTACGCATTTTATGAACTGAAATACTTATAATTATAAATGGAAACTCCGAATTTTTTTTTTGTGATATTTTTAAAGGACGCCTAAATTTGTATATTGGTGCCTAGTTTAACTGTATACTTACATGGGTCTCTACGCCCTGTTCAAAGAATTTATTGATGAAGTTAATGTAGAGGAACAAGTATCGACTGAATGGCCAGAGCTAAAACCGTGCTGTTGACCAATTATTATTTGTTGAAAGATTTTAGTTAGTACAGTTTCAATGCAGTGCTCGAAGAGTTTTGGTATAGCTGAGAGAACACTGACTGACCGGTAGTTCTTAATATCATATCTACTGCCTGATTTGTGGATAGGATAGATAGGCTCTTCACCTTTGTTTATATCCGGTTCCACCAAAGCCTTTTCAATAGTAGCGGCACCAATGTTAGAAATGGATTTGAAATGTTCGGGAGGAATATGATGGGCATTGTAGAAACTTTTAGGATTGGAAACTGATAAGAAATAATGAGCAAAAGATTGGCAGTATCGGCTTTATCCGTGTTAAGGTGCATCTCCTTTGGAATGACGCCAAAAGAAGTTAGAAATATTAATGGTGGTCGGATAGGAAGATAAATCTAGAACTCAACAAGAAGTGGTTAGATTATTTAAGGAGAAACATCTAGACTTGTCTCCTATAAGTTAAAGTACGATAGGTAAAATTGAGAAAATATTTTGAGAAAATAGATATGTAACATTTACTAAAAGACAAGCACTGGACGATAATACGAAATTAGACGTACTCTTAACAATTGAAGATAATTCATTCATTGCCACAAGACAGCTAGAGACCAGAAAATTGTATTGGTCTCTGTACTAAACATTCTTAAAGTATAAAAGTATCACCCTTACAAAATACAGCTGGTACAGGAGACTGTAGCTACAGGCACGTATCCAGGATTAGGTTTCGGGGAGGGTCCAGATCCTGAGTATTTGTATAATATATATGTGTGTGTGTGTGTGAAAAAAATTATATCAAGGACAATTGCATTTTAATAATGAAAAGTGAAAAGCTCAGACACTTTTATAAAGCTAATCTACGATTTTTTTTATTCGCCACAACATTTATAATCGAGTCGACACTAACATCTATGTTCCAGTGAATCGAAAGTACAGCTAAGGAGCTCAATCTCTGGTGTTGCATTTTATTTTGAAGTAAAGTCTTCACTCTGTTCATAGTCGAAAACGACCTCTCAACTGTAGCAGTGGTCACTGGTAGGGTAGATAAAATGATCAGCAAATGATGGATGAATGGGAAAAGTTTTTGTTGTATATTTCAAGAAGAATGAGTGTTTTGAGGTTTGTTTCTTTTAAAACTTGATTACACCATATATATTATTCACCTTGGAGAGCAGATATTAAATTTTCTTCATCAAAAAATATAGATAAGGGTTGTAGCTAAGTGGCTTTATCAGGCGATGCAAACCCTGGTAGTAGGGCTTGAAATGCTAACAATATTGTCGTTGAAAATTAACCATCAGCTGGTCGGCATGGTAAAAAAATAGCGACCCTGAAGTATTCTTCAGTAGAATTAGTTGTGGGATTTGCACGATTGCTCTGTCTGCCAGTCAGGCGAGGAGTTTTTAGTTCACTTGCAGCAGTCCTTCTAAAAGCTTCGATGCGGTATTAAAAAGTTCTTTGAAATTAATTCTCCATCTTCTCTGGTTTTTTGTAGCAAAGCTATCACATCATTAGCGCCCTGGTCAAGGGCTAAGACCAAATCATGGGAGGGACTCTGCAGGTACTTGGATAGAGGTAACGTGAAACTAAGGAATTTTTCACATACTAACAGCGACACAAAAAATTCGCTCCTTTCGATCGTAAGCAAAAACATCATAGCTTTAGAGGAATTAAATGACAACAGATTTCCCTGTAGATTTGGGGGAGCGGAATACCATTTTAGTGGATAGCGGGATTTATAGAGGTATTATATGAGTATGAACTCGTTCGGGGGGGGGACCCCCCTCTAAATACGTGTCTTTGCAGTTATGTGAGAAAATGATGGATTTAATTGACAGAAATGTCGTTAACTCAGAAAATATATTATTTTCTGATGAATACGTTTACTTCACTCAACTCGAGTGCAATATTTGTCATTTGGGATCGACAAGTACCTCGTGCGGATATCTGGTTTCAGTAGGATTCAGCAGGATGGGGCGCCTCATTATACGAAGCCTCTTCGTGAGTCATTCCACCGAGGTCTCCGGATATTACCCCACTTGATTTTTTCCTGTGGGGGGGTTACTAAAGTTTTTAAGAGAAAATCAGAAAATATTACGGTATTAAATGAATAATAGGTTTTGAGTGTGGACTTATTACACTAGAGGCTACACAGAATTTTATAAATGGATTTTATTTATGACTAGGTTGCTGACAGCAAGTGACATTTTTAACACCTTTTCATAAAACTTGCCATAAAAATAATTGTTCATATGTCGGAGCGATTTTTAGAAAAGTATACCAAAGTGAAAATACAAAATTAATTTCCTATTACATGTCCTCACAACGAGACGTGTGACAATCAGAAAATTCTTATTGAAAAAACAGACCAAAAGAAGACTACATGTTGACAAGGAGGCTTCATTGGGGAGAGAACAGTTTGAACAAACCTTTTAAGCATACGGGTCGGTTCCCAAGTTGAAAGAACAAAGTAAATAATAGGAAGACCACAATAAATTTAGTAGGGTTAGTAGATGTTCTAGAGAGGATTATAATTTACACAGGATATTTTAATCACTATGAATTTTAAAGTATGCTTAAACCCTCCTTATTGGACTTGCAATAGCTCTGTTAATGGATATAAGAATGTCTACACAATCTCCTTATAGACAGCAAATATTCCTAAATAAATTGTAGCAATAAAAGGATTATAAATCCAATATTATTAATTATTTATATCTGCATTTGATAGACGTACCTAAATTTTCTTTCTAGTTCGATTCATTCAAAATTATAAGTAACTGCATTATACTAGTAATTAGGTCGGTTTCATTAGTGTTAAAACTAGAGTAATACAACGATATTTATAAACTTAATTTAACTATTGAATGGAGTTTAAATTACTTAATGGACATCCATATTAAATTTATAGAATGAAACACTTGTTTCTAGATTTCCACTAACTTTTATTTAAAATTTGTTGACAATTGTTTCGCCAACACTGTGGCTTCTTCAAATGTTTAAATCCGAATGAATATAACACAAAAGTATACTACTTAATCCTAAGTACCTAATTTGAAATTATATACAATAGAATTAGTAAATAGGATTTAATAACGGGGGTTTTTGTCGTTTACCATGTAATAAAATTATATTAATGAAAAAGGTTTAATAATGGGGAATTCCTCAGATCCAACTGTTCATTCAGTAGTACATTTGAATTTTTATATTTATTTATTTCCATCGATTCCAATAAATCTAATCTCTTCCCTTTGTTGTCTAAGTGTAAAATTTTGAAATTGTCATTAAAATTGTGGTTTTTGCTCAATAAATGTTTGGCATAATTAGAATTTTATTTTTTCTTTAAAAAACTACTTTTATGTTCCTTTATTCTGTTCTGGAATGACCTACCCGTTTGGCCAATATAAAATTTTGAACAAGAACCGCAATTTATTTGATGAACTAACCTGAACTCCTGATTTATTTTGTTTTTTAGTTTTTGATTTATTATTTTTAATGTACTTACAAGGGTATTATTAGTTTTAAAAGCTATTTTTGAACCTCTTTTCTTGAAAAAGGTAGCAACTTTGGTTGTGACTTTACCTGTGAATGTTAACGTCTGGAAATTATTTTCTTTAAGTTTATTAACGGGGAATACTAATTCTATTGCTTTTTTATACTGCTTTTTTTTACCTAATTTTTTAATTCAAGATACGTTGAATCCATTATTGACTGCAATTTGTCTAATAATATTTAATTCGTTATTAAAACTATTATTTGAAAGAGGTAAAAAAAAGAATGTAACTCTTTTATTCTTATATAACTCTGCATGGTTGTATAATACAACATTCAAACTTTGCTGTTGAGAACAAGCTTGTTAAAAGTAACAACAAAAATAGTTACGAAAAGTTACCATGCCATCACAATTTCAACCTATTAGAGAAAACAAGACAATTGAGAATATAAGATATACAGAAGCCAAGGGTTGTTTTCTTAACTATTGCAAATGTCTCTGGTCCCTAGCTAAAGATAGAAGAGCACTTTTCTATAATTGGGACTGTTAAGAGAGTTCAGATTAGACATTTCTATTGTTGGCTCTGCAAGATTGTGCTTTTATTGCAAAATTGTCCGACATTGCGATAAATGCAAATAATTTAGGGCATGATTTAAGTAATTTGTCTGTGTTCCAAATAAATAAATCTTTTAACCTGATAACTTTACATTACATTCAACATCCTGTATATGCATTACAAATATGACTAAAAGTCATATACAAGGAAGCTCTATACGTTAATTTAACATCCCTTCATACCATCACCTTAAAACGTCAATCTGGAACGAGAAGCTCCTTAAATCCAACAAGGTTAAAGGTATAATAATAAGGGACTTATCACAGCAGGCAAGTGTCATAATACATGATAACCAATCCTATTAGAATGGTATTTCCTCGCGACTGAGCTCATAATAAGGGTTGACACGTCTGGAGTTATCTTGTTTTAACACCACTCTATAGCTGTGTGGGGAGGGGGGGGGGGCGAAGGGGAGTTGCTTGTTTTGGATTATCGTATGAAAAAAAAACTAGGTCGTTATTATTATATGATGCGTTAGTTCTAGCTGTCTTCATTATTTACTCGTGCGACAATAAAACCCTTTGTGTGAATGCTTTGCACCTAATAAATTTACCAGATTTTCTTAAACAAAAGGTGCATACATGGATATTCAGAATCCAGGTGCAATTTGCAAGGAACAATGCCCAACCCGAGAAGATCATTTTCCGGGTGATTTAAGCGGAGGTTTTCGCGGCAATTTCAGCTAAAAGGACATGTTTACACTGGTCGGGAAAGTTAAGAACCGTGCTAACAACCATTAACACTTTAAAGTTAAATGGATTTTGTAATATCTGAGTGGCTCTTGTAATAGGCGTTTTATCGGTTATAAAAAAATATATGGGAATAGAAAGCTACCAGGATAGTTAACTGTATAGTCTATCTTTAAATGATGCGAAGTAATAAATCAATCAAAACCGTCTTCTTCATGGGCGTGCAAGATTTTTCGGCATGTATAGATTTAAATAGGCCTGAATTTTTAAATTTGTGCAGAATTAGTACAAGTATCCCATTAAATTCAAGTTTTGTCTTCAAATATATATTTAAATTTTAAATTTTTTGAGCTTAAAATTATGTACACTCGTACCATTTACCGAAATTTAGAAAGCAATTTTATCAAAACTAATTAGAGTCTAGGTACTTATTCCGTTTCTGCTCTAATCATTTTATTCCTCTTTTTTTTGTACCTAATCCTGGTTACCTGTTTGCTAATTATGACTCTATTGGAATAATACACCTTTTTATATCTATACACACCTACCTTGGGTGTTTGTTTCTTAGTGAAACTAGTCAAAGTGTGAAGTGTCAGTGTTTTTTCAATTAAATATGGAGAATTTTTAACACTTGCCTAAACACCTTAGAGTCGGTCCATGTACAGTAAATGAAAAACCATATATTCTTAAATAGAAATAAAGGTCTGTCTTTACCACCAACTAGCTTTATTTGCCCCTCTAGGGTAGAAAACAAGGGTTATAGAAAATACATAAAATGATGAAGAATTAAAATAAATTTCTTAACGTTGTACTACTTTCGACTTTAGGGAAAGTCATCATCAGCAACTAATCATTTAAGAAATTTTGTTATGAAAAGTAGTTAAAACAGTTGGGAGAACAATGTGTGATTCAACAATAAAATACAATGAAATGCAGATTATGCAACCATTGGAATAGACAGCAGCTTATTATAAGGACGATGTATCTCTATGCAATGGTAGGAGATGATTTAAACGCAAATAGGATAAAAGACCCTAATCATGATACAGTGATTTAAGAATGTTGAAATTAGAACATGTTGTAAAAGAAGAAATTAATTCTTAATTTAAAATTAAACTGACTTAGTGAGGGGACATGTATATTGTTGTGGTGGATTAGATTATATGCAAATTTAATTAAATGAAACTGCTTCTCCTTAAAATTGTCATTTCTGGTAAAAAATTTGGGAATACATCAAGTGGTCATTATTCACATGTTATATTATTAAAATAAAATAAAATAAAATTTCTTTTAGTAAAATCACAACATTGTATTAATGAACCAAATGATTTCTTCACCTGGTAACAGGAAGAAAATTAAAACTAAGAATTCCCTTCATTAATACAATGTTTTGATTTTACTAAAAGAAATTTTATTTTATTTTATTTTAATAATATAACATGTGAATAATGACCACTTGATGTATTCCCAAATTTTTTACCAGAAATGACATAGTTTCGTTTTGACAATTTTAAGGAGAAGCAGTTTCATTTAATTAAATTTGCATATAATCTAATCCACCACAACAATATACATTGTCCCCTCACTAAGTCAGTTTCATTTTAAATTAAGAATGAATTTCTTCTTTTACAACATGTTCTAATTTCAACATTCTTAAATCACTGTATTATGATTAGGGTTTTTTTATCCTATTTGCGTTTAAATCATCTCCTACCATTGCATAGAGATACATCGTCCTTATAATAAGCTGCTGTCTATTCCAATGGTTGCATAATCTGCATTTCATTGTATTTTATTGTTGAATCACACATTGTTCTCCCAACTGTTTTAACTACTTTTCATAACAAAATT
Organism: Polydrusus tereticollis; assembly: GCA_963920685.1. NCBI lineage: Eukaryota > Metazoa > Arthropoda > Insecta > Coleoptera > Curculionidae > Polydrusus > Polydrusus tereticollis. The sequence goes on from OY987334.1 coordinate 76,395,284, forward strand.
TCTTAAATGATTAGTTGCTGATGATGACTTTCCCTAAAGTCGAAACTAGTACAACGTTAAGAAATTTATTTTAATTCTTCATCATTTTATGTATTTTCTATAACCCTTGTTTTCTACCCTAGATGGGCAAATAAAGTTAGTTGGTGGTAAAGACAGACCTTTATTTCTATTTACAACCTCGCCACAGAACATGGACTACTTCTTAAATATATTCTTAACTGTTACGATTCTGTTAAAAGTATGAATCCGGATTTGAGTGTTGACAATGCAGTGCAATTTACAGTAGATATGCTTAACGTTCAGAAAACAACAATATATAAACTTTTAAATGAAGAAAAAAGTGTTGGCATCAAACCTCCAAAAACTTCTCCAGGACGAACAAAACATGAGCTGGATGACGTTTTAATGCAGAGAATAAGTTCATAGCTTCTTTTTAAAAAAAAAAATTCCCACGCTGGACAACATTTTGTCCTCAATCCGAGAAGACCAGGACTACCCATTTATGTGTAGAAATACGTTTTGGAAATTATTAAAAAAAAATGAGTTTTCGGTGGAAAAAACATAATAGGCAATATTATATTTTAATAGACAAAAGCGATATCGTCTGTTGGAGAAGAAATTACTTAAGAAGCATCTGAAAAGACAGAGAAGAAAACAAAAAAGTATTTAACCTAGACGAAACATGGCTAACTGAAGGCCACACTGTGAATAACTTTTAGCAGGATGAAAATATTAAAAGTTCAAGGCAAGCTTTTTTGGAAGGATTGTCCACAGGATTAAGACCGCCATCTGGAAAAGGACATTGACTTATCATAACGCATATTGGAAGTTCTGAAGGCTTCGTTGAAGGTGGTCTTTTGATGTTCCAATCTAAAAATACAGGAGACTATCACGAAGATATGAATGCCGATGTCTTGGAAGAATAGTTCGATCAAATGTTGGAACTTATACTAAAAGTAAATAGGATAATGCAAGTTATCACTCTAGGCTGACGGAAAACTACCGACAAGTGCGTGGCGTAAAAGTGAAATAACAGAATGGCTAAGTTTAAGACAAATAGAATTTCCATTAGATTCCTTAAAAAAAAGAACGATTGGTACTAGCCAAATTGCATAAAAATGCATTAAAGAAATATGTAGTCGATGAAATGGGAAAGTTACGAGGAATATCCGTGATCAGACTCCCTCCTTACCACTGCGAATTAAACCCGATCGAACTTATATGGGCTCAAATAAAGACAGATGTCGCCAGAAAGAACACGACCTATAAAATGGTGGATTTAAAAAGACTCTTTAATGAAGCTATGGTAAAATCAGTGCGGAAAAGTGTATCGATCATGTGATAGAAGAAGAAGCTAAAATGTGGCAGGTAGATATAATAATCGAAAAAATGGTTTAACCGCTTATTGTTAACGATGTTCATAAAAGTTCATATTCCGAATCGGACTATGATTAAGCCATAATGACAAGGTATTATTCGATTTTTGAAAATGCTTCCTTTGTAAGATTCTATATTATATCTTGTTTTTGTAATTATATTATGTAAAATAGTACCACCCACTGTTATTTATTAGTTAATACGATTTTTTAAATGTTTTCGTATGTACTAAATACCTACAAATATAATATAATATGATTTTAGGAGAATAGGCATGTTTAAGATATTTAATTTAAAAACTTCCCCAATACACGCTCGTGGCTAAGATATTTTCCCAACAACAATGGTAAATCCTTAAATATAACAATAGCTTGCGATAAACTCAGAGTGGACCTACCTAAAGAATCCTTATTATTTGAATCCTTTAATGTAAACACAATAGATTTTAAGGGATAATGTTTAAATTGTTCTTGATACCCCGGTATGCGTTCTGCATAATTAATGAGCATTTATTACCTCGCGCCATTTAAAGATAGACTATAGGTTATTTTAAAAATTGCCTCTTGGCCCCTAGGCTGGGGATGTTAATAAAATTATAGATTATTACTAATCCTGAAAGGCTAGTTCAATTAGGCTTATAGTATTTATATCGGGATTTATGTTACAGATGTGCTCGAAGACACAATAACGGAGAAAAAGAACCTAAGCACAGTGCAATAACGCCGGCTTCCAAACAACAAACTCACGAAAGAGTCGAAGAAATACGCTTTTGTTATCTGATCAATAGAATTCGTTGTAGTTTATTAGAAACGATGTTTTCCTAGCTGGACGTCTGTTATTTTCCGATAAATTTTATCAGGATCCAGATTTAGTTTCTAATTAAGGGCTCAATAGTTGCTTTTTGTTTTTTGGTTGGTCGAGGTTATACTCGTAAACGAAAATTAGGTTATCCATTATGGGTAAAAATTAGGTTACACAAATGTAGCGCTTACTTTATTAAACTACCTTTCACGTTCCCCTGAAGGATATATACTCGGTTCCACCCTTTAACTATATACGTGTACATAGGTTATCCACCCTCTCGACTCACTTTAACCCTCCGGATTACTTATTTCGGCAAATATCTTCCAAAGTTGTACGGCCTAACTTATGGCATAACACTTTAGATGGGAGAAAGGAGTTATAAAAGACATAATATAGGGACATTAAACGCGTGCATGGGACGTGTAACACAATTATTGTCGGAATCTTAAGTTAGGCAATTAGATGCTGTTATGTTAGGTTAATGTTTCTCGCTATAGTGAAAATGTCTCGTAAAAATTTACGTAAGATTAAACATATCATCACCAAATTCTTTCTCTCCTTCTACTTTGTTTAGAATGTCGTCTGTGGTTTGCGATTTACATTGATATTGACCCCCAACTCTCGTTTAGGAGTTCTTTCTGGTTTTCTCTTTTACGATTTTTGGAATGCGGAGGTTTAGCATCATATTTACATGTTTGCTTCATGCTTTTCCACGCTACTGTCTGGAGAATGTAAGAATAATTGAATGTCGCAACTTTTTCTGATTTCTTGGTTTGTTTTCAGCAAATTAAAAAAAAATACATAAGAATTTATCAGCACTGGGCTTAAACCTTATGCTAAACTAACAAAGGGCACGTACGCCCTATCCCTTGACAGAAACCCTTTATGTCTTATTATTTAATATCTATTTTAGGGTCGTTTCATTTGAAATGCTCCGTCGGCGTCGTAAGTCAAGAGATAGAAGTTTATTAGACTTTAGCGAAATAACTTATTTTAAGGATTAGCCCACGGGTATAGCGATTTCTCCTGTAAGCATGGTAACTGAATATATGTTGAGGATTATAAATTTAACTATTATTAGATCAGATTCGTCAAGTACTTTAAAAATATGACGTAGTGATTTTTTTATTTGACAAATTTTATTTTTCAAAAACAAATTGTGCACGCATTGCGGAAATGTACGTTTCAGAAGTTTTGGCACAACATTCAATCAAGTTACAAGAATATGCGATAATAATATGTCTGGTATATTATTGAGAAAAATCTAAGATACAAAGGTATTCAAATCAAAAATTTTCACATTTTTCTGTTTGATTCCATGGGGGCTGTCAGAGTGGATCAAATCGATTAAAACTTTCTAAGGTTCTAGATATATCCTTGGCCTTGTGAAGTGTATAGTTTTTGTTCGTACTCAGAAAATGAAAAATATTTTTTTTTCGATTTTTAGTGAAAAAAATGTGAAAATGTGTTTGTACTATCAAGAAAAATCGATATATTTTATACAGTGAGAACTTGAAGGTTGGAACAAATTGAAGTACATTTTTTGAAGCTTAGTTCATGTACACAGGTCGTCCTAAAAACAAGTTATTACGGTTTACTTTATTTTTTGAAATGGATACCTCTGTTTTGTAATACATTTTTGGATTCTGCATAAAATTCTAAACACATTTCATGAAATATGTCATATACTTAAATTCAGTCGTTTGCGAGAAAATCTATATTCTTTTATTATTACTTAAATCATGATTGTAAACAAAGTCTTTGGTTGTTAGGTTGTCACATTGACAGTGACGGTTGTCCTCTGATTTCAGTAGTTTTTCCTCAAGTTAAAGTGTCTGGCAAAAGTTATCTTGATAATGTTGTAATTATAAAAAATGGTACGCTTAAGTGAAAGAGAGCGAATAGAAATATTATTAATGATTGGTTATGGAGATAGAATTCGCACACAAATGGAAGTTTGCGAACTATTCAATAACAAGTATCCTCGCAGAGAAACGATATCTCGATTTACTGTCAGTAAAATCGAAAAAAATATAATATTTCTTAAATTTCTGACTGTTTGTGCTTAAAGTAGGGGTTTTCGGTCGCCCAAAAGCGACAACTTTGACTAGAAATTATACCATTTGTTGTGAACGTAGATTCGTCACTGAATATGATATGATGTTGAAAATAACGGCTTGCCAGTATACGTTCACCCATTAGTAAAGAAAATTCTAGTCGGTATGTATCATCGCTTTCTTGAAGTTTGTGGATAAAGGTTGGTTTGAATGCGTGAAACTTATTTCTGGACAGAATATTGTGTACGTGACTTTTAGATATACCATCCATTTCATTGGCTCTTGCTCTCAAAGGAAGTCGGGGATTATTGTGAGCTGATTCTAAGACCAAAATTGTTGCAGCGTCATTTTCATCTAAATTCTTTTTTGTCTTTTTCACATCTTTAACATTACCATAAACATCGAATTTACGTACCAAATTTCTTAAGACGTTAACAGAAACGTATACATCTGGAAATTTTCGGTTGAAAATTTGAATTGCGTATTTGTAGGACACTTTTCCAATACCATAACACTTGATCAAGTAAATGCGCTGTTCTAGGGTAAGCATCTTTCTGAAGATGTTAGTTGATAGATGACAATTATTGTAGGAATGATAGCTAGACATGTGAAAACAACAATCTTGATTTATGTTCACAAAATGAGGTAGCAGTGAACTTCTCAAAATAATACGAAGTTAAATCATTTTTTAATTTCAAATAATATCCATATCCATAATTTCTTAGAAAAAACTTTATTTGCCTTTTCGATTCCTCTTTCTCAGTTCTTTCATTCTGATGTTTCAAAAAAGTTTGATTAAAAAATTTTTGATTTTGCAAATCTACATTTTTGTATTTTTTGCGCACTCTGTACAACAAAATAAAAGTTTCTTAACGTGAATCGTAATTATAGAACAAGTAAAAGAAATTATGAAGAATGTTTTCTTTCCAAAAAACTGAAAATAGAAGTTATTACAAGTATAGTTAAGTCCATCTGTGGACACACTGTATATTTCACTTGATTAAATATAAGCTGCATTGCCACAATTAACAAAAAATCAATTAAACGTTTTAAGAAATCCTTCTGGTTAATATATTTATTATTGTGAAAATACTGTAAAGTCAAAATAACTGCTGTTATGAAACAAAAGTGATGATTTTAAATAACTACTCCAGGAATTTTGCATATAAATACAAAGTTCGTTTTGTTTCGCAGCCAGGTTTCAGTTTGAATTTATTTAATTCTAATAACCTGCCGAAAGTAACGTTGATATATTCCTTAAATTATAAGAATGGAATTTTGCCATTTTAATATTCATTTGTATTAAAGTTGGGAACGGGCACATTACGCACAAACGCAAAAAAACACTTTCGCGGATTTATTAAAAAAATTTTAATTTTACCAAAATATCCATTTCGAGCAAATCACATTTTCCCTGAAATTCGGAACCCGCCACGAAAACACCGAAATATTAAATGACACAAAGTTTGATTGATTGGCAAATGGGGGAATATTAATATCGCAAAAGGAATAATGCCTGTCAGGATTTATTATTAATGCCGATTTGATGCATATAACAACGACTCAACAAGAAAGGATTGGTTATTAATAAAAATTCGACTATTAGGCGTATTTTTGCAATAATTGGGATCGAAATTTAATTAATTGGCGTAGTTATAATTGTTAATGTTTTTTAAAATTAATAATGACTTTCTTCTATTTGGTTTATTTATTAGTTGACTTACCTTTCCGTTGAAGGACTTGTCGAACGATACTTTTCTACGTTAGAGTCTGTTGCCTGAAACAAGATAAAACTGATAAAAGCAGCCAATGTAGATTTACGAAGTGATTAACATCAAGTTTACTCGGAAAAACTGGTATTTACACTTTGTTAACTGTGTTTAAACCAACCGCAAAATGTTTATGTAAAAAATGTTAACAGCGAAAACTGTGTTTCCGAAATTGCCGTAAGAGGGCAGGCTCATTCATTTTTAAAAGTTCATTTTACGGCAAAAAATGCCACATAACCCTAGAAAAATGAATAAACAATTGAAATCAGTTTAGTACAACTTATATAATTAATATTTTGGAGGAAACCTTTAGGACATTTTTACAAAAATGTCATTATGTCGTTATCCTTCAGTTCTCTAATCTTGGACATGTTTAAAAGGGAATTCCTTGGAGTTTAAATAAATCATTCAGGATTGTCACAAGTTTCCTAATATAACTTTAAGATGACGCTGTTATTCAATCTAACTTATTTCTTGATTTTTCTCTTCCCCCCCCCCTCCACTCCTTTATTAGGGAGATTGCAAAAATACCAATAATAAGAACTGTAGCGAACGATCCTTATCCGGACACCCTGCACATAATATATACATTGAAAATCGCGGGGTTTTTGACCACCCTCCACTAACCGAACCAATTTATCTAAAAGGGTTATGTTTGGCACTTAATACACCACAGGGCCATCGAAACTCGATAGATACTTAACTTATAGTTAATGTGGCCGTTATCAACTACATGGGCCCCTTTACGGCTCGCCGTTGCTTTATTGACGATATAGATCCAAAGTTAGATCCATTGTTGTGTGTTTTAGTTGTTTGGGAGTGTGTGAGTGTATGTTATACGTTATACGAGGATTATGGTGTAAATTTCGTAACAAAACTGGCCAAGTTGTACGTCTGTTATTGCCCATAAACGTGAATTGAAATAAATCGCAATTTATTAGGATTAAGATCATACAGTAGCACATGACTGAATCAATCCCGATCATGCTTTGCTACCGCCTACCAGTTGAAACGTTGTGAGAAAAACAAATAATGAGAATAATGACAAAACAAGTTTATTATTTAAGAGAAAATGCATTGTTTTCCTTGCTTAAAGAAGATCGGGAAGGTGTGAAAATATTTCGTTTCGGCTTTGCAACATATTACCACAGATATTACCACAGTTGTGTGCCTGAAATTTTAAAGTCGTATTTGAAGATCGAAAGAACAAGTTTAAATTAAAGGCTTCTGAAAATTAGTTAAAGTCTATTAAAAATGTGTGCCTACAGTGCCCTATAGGAACAAATATTCGCTTAATTAAACTGTTATATTTAACTGTTGGAGTATTTTATTTACGCGACTAAATCGACCTTCCTGACGTAGTGCTTTTTAACGAATATTACATCCAGAGATCCATGACCGTGGTGTATCGCACATGTAACACACACAGAGCGCCATAATAGTGATTATGTATGATCGCTCCCTCAGCCTTTTTGGCCGCCATGTTACCTTCCCGCCCAATAATATAGTTCCCGCATAAATTTTAGCGGTCTCATATTAAGTTAACGTCTAATGAGCTTAGAATACACGGAAATTGCCTTGTCAATGGCGGATTAATGCCTTCGAAATGTGTTTAGTAACCATGTTCCTGAAGCGGCTAAAGTGAATAGCAGATAAGTCCTTTTGGATGTTTTGGGAAAATGAGGACACGTTGCAAATTTAATATCTAGGTGCAACCAAGGATTTTTGGACCCTCTAAAAAACCTTTAAAATTCAAAATTGAGTTTCTGTACTCTACCTATTATGTGGCTTATGACTAACTGTATAACTTTGCCTAATTTTAGCTTTTCATGCTTAACCGTTTATATGAGAAACAGACTGTCAAACCGATGGACCCATACACTGAATTGTTAAAGGAATATTAAAAAAAAAAGGTTTACTTGTAGATCCGAGGAAATAAAATATCTCTGCCAACAACAATTACATATAAAAGATACGTCACGTCCGTTATATCAAAGCTTATAATATAACATTAATGTCCGCCCATAAATTCAGACGAACTAATATGTTCAGCAGGGTCTTAATGAGCTCCGAAATTATATGTCAATTTCGAGTAATGACATGTGTGTTTACAAGCCGTATCTTACCAAAGTGGTGTTCATATTTTTAAGGAAATATTAATCTTCCACTAAAATATACTTAGTACAAACTCACAGAAAAAATAGTATTGTAGGATCCTTTTCTATAAAACCTCTTAACAACTGAAAATCTGTTTGTCAGTTTTTACCAAAATAAATTTGTAACTGTTATTCAACAACAACTGCAAAACAATGATTTACAATTCTGTTCTGTGCAAATATAGAAGGTGAGAAGGAAGAACCACTTATAATAGGCAAAAGCAAAAGTCCTCGATGTTTTAAGGGCGCATATATTGATAAGTAACCTCTCCAATGGGCCTCGAACAAAAAAGTGTGGATAACAGCAGACATCATGACAACATGGCTTCACAGATTTGATAGCAAGGTGAAGAAGCAAAATAGAAGAGTGGTATTTTTTCTGGATAATGCGAAGTCTCATCCCAAAATTACACTAGATAATGTCAAACTTATTATTCTTCCACCCAATACCACTTTACATTGCCAACCTTTGGACCAAGGCATTAGTCAGAATTTTCAAATGCTTTATACAGAAGCTACAGAAATCGAAAATGAAATTACCATAACCAACGCTTTGATATGGGTTTCGGTGGCCTAGCGCAATTTGTCCCCAATGACAATAAAGAAATGCTTGTGTAATACAGATAGTATTGACGACTTCGAAGAAGAAGATAATATTCCGCTCGCACAACTGTTTCCTAACATTAAGGACACATTTGTGAACAGTTTGCTTCTATTGATAACGGTTTGTCCATCAGTGTAGAAAATATCAAGCCTATCTGAAGGCTGCGTAGGTTTGAAAGAATTTTTAAATAATGTTAAGGATTTTAACAAGTCTACAAATATTTCTTAACTGCTGTTAAAATGTGAATCTGAATTTTATAAAAAAAAAATAAAAAAAAAAAAAATATCAATCAATCATGAATTTCTGATTAGTTTAAGAAATAAGAATTTCAAAGCAAACATACAATACATTGTATATTACATATGTTAGTATGCACGTGCAGTATATACATATTGGTATATTGGCTTCATTTTATTTAATTTTAGTCCTGATAAATTTAAACAATAGGCAAGGGCCTAGCGACACTTAAAACACCGGTTCCCGTCAGATCACCGAAGTTAAGCGGTGTCGAGCGCGGTTAGTACTTGGATGGGTGACCACTTGGGAAACACCGCGTGCTTTTGTCTTAGGGAAGAGTGTAAAATGAATCGACATCAAAACCATCCTATTCACGCCGGACATGCCGGATGAGATCGTAGGATGAAGGTGCCGTTTCACACTCCCCAGTCGGTAGACCGCACGATTAAAAACCGTACGGTCGATGACCGGTTCAAGATGACCTCTGATACGCCGACGACCGTAAAAAATAATAAATAAAAAAAAAATAAAAATTTAAACAAACATATTTAAAATTATTTACATATAGGAAGATACTGATTAACAAACAAACACTCTGAAATGAAAAGCAGTTGTTTTAATTTTTCTCTATTAACCGACCCACATTTTAATCCCCGAGGGTGGTCGCTATTTCCTTTCCAACTTTTACAATATCCATTGGTAAAATGTCCTGGTTGGTAGTTTTTACAAATATTTATTATAATCGTAACAATATGGCTAGAAAAAACAACAATATGTAATTATATTTTTTGCACTTCCGTTTAATAATTTTTACTGTAATACATTTTTTATTGCTACATATTTTTACAATAACTATTAAAAAAATAAACCTGTTTTTACCATAATTTTATAGCCTTAATAAACCATATAGTTGTCCCATTTAGAACTATAAAATATAGTTACTTTTATTATTTTTATAAAGTTGTTTTTTCGTGCATCCATAAGAATTCTCTAACAAAGAAGTATTAATAAAAAGTCAGTATTTGAGCAGATGTCGATTGGACACGAAGACGTACAGTTTCTACAATTCAATTTTTTACGAATTATTCGTCAAAAATTTTTTCCCTGCATTAATATTTTACATACTTTTACATAACAAGGCGCCATCCAGTTTTTGTTTATTCCAAACCTCGTTTGTAAAACATCAGACCCGAAATCCTTTCTAATACCTCAAAGTAATTTGTTATTCTTTGTAATCTCTTTATTTAAGCCTTACACTTTTGTAGCCAAAGCTCCGAATTATTATGTCAGGGCATAAAACCACTGTAGTATTTGCTTAAACGCTTTTTACTGTTGATTTTCTTTTTCTTTGTGCTCCGGCCGGCCGTTAGGGTCTCTTTTATAGAATTTATTATTTTTGAAGTTTCTTTGTAAACACAATTTAATGGTTATTATACAATTTTAATCTGATTCAAATGTGAAAAGTCGTTCAATCAAAAAATTCCACTTTCAGGCCTCACTTTCAAAATTCTGACGAATTCCTGAGCAGGTAGTAATTGACTCGAAATCAAGATTGTTTACAGCAACTACTAAGAATCTTATGGGAATCAAAAGGAGAGCAAGGAACCGAATTTTATTTACATTTTTTTGAATCTACGAGCAGATTTTAACTCGAAAATTACCAGAAAATTTCCTTAAAACTTTTGACTACATTTATGAACTATCTAGCTTAAAAGTAATAAACTTTGTCTCACCAAAGTTTTTATCGATTTTAGCAAGTATTGAGAAAGTTATGGATATTTGAAAGCGGCCAAGAAAACCAAACCTTTTTTAGTTTTTTTCGAGTTGACATGCAAACTTTACTTAAAAAATTCTTCCAAAACTTTTCGAATATTCTATTATAAACTGTATATATAAGGGAAGTAATGAGCTATGTCTGGTTAACACTTCATCAATTTCAGCGAATTATTAATTGGATAACCAAAGGCGAGCAAGCACAAGTTACATTTGTTTGGGACTACGTGCAGACAAAATATCTCGAATTTTTTTTCGAAACTAACCTGACAACTTCTTTTATAAACCTATCAGTAAGGTAACGAACCATAACTAGTCAAAAGTAGCAACAAGTAATAAAAAAGTTATGGATAGCTAAACCAGAGCAAGGAAACTGAATTTTACTCACATTGTTTTGACTCTAACCATCTCTAATCAGAAGGAGCAACAAGTAATAAAAAAGTTATTGATAGCTAAACCAGAGCTACGAAACTGAATTTTACTTACAATGCTGTGACTTTATATATGAAAAATTAATGATAGTTTGCTGCATTGCGCCGTTTTTAAGTAATGAAATAAATACCGTTGTGTTGTCCGAGAAAATTAACCTAATTTTCTTGAAGAGTACAATTTTGTAATAAATCTAGTTGCCATCGAATATGTCACTTGCTTTTTACATCTGACATTTTCTAGTAAGTCTCTGTCGTTCACGTCTGTACGTTGTGAATTATTTATTTCATTTTATTTTCATCATCTTGTTAAAAATGGTAAATTATTCAAATGCAGAATGTGGCCTCGCCGATGATAATGGAGAGCAAGCCAGACGTATTTAACACCTGAGATATCCCATCGTGCTTATCCAGATAGTCGAACCCCTTCTAATATTCATCGTCGTCTTGTTGAAACTGGTAGTATCTGAAGAGGTACATCAGAAGGTAGACCTCTAAAGTGTGAGAACACCTGAACTGAAACCTGCACGAAATCGAAGAACAGTCGAGGAAGATTGCTAGAAACTTAAATATTTGCCATAAAGTTGTTTGAAGAATTTTAGTGGATTTATATCCGTACTATATTTTAAGAGTTCTGTCAGTGGTATCTTCATAATATTGCACAACATCCGCAATTTTAAACACACATTCTGTTCACTGACGAAGCTAATTTTTGAAGAAATTCCATTCGGAATTTCCACAATAATCATTTGTGGGCGGAAGAAAATCTCTATGCCGTAACTAAAACCCATTTCCAACACTAGTTTTCGGTAAACGTATGGGTAGGAATTATTAACCCATTCTTCTGGCCGTAACGACTTGACGGACAATCTCACATCAAGAAACTATAAATGGTCCACTAATAAGCTGTCTCTAAATACAGTTATTTTTTTAAATATGCATATTAAATTTTCCAAATACCTTGTCACAAACTACACCTAACTAACTAAACTCGAAAGAAGCCTGTTTTCTTCAGGCATTTTTGTGCATTTCACCGAAAAATCGCTCGCAGCCCTCCATAAAACAAAAAGAAAATCTTTCAGGGCTTAAAAATGTGCCATGTAGACAGCCATTACTCGGGTTAGTGCTCCAAAAATTCATTTATAATGTCGGCTCCGCTTAAAAAAGGAATTTTCTAATGTTTTTAAGTATAATCTTTGGGTGATAAATTACGAAGGTATAAGTCCTATATTTTAGGGTAGAAAATTTTATTATTTAAAGGATTACGAGCTGAACATGCCAGAATATACCAGTATGGATCAAAGTATCATCAGTATTTTTTGGCCTATACGATTTGAAATGGTACCCCCCAAAATTTATTTCTGGAACCAAGACTAGTTTCAGCTCCAAGAATTAACAATAAATTTCAATTTTTGAACTTCCTTCTTTATGGTTAATTCATAACTGTCATAAATTTCAGCCCGCCACGTCATACTATTTCCCTGCAAGAAAGAAACATATTTAACACAACAACTTGAACTTGCCAGACGACTGCCAATATATTCTTCGGAACTAGCTTTACGTGATGCGCCCGAAACTTTAAAGCGAGGGCTCCAGGGGGAAAATTAGGGGTGTTCGGAAAAAGGGAGTGATGATAAAATTGATGGCTTGGTTAATGGGGAAACGATTTTGCCGCGTAACATAAATTCGGGACGTGAAATTGACGTGTCTGATGGCAGAAAGGATTTTCTTGCCAAAATGTTAAACATATGTCGCGGTTATGCTTTCGGAGATTCTTTATGGCTAACGTGTGTTAAAATTTGTAGTGAGATTAATCGGTCTTTAAACACAAGCATATAAATTCAACTTAATTCAGCAGCTATTGAAGACCCTATAAGAAAACATCTATGGGGTAAGATCGGGGCTGCTGCGTGGCCAGGAGGGAACCTTCATAAAATATAGAATCTGCGACTCTATTTTTTAGTATTGCGTATACAAAAATTTCATTTGTTGGAATTTATTTTCAGTAATATTATGGGGATTGTTTGTCGCTTTTAAGTGGGTATTTGTCCTATTGAACACCCCCGCTGGTGTAATTATTGCTTAAAAACAATAGGGCTGTCATTTTCCCTCCTAAGCATTTCTTGGCAGTATAAAAAGCGGAAACCCCTATTGCATACATATGTTTTTACTTTATTTTGTTTGTAATTAAAGCCACCGCATGCAGACAATCCGCTTCGAAAGCCTTTTTTAATCCAGTGTAACATGCCGCTGTTTATATTTATATTTTTCATGACAACGGATCTTCTTTCTCCCATATTTTAATTACGAGAAGGGAATAATTATTATGTGCCGTGTTGACAAAGCTCGTAAACAACCGGATCTTGGCGTAGGCCGGTTTGGATTTTAATAAACTCTCTAGTATAGTACGAGGCAACTTGAACTCACATTCGTATTAAAAATGGACAAAATATTCCTAGGGAATAGTCCCTTCAATTCTTGCCGTATGTTTCATAAACACCCTGTAAATGATTGGATCTTGCATCATTTTGCTTATATGATTAATTTTGAATAAGTTTTTATTTACCAGATTTTAAGAGAGCATTCAAATTTATAGTTTTGAATATTAGCGGCTAGTGAAGTTGCTTGTTGGCGATACTCAAATTTAATGCCCATTTTTATTTATCGACCGCCAAGACCCAATTACAATTTTTAATTAGCAAATTAATAATAATTATTATACCATTTAAAAGAAAAACAAAATAACTGAAACCCTTTAAATACTAATACAATACTATAATCACATTAAAAGTCTAGAAACATGTCTCTTAAAAGAAACGAGGGAAATGTTAATAAAGTCATTGGTAATTCTGTTTCCATTATTAAGAATTTTAGGTGTGGGAGAGGATTTACCGTTGTTGAACCTATGATGGTCAAATGCAAAAAGAGGATGATTTGTTGTGTCCCTTGGTGGAACGCGAAAGTTAACCCGATGTAAAAGATCTGGGCATTTAATTATTCCATTTACTAATTTAAATCGGATTTATATATCAAATTTGATTCTACGTTCAGAGAGCAAGTCCAAATTCAGTCTCCGCCTCAGACAATCATAGGAGTCAACAGGCCATCTAAATTTGTATGAAATATACCTAACAATTTTTTTTGTACCTTTTTGATATTTTGAATATGTTTTAAATATGACGGTGACCACACACAAAAATGGTATTTCAAACATGACCTAACAAGGGTTTTATATATCGTATTCAAGCTGTTATTATTCTGAAAAGTATTTCTGAACATGAGTCCCACTAACTTTAATGATTTGGAAATGATGTACTCATTTGACTCCTTTATTATTTAATGATTTATGATTTATGTTTATATCTTGTATAGCAGGATTGTTGAATTCGAATTTTTGTGTTCTGTGTATGTTAATCATGCTTCCGCGACCGCCCTCACATTTAGCCGCCCTTGTGCAGCACCATATTTTCTGCTGTGCCTTTGCTTGACCATAAAAATACAGTTATACTATTTTCTATAAAATGGACCAATTTTTATTTGTGAATATATTCGTTTATTTGACTGCTTCTATTCGTACAAAAAATAATTATCTTTTACTTCGATCATATTTGCTATTTTATGTTTATTTTCCCTCTACCAGGTGATGCATGGTTTAGTTGAAGATAGAAAATCCCATGTAAATTATGAGGTTGCTAAATATTGGCTCCCTTGTACATTTTAGAGAAAAATTGTATTGTAATTCTTTGAAGAGGCCGATATAATAAACCCATGTGCCAAGTTTGAATTAATTTTAAAAAGCCAATCCTAACTTATTCAATTAAATATGACGGCAAAATTACGAAATTTTCATAGTTTCCCTCACTGTACATTTGCCTTGACATATCCTCCCTCAATTTCAATACAATTAGCCGTTCTTGCAGAAAATTCTCTTAAAACATTTCTAATCATGGCAGAAGTTATATTTGTAATTGTCTCTCTAATTACCCTCTCTAAATGTTTAACATTTTGAAATGGTCTTTGTAGGTATACATTCTGTTTTAAGTAGCCCTACAAGAAATAATTGAGGGGGCTCAAGTCCGGAGACCTAGCGGGCCAAAAAAGGTCAGAATATCTATCGATAACTTTTCCATTAAAAAGGGTATTTAAGTATTGTCTTACATTCCTCGTACTGTGGCATGGTGCACCATCTTGTTGGTACCGTATCCGTAGTCTATCGGGTATGTGAAGTCCATGAATAAAATTAAACAAATAATTATTTAAAAAATGCAAGTAACGTTCACCATTTAAGTTTTGTCGAAAAAAAAGGTCCTATTATTCTATTTTTGTAAATTCCGCGCCACACATTTGTTTTAAATGAGTACTGATCACGTGTCTATATAGTGAAATTTGGATTAACGTCACTCCACCAACGACAATTTTGTGGACTTACAGTCCCGTTCGAGGTAAAGGTTGCTTCGTCGGTAAAAATTATATGTCTTGTCATGAAAGGGTTATCTTCTAACTCGCCTTGTATTAAAAAACAAAATTCTAAGCGTCACTCAAAATCACCTGGTTTCAAGGTACGTATAAGTTTTGGTTCGTTAGTTTTCCCTACATCACTTGGTAATGTTGTTGACCTTTTTCGCAATGATTTTTTAGGATCTTCTACTACAGACAACATCACTTGGTTCACAGTTTCATTATTTGCAACCCTTGGTCTACGTTTCTTATTGTAGTTATTTTCCACACTTACAAAGGTCTTGAATTTAGTCACTATGTTCCCTACTGTTGTAAAAGAAATCATTTTATCAGTTTCCTGATACGTTTTGTAATTTTTACCAACAATTAAAATTATTTCAATTTTATCTTGCATACTCAATTTCAACGGCATATTTATCTAATTAAAAATTCAAACTGATGTTTCAGACAAATAACATAGCTGACAGTTAAAATTCAAATTCAGGTGGGAAATGGTGGCAAGATAATGGACATGCCATTAAGAATTAAGATTTAAATTTTTAGGTTTATTTTCAATAATAGTCTACTAAGAGTAGTAACAGATATAATTTTTAATGCTATCAACATTTTCTTATTTCATTTTGCTCTAAAATTAAAATTAAGGGTACTTTTCTCGTAGGTCAATTTTGATTTTTTTGCTTTTTGATCATCCTATACATACTATCTTAAGTTTGAATAGTGTAATATTATATTTTCAGTAAGCAAAACTTTTTATAAAGAGTAACTTTTTTTCGTAAAATTAGTATTAAAAAAGTTTCATGTACCGAACTTAAGCGGACACACTCTATATCTCGATATTTTCTTGCTAAATACTCGTAGGTGTATATAAAATCATTTTGCTGAATACAAGAGCTGGAAAATCTAGAGCCATCCTTTCAATTCAAATTTGATTTTCCCTTTTAAACCGTATAATACGCCCACGCCACATCGCTTTCCATATTGCCAATAAGTAATTTCGTCTATATTGAATACATAAATACGTCAAGTCAGCGTGAATCGATGATATTGTAAACTTGATTTTAATATGTCGATTTTCGTATTTTTCTGTTTGGTATAAAATTTAAATTAAATTGATCGAATTGAGCCATTTTTAAGGAACGCATCTGGACCGTTTCAATTTGTTTATTATATCGCACAAGCGCCACAAGAACGTATATGAGGACAACAAATTACACTGGGTCCAATTCATTTAAGGTTATATTCGATGTAGATGACGACATTAGGATGGTTGTTCCAAAGTTTAGAACGGCTGCCCACTTCCAAAAATGTCCAAATATATAACTATGTATAATAATAATATATACGCCAGTCAGTAACAAAATGCATACATGAATACTCATTTTAAATATATTCTACCCACATCCGGTTTTATGGCGTCCTACGCCTTCCGGTTCTCAGGTTCCAGCCCCTTCTATCTCTCCAGTCTCCAAGTCTTAGGTTTCTTTCCCATATGGCCCTCTGAATGTCGCCAGAAGATTGCTTTTCGCCTCCTTTTTCTTCGATTTTCTGCTGGGGTCCGTCCCAGAATTAGTTTTGGTGTCCATACTAAATAGGTTGTTTTTTCTTCTAGAATTGTTGCTTTAACTTCTATAATTTCCTTCATTCGAATATTTCTGACCCTGTCCATTCCATAGCCCATTTCGAGTGCCAGAAGTTTTTGCTCAGGTCAGTGGCCTGCAGGATTCACAAGCATAGAGTGCAGTGCTCTTGAGCTTTGCATCATAGATATAATGCTTTGTTTCAAGCGATATGTTCCTTGGCCAGAGGACAGAGTTGAGGTGGCAAATTACCGCGCCCTCTCCTTACTTATTCCATATTCTATCTCCTGTTCGGTTCTTGCGTCTTTTCCAATTTTTGTTCCTAGATATACATGTTTCTCACAACCATCAATATCTTCACCGGTATTTAAAGTAAGATTTTCTTGCTGCACAGATATTTAGTGTTTTTATGCCATTAATTCAAGGTCTTCTTTATCCTGTGCAATCACTTCCTGATCCTGGGAAAAGTGTAGCATGTAGATTGTTGTATCGTCTGTCAGTTGCATTCCCATTCCTCCACATGCTATTCTCCACCTCTTTAGTGCCTCGTTCAAATAAGTTTTAAACAATGTGGGTGATAAACAGCATCCTTGTCTGAGTCCTTTTGTCACGGGGAAGCTATCCGAGAATCCCAGTTTTATTCTATAGTATGACTGGTTTTATAGTTCCTTTATTGCGACAATTGCTGTATTATTGATGAGAGATACTTCTACTATTTGCCAATGCTTTTTCTTATTGGGACGGTATCATAGGCTTTAGTTAGATCGACAAACAGAAGGTTCAATTCTCTGTTTGTTGACGTCTTTTTCAAATTCAATGGAATAAGGCGAAATGAAATAAATGATATATAAGCATGATCTATTAGCACTAACGCCCGACTGTTTCTCAATTTCTTGGGGTTTGTATTCGTCCTCAATTATGTCTCTTAGGATTTTGCCAGAAACTCTGGTACTGGTAACAGACATACAGCGGTAGTTTTGACAGTCAGTTCTGCTTCATCAGATCTTCAATCTCATGTTGGTTTAAAACTTAGTTCATGGAAGACGTTAAAGGATTAGATGTGGCTGTATGTAGTCCAAAAGAAGAAAGGCTGGGTTTTCGTCGCTGACTGTAGTATATGCGCAGAAAAATAAAGGGTAGTTCAGTTTAGGCGTAACATCAGGTTTCAAATGGATTACCTATCCATTTGTAAATACATTGTTGGTTACAGGGTGAGTCGGGAGGCTTCTGTTATGGAAGTGCTACAGCTGCTATTGAAGAATGTCGTCAATGGTTTCCATATCAGAGACATCCTAATAGGAACGTGCATTTATCAGAGTTAACAAATTGTGCGAGACCGGCAAGCTTCTGAGTGCTAACATACCTTCTGACCAAGGTACTCGACAAGGTTTAGAAGAAGTAGAAACTATTCTATATTTGAGGCTTTGGGCATATGGGTTTTTTCACGTAATTTTCGCAAGTGTGAAACATTCCTAGAGTTTGGCCCGTTGCTTCCGACTCATCCTGTATAGTTGCAAAATACTGTCAAACATAATTTTCTACATAGGTAATTTAATATAAACATTACGTGCATTCACACTGATTAAAGTTTTATATTAGTTCTTGTCTAATATGACCTCCTTCTTATACACTTCATTAATATAAAAAAAAAATGATTTCCTAGAGTTTTTCTACCCCGTCGATTTTTCACTGCAAGTCGGCTTTTCACGCTACACGGAAAATGATTTCCCGGATTTTCCCGGGGTGTTGAAATTCATATCGCAGTGATCTCATTATGGGTTTCAATTTGTTTTATTTTCAGGGTCGTGCGCGGAATTTTAACCGCTTTTTTGAGTATGTTACGGCCCGCAATATTGGCGGAAGAAATGTTCTCCGGGGCACCGCGGTTTATTAAAACATAAAAATTCGTATCTCGTGTGCGCGTATGTGTTTAAAAAGTGGGTGCAATGTTTTTTAAAAGAAAAGGGAATTGGATGGTAATTTTCGGGGGGCTTTTGACATTTTTATGGGGATGCGTACAGAATACGAATAGGTTGTGTCTTTCTTCTGTCAGTGGAGGCAAAGATGAGCTCATCATTAGGGCTCGATAAGTATCATAATTGGCCAAAGATCTTAAAGAAGGCTTTCATGCAGAATTTTCTGTGGTATTTTTATGTTTTTTAGCAACGTTAAGCGAAGAATATTCTAAAAAAAGGATTTTTAACGGTGATTTTCTTTGTTGGTTTTGCCGACTTGTAACTATGTGTTGAAGAAAGGTTTAGTTATCTAGTTGCATAATTTAATAACAAAGCAAGTATAAATACAAAGTAGAGAAAGTACGGCAACGTTGCAGCAACCACCCTTTAAATTATCGTCGGTGCATGAAAACCACAAATAATAAAAGTCCATTAGTTTCGGTTAAATTGTAAAACATATTTTCAACTGCCAATAGTGGTTTCATAGAATATTCGCCGAAAGCGGGCAAGGAAGCGGAAAACCAAGATGGCCTCTCTAGGTTCGCGGCAAGCAACAAACGAGCATTCGCAGAAGACGGCCTCTATACAAACGAGCGATTGTATCCAGACTTAAATCAGTTCCGTATCAAGCCTCCGTAGTGAGCACACGGGCTCCCTCGCGGGTTTTATACGAGATTCGTGGATTTTATGGTATTTAAGCCATGAAATAGGTTGGAAAATTCGTGGTATGGCATCCCGAAGGTGTACCTAATGTGGTTAGTACACTCCAACTGAAGTTCCGTTTATCTGTTGCAATAACTTGGTCATTTTGCGGTGTGAATGCCCTAGTTGTAAAAGTAAAAAAAAACATTTGGTCCTACGCAGAAAGGATGTGAAGATGAGAAAATGACATACCAGAAGTGAATAGATATATTTTGTGTGAGAAAAAGGCCTTGAACCAAGCAACCTATGGAAATACAGTAAACAATTTATGTTTGGCGCAAGCATATAACGGCGGCGTCAACACTATACATAAGATACTGTAAAGGTTTTTTTTTTAATTTAGTTGAATATTTTTTTAGCTGTAAAAGAATATGATTTTACATCTTCCTTTGATTTAAATTGACACATGTTTCCCAAACAGTGAGCTTGGGAGACACGAGTAAATCAAAAGGAGATCCTAAAGGACCAAATTGGCTCTAGCAATCACGTTTAAAAAAAAGCGATGAAGGTAAGGAAAATAATAATACAGTGGTAAAAGTAAAGAAAAACGCTGCACAAGTTGTTGCTGATTTCAAAGAAAAAGTTCAAGTTAGTTCGTACAATTTTTTTAGTAGTATAGCGGAAGAACTACTTAACTACAATATGCTAATATGCATATTGCTTAAAATTATATTAGCATTGTTTTAAGACCTCCATAGCGTTCTTTAAAATTAAAAACAACAATTTTAATTTAAACTTCAAACGTGAACTTTATCGACTATACCTAAAAGCTAATTTTTGTTTTAGCATTTCCAAATAAAAGCTCATCGGTTGGTTCATTTTGAAGTTTTAGTTTAGCTCGTTGGGGTCAAAAAGGCTCCCTAATTTAAAATTAAAAATATCCACTGGTGTGCATTCAATTTTAAGTATAAATTTAAACTCTAGTTGAATTTTTTAATGAAAAATAAAGTTCGGAGATTAGAGGTTTCAAAGTTGGCGCATAGTTTCTTTGTTGCGCCTTTTAAAAAATAGAGTATACAGTACGTCTACGGATGAACTTGTGGATGTGTAACACGCTTTTGCTCCTTAACAAAACAAGATTCACGCTGAAAAAGTTTGTTTTATATGTAATGTGGATAAATGTGTTAAAACTTACAAGACTGAAGAACAACATGCGAAAGTTGTTCTTGTAACCATTGAAAATCATTTAACCATGCTGGCAAAGCACTTTAAAAAGTATTTTCTTACCGACTTAATAGCAAGTTACGAGTGGGTTAGGGACCCATTTCAAAATACTCCCGGTCTAAGGTCTCTCAACTGCCGAATCTTCACGGCAAGTGGCGAAATCAAAAGATACTTTAGTAATAAATCACTGTTTCAATTTTGGGCAGGGTTGGATGATGAGTTTTCTGCACTGAAAACAAGTGCATTTTGTATACTTTTATTATTTTCAATATCCTACCTTTGCGAAACCGGATTTTCTGCTGTGTCTGCGTTTAAGGCAAAATATAGATCTCAGCTAAATATAGAAAAAGAGTGTCAATTTCTAATATTAAACCCTCTTTCTTTCTTTGAGCAAGTCGAGTCACTAATAAGTTAAACAATTCTTTCAGTAAAATAAATAAATTTTTTAATAAAATTTTTTTTCTCATTTTTTCTCGATGTGATGTTTATGCCCTCCCATTTAGTTTTGGGATGCCCAAAAACAGGTGTAGGAATGCTGATTTACGGGGTTATGGGGACTTAGGAAAATACTATTATGAATGCAGACTAAAATCTCACCGGAAAAACATCAATTGCTGTTCAATCGAAGAACGAACATAGTTGTTGTGAAATTAATATTATTTTTTTGTCCGCCGATAAGTACATTAACCACAACGCTTTCCAAGATAATACAATTTCTTAAGTACTAGGCTTTTAATTTATTTTGATCAATAAATAACCATCGTAGCTAATTTTCTCGACGAGAAAGAGATATATTTCCGACCGACTTCGCCAACAAACGTAACAGACGCCCGTCCAGGGTGTTTAATTTTATTTGTAAGGGTAACATTTAACCCCCGGGGCTATTTTACTTTCCCGTTTTTCGAGAAAAAGGAAACATCCGTTGAAAAGGAGACGAGCCGACGTGACGGGAAGGGCGTGGGGGAGAAATGCGCCCTTTGATTTCGCCCTTTTAGACGGTTAAGTGGAGGAATTGATGGTGTAATTCATTTGTTTCTGAAAAGAAATAGGATTTTTGCTAAACCTGCAGCACGTTCTCTTATGGGAGAGGAGTGGTTGCGATATTTTAATGGAAAATTCCTTATATGAGATAGCCCCAGGCTCCAAGGGGATGAATATCTCAAACTAGGACCAGGAATTATCAAAACATAAAAATGAAACCCTTGTTACATTATAAATGCGGCGAACGTAGGAAATAATAGGGAAATGGGGCATTTGTGTGCCTGTAGAAAGATATCATGAAATGATATTTACAAACTTAATTAGAACTTCATGACTTAATAATTCCACGGAAAACAATTATTATTATTCCTCTGGCGTAGGAGGATTTTCTAATGGTATCCGAAATGTCAAAGAATTTTTGTACATTTTTTGTGAGAATTTATTTTTTCGGTAATTTTTATCCTATGAAGAAAGTGACTCAAATTTGGTCCTTACATTTAAGCTGCAATTTACACTGACTTCAACAAACTTTCTTCACTACCCTGTGGTCGGCACTTAAAAGGTCACAAGTGTGATTCTGATATTCCGAGAAAATCAACGATTAACATTGAAAGTGTTGTGGGGAATCGTATAATGACTGATGTAATTCGTTTTAAGGTGTATTTTAATATGTAATATTCTCAGCAACGATAATTGTGTCTATTAACAATGTCATTTAAACGAAAAGTAGCTTCATCCGAGAAAATGATATTGGTTGCGAAGTTATTATCGTTATTGCAACTTTCTATCATCGGCTCACAAGATTCAGCTCTTCTATCAAAATCATCCTCATTTAACTCGTGCACAAACTTTATCTTGTAGAGATGCAACTCCTCCTGCTTACACATTTTTTTTACTGACTGATGAGACACATTAAAATCCATTGCCATTGGCCTTGATGATTTGTGTTGGATTTTCATGTATTGAGAGAATGATATCCAAATCTTTGTCTCTCGCGATCTCTTCATGTTTCCGTAATCGCTCATTATTAAAATTTCAACTCGTTGTTTCTCGTTCAGATGAACCATAATGTAAACAAATTAGAAATCAAACAACAGAAAGTTAAACAGGAACTCAAAATTGACACCTCTTAGGTCGCTGTCATGATAACACCTTGACTCAACTGGTGGGTATTCTTCTTTATGTGCCATGCTCATTCGAGCGTAGGCGACCTCTCGCATATACCTGTGATGTGTGCCTTTTTTCAGATTTTTCACAGGTATATGGGACCTACAGTTTATCGCCGGTTCCGAACGGCACTATTTGAGAGGTTGTACTAGGCAAATTACTACGTGGTGGTTTGCCATTGCCTTCCACGAGGTGACGACCGAATAAATAAAGATCGACGCATGGTCCCGGGATCGAACCGGGGACCTTCGGCTTAGTAGTCGGACACACTAACCACTAGGCTGCGGTCGCCACCGGTGGTGGGTATTAGGTAGGAATAATTATAATTGGGAAGTTTTTCATTTTTGAGCTGTCATTATCTCGGAAACGCTTGCAGATAGATGAAAATTTGAAATACAAAAAATTCAGAGTTTTCCCAGTAGAATCCAAATATAAAATCATATGCTGTTCCATTTAAAAAAAGTGAGTTAGTCTCTATGACAATCAAACAAGAAATTACAGAAAAAATTCATGTAGGTAGAAATGTGGGGAATAGTTTACTGAACAACTTTCATAAAAGTAACTTTTTCGTATACGGGGTACTTCAAAAGTTACAGACATTATGCGCGACTTTTCTGCCACTCTCTATAAAGGTACCACCTTTTGCGAGTTTTGAATATAGATTCTCGTTGATATACGACTTTTGTCGGATAATTATCTGCAGAAACTAATTAAAATATACTTATAGCCTTTTAAATGATTATAAAACGAATAAATTTTAGGTCAGCTGATTAAAAAAGTCACTTTCACTAGAAATCGTGCTTTTCTAACATTTTTAATCAAAACTAAACAATTACACGGAGGGATCTTTCCTAGAAAACTCCGCATAATATATCTTTCGAGCGTCCCTTAATAATAAATTTTGGACACCTCACGCAGCCACGTAACTGGTATTAAGGTCAGGTCTTTTGTACCTTTTTCGTTCGAATTAAGCATACAAGTAGCCCTTTTACCAAAAACGTGTTGATTTCGATGCTATCGAGCAGGAGAAATTTGGGTTAGATATTTCAGGAATATTTGTTCCAGACAGAAGTTTGAAGTATAGTTTGTATAGCACAACACATCATTGTTTATATTGTTTTGGTTTTATGTTACGAGTTAAACCAGAAACCTTAAAGTTTTCCTGTTGGGTTGATTATAGCAAGATAAAAGACGCTTTACAGTGAACAAAAAATTTAATTGGGATAACCTGAAACGAATTCGTGCAATAGAAATATGCTTAAGTACAAAACCATAGGCCTAATGTTGGTATTTGTACCTAATGACTTAAACTACAAAATAGTCCAGGAGCATCTCACGATAATTACATTCTGATCATAGATGATCAACCAGTAATTTTATTCTTACTTACATTTCTACGTTTAAAAAATCTTAAAAACTAAACTCTTACTCAACAATAATCCTTAGGATACACACTATAAGATTAACGTGTAAAGCTACCGCACGTTACTTTAACAAATCACTGAAATACTGTGACAGTGGCAACCTTTTGTCATGGATAAAGGGCGGAATATATGAACTTAAAATTTCGATAAAACAGGGACAAATATTATTTAAAAAAAATTTAAAAAATATCATATAATCTAAGTCTGGCTTTTCCAAAGAATAATCTTTTAAGGCTAATCGCTATTTGCTTCTCGACATTTTTTTATGGTTGCTTAACTTTGGGCTTTACAGATAAACAGACGGACATAGGCTCCTCCAAATTACTTAGTAAAATTGTTTATTTTGTAATTTCACGTTTAATATAGCCCAATATTTAACCGTCAGAGGATACGAAAATTAATTGTGTTTCTATGCGAGAGCCTTAATAATTTCCGACTTGAATAAGCAACGGGCGGAATATGACCATCATTTATAATTTTCCAATCTAATAGAAAAGGCGGTTATTAATTTCGGTACAAATTGGTTTTAGCTGTTACGTTTTCTTTAAAACAAATTACCCTGCCCTCGCTATGGCTTTTATTTCAATCAAAAGGAGAACGATTTTCTTTTCGCCAAGGTTTTCATTGAAAACGGTAATGGAAGGCTTGATTAGACATCGGTCTAGTTGTGACACACCCTATATATTATAATATGCGTCTTTGTTTTAAAACAAACCCTTTGAGTAGTTCATTTTTAGGATTTCTAAATCAAGGTATCTTTGTATCATCGTCCTCTCCATATTCTCATTCCACACAACCAATCCCCCCAAGTCATCACCACATCAAATACTCTAAGTAAATTTACTTAGTATACCCCTACTTATTTATAAGGATGTCCTCACACCACTTACCCTTGATACTTAATTACTGCTGGGAAGTAGTGGGAAGTAGTGGGAAGTGTGGAGACGGGAATGATGGTATGGCGAGGGGACACACTATGAGGAAAAACATTTTCTTGTGCGAATTAAAATGCATAATTTATTTTCTCTTAATTGTGGTAATGTATGTTTAATTAAGCGAAAAAAATTGCAGGTAAGATATTTTCTGAAAAAAATTTAGTTCATTTGATAAACTTATTTAATTGCCGAATATTTTCTTAACTCAAACGAAATTCGATGGGTCAATTAAATTTGCTAATTTAGTTTTCTTCGGATTTTCTTTTATTAAGGTTGTAGGAAGAATAAAATTAATTCCTTCAAACATTAGATGCAAAAACAAATATTATTGAATGTTACTAATAAAAGATTGTCTAAACCACAAATTTATTTAAATAAGAGGGAGGAACTGAGCTTTTTTATATTTATAGTATCACTACGTAATCGTAAGACTAGAAAATCGCAAGAATACGCATCCAATGTAACCATTCACTTGGGATAATATTATTAGGGGGGGAATAGTTATAATGGATACATATTGAGACGGATAAAATTCTTAATATAAAATTGAGGTACATTAAGGTTGGAGACAACATTTGAATAGTTGAATATTTAACATTTTCTATAGAGTTTACGAAAATCTTTCCTTTAAGGACCCTAATGAACGTATGGGCGAGCATAGGCGTACTATACTGGGCTTACTGAGTACAAATTATTTTAAAAATGCGTTGTCATCTTTTAAGAAAATCAGTTTAAACGTGGATTTTATTTGAATACGTCTCGTAATTGATCATTTTGTATGTGCAGAATTTGTTGAGACAGATTAACATTTTATTGATTGACGCGTATTTTCTATATTTAATAGTCAAACTTTTGTTAGTGAAGTCCTCTGTCATGAATTGCTATACGAACGACTTTGATACTTTCCACTCGGAAAATTGTTTTTTCCACCGGACTTGCCAATGTCTGTGATGTTCCTGATAAAACCTAACTTTCCACAGTACCATCATTAACAAAAATAATAAGAAGGTACCTAGTTACAAATACTTGTAATTTAAGTCAGTAGGTACAAATAGCTACATTATGATTATGGTTTTGTACCTATGTATGGTTAGGGTAAAGTTTTGTAAGTGAGTTTATCAACTAATAACTTTTCAAAAATTTTAGTCAGGTTTAATAATGAAATATTCATTTTAGGCGAATTTGAGATCAATATAATTGGTTTACTTGTGCACCGAACCAATCATACAAGGGCGTCGCCAGCCAATGAACCAGGGGGGCAAGATGAGATAGCGAATGGGGAAAATATAAATTGTAGGTACAAATACGTACAATTTTTAAAATGTTTAAAGACAAGATTTTATTTTAAGAAAAATTCATAAAAAAAATGAAAATATTAAAAGAAAATTAATTCAAACATAATCTTCTCGAGTTTTGTGCAAATTTCTTGTTAGCGAAGGAGTAAATTGTTGGGAAGCGCTATTTCAAATGGTACCGTTTTCATATCATTTTTTATTTTATTCATGTAGTAGGTATCTGTAATTCTCTAATTTCTATCAATTTCTTTATATTTTCAAAATCTATTTCTACATTACTTCTATCTATTATTTCTACATTAAGCTGCTGGCGTGAAAATCCTTGGTATTACTATTTCAAGATATTGGCATTATTTTGATTAATTTTCTTAATAATTGATATTCTTTAAAAAATAGTAAGTCCATTTTAGAAAGATAATACAGAAGCAGGTTTTGAATATTATAACAATAATGGGTACCGACAATAATAAAAAATTCAATGGTAGATGCGTTACTAATAATCCTAAAGTATTAAATTAGCAAATAAAATTTTATTAACCCGATAAATTTCAAATATATTGACAACTGGTATTTTATTGCGGGAATCATATGAAAAAAATATTACCGAGAAAATCTTGATAGATATTAAAAAGCTAAAATAGAATTGACACAATTATTTTCTTAACTATTTATGTTGTGGTATAGTATTATTAGGTGTTTGGCCGAAATAAATTTTAATTCAGTCAAATAAACTTTAGTTAAAATTCTCAATAAGATAATTTAAATCGGCCAATAAAATATGTTGTTACTCGTATTTTTACTGAATTAATTTATATTAATTCCAAACGTAGAAATAATTCAAGTAGAAATAAAATTACTTACTCGGTGATCAGAATGTAATTGTAGTGAAATTCCCCTAGGGGTCATATTTTTTAAATATTAATCAAAAATAATAAGAACGTACTTACTTAAAAAGACTATTTGTAGTAGTAGTAGTAAGTACAGTATGCTTATGGAGTTTATTAAATCATAATTCTTCCAAAATCTTTTAAGAATTTAAATCGGCGAATAAAATATTTTGTTTCTCGTATTTTTACCGAATGAATTTGTTTCGGGTTATCCGAATTATGGTTTACAACCATTCAATCGAACTTTTACTATACCTGAACTGTAATATATACTCATTGTTGATGAATGTTACCCTAAACCTGAACTAACCTAAAGTTTTTTAGTGCTTATATTATGGCCTATTACGGGCGACAAACAAAACAAGAACCATTCACTAAAACAAAGATCATTTGGATTGATAATTGCTTTTGCCCCAGCGTCAAAGTTGGGTTCTTCATCGCAATCTGTTTTCTAAAAGACAGCTGGTAGAAAAAATATCCCTAGAAACGGTTGGTGCACTTAAATCAACCAATGATCGTTTAATTTAAAGTATTTTTATTGCGAAATTCTCATTTTGCCACAGCAAGTAAGTTGTTTCTCCGGGAAAACACCAAAGTAATTAAAATTTGTTATGGTCGAAATCACTACTTTTAGTCGAGAGTAAACAGAACTTTCCGTAGAATACTAGGTAAATTGACAAAACTGTATTACAGCTCCGTTCGTAAAGTTTAATTAAAGTTGCAGTATTTTTAGTTATTTTTTTTTATCAACAAGCATCACCTACTGAAAAAATTATTGGTTATTGATGAATCCAGATGAATTTTAGTTCCGATTTTTTTAAACCATCTTAGTTATTCTATTAAAACGATGCAATTTTTTTTAAGTGCTCTGACCATCTGCTTATCACTCACGTACACTCTCCTATGCTTGCGCAAATCCAGCCGACAACCCTCCGCAGGAAAATTTACCCCAACAAACATTAAATATTCAATATCGTTATGACAGAAAACCAAACTTGGGGAAAGTTTTAAAACATTTTCATTTAGCGTGATGGATTGAGCAAACAAAATTTTCGCTTCAAGTGTAGTTAGTTACCAAATATAAATTTTAAGAGGATCGTTAACGGCCTCTCAATATGTGGTGTATAATAAGGACGAGTAAAACCCGACATGGATAGACTTCTAATATTCATATTATTTAAAGAATTCTCGCTTTGCTAGAGGAGC
The DNA here is from genome assembly GCA_963920685.1 of Polydrusus tereticollis. NCBI lineage: Eukaryota > Metazoa > Arthropoda > Insecta > Coleoptera > Curculionidae > Polydrusus > Polydrusus tereticollis. The sequence continues at coordinate 76,424,240 of OY987334.1, forward strand.
CTGTAAAGTTACAATGTTCTCTCCAAGTTACTGTAACCCCGTGCCCCTAAACTTTAGTCCATGCTTCAAGAGAACTTTAAAGTTTCAGCCACTCAAAAGACTATTTCATATTTTTGACTTTATCTCCTCGGAACGTTCTGCAAGTTGAAAGGGTTGTGAGGAAGTGTGAGGCTCATGGCTCACAGTACAAGTTAATATATTTAATTTTTCTTTCCTAAAGTTTAAGCGTTAACTTTTTGGCAACTTGGGATATTACTCTTTGAGAGTGTCAGCATTAGAGATATGGATTTCTTTGAATATGGAAGACTACCCTGGCGTGTGATTATTTCAAGCAAAAATGTAGAAGGTAGAGTATACAAGGTTGTTGAAAAGTCCTGCAAAAATTCACATTTTTTTATAAGCTATTTTTATTTCCACAGCAGGTGCGTATCTTTTTTAAAGTTTAATATGTTACTCCAATAATTCGATATTAATTTATAACAATCTGTATACCAATTATGGAAACATAATCTTAAATGTAAATACTTCTTTGATTTATCTAAACGCACCGATTAGATTGAAATTGGCGGCAAGTTTACCCCTGCTTTCTTGATACCGTGGGATTTAGTTTTTGAAGCACCCATGTGACCGAGGTTGCCACTAAGGGCTTAAGGAAAGAGGGCTGAAAATATTAGAGAAATATCAACAACAATTTAAATCAATTTCGGTGTTTCAGCGGTTTTCTTGGAAATAAAAATGCAGAACTCATTAACAACCCAGTATAGTGAGTCAAAGAATGTCTGTAACTGTGGACTGGCTTCAGCTTTATGAATAAATTAAGAATTAAGAAAAATTCACTAAACAAAAATGAAGATACCATTTAAATGATTAAGAATTCGCCGCAATATCGACAGACCGGAACTTTACCGAAATACCTTTAATCGATTTAATTAGTTTAGGGAATTTAAAAGCTTCGTCGACATTTAAGTTGAGAATAAACTTGCATCGCTTGTTTAGCATAGTTTAAACTTTCCTCAAAACGGTTGGTTTAAAGCGACTAACATTGAAGATTTTAGAGTACTTTGGCTAACTTCATATCACATTCAATATGCATAGATAGCATCGCTGATGAAAGCACACTTCCTATTGCTTCTTGCTTTTACTTGAAAACATCGGCTACTAATACAAACCTCCACAGGAAACAGGAAGTCTCACACCTCAACAAATGTATTTGTCTTTTAACCAAGTAAAATTGAAATAGGCTATATTGTTTCCATAAAATCCAGGTGTATAGAGCTTTAGAAATACACTGAACACGATATACAGTTAGTTTATTGATGATGCAATTATTAAAAGACTAGTGTCATCGGCATAGTTGGTTATAGTAGAAATAATCCTAAGGGGATCTCGCCACGTTCAAAAGCTCTTAATATCCATTCGGTAAACTGAAAAATGACCGTTTGTTGTGACCTACTCTTTAAATAGGTATGTTGAACCTCATTAAGAATACTGTGCGCTATCAAGAGTTTCATAATGCGGTCACACATCACTCTTTCTAGGATCTTTGAGAAATATGGCAACAAACTAATTGGTCTATAGTTTTCGAGGTGTTTATTAAATATACGGAAAAGATTGAGAGAGTTATTTACTGTACTATTCTCAGAATGTCTTGTTCTTTGATGATTTTTGAAAAACCGCTTTGGTTTGAAGATACAGGGCAAGAAGAATTTTCAACAATAATAACATTTTTTCCGGAAAGTTGCGATACATTTCGCCGGTAAGTCGCACATGAAATTCACGTTTAAACTGATTTGCTTAAAAGATGGCAACAGACCTTTAAAAAATTTATATTCGGTAAGCTTTGTGTAGTACACCATACTCTTATTTCGACTACATTAATAATTTGAAAAATATCAAAATTGGTTTTGTCGAAAATTTTTCTGTCCTGTATCTTGGAAACAAAGCGGCTTTTTAAAAATTTTCAAGGGACGAAATATTCTTAGAATAGTCCAGGGAATAAACCCTTTAATTCTTGCAGTATATTTAATAAACACTCTGTAGATAAAATAAAAATACTGTGCTATCTCTTCACTATATTCCAGTCAAGATCATCAGCGTCAGGCTTGTTTCATGCCATTAACGCACACCGAATCCGAATTCAGCTTCGACCGTCCACTGTCGATAAACTCTCTGAAGAGCCACGTGACGCGAGAAGCTTTCATCAATCTCGTAGGAAGTTCGAGGGAAGTTTCAGGTTGTTTTTTTCGTTAAAAGATTGTTTTCTTTTGTCCCGAGGGATGGAATACGATGTAAAAGGATGTAGGCAGATGACATTGGTGGCGAAACAGATATGTTTTCTGCTTAAATTAAATAATAAATAGTTCCGTTTGATTTTATCAGGTCCAACTAAAAACCGGCGACCGGTCATCCCCTATTACATTATGACTAGTAGTGTACAATAAAGTGAAAGTGTGAGTCATAGTTTTTTAAATTATAACCGATACAACAAGAAACGGGCAGTATAATGGTGGATTTATAACAAAACAAATAAAATAACATGAAAATAAGAAATATGGAATTAAATAACGGAGTTTAGTTACCATGTATACAGCAAATAAAATAAGAATATAATAAGGACTGTCGGCACATCTGCTTGTAGGCATTTTTGATCTTAGAAGTAGAAATTCAAGTAAATCAAGGGGGCGCGTAGGGTTTCACCAACATAGGATTGTCCGCACTCGCAAGGTATTCTATATACGCAGTTCTTCGTGTCCCATTGGATGGTTGGCTTTGTTTTCGTCAGGTGGCTTCTTAAGGAATCTTTGGAGCTGAATACTGTTCGAATTTTGTATTGTTGTCCTAATCTTCGAATTTTCTCGAAGATTCCTTTGACATACGGTACCTTTATGGTGGGTCTAGTTTCGACGTCATCTTTCTGTCTATTCATGTGATTCACTTCTTGATACTCTAGTCTACTGGGGTAGCCATTTGTGTTGAGGTCCTTTTTGATGGAGTTGAGTTCTTCGTAAAGAGCTTCCTCGGAGTTACAGAGAGTAAATGCTCTGTCAACAAGTGTTTTGACTATTCCATGTTTTGTGGTATTTGAGTGGTTTGAAGCGTAATTAAGGTATTGACCAGTGTGAGTTTTTTTTCTGTATACCAATGTTTGGATGGTATCCCTGTTTTTCTGTACTATGACGTCTAGAAACGGCAGTTTATTGTTTTTCTCCTTCTCCATGGTAAACTTGATTGTTGGTGCCAAGTTATTCATGTGATGTAGAAAAGCTTGGAGTTCGTCATCGCTTCTATTCCTAATGATGAATGTGTCGTCAACGTAACAAAATCATAGTTTCGGTTTTATTTTTGCCTTTTCAATTGCTGGTTTTCAAACCATTCTATGTATATGTTGGCGATTACTGGCGAGAGGGATGATCCCATTGGTAGTCAGTCTAGTTGACTGTAGAACCTATCCTTTTCTTGGAAATAAGAATTATTTAGACAGCATTCTAATAGGTCCATTAGGGCGTTGATGGGTAGCGATGTTCGTTCCTTGAGGGTTTGGTCTTCTTCAAGTTTCCTTCTGATGACCTGAAGTGTATCCTTCACTGGGACATTTGTATAAAGACTCTCGACATCGAAGTTGACTAATCGATCCTCTGGTTGTATTTCCTTTTTACTTATTATTTCAACGAAGTGTTGCGAATTATTTACAAACGATGTGCTATGTCCTTGGAGTTGTTGTAGTACTGAAAGCAGAAATTTGGACAGTTCGTATATTGGAGAGTTTCTGGAGCTTGTAGTAGGTCGTACAGGCATGCGTATTTTTGGTAAACCGTATAGATCAGGGGTTTACTGTGATGAGGTGTTAAACGTGTACGTGTCCTGTCATCGGAAGGTATCGTTCATGCTTTTTGAGTATACGGTATATTCTCCCTTTCAATGGTGGTGGTAGGGTCTTTTGGGATGCTCTGGTAGTTTTCTTTTTCTAAGACTTCTTCGATTTTTTAGTTGTAGGTGTCAACATCCATCACGACTGTCGCATTTCCCTTATCTGCGGGTAAAATCTTGATTGCCTTCGGAGGTTTGAATTTCTGTAAAATTTATAAATAAATAATGACAATGGAAGTCCAAAATACGATACATCATTGTCTCAAACCTTTAAACAAATATTTTAGATGTATTTTACAACTTCTTATCTTCAGTAATCATATAAAGTTGTTGCAAATATCAAATAATATCCATTCCCGCAAGTGCAGTCTTTAATCGAAGCCCAATTATACAAATGCGCGAATTTAATTGCAGTTGGAGCTAAAGTTTGACAACAGTGGTTCTTACTCTCGAAACTCGACTCGGTAAAGTCTAACTTGATTATCAACTATTTATAGTCAAATTGTCAAGAGACACTTCAGCCGTCTGGGAAGAAACGCGACAAGTACCTAAGTATATACAGGGACGTAGAAATTAATTGATCTATAAGAGGTCTTAGCTCTAAAAATACAATGTATATGTACAGAGGACATTGAATTTTTCGAGCTGTCAACGCTTGAGTGATGGAAATGCTACGAAGAAGAAGAATCTATCCTGAACACGCGAGGGCACACAATTTCGATATATCTTGCTCGATTTTTCGGTTGATGGATAATTTAATAAAAAAGCTTTGTCAACTGGAAATAGCCCATCCAAATTCTTTTGATTATATTAAACGATTATCCTTTTAAAGAGATTGTTTTTTTACCACACTTGAGCTGGTTAGTTAATAGCTTGTGAAAAAAATTAACTCGCAACTTGAAGGATGCCAATTTTCCTACTTAACGATAAATTGGTCCAACATTCAATGGGTATTTTGGGTATAATATAGTACCTAAGAAAAATTTTATCTACGTGAAACTAGGGGGTTTAGGAGTAGGGGGAAGAAAGTATAGGCATTTTCCTATAAGTACACACCCAAAAAAGGAAATACTTATCTTATAAATAAAATATTTAACAAGATTAAATCTTAGCCTTGTATACCGGGTGATGCATGACTCAGTTTAACTATCTAGTGCGGGTTCAATTCGTCCAAATGGGTTACTGCTGTAAGGTTAGTTAAGACTAAAACTTGACTATTGAAAGGTGCATTCCATATGTCAGTAACATTATCAACTGTCAAGTAATGATGTTACCTTTAATTTATAAACACACCCTGTATATTATTAGTTGTTCGAAATTCTCAATAATTAAAACATATTACTCTAGCATGGCATATGTCTTAATTCAGCTGTTTCGAAAATATGGACAAATGAATGTAAAACCCCCATAACACATTTTAAAAAAATAAGTACACATTTTTAAAGAAGCGATAATATAGATAAGAGCTATTTGATTAGATCTTCAAAATATCGTCCTTCAGCCACCTGGCAGTATTCAAGGCTATCTAAAAATTGGGAAAGCACAATTTGCAAATGTTAGCGAGAAATAGCATGTAATGTAAAATTACCTCCAAACAATTGGTTTCGTGCGATATACGACAGTCTTTAAATGCCTCCAGAGGTAAAAATCTAATGGCGTTAGATCTGGACATCAAGGAGGCCATTTAATGGGTCCCTTGCTACTTATGCACCTTCCGGGAATTGCTTAATCCAAATAATTTCGCACATGCGTAACAAAATACGGTGGCGCCCCATCTTGCTGAAACCAAATTTGATCGTTTTCTTGATCATGATGTAAAGTAACTATATTTGGTATGAATCTATTCCGAGGCAGATCTAAGTAGGAATTAGCTCAGAGAAGTCCGCGAAGAAAGAAAGGCCAATACCGGCAATTTTGAACGTTTGGTTCGTTGTTGAGGGTGATCGTACATTCTTGGGTAAAACAAATATTTCTTAAGAAATCCCTATTATTATTTGCTCTTTTCATTACCTCAAAACAGAGTATCATTCTCCGTTCTTCATCGCCTTGCCGTAGCTCTTGATATTTTTCATACTTGTAAAGAAAATATTTATAATTTTTTAAAGTGCGCAACACTGTGGTTTGATGTTTTCCTACGGCTCGCCCAAGAATCCTTGAGCTAATCATTTTATTTTCCTCCACGTGCAGTAAAATATCAAGATTCCCATTATCCCTTTCTTCACCTCTATTGGCATTCTGAGTTGAGCACTTACAGTTATTTATTACCCTGCCCGTGAATTCAAACTTACTAATGATAAGTTTAATTAATGAAATGGAAGGGATAGGCTTATCAGAGAATTGAACTGAAAACATTTCAGACACTGCTATTAAAATATATACCACTTAATCATAGTTACTTTTTCCTTAATGGGATAGCTCATATTTAGCTATAATTAAAGCGCCTTCAAAAAATGTTGTCACTGACGCTAATTTTTGTTTTGTCAATGCCAAATAATAATTTGCCGGTGTTTGCTGTATTACCTAAACTAGGAAAATTTCGTAATTTTGTCATCACATTTAATTGAATAAGATAGGATTTGCTTATTAAAATTTATTCAAACTTGGCACATGAGTTTATTATATCGGCCTCTTCAAAAAATTATGATTCAATTTTTCTCTAAAATGTACAGGGGAGCCAATATTTTGCCCTCAAAATTAAATGGGATTTCCTACTGGGATTCCAACTAAGACATGCATCACCCGGTACTTACCGAATACCATGCATACGTAACTCAAGGTCAATAAGTCAATTTCCATAAATGCGTGGTGTATTATCGTTTAATGGAAACCATAAAACACGCTCTTATCGTCGCGCAAGGAAAACTAATCTTGCACGGTCGCCGCCGCATACATCCCGAGCTAAAAAATTACCCGGAACAGAAATTATTTGAAGGGTCGGACCTCTCAACGTAAGTTCCGAAAGCCAAGAAAAATGGCCCAGATAAAAACCCTTACAATCGTTATGATGGCGCGCGTCTTTGTAACTTGGTCAATTTCGGGGCCATCTGCTTTGAACGCGTTGTCCTTTTTTTGCCATATTGCCGAGTTTAACGCTCGGTCCGAATAACAATGGGCGTTTGGGGCCTTATTGCACGTCCATGGTCGTTAAAAGGTCTTTAGCCGAGCGTGCACGCAATCGGCAATAAGTAACTTCAAAGAAATTTATTTGTTATTTTTAAAGAGCGACCTAAAAAAATATCGCGAAAATTTCCAAAACTTTTCTCGATTGGGCGTATCGATAACCTCTAAGGGTTATTTATAGTTTCCGTCCCTTTCAAGCGAGTTTTTACAGGTTGATTGATGGAGCGGTCGGGGAGGGAAGGGGGGCAGGAATCTTGTGTAAACACGGCATCGAGGCATAAATTTCAATATATCTTGTTTGATTTTTTGGCTAAAGGTCTTTGAGGTAATTGTGATAAAAAAGTGACTTTGTAAGTTTAAAGACACCCTCAGGGGTAGAGTGTGATAAATAATTTCAGTGGCGGCTTTTCAGGGCCAGCAGTGCCGACTTAGTGTCAAACAGAAAACAAACCGTATGTATTATTTTTCTGGTGTCTTCTTACTTGGGGGCTTCCTACTTAGAGACTCTACCTGCTAAACCTAAAACTATTCTAGCTCGTGATAGCTCTGGCCCCCGATAACTCCTACAAGGTGGGCTCACCCTACTACTCTCTTTGGTAACATTAGTTCCAGTTTATTTTACTGGTGATTGGTTTTACTACTATTTTCGCTATTGCCATGAAGTATCAAATCATTGACAGCACAAAAGGTGGTTAGATTTTATTGGAATCGGGCTACCAATACTACTTTAAAAGGGAGAACAAAAATTCGGCGGTTTTTTGGATCTGCAAGAATAAAAAATCCTGTTCTGGTAGTGTAACTACTCCATCAAAAAACGAAATTGTGCGACGAACTATTCATCAGTGTGTCCCTTATGTTGCCGACAATGATATAAGTGTCTGTTTAGATAAAGCTAAAAGGAGATCAAAAGAAGAAGTAGCGCCAGTTACACAAATTTTCGAGCAAGAAATGGCCCCCCTTAGGGATGCTGGATTGGAGTTTGTTAGTACCCTTCCTGCATTTTCTAGTGTTAAATATTTGCTATATACTGCAAAAAAGAAGGCACTGGGTGCTATGATATTTAAGAAACGGGAGGATGTTTCTGTGCCTGAATAGCTATCAAGAGCATTTTTGCTTATAGACGACGACGACCGCATGGACAAAATTTTGGTATTCGCCTCCCCCACTGCCCAACAAAGTATGATGGACTATTCAGATTTCCTTGGAGATGGTACTTTGAAAAGCTGCAGCTCACAATTCCACCAACTTTACACAATTCATGCAGATATCGGCAGCATATTCCTAGAAAGCAACATCTATCTTTTAGCAACAAAAATACCAGCGAAATAACAATAATTGTGGTTGTCAACAAAAAATTGTGGTTGTCAACAAAAAATTGTATTAAGAGTCAACTACTAAGGAGATTGTTTATTTTCAATTTGGCAAAGCTCGTAAAAAAACAAACTTATTACAAAAGTTTGTAAGTCTTGTAAGCGGTGTAACGGTGCAGTATGTTTGGCTTTAATAACAAGGAAACTTTTTTGGTATATTATGTCGGTTTTCTTTATTTTTCTTGAATTAGATTTACGCTAAAGAAAATATATCTGAACAGGAGGATCAAAATAAAACATAAATATTTAATTTAAAATCTTGAAGTAGGACTAAAGGCATTTGGCAGAAATGAAAGAAAAACAATTATAATAAAGCCATGTAACCGAAAAATACCGCTGTTAGTAAATGAAGGGCGAATGTTTATTGCAAAAAAATGTATCGACTTTTGGCGGCCATTCATTTCACAAAAGCGTTTTAATTATGTTTTTTTAATAATTTCTGTCATTCACAAAGTTTAATTAAACTGTCAAAACAAAATAATAAAAAATGTTTCGAGAAAACCTGACGAAATATTAGAAAGACCAGGGTGAATAATTTTATTCGCATATGATAGTCTTTATGTCTAACCATAAAAAAAATTATATACAGGGTGGCCGCCGAGGAATGCGAGACACTTCACCAATAAACCTAAGAGGATGTCGCCACGTCCAAGAGCTCTTAATACCTCTTTGGTAAACTGAAAAATGGCCGTTTGTGTTGATCTACCCCTTACATAGGCATGTTGAACCTGATTAAGAATGATCCAGGATCTTTAAGAATGATGGCAACAAACTAATTGGTCTGTAGTTTTCAAGTTTCGACTCATCGCCCTTTTTAAAAATCGGAACTATTAAAGCCATTTTTAACTTACCTGGAAATAAGCCAAATCTGAGAGAATATTTTTTTTTATTTATTTCGAACTCTATGAGCCTCTGGCAGCATAAAAGTTCAAATATTGTCAAACAAAGTACCACTCTAATGCAGTGTTTGTTCAACACCTGAAATACACGAATATACTCTAGTAAATATAGAAATACCATAAAATCCTGCAACAGCATTAGCCGACGTTATTCGTGATTCGATATAGACCCTCTTATTGGGGTCACAAATAATGCTAAACCCTTTAGCGGTTCATTGATTTCGGTGTATACGTAGTATATATACGATTGGGGCGACCCGTTAAATCAAAAGGATAAAAGATATTCCGAAACAATGGGACCGTAGGAATTTACTGATACCCATGAACGACCAGATGTCCAGTTACTATAGATGGAGAGATTATGAAGAAATTGAATCTCGTTGTTCTTGCATGCCATGTGCTTTATGGGGTGGTCGTAGATTCGGTCCCAGCAGTTAGCAGATTAAATTAAAAATTTTATACCCATTTATTTATTTAATTTTAACGTATTCACATTTACAAGTATAATACCTTATTTTAATACAATTCTCCTAGCACTATTTTTAAACTAATCCTGTGATACTCCAAAAATGTCCACTTGGTCACAATATTTATTTACAGCATTACATATTCTGTTTATTGGGTTATACATATAATACAAGGTTCTGCATTGAGGTACATGAAGTAAGGTAGTATTACGCGTTTGATAAGGGGGAACATGTAAATTCAAAGAAGAAACACATTCCGTACTATAGATTATATTATTAAGGACCTTATAAATGAAACAAACGCCATAATATTCCCTCCTCATTTTAAGGTTGCTCAAGTCTAAGTATGTCAGTGTCTGATCTATTGACAAATTAATCCCCATTATACTCAGTTTAAACATGGCAAATTTAAAAAATTTATACTTTACTCTTTCAATTCGATTAACATGTATATTAAAGTACGGAGACCAGATTATATTTGAAAATTCCATATTCGAGCTCACATAGCTAACATATACAATTTTTAGCACTCGGATATCACTAAAGTCCTTACAAATTCTCCTAATGAAACCAAGCATTTTGTTAGCACGACATATAACATTTTCATAGTGGGCAATAAATGAAAGTTTGTTATCGAAATACACACCTAGGTCCCTCACAACAGATACCTCCTTTACAAGTCCTCCATCCAGCCAGTACACCAAAGGAACTTCAGTTCTTAACCTACTAAATCTAATTGAGAAACTTGAAAAAGTAGTCCATTCTTTCAGTGGAGTTGATATAATCAAATAAAACGACTTCAGTCTACCTCCACATTGTTTTATTGCTTAAGATCGTTATCCAACATGTTTCGGACACTTAAATGTCCATCTTCAGGGATACAGCAATTAATCTTGGTGATGTGACGAAGTATTTGCTAGCTGGTGGACTCTCAGGGCGCGTGGGGTGAGTGTACGTATGAGGTAAGAAAAACAACACCGGTAGTGGAGGATAAGTTGTTTATTTTACTGAGTAGACGTTGACAATCTAAAATAAAGGCAACAGAAAGACCCAAAATAACCCACTAGTGCACAGAAATACTATATAACGAAATGCAATTTAAGCATAAAGTCTTAATAACTTACCTAAAGCAGGTATTATACAAGAAAATCACTATTTATAGGGTTTCTGTACCGGCACCACAGGCTTTTATGACTGTCAAAATATCACTAAATAAGGCGTTTAATTAAGTGATAAGAAATCGAACCATTGAAGGCAAAAAACACACAATGGGCCGAAGTACCTAACAGTATAAAAGTGCCAAATATAGCTATTGCGAGGCACATCGGCAATTTGTAGGACAAAAGTAGTATTGCTTTGTTACAGTGGTTCAGTTTAGAAAATACGAAGTTCAAAAATGATAAGTCTTTGAGACTGAATCTAGACTCTGGCTCAAGGTGAAAAAGGTTAACATTATAAAATTAAATAAATTAATGGCGTTCAAGGTAGAGAAATATTAAAAAGTGAACCGAGGAGAAAGAAAATTTAGTATTTTGAAAGTTCACGTCCCTCGTTGAAGTAAGAGAACCTGGTAATAAAGGTTATTGGGCCAATGTGATTGTCAGTGAGGTTATTATGTTACCTTTGAGCTATTTAGAGGAAAAATTAAAAATTAAGCTGAAAGAAACCTCATGCAATCACAATTACTGACGGGAAATATGATTTCACATGGTAAATTGTGAAGGTTATGAAAATGACATATTAAAAAACTGGTACCGGTTCTTAAATAATGTAAAAATTTAAATGTGACATTTTTCTACAATTGAGCATGGTTCAGTGAAATTCCTTTGTGCCCTATTTTTACTTTTTCTTCATAATGGCCTACACCTTTACTTAATAACTTCATTGACCAATGCCCTTTGTCTGGTAAACTTTTAAATTTTTATATTTCTAATTTTTAAACTCTATCAAAGGCTTTGCTGAAGTCCATGTATATAGCATGGACCTCAGCACCCTCTACCATGGCTTTAGATATGAAGTTGGTATACAAAAACCAGTCAGTGTCTACTGAATGACCTGCAAGAAAACCATGTTGCTGATGTATTAAAAACTTGCTGTAGACATTACTTAATTTAATTTCAACACATTTTTCAAATAATTTTGGGATGATAGATAATATGGTTACAGGGCGATATTGACGAATGTTACTTTTATCTCCTCGAATTTATGGGTAGGTACATTCCCTCCCAACCAGAGTTTTACGATACTGAGGTGCTTAATCTCTTTCGTCGAAAATAGTAGTAATTAGTAAATGAATAATATAAATACCTGAAATAGATTGAACTATTTATCATTTAGTTGCGTATTTTTTCCCAGTTTACATATTAGTCGATTCAAGTATTCTCTGTAGTCTGGAACATGGATCTTAATATTATTTTGAGTGAAAAAGGAAAGCACATAGTAGTTATAAATAACTATAGTATAGTTTTTAAAAAATTTTAAAAAGTGGTGAAAAGCGGTGGACGTGTATAAATAAAAAGTGTAAATCTTATTTGCTTAGTATGGGTGAAGTGGACAATGTAACTGTTGCAAAGCATGTAAAGGAGCATTGCTATAATGCAAATGTAGAACAGTTTAACTGCCAAGTTCTAAGCACTTCTTGCAAAAGAAAGGCTGTTGATGATTTATCGGAGAAGCCTGCAAAATTCATCCGCCGGGAGCTTCAAGACAATCTTTTACCATTTAGAAGTTATAGATTCTGTAGTGTACTGTTGCTAAATAAATAAATAAATAAACAAACTTTCGACATTCTGGCGAAGATCAGCATTGGAACATGCAAAAGGTGAAATTTTTTTACTTTTGAATGATGCAGCTGATCAAGTCGCTGTAATTTCTTGTAAATCAAATATTGAGTTTATCGGAAAAGTCATACGAATATATTTAGATGGCACATTTAACTACTGCCCACAATTTCTTTGTCAGTTTTTTACGATACACGGGTAGATATGATAACGGCCACTATATTCCTCTGATTTTTTCCCTACTACCTAACAAACGTAGTGAAACGTACCAACAATTATTTAATATTGTAATAGAAATCTGCATCAAAAATAGTGTTAGATTAGACATTTCTGAAATTGTAATCGATTTCGAAAAAGGTATCCATAAGGCTGTCCAACAAGTTTGGCCATTAGCTCAAATAATAATCGGATGTCGATCTCTTCTCTTGCAGTCATGGTACAGAAAAATTCAGCAAATTGGTTTAATATCTGCCTACAAAGATGAAAGTTCCAATGCTAAAATGACTTTTGTCATTACTTTTTTAAATCCTGTAGAAATTAGTGATTGTTTTGTATTCGATCCGCTCTCAATAGCACCAGATGATGAAAAGATTCAAATGTACTCCGATTATTTGATAGATAATCACATATCTGAGGAGTCACTATTCCCTCATTCACTTTGGGCTACAAACTCTGCAGAACTTACGCGGGCTACGAATACATGCGAATCTTTCCATAGACACTTTAACGATTCGTTTTACAACACATCCAAACCTTTTTGTTTTTATTAATAAACTTAAAGGGTTTCAAATCGAAACCTATGTAGAACTACAAAGTGCAGTGGCGTATTTAGGATTGTGACACGGGGGGGGGGGTCCATTTACCTCCCTTAAAAAAATGCGCCGCAGGGAAAATTTTTTTAGGTGCCACGCCCTTTTTTGGACTGTCTAAACTTACAAATTTTACGTTTTGATAGCCCGGCTCAAAACAAACGTAGAAATAAAGCAATTTTTAAATATAAACGCCAATACTTGCATTTGAAATATTAGTTTTTTGAAGGTATGTATAACGGTATACTATTTTACTCACCTGAATTAGAAAACACGGAACAAAAAATAAAATTCAACAATTATTAAACTAAAAGACTGTGGAAATCCCCAAACATCTGCAAAATTTGAAATAATGTTTCATGTCATTTATTGCAAATAAATGAATGTGAATTTTAGTTTTCTTTACAACTGAGTCCACGGGGGGAAGGCACTCCCCCCCCCCCCCCCCTAAATACGCCACTGACAAAGTGTACATTTGAATGGTAAAATAGTTAAAAATTGAGTTGATTGAAGCATATACGAAAAACGAAATAAGTCGTTTGCATTTTATTAAATGTGTCTCATTTCACTGTGGCGTTTAAATATTAGGTACACAATATGTACTTAAGTAAATATTTTTATCTTATTTAATAAAACAAAAATTATTCAGTATTAGAGTTTAATTTTACTGGTCCCCTCTTAAAATATTTTGCCCGAGACCGAATTTAGCCATTATTTTTTACACCTTTTTCTTGGGAGGGAATTTGCCTATTCCCGTTTTATGCAGTGATATATTTATTTCACCCTGGAATTGTTTTAACTTCATCTCGTCCTGCTGTTTATCAATAAGTGTCTTGGAATTAAAAATTAAAAGCTATTTAAACTCTTGGATCATATTTATTTCAGTCCCAGTTGCTACGCAACTGAACCAGGACCAATTCCTGCACGTTATCGACCATACGAAGTTAATGTTCCGTGGAATCTTCGTTCGCGAACGTTGCCCGTATCTTAAGGCCCTCATTATGAACACCTCAAGTTGATTTGGATCATTATTTCAATGTGAAAAACTTTTATTCGGTTTTCCCCGACGGTTTTGATACTTTGAAATTTATTTTTCTTGTCTCATAACGATATTTTTTAAGTTCATTCGCTTATAACAATTGTCTCCAATTACAACTCTCACTCTTTCATTTATTTATTTATTTATTCAATAACTGGAATCTTAAGCCCAGAATCAGTATCCTACGGTATGATATAAATATGATAGAAACGTATAATAAATATAATAAAAACAATTATCTTCCAATGCACATTTCTATAGGCAGCAAGAGGTCTCACATCTCAACAAAAAACTGGAAGAAATTCTGTCTTGGGGTGACAGTAACCAAGTCGAATTAAAAACCCAGGCGGTAGTTTTTTCTAAAAAAGTTAATGTTAAAGAACCGGAACCTTGGCTTCATCAATTCATTTATTGGACGTCAGTTTGGATAGTAATATGTCTTGGCATTGTTACGTTGCGGCCATTGCTAGAGCAGTCTCGCTTGGAATACTTTTCCGTGATAAAAGAAAATCTAAACTAATAATATTAATTCTAACAATAAAGAAAAGTAAAGAGAAAATCACAGAACTATAAATTAAGAAAAGTACGTCTCAAGCCATACTATACTATACAGAATACATCTATATATAGCTAAACAAATTTGATTAAAGTGACCTACCGGGAAAGAAACCATGCTGATCTTCAATTATTAGATTTTGTACCAATGCTAAAATATTTTTATACAGGGTGTTTCCTAACCTCTCTGAAAAAATGAAGGAGGTGAACCCTTACCTTATTTTAAGACGAACATGTAGTATAAAAGTTTTTCGCATCTCGCTTCTTTTTCGATATACAGGGTGTTAAAAAAAAATTAGTAAGGCAATAGTAACCATTTTAATAATTGATTTAAAAACTTTTAACAATAAACTCACATGAACAAAAGTCAAACAAATTGTTGAAAATGTCCTCCATGAGCCAGTAAACACCCATGTATGTACACGACGTGCTAAATTGTCTCTTACGCGTTGGAAAATTTCGGGACAGGCGCGAATCGTATTAAAACCATCAACAATATGCAGTCGAAGGTCTTCTTCAGTTTCAATAGGAGTAGTATAAACGAGTTGTTTAAGGTGACCCCAGAAATAAAAATCCAATGGATTCAGATCCGGCAAACGGGGTGGCCACGGGTGAGGTCCTCCTCTACCTAGGGAAGTTGTAATAGACATCAACAGTAAGTCGACTTAAAAAAAAATACGGTCCAACTAAGCTATCTCCAATAATCCCTGCCCAAATATTAAAAGAAAATTTATACTGGTGATGTCCTTCGATGATAGCCTGAGGATTATCTTCCGCCCAAATATGCTTGTGGTGAAAATTTATGATGCCTTGTCTGGAAAAATTCGCTTTATCTGTAAATAGTATTTTTGCCGGAAAATGTGGGACCCTTATAGAATTTTCTCGAAACCAGTTACAAAAATTAACTCGAGCTGGAAAGTCTCTAGTCAACAAAGCTTGTACTCTTTGTACGTGATAAGGATAAAGTAAATAGCTCTTTAAAATACTCCATACTATTTTGTAACTCACATTCAACTCATTCCCGATTTTCCTCGTACTAGTGCCTGGAGATTCTTTCACCATGTTTAAGACCTCTTCCTCAAGTTGTACGGTTCTAACTGTAAGTGGTCGGCCGCCTATTTTGCTTTTTGCAAAGCTACCTGTTTCCTCTAGCCTGAGGTGCAATCTTGTAAATGTTTCCGAACACGGTACTCGTCTATTAGGAAAACGTTCTGCATATAAGAGTAAGAGATAACGCGCAGAAATTAAACATATTTTCCCGGAGGAAATATTAGTGGCCATATGCAATGCTGTAGATGCCTTCCGGGTTAGCATTTTACAATATTATATTAAAATATATATTTATCAGATTCAGTTATTACTTTAAAATTTCACTGTGTATATATTAGGCTTGTGTCTTACTTAAGGAATACCCAAAATCCAAGAAATAACTCCGATAATGCTGGAATTGAGGGAATTTCTCAATCGCAGAGCGGTATTTCTAATACCGAAATATTTTTGAAATGAAAAGCTCATCAAGATTCCTCTCGGGAATTTTCTTTATTACTTCAAGATATTAGTTTACGTAAAATAAATTAATATAAACCGAAATATGACATAAGATCAAATTTTTAGTAGATGTTAGGGGGTGCGGAGGGAGCTTAAATAAGAAACAATTTTTTTCTGTGGAACGTTTCTTCGGATACAAAATTAGAAATTGAAGATATTTTGGTATTTTTTTATGTGTCAGATGTTGATTGCTATCCATACAGAGGGCTTTCATTTTAAAATAAACCACTTTAAAATAGGGTTTACTGCTTGTTAAAATTAATTATTAAGTACAAAGAATTCGATATAATGTTTACAAATAAATCCTACCTGGAAAGTGTACGGTGTAGCCGTGTGGAACAAAGTGCAAACTCACAAATCACAATTATGCGTCCACACACAAAAAACAGAACAAATTAATAATTATTTAGATCTTTATGCGCCAAATTGCGTCAAGGAACTGTTTAAATATGCTGCTTCCGGCCGCATTATAAACAAACTTCTTCCTATTCTGTCATCGTTATTTTCGATTGCATGTGTTTTGTACGACTGATACATGCCAGGTTTTACAAAAGTTTAAAAAACACAAATGTATTAATTTACACCACACAACAACATCCTCAAGTTTTTATATCTACGGATTTATTAAGAAAAGGGTTCAAACACAATTTACTTAAAAATACATCTATCAAAAATCTCGAAATTTTAGGCATAGATACAGAAAAAGCTTTAAAAGCTTATCCGTGTAACATTAGTAAGAAGTGCCAAGCAGCAAACTTAATTAAAAAGCAATACCTTAAAGAATCCCGCCCAAACCAAGAAATTAATACTCTAAGATCTATTAAGGATAAGACTAATAAAAATGACATTATCTTTACTGAAGCAGATAAAGGCAATACTGTTATCGCTATAGACAAAAAAGACTATATATTATAGAAAAAACAATCGAATTCTTAACTGCATCTAAATATAAAATATTAAAATCTGATCCTACTGATAACTACCAAAAAAATGTTAAGACTATTATAAAAGATTGTAAAGGTTTGTTTACTGATTAGGACTTAGGCAAACTTACTATCATGAATCCTCAACCACCGAAATTATATTCTTTAGTAAAGTTGCATAAATTGGGATTACCTATTAGACCTGTTGTTTCTTTTGTTCCGGCTCCATTATATAAAATATCAAAAAGACTCATAGATTTAATCAAATAACACACGGGATTTTCTGCTATATACATGATCAAAAATTCATATGATTTAGTCAAAAAAATAGAAAATATTAAATTACTTTAAAATGCCAAATTAATTTCGTTAGATGTTGCTTATTTATTTCCTAGCGTACCTATTAAAGACACCATAATATTAGTTGAAAAACTCCTTTCTGTAAAAGTTGAAATTATTAACTTACTTGCTATATGTTTAAAACAAAATTATTTTAAATTCATTAACAATATTTACACAAGTAGCGCAGGTTTAATCTTGGGCAACCCCCTTAGCCCGTTACTAGCTAAAATATTTATGAATTCGTTAGAGCATCAAATTTTTAATCATCCAGTTTTAGCCAATTTATTTATTGGTATAGATATGTGGATGATATCCTAGCTTGTTTTACAAAAACTGACAGACAACTAAAATAATTTCTAGACTTTATGAACAGTTTACATAATAACATTAAATTTACTATTGAGAAAGAAATCAATAATAGTATTAATTTTCTTGGTTTAACTATAAAAAAAGAAAACAATAAACACATTTTTTCAGTCTTTCATAAGCCATCAAACACTGATACAACGATACATAAAAGTTCATGCCATCCCTAACAACACAAACTAGCAGCATTCCATAATACTTTACACAGATTAATAACACTACCATTAATAAAAAATAATAAAAGAAAATCGGAAAAAAATAAAAAATCAGGAGTCTACAAACTCATTTGCAAAGATTGCCCTAATTCATTCATTGGACAAACAGGCAGAAATTTTGATAAAAGAACACCAGTACAGCTTTCTTAAGGGGAAAACCGATTCAAATTATGCCAACCATTTAATAGAATATAATCACCAATATAATAAAAATTTCTTATTACAAAAAAAGGTTTAAAATTAAATTTGCTTGAGCCTTTAGAATTAAACAAACTGAAAAATTCCCAACATTTACTTACTGATCAGCTAAACCTTAATAACTTACCCTTATTAAATATGTTTTAAATATTTATACCCACAATAAACCTCATCATTATTTGTTATAATAACACATTATCAAATTAAGACCGTAATCTGAATACTGTATATATTTAGGAAACCCCATTAATGTAAGACGTAGCGAAATATTATTATAAAATCATATTAATAAATCCTGGAGAAAAGTATGTAAAAAGTATTTTACATTATTTCCTAAAAACATCATAGTTTTATATCTATTCAAAATGTTTGAGTAAATGAATCTGATCTTAAATTAATGTTGTTACTTAACCTTGGAGTATTTCACCTACATTGTGTTTAAACCACTTTGATTCTCTATCGATAATTATTATTATATTTTCAAAATTCAACAATAGTCTAATTCGAAGCCACAGTCTTTCCTTTTTAAGCTTGATTGTGATCGTTTTTGTATCGGCTTATTCTAGTGCCTAAATAATATTGTTTAGTTTGTCGGACATAAAATTTGTCAAAGGAACAAGATATCCTTATTAACTACATTTTTTGATTGTTTGTTGAAAGGAACAGGATCCTTTCAAGGCTAGTTTGACCCTGAATTTTTATTAAGCACTGGTCAACACTATCTCAACATGGTGGTACGCTTTTCCAATATTTTCAGAATTTTTTTGCCACCATTGCATCGTATTCTTTGCAATTATTAATTTTAAAAAGTAATAAAAATAAAGCAGCCAACATTACAGGATATATAATAACTACCAAAATATGTTCTACTTCTATTTTAGTGCATGAGAAAGCGGTAAAGTGTTGCACAGAAGAAAATATATTTCATTTAAGCGCCTCCCACACCCATTAACATCTACCAACTATAATAATTTATAAATTGGGGGACAGACCACAATAAAATAAGAACACATTCATAGTTTCACATTCAGTGCTTGTTTGAAGGTTTCATGAATATATGGCGTTACATAGGCGACACATTTATTATTTGAAATAGAAGCGATGATGAACTTCAAGCTTTCCTATATCACATGTATAACTTGGCATCAACAATCAAGTTTATCATGGAGAAAGAAGAAAACCACAAATTACCGTTTCCAGACGTGATTGTACAGAGAAACGAATCTCGATCATGCTTTGCTACCCCCTAGTAGCTTCGTAGCTTGTTTAACATTTACCTGAAGATGACTGGCGATGTTTAGCAGTTGAAACGTCGTGAGAAAAAATAAATAAGGACCATGAAAGTCCAGAACACGTCAATTATTAATTCCTTCATTAGGTAACAGTAGGTTTACCTTGTGCAAATTATACAAGGCCAAACATGACAGGTGGGAGTTGACTTCAATAACTCGCTGACTACTTACATAATATGCAGACGGTCTAAAAAACCGTGTCTCTTCAATGTAAACAACAACACCTTTGAAAAGTAGAAACATTTTTTATTAGTTTGTTGTTGTCGTGCCTTATTTTGTGCTTTTGAATTCAATAAACCACAAGAAAAATGAAATAAAAATATTAAAATCCACGTTCAAAGAATATACAAATTAAAAAGGAAAAACGTGCGACTAAAACCTTTTACATTAAAAGTCTCCGTCTTTATAAAATTGATAATTAAATAATAAATAGTCCATTCGGAATGTCTGTACCCAAAGCGAGGGAAAAAATTTCCGCTTTCTTTCATATCATTTAATTTTTACGATTTTTTTTAATGAAGCGAACGCCTTAAGTTATAAACGGGATCCTTTTACTGATGCCTGTACTTTAAGTAGATTTCCAAATTGAAGATGAAATAAGAGAAATACCTGAAGTACTTAATGAGAACCAAACATGAAGAAGTCGTTAAGAATGCAATAATGGGCTTGGTTTTTTATTTCTGGATTAAGCTGTAATGAAAATATTACAAATTTTAAAAAATGCTTTTTTTGTTATTTCACGCCCTTCTAACGCTAAAATAATCATTTTAAAAAATATCTAAAACCCTTTATAATCCATGCTGCATCATCCAGGTAAAATAAATTAATAAAAACCGGGGATTAGGTAAATACTGAAGCAAACAACAAAATAATCCAAAATAAAATGGCGGTAAAAAAATACACAATAAACGAACTCAAGAGAAAAATAAAACCAAGTAATTCTTATTTTTAATTACCACCAGCAAACGGCTACAAGGACTTTAATTTCATTAATTACCTTTGATCGCTTCATCAAATTTAACAGAATAAAACTTTTTAATCTTTTTTTTTTATAAATATAGACACTCTGTAGTAGATCTTCATCAATCTGAATTATTTAAATAAAATCGCACTTATATCCAACTTTTACTACCTGTAAACTAGTTCTCGGAATTTTCGAAATTTAGGTATTCGAATATTCACTTTATTTATTATTCAAATTTTTCGATATTCGAATATAATTTACGAGTATTCAAATGTTGAAATATTTGAAAATTCGATTTTGAATATGCAAATATTGATTCTGTTTTTGTTGCAAATATTGTAACGACAAAACTTACACTGCACACGATTTTCAAATCATAGTATTGTCAGATAGCACTTCTTGAGCTCATTTTGCTCTTATTGAAGCTGGAGACTCAAAGTAAATATAATATGTGAAAATGTAATGTCTTTAATGAAAATAAAATAAAATAGGTTAACTGCACACAACTAAAATCTGCCGAGGCACCGCGCCGCGCCGAATCTGAAAGGCTCGTGCACGTATTCACGTAACATTGATTAATTTTAAAATACAAATATTTGATAATTGAATACTGGAATATTGAAACATTTAAATATGCAATTATTCGAATATTCAAATATTTGAATATTCGAACATTTGAATAATTTTAAAGAAAAATATTCGGTATTTGAATATTCAAATATTTGAATACTCGAATATTCGAACATTTGAATAATTAAAAAAAAATATTCGGTATTTGAGTATTCGAATATTTGAATAGTGGAATTATTCGAGTTTGATTCCGAGCACTACTGTAAACTCGTAAGGTCAAAAGTAAATAGAAGAAATATTACCTTAAAAGTAAACACTAAACACACTGACACGCAGACTTTTTAGAAGATATTGAAAACTGTCTAGTCACGGCCAAATATTCCACTCTGGACATTATTATAGGAGATATTAATATCAATCTACTTGTAATTGATAATGGTAATCTAAATTTCTACCTTACTGTCATATGTTTGAATGGTTATGTGTCTTTTAGTCAGGACATTACAAGACCAACAAGTCAGTCCTGTCTTGATTACATCTTCATACGTAATAGAGCAGTTAAAAGGCAAGGCATTCAATCTTTCATCATTGAACATGATATAACTGATCGTCTGTCACTAATGATTAATGTAACAGACCCCTAAGCATAGCAATATAAGTACAAGCAAATACTGTTAACCGAAAGTTATAAAATAAATTGATTTTAACAAATTAAAAATTATCAGGTTATAGACTTGTGTCATGCTATAGCTATTTCTGTTTTAAGGGCACAATATCACGTTGTTTTTATAAAAATGTTTGGTAAAATGTATTTTTTTACAAACGTGTTAAAATGGAACTTTTAACACCCTCTACTAGCCTTAAAAATGTTACTTTAAGGCACTAGTGTTAAAAGTAAAATGTCAATTTTTTCAAAAAAACGCCAAAAAACATTTTTATTTTATTTATTTACACTTATATTAATAGTACAATTTGAAAAATTTGAAAAATGAATTCCTTCCTCAGTTCTGCTGTTCTTCGCGGTTGAGGAGGATTGAACAGAAACAGCAGCATGTCCAGTTGATGTTGAAGCATCATCGGCTGATGTCGTTTGTACTCTAAGCAATTTTCGAGCAATAGAATTTTTATTTTCCAAGGAATCCACGATGTACCCTTCCGCAACGGTTGAGGATTTCCATCCCCCATGCCGCTTAGTTGTCGTCAAATTTGCTCCAGCATCGGCAAGTAAGCTCGCAGAGGAACGGCGAAAGCAATGCCCCGTATAGAGTGTTGAATTTGAAAGTTGCAGATATCTTGCTATAGTAGCAGGAAATTTTCCGAACGTGTTAATTCCGACCGAATTTCTAGTACATTTACCTTTTACATATTTTAAGAAGAGCCGCCGATGTACGACATCTGCTGGACGAAGATCAGTAGGTATAATTTCGATATAAATCCAAATAAAATTTTTCAACGATAGTGAAATTTCGTGGTACCTTGGTTTTGGTATCTGATATTTTAATAACTAATGAAGTCTCCATATCTTCCACGTTGTCAAGAGTCAACCGACAAAGCTCCTCCCAGCGGCAGGCACCAAGTACTCCTACAATCGTAGCTATTTTCATCAGAAGGTACTCATCATCCGGTGCGCACTTCAAAAACTGTTCAATTTGGTCTCTAGTAAAATTTTTTGATTTTTGGCCTGGTAACCCTCTCCTTGACGCTTCAAGTAGGCAATCAATTTAAAATGTTTGCTGATATCTACGTCGTTATTTACACGTAGCATAGCTTTGATCATTAAATAATGGGACCAAAGAGAAGATGACCTCCATACCTTTGCCTTTTCCTCAAAATAGGCCAGGAATATGTTTTCGGAATACTTTCCAGAAACGCATTTGTTTTCACATCATTTTATAAATTTATTATGAGCAATCTCATATTGAATTCTTGATTTTCGTGGCAGTAAATTTAAGGTAGCCCTGTTAGCAGCTTCTTCTATGTCTTTAAGTGGATCGATTTCTTGTGTTTCTTGCATTTCTGGCAAATCACAACAGCCAGCGCTAGCGTTTTAATAAATCTGACAGGACCTTTAAAATTTTTCATTTTTCTGTAAACAAATCAGCCAACAGTGATGGTTGCTAGGTTTTATTGACTAATGTGAACTAATTCAATATAAATATAAAATGCTATTAGAAACTACCTGAATGTAAGAGATTCTAAACATTTAATTTTCAATTACTGTCGCTTCGCTCGTTCTGCAAATTTCCACATGCATGCCTTAAAAATGGACTTTTAACACTTATATCATAAATAACTATTACTGCAAAATAAAAAATTGCAAATTGCATATGTACATATTATATTATTTAAATACCGTCTTACTGGCCATAAAATTGTCAACATGTGTCAAATACTCCTCAACGTCTACTTTCAAAATTGGGTTAAACATGAGGAACACCAGATGTTTTATGATCGTTGGCAAGGTAATCAGGCGAGCCACTAAATGTGAAATACTTATCCGCAAAAACCAACAGAATACAAGGAATATAAAAATAAACTCAACTTAATAATAAAAAAAAAACAAAGAATAATTATTATAAGCAAAGAATTGAACAAAATCAGAACAACACAAGAAAAGTTTACAGTTTTATTGGTGAAGCTTTACAGGAAAATACATCGAAAAAGACTTCTACTCAGATAAAGGATACATGCAATTAATTTTTCATTAACACACACATTAACAGTTTAAAGAACAATTATTCATCGGATTCAGATGGCATATCCTCCAGTGTACCTAAGCTTCTGCACAGAGAATAAGCTAGTCATATAGCATCTAATTTTTAAGACAGGTAATGTTCCTAAAACATTTAAAATATCAATTGTCCCACCAATTTTTAAGTCTGGCAGTAAAAAGAACATACATAACTATTAACCAATAGGCGTTATCTCCAATGTCGCAAAGCTTTTTGAAAAATGCTTAAAGGATAGACTGGTCCAGTTATTAAACAACAATAATTTGTTACGTAAGAATCAGGTTGGCTTCGCTAAGGACCGAGGTGATGCTATGTTTGAGTTGACACAGGAAGTGGGTATTATTGCGAAATTAAATTGAATTAAATAAAAATATTAAATTAAATGTATAGGACATATAAAGTTGTTTATTATTTCCCGATGGAAAAGTGTATTTCCCATCAGGCTTAAGGTCTTAAGTCTGGATAATATATTTAATGCACATAAAATGACAAAATATAGATATTAGGTTAAAATTCCAATTTTTAATTAACTTTTCTCTGAAAAACAAACTGCAGGAAAGAATTTCCTTCCATTAATTCTCGGTGCCAGACGACGAATCCCCTCAAGAAAATCAACTCGCGATTCGAATTTTAAAAGCCGCGCTATCAGACTGCAAAATGAAGTGACCGAATTTAATCAATGTCATTTAAATGTCGATTTCAGCTTGTTCGGAGACCCTTATCAGATTCTCGCTGCGATTTTTAACCTTCGGGCTGTTTTTTTCTTTCTCCGCTACTACTATCGGAGCCAAAACGGCCATGTTACGTGTCGCCGGTGGATAAAATATGGATGATTTTACGAGGCTCCGTCGAAATTCGCTTTATACTAATCGAAAAACAATTATCGGTGCAAGGACGATTCACCCGCTTGCGTTAAACAAAAATTGGAATTATTATTATAAAGACAATAACATCAACGTTTCAAGGCACCTGAACATTTAACGCGGGTCTTTAACGAATCATTGGTCATAGTTCCTTTCCTTTGCGCACCCTGAAAACATGACGCAGGAATCGTAAACGGTGGTTGACCAAAGGCATTCGCATATTGCATCTAATCTAAGGTTTTTAAATGACATGCGCAATACATACTCAATTAACAAACTGATCTGATCGTAAAGTACTTCCCAACATATTTTGTTTGGCTTAATGACTGCAATAAAACCCCTCATAAACTCGGCTTTCGCTTTCGCAGAGACGTATTAACCCACATTTATTTTTAATGCCAGTTTATTATAACAATGGATAAGTACATTACTTGATTTGTCATCAAAATTAATAAACTGTCTATTTAAGGTTTTCTAGAAACAACTTAATTATTAGAATATTTCTCAATACTTTTTAGTTACAGGTGCCTGTTTATATAGCTTATATTATTATAATAGTAAACATAATACATAATATTCGAAATAGATTAGTACGTATCTATTTTACTTTGAAACAGTGTGCAACAAGTTAATATTAAAAGTATGTGGAGACTTTGGGAATCTTCAGCTAATGCGATATCTAGCTACCCTAAATATTCCAGGAAGCATTTATCTTCTGACGCCAAAATGATCGTGAAAAATGTATATGTGTATAAAAAATTTGTGTAATTGGGTGCTACGCTTTTATTTGCCCAAAGATTAATATTGAATTATCAATGACACAAAAGAATTTAATTATAAAAAAAAAAAAAAATAAGAATTTAATTTTAATAAAAAAAGAAACTGACAGCAACGAAGTTCAGCTGAGGGTGAGAGGCCTTGAGCGAGCGAGCAAATGCCCTAGCCCAAATGCCGAAGAGTAGGGGGGGGTAAAAAAAAGGGGCGCCACCGTTTTGTAGCCAGGCCAAAACGGAAGCCTCCGCGATCTCGGTGGGACCTCACTCTCCACTGAACTTAATAATGAATAATAATAAAAAAATTAACAAAAAAAGCAAATTACGGAGGTTGTGTTGTGGGACGTCTCAAATAAAACTCAAAATTTTAAAAACACACTAATGCCGTTTATTAAAAGGAAAAATTAGTTTCCACTTACATTTATTGAAGCAAAAAAAAAAAGGAAAAATGAATGATTGGGTTTGATACCCAAGAAAATTAATTCAGGTAAATACTATACCAGCCCTGCGGTTATGATCACACCGGTTACACTTTAACAAAAAAAAAAATATTGGTTACACAAATAAAATAGGAATAAAAACCTTACAGCAATATACTGGCCGGTTACGTTACCGATCAGCCAATTACGGTAGTTGGTTTGCCGGTTAGTCGGCTTCAGGTGCACCCTAGGTGGCACCCTATGTACCGCTTGGGTAGTACTGCTGGTCGGCCCTAGGTTAGAATCCTAGGTAGAAGCTGTAGCGCCTCTAGTTGAAAGGCGTAAAGAGGTGCCTAGGTAAGGGGCTAGGTACACGCGCCCAGGTAAAAGGACCCTGAGAAATGAAACAGGCGCATCAGCACAACGGCAATATTTGCATAAAATTCGAATTTAATGAATGGCTGAAGGCCCAAATGATTACATAAATGGACCAACACTGTGCAACCACCCTAATAATACCGAAAAACCCAAAATTTAGAAAAATTATTACTGCGCATGCGCCACGCGCATGCGTCTAAAATTGTCTGCGCACCTCACAGGGTGTGCCGTAACCCTTCTGCAGACATTAATTAACAAAAATATCGACGTGAGGGCACTGCGCATGCTCAGGATGACGAATAAAATTAAAAGAACTTCATCTAAGCCAAGCAGGAAACTCACTAAATTGAAACCGCATGTTTCTAGAAAAAGTAGTTAGTGCGCATGCGCCACGCGCATGATCAAAATTGAAATCCCAACTTTCAGATTAAAAAAAAAATAATTGCAAAGTAATTTCCCACTTGAACTTAGAGATCTATATGCTGAATCGCAATACAGTAACTGCGCATGCGCCGCCCACACGCCGATATGGGGTGCTAATGACTTCAAATAAAATCCCCTTTCAAACCCTGAATAAGCGACCCATAAAAATATTATTCCCACATAATTACAAAAATCCCAGAAAATAATGTTATTTAATTATCAAACCTATTCGACAATAATTTTACAATTTTACAACCCTGAACAAATTCCCCAGAAAATATTAACACGACGTAATCCCGAAAAACCCGAAAACTACAGTTATTTACTTCAATTCAGCAATACCAAAAAAAAAAACAGCTGCACAATGTCGGCCATTTAAATCAATTAAAGGAAAGAATACATAATTATCAATCAAATAAAAATTAATTAAACCATATCCACCAATTGCAGTAAACACATGTAAGACTTAGCAATTAACCAGAAAAATTACAAAATTATATTCGGCTAATTAAGCACATAAATTATTGAAATTAGATTACATTAATAGCGACACAAAGAAATAATACCCTAGGCCAGCGGTTCTCAAACTTTTTTGGTGACGGAACCCTTTTGAGAAGCAAAATACTTGATGGAACCCTACAATAAAACAATAGTTTTTAAAAGTTTATTCTTTATTAATAAGCATAATAAAAGTACAATGTAACAGTTACTAATTATTACTTACTTTGCCACATGGCCAGTACAATAATAGAAGATATTAAAAAAGAAAAAATCTAACTAATGGGAGGTATGAAACTGTTTTTTATTTTTCATCAATTGGTTGATATCAGGTTTGATAGAAGACAGTTGAAGTCTCATATCAGGTTCGGCGTCCAGTCTATTGCGATATTTTGTTTTCGTGGCTGCATAGGTTGAGAATCCTGTTTCGCACAAATATGTTGTTGGGAACGGGAGAAGAATATTCAGAGCCATTTTGCCAAGCATTGGATATTCATCACGGATTCTGCACCAAAAATCGTTGAGAGGCGTCGTTTTGAACAGTGACTCCATACTTGTGTCTGATGACATTTCTAAAAGAGATTCATATATCTCGTTTGACATACTTTCGGGCTTTTCCAAGTTGGGTAAAAAAGGTTTATGAATCCATGAATTCAGTTTCATTTTTGCATTCTGTTCTTCGGGAAAATAATTTTCGAAAGATGCGCGCATCGAACTGAGATATTGGACCAATTTTTCAAACACATCATCTTGAAACATTTCTGAGTCGTTATCGCTAACAAACTCACTGAGTGATGTAAAGCTTTCTATTTCTTTCTTACCAACGCAAATAATCCAAAAATCTAATTTTCTTTTGAAGGCAGTTATTTTATTATTGGCCTGAAACACTGTTGTCTGTTTACCTTGCAATGATAAATTCAATTCGTTCAGTTTTTGAAAGATATCCGCCATAAAAGACAATCGGAACAACCAAGTTTTATCATACAAACGGTCCTTCAAATTAAAAGAAGTATCTGCTGAAAGAAACATTTGTAACTCGGCTCTAAGTTCAAATAGCCTTGTTAAAGTTTTACCCCGAGACAGCCATCGCACTTCTGTATGGAGCAGCAGTGTTTTATATTTGCTGCCATAATCTTCACACAATAATGAGAACAATCGGGATTCTAGTGGTTGTGATTTGATAAAATTAATTATTTTTACCGCTTCATCCATAACTAATTTTAGATTTGACGGCATTTGCTTCATCGCAAGTGCTTGTCTATGCAGAATACAATGGCTGGAACTACAATTAGGCGCTTTATTTTTTATTCGTGACACTGCTCCTGCTGTTTTACCTGTCATCGCCTTGGCCCCATCTGTACAAATGTCAATGCAATTGTTCCAACTGAGATTATTTTCTTCAAAAAATATATTTATTTTATTAAAAATTTCTTCCCCGGTAGTGTTTGTGAGCAGCGGTGAACACATAAGCATGTCTTCTTCAAAAAAACTTTCATATGGATATCTCACGATAACCAGCAAGAAGCCAAACCAGCGACATCAGTTGACTCGTCCATTTGCAAGGCGAATCGTGTTTTTTGTAGACGTGTAACTAGTTCTTGTTTGACGTAGCTTGCCAGATCATGGATTCGCCGTGAAACAGTATCGTTTGATAGCGGTACAGTAGAAAGATGCTTTGCAGATTTTTCATCGAGCATACATTTTGTTATGTCTAATACACATGGCTTTATTAAATTCTCAGCGATAGTGTGCGCTTCACCTGCTTGTGCAATGCGATAGCTAACTAAATATGATGCCTCCGTGGCCTTTTCGTTGATAGTTTTTGTTACATGCATCATATTTTTTTGACTTTCCAATAACTGATCTTTTTTACGAACAAAAAATTCTTTATTCTTGCCTTTAGACTCGGGGTGTACAGTTTGTAAATGTCGGCGCAATTTGGCAGGTGCCATGGAACTATTAGGAAGCAGTTTACTACATAGCATGCAGAGAGGTGAGCCGTTGGAATCAACAAATCCGAAACTGATATATGATTCATCATACTTCCTTTTTTTCGTCTTTGAAACCGTCGAGCTTGACGTCGTGGCATCATCGTCTGGATCGGTGATTGCTATATTCTCCGCGCGTACTGCTTTTGAACATTCAGCGTCATTAGAAGATGTTGTTGCAACACGTTTAACACCTTTAAGCCAACGTTCCATTCTTCTTTATTTATAATGTTACACGTCAGGATGGTGGGGTCTAAATAATGCACAATCGTTACTGCGTATAAGAGACTAAGTTTAGTACAATGAAGAAATGTATAAAACTGAGACAACAGAATACAGCAGGCAGTAGAACAATGAACACTAGTTTCTCGCTAGCGAGCTTGTAAGTAGGTAGGTAGGAACTTATCGCTCCGAACGCTAATCGTCAACTGACTGACGAGGCGCGACGCGCGATCGCCGCTTTTAAACTTAGTCCTAGACTCGATCTCGAATATTCTCGAAAATACTCGAGTCGGCGCCTTTGATAAACAAAAAGCAAAAATAAAAAGAGAAATATAAAAATTGCGTTGTAAACAATTCAGAGGCGGCTTTTATCAAAGGGACTGCGCGCTCACAAGTATACAAGTATACATGTTGATACCAAACTTGAGATATTGTACCAGCTATTGTAACACATGTTTATACAAATACAAATAAATAAATAAATATACCTACGCGCGGGCGCGGAGTCAAAACGTTCGACCAGAGAGAGGTGCTTTGATTTTTTTTCTAAATTCTTGAGGAACCCCTACAGAGGTATCGCGGAACCCTAGGGTTCCGCGGAACACACTTAGAGTATAGCTGCAGGGGCATTAACGTACAACATGCAGGCTTAAGGCCACGCGGTTCGGTTCGGATGAGTTCCTCTTTTTTTTTGACAATAAAATAACAATGACAATAGAATAAAAAAAGATAGGCTTGAAAAACGTGCATTTTGTAAGTACAATGGGCAATACGGTATTGTAAAATTCTAGCGACATAAATAGATATCGATAACAGGAAGCATAAAAAAAAATACATGAGTTTTGACCAAAAATTTAAGGTTTTAAATATTAACGTAAGATAATATTATATTTTATTTACGAATAAAAGCAAAATTAAAGTGACTGCAATTGATTTCAAACATAAAATGGTTAGACTTACCCGATGACGATGGGGTCTCACACGTTTTTTACGTTTCCTGACTTGCACTCCGTCGCTTTAAAATCCGGCTATGCCGTAAAAAAGCTTTCAATCCAACACTAAACTAAAGCAATTTAAAAGCTTTAATAAGAAAACGGTGTCCAAAATCCACTCACGTGAAAAAAAAATTGGCTGGACACACGCTTTCACGACGGAGACAAGTCAGTAAGTAAGTAAGCAAGGCCGTAACAATCGCGCACGACCTCCCGGAAGAGCTGCAATCCTACCAACAAAATAGAAAGCTTCCTGTCAATAAAAAGGGCGCTAGAATTCAAAACCTCGTACCTACACAAAAACCTAATGAACTAACCTAGCCGAAGCGAACCCGTACAAATAATAAAATAACCAAAGAGCGGAGACAATAGAATCCTGGGTTACCCTTGTACCCCCTCCTGCGCGACGGTGAAACTAAAGAAATTTGTTTTTAATTAACTAATACATGGGCAATATAAATTATTACCAAACACGGTCACCCGTATACAACCAACGGTACATCAGATAAATATTTCCCACATCTAAGGAATAAGCGATATAATCGATCTCGCAAAGGTCGATAGATGTCAACCTAGAAACTAAATGATTTTACACCAATTACCAGCTTTAAATAAACACCCAAGTGGTTCCTAAATTACATAACGATAAACAGATTTCAATACAATGCAATTGGCTGGTAAAAATCACCCGATAGCAGTCAATATAATATCAATAAGTTAGGTCGATCGAAGAGATTAAAATCGATAGTGACGCCCACTTCTATTTATATAAATTAAAGGAACAGTGTTTATTTATAACCAACTCAGTGAAATGTCCCTAACGATCAGATTGTCACACCATTCTAGAACCAAACAAAGGAAAATATAATACGGAAAATCCACTGTATTTCCCACGAAAATGTATTTGACACGACCATAGCGGTAAGTCCTATAACTTACTCTATTTACACCGTCTGTAGCTGACTGTTTTTAGGCTACTAACTTAGGACACGGTCTGCCATTTAACAAGGGAGAAAAATCGACTTTCAACCCCTAAGCCAAGGGAGATATGGAATCAAGATGAAAGATAAGGTAAGGATCTGCTTTATTAACCAGGCATTCGCAGCCAGAGACCGTTTTAACAACTCTTACATACCTATATAACCTTACGTACCATCGAAGGCAAAATTACCTAAGATCTCAGTCTACAGTCATAGAATTCAAATAGTTATCTTTATTTTAGGTACAACACAAGCTGGATCAGCCACTCGAGGTAACGGCATTGCAAGAAATAAAGGAGGAACCAGGTAATCAACAAATGTCATAAGAAAGGAAAGCAACCTCTAAACACCGAGAGAGAGAGTTATGTAACAGTACAATGATACGAGTAATATATATATATGTATAGCCTTATTTTTACTAGTAAAATGTTTTATAAATATCTATGTACATTTAATAAACAGCAAAACAAATATGTTGAAAGGTTCTTGACAAAAAGGTGAAGGCGACATAATAATAAACTTTAAATAAAATTTTGGTTTGTTTCAATTCATCACATACTAATGGTTTTTCATAGAGCACATTGTACTACCTTAATGATTATTTCTCACACCTTAGCAAAAATAGGCTTTAACCCCTAGTACTAAAATTAAACCGTTACATGGGCACCTATGTAATTATTTTGTATGGAAATACGAATTATTCTATTTATTTATTGTTATTAGAGTGATTAGCTTAAAATTTCGTTAGCTCAGCAACTCCTTCAGGGCTCAATTAATAACGTTATATATCTGGGCCTCGCAGAAATTGCTACTTACGCAAATTAAGATGAATGTTTACAGCGTTACACTTTGCATTAGTTCGTGTGTAATATAAGGTATTTAATGATTGATTTTGGTGATTAGTTACTTTCGCTGGTAACAAATCCTGGATTATCTATACACAAAATTTTGTTGGCAGTTTAGTTTAATTAGTATTATACAGTGCGTTACATTATTAATACCCATATGGTCACAAGGAAAATTAAAAAAAGCGATTTTCTTTAAGAAGTCCGTCATCCCATTCCTTTTCATAACACCTCTTCTCATAAACAACGCGAAAAGAAAAATAAAAAGTAACGCTATCCCCAAAATCCTCTCCTGAATCTCATCGCGGTGACAAATCAGAACAGTTTTGTCAAAAGGGCAGCGGGAAACATTCCCGGAATATTATTTTCTTTCGGAATGTCTCACTTTTAGGCTTTCGGGGAGGCTTGGGCGTAATGATGATGATGATGTAATTAAGGGGGGGTTTTATGAAGAGCGAACATGAAATCACCGGCCGGTTTTTCAGCAGCTATTTTTGATTCATTAATTATTTCATTATGTTAAACGTTAATCATTATAAAATAAGTTTAATAAATACTTAGATAACTTCACTACTTCTAAATCTACCCTAATTAATACTGAATATATATTTTGAGGCCGGTTTTTATCTCTGAGGAAGTCGTTAGTGATTTTAAGGGGTTTGACGCCCACAATGAAACTTCCGAAGAGCTGCCCTGCGGGAATTTCCTAGTTTCATCCCTTGTAAATTAGCTTTAATCCATTTTTTAATCAGCCGCGAAGCATTCTCTTTAATACTTAATAACTAGTTTAAATTATATTGTTAGAACTTTTTGCTGGTATTATTCAGGGTATCACAGAATCAGTTGGCAATTTTTTGGATTTGGCTAAATCGTATAAAAAATGATCATTTCTGTTATTTGAAAAGATGTGTAAAAGTAGATTTTTCGAATGACACATTCTGTATATTTTTACTAATATGAGAAGCGGCTGAAATTTTTAGAATCTCCGTACATGGACTCGAATTTGTAGCACTCTGTATATAGGTAGGTACAGGATCATTCCATATACAGGGTGTTTCAGAAGTACAGTACGTAACTTAAGGGGGTGACTCCTTTTGATACTCTAAGAGAAAAACTTCATATGAACTTGTGTCCGGAGTTGCCCCGTTTTTGATATACAGGATGTTAAAGTTTAAAAAAAAAATCGTTTTTTTATAATTTTTTTAAATATTCTTTTCCCGATTTTATTGAAATTTGGTACCGTTATTCATAATGCTGCTTAATTAGCCCTAACTAGATTAAATTTATTAAGTTCAGTGGCGTCTCAGGGAGCACCTTTACGAATATTATTGACAAAAAAATTTACACCACAGACTTTTTCTGATTTTGTTATTTTTTTTTCGGATGTACCAACTAATAATACAACTTTTTTGTACCTTCAATTGTTTTTGTAACTTGCTTTGTTTTCGAGAGAATAAATAAAAACCACTTTATTGCGTGTACAAAAAAAAATACCTATGTATTTCAAAGTTAATTACTTAAATTAAAAATAAAATTATTTTTTTAAATAATGATACAAAAAAATGCAGTTAATCAAATCAAATGTTGAAAATGGCCACCTTCTGATAAAACGCACGATTGCAATCGTCTCACCATTGATTCTCTTAGGTAAGGTAAGATCTGAGCTGTTGGGTGGTCATTGAATGGTGGGTCGTCCTAACCAATCGTCATAGCGGTTGTTTAAATATTCTGTCACAGGGACTATGTTATGTGGCGGAGCTCCATCTTGATGCCAGACCATCTAACAGTACTCATTGATTGACAAATCCTCTATTTCGTTGTTAAGAAATTCCAGATATGTTTGCCCATTAAGGGAGCACCAAACATGCAAGCATTTCCTTTCTTGGAATTTTATTTCTGCAATATTACGGGGATTAGTTGTAGCCCATACGTCTGTATTTCTCCTATTGAAAACTCCTGCTGTGGTAAAAATGTCCCGTCATCACTCCATAATATTTCCTTAAAAATTGGGAACCGCATTTTTTCTCCTAAGCATTTCTTGGCAGTATAAAAAACTACTACGCCTGTGCTCTTCATCTAATTTTTGCACAGGTAAGATCTTGTAATGATGAAAAGCATGTGATTGAAGCGTTTTCTATATTAAAAACCTTACAAGCCACATGTACCTTCAAAGAACCACAGAATGTCTAACTCTTTATTCAAATCTTTTTGGACTACTTTTGGTTCTTTTTTTATAGATTTTTTTTTCAGTCGAAAAGATAATAGATTTTAGTAATATTTCTCGGCGTTTCTTTAGTGAAAACAGAACATTTTTAAGATTATAAATATTTATTGTTGTCAGATAAGTAAGAAATAAATATAAAAAGCAATATTTTATGTATTTTTTAACCTATAATAAAATTAAAAGGGCCCGAACCTGACAATCTGGTTGATTTCCTTCCATTAGCCCACCCAAAGCAGATTACGAAACACAATGGAAAAAATCCGAATAATGTCTATGCTAATTTTTATTCGGCAGAGGTTCATTAGGTTTTCAGTAATTCAACTAACCCCGAAATGGGAAATGGAGAAACATAATGGACATTTTTCCAGTCAGTTTGAAAAGAATTAGTGCTAACACTGCCCGAATGGAAACAGGAATGCATTTATGTTTGAAGAAATTGGTGAAAAAAATTAAAATGATGGATATGTTGCTGTTAGAACCTGAATTTAAATAATAATTTAAACTATATAGTTTTAACTAGGGAAAACCGAGTTTTGATAGGTTCAAGTAAGTTCATTGATTTGTAAAATAATGAGCTAACTTGGCAGTATATATAGCTGAATTATGATCAGTTAAAACTAGTTTGAACTAGTATTCAAAATATTTCATAGTAGAGGAAATTACAGTAGTACTTGTTATATTTCACAATTTATTTCAGTTTCCTGACACAAGCCTTAAAAAATCGATGTAATGTTGTTAACAATCACATTGAAATACCTTCAGGTGCCAATCTAATACTTAATAGCCTAATAACTTAAGATAAATATGCAATAAACACAGTCAATAATTACCAACGAAAAAACCCATAATTATTATACACAGTATCATTTTCTTAATTTTATTACTTAGATGTAAATACCTCTATAATAACACCTGTAATTTAGTTATACCTTTGGCCAATACCTGTAAATTAAAGACCAAAATTACCAATCATCTGTCAATTTTTATTTTAATGACATGTAGAATTTGTTATTGTCTTATAATGTCTTTGATAATGACCCGCAAGAGTTGAAACGCGTCTTAGGAAACTGAAATAAATTGTGAAATATAACAAGTACTACTTTAATTTCCTCTACTATGGAATATCCATTTCACCAAGCATATAGCCCATCACATATCAATTATTCAAAATATTTATTAGATAACTTTAGTTTTCACTACGAAACGCTGGTTTTAATTATATCTAATACATATTATAACACAATTTGTAAAAGTTTATTCAGTTTGCTTGTTTTAAAATGCAATATCACAAAACTATCACAAAATTCTAAGGATATTCTAGGACTAGAAAATTATTTTCAGTACTTTTAAATTAATTTATCGTCGATCTGTTTTCATTTAAGTCCGGCTTAAATAAATCCGCATGTATCCCTTGCTCGTTTGCCTCTGATTGTGCGATGACTTTTTCAAACGGATTTTCATTTTTCCTAGCTGTGGGAGACAAATTACATGTCATATTTCCTATTTAAAATCATGGCGGACGTTTTAAATTTTAAGGTATTTTGCCTTCATGTAATGGAAAATGTGCGGGACTTTTAAAATTAATACCAGCAATAAAATTGGGAGGCATTAGTTGTAATTTACGGATCGAAGAGAAATTATTATTTTGCAATTCGGAATAAACAAAATATAACTGAATATTAAAGGCTGATAATATTTGTTTTCAATACAAATATTCAATTTGGTTAGTCAAACAGAAATTTATTTTATAGTTAATTATTATATGGCTGAAAAACCAATAAAACGGACATTAACAGATTTTAGTGGGTACACAGGATCGATCGCTGGGACAGGACACAGTAGGGGAGAGCAGGTAAAGGTTTTGGCAACAATTAACTACACAGTTGTTAAATAATAATTTAAATTACCCGCCTCATACAAATTCTATGTACTGTGTTCTGTATGGTGAAATTTGATATTCATTGGTAACGGGAATGTATAAAATATAGACAAATCAATATAGGTTACTAAGTTATATTTCATATTAAGATTTTATACAGGAACATTAAAACAGTAAAGATGTTTTGACTTTTGCGATGCTTAACTTACACTTGGGTTGAAGCAATAGGATTGCAAAAGCAACAAGTTTTTTGACAATATGGCACTCCGTCAAAATGAGTTCTTGAATTTGGATTGTTATAGTGAATAAACCAGGGTAAACGAAGTTGAAGATTGAATGATTTCTTGTATGATGTGGGTAGTCTGACCCATACTTCCAAAATCTCGAGTGGTTCACCATAGTTAATCAAATATTCCAGAGGGAACGTCTTTAATTCTTTAGCCGTGAAATGCATTAGCAGTTTTTTACCATTCATATGGGATAACATAATTTATTGCCGTAAATGTGGTTGCAAAAAAGAGGTAAAACAACGATTTACAATTCTGTTCTGTGCAAATATGGAAGGTGAGAAGAAAGAACCAATTACAATAGGCAGAAGCAAAAATCCTCGATGTTTTAAGGACGCACATATCCATAAGTTACCTCTCCAATTGGTCTTAAACAAGAAAGCGTTGATGACAGCAGACATCATGACAACATGGCTTTACAGATTTGATACCAAAATGAGGAAGCAGAATAGAAGAGTGGTATTGTTTCTGGATAATGTAACGTCTCATCCCAAAACTACACTGGATAATGCCAAACTTATTTTTCTTCCACCCAATATTAGCTCACATTGCCAACCTTTGGACCAAGGCATTGTTCAGAATTTTAAAAATTACAGAAGCTACCTTATTAAGAGGCTTTTAACACGTATAGACAGTGGTCGTCCTCTTCAAGAAATCCAAAATAATATTACCATTAACAACGCCTTGATATAGGTTTCGGTGGCCTGGCGCAATTTGTTCCCAGTGACAATAAAAAAATGCTGTATGAACCCGGATTTATGTGTAATACCAATAATATTGATGGTTTCGAAGAAGAAGATAAAATTTTGCTCGCACAACTGTTTCCTAAGACTAAGGACACATCTAAGAACTTAATACAATTTGCCTTTATTGACAACGATTTGCCAACAGAAAGTGCATAATTGACTATCATCGAGTGGATTGAAGAGATCCAAGAAACAAATGAAACTACTCCCAACTCTGAGACAGAGGAAGAGGAACCTGAATTTATTCCAGTGTCGAAAATATCAAGCCTATTTGAAGCCTGCCCAAATTTGGATAACTTTTTTAATAATGTTAACAATTTTAGAGCAAACGTACAGTACATTTGTATAATATATATTATGTTAGTATGCACGTGTAGTATAAATATATTTTTAAAGCAAATTCTGTTATAATATCTGATACATCTATATCGTTCGAAATGCCCTTTTTGATACTAGTAATAGATATGTCTGAAAGCCTTTCTTGTCCAATTGTTGATTTCAAATAATTTTTTATTATATTAAGTTTTAAAAAGTTTCTTCCCCGATAGCCACAGTCACAGGTAATGTTAAGAAATTCGTATGGCAATCACTAAATTTGGAAACACATTTAACGCGTTTATTTCAGGGGAAATATAAGGTGAAACGTTGTCCATTTCATCGCATAAATCTTCTGCTATATTATCTTTATCATTTTTAGATGGATCATGTAACATAGTTTCCATAGATTTACATTTTGTAGGCTCTCTAGACTTATCTCTTGTTTCATTTGTTCTTTCTTCTTTTTTGATAATGCAGTGGCCAATATTACAAAGTAAAAATTAATTTTGAGATGGTCTTCTGGATTCTTTGCAGCCTCATCTTCACATTCATGGTTTTCAGTAGTTGAGATTGGCACGTTCAAAATCATTATCCCGGTGCGTGTACTTATAGGCTCAGGGCATAAACGAGTATTTTCCTGCAACCTGGCAAAAACCACCCGCACCGATGCAATTCCGGCGATGCGGCGCGATTTGATGACATGATGGGTTAAAACGTGTTAACACAAAAACCAACAATGTATTTCCCAACTGGTTACGACGTGAAATAGCGTTTTTAAAACCAATGATGTTTTATTTATTTCCAGTTATACTTGTAAATTGCATTTTTAACTCTAAGTAGTTACCTAGTATAATGATAATATTTTTATATTGACTATTTTAGTAATAAATTAGTTTTAATAACCAAATAAAGGTTTTGATTTTAATGTAAATAATAAAAAATTAAAATTGAACAGATAATTACATCAGAAGGGGCCGAATGCTTCACCCTCTCCCTACGGTTTGAAAATGTACCAAAAGGGAAAAATTGGCTTTGACAGTCATATACTGGTATTGTTTCATTTTCCATATTATGGAATACTTCAAATATCATATAATATATTAAATTAAATGGGCCCTACAATATCCTAATCTTTATTTTTGGCATTTACGGGAGCACTAAAATACAAAAATTAATTTTTTATCATCATTTGCCGGGCCCGGCTTCTAAAATACGAAAAATTCGGAGCTGGCGTCTCCGGTTTTAATAAATTAAATTGCTTTTTACCGGAAACGTTGAAATAAAATAACCTATTGCTGAAAATGTGCGAGCGCACGTAACTCCGGCAATAAATTAAGCCGCATTTCGACGGAGAGATATGTGAAGCTGATATTTTTCTAGAAAAAGTGTAATTTCACATCTCGGCGCTTATTTTTAACTCTGCAACGGATGCTCAAAGAGAGATGTTATATGATGTGATCCATAAACATATTATATTATATTGGTCCTACATGTATGAGGATCTTGAAAACCATAGAAGATAGAGAAACGGTTAATTAAGAGAAGTTTTAGACGAATATATTTGCAACTTAAAGCCGTTTAGAACGCGATTCTATCTTTTTTTGTTTTTGAGATATTTTAAAAAATCCAATAAGTTGCATTTTCGAAAATATGCTGTGGCTTTTTATTTCTCACTGTTTTGAAAACCCGTAAAAACAATTTTAAAGCAACTTTTCTGCAAAGGATTTAGGATTGTGAGGGCTTATTTTCTATCGCCCTTAAGTTTACCTTGTTGCTGTTACAGTAAATGAGCGAAATGTCCACCTTCTGATAAAATGCACGACTGCAATCGATTTGTCATTGATTGTCTGACACGTTCAAAAATACCTGGAGTATTCCTTATGATATTGCAATTCTCAATTATCCGATTCCTCAAGTCATTCACATCTAGTACAGGAGTTTTATAAACAAGAGCCTTCAAATGACCCTATAAATAGAAATCTAGGGGATTAATATCAGGACTGGGAGCTGACCAATTTTGAGGTCCTGCACGTTCAATCCAGCGATTAGGGTAGGTGATGTCGAGATGCTGACCAGAAAGAACACTAAAATCAGCTGGAGCCCGTCGTGCATAAACCACATGATGTTGACTCTTACATATAGGGGTACTTCTTCTAATAAAATGGGTAAATGATGTCGCAAAAAGTCCGTGTAAAATTCATCTGTTAATCTTGGCGGTAAAAAAAATGGGCCAATTAGGTAGTCACCAATAACTCCTACCCAAACGTTGAGCGAAAATTGTTGCTAAAAATAACTTTCTCTAATAACGTGAGGATTTTCGTCGGCCCAAAAATGGTTATTGTGAAAGTTCATAATAGCATCTCGTGAAAAATTTGCCTCGTCCGTAACTAAAATATTTGTTAAAAAATTATTATTGTGTGCCATCCTATGAATCAGCCACCTGCAAAACATTAATCTTGGGTCAAAATCCCGAGGCAGTAGAGATTGGACCCGCTGTATGTGATATGGGTACAGGAGGTTTCTTTTTAGAAATTTCCAAACGGTTTTTGGGCTGAGTTCAAGCTGCAGTGCAATCTTCCTGGTACTACTTGAAAGATCTTCTCCTATCGCATCAAGTATAGCTTCTTCTAGTTCAGGCGTTGTTACAGTTTCTGGTCTTTTACCACCTGTATTTTTATTAAAACTCCCAATTTCACATAATCTTGCATATAGCGTTCTAAATGTTTTAGCACATGGGTTTACTCTGTTAGGAAATCTGTCCTGGCAAATTCTCCGTGCTTCTTCCGCATTTCCATTTGCTAATCCACAAATAAAGTGCATGCCAGCCATTTCAGTGTTAGTAAAATTGTTCATGATGGAATCACTGCTAATTGACAACTCTGAATTTTACTGATAATATGATAATACTATCACTGTCAGCTGCTCTCCAAAGCAGGTAGGTAGGTACTTCATTTGGCCTTGGCAATAATTTGTTATAAATAGCAGATGTGGTAAGCCAAAAATGTGATAATGAAAGTAAACCTATTGAAACCAGTCGTGCATTTTATCGAAAGGTAGACATTTTGCTCATTTACTGTAAGGTCGAAATTGTTGATATTTTATTTTTAGTTGTTATTTTATGTTGTCCATGGATAGCTTTTAGAATTCGTTAAAGTGATTTTTATTTTTTTTTGTAGGAAACGAAGCCAGATATGGAAAAAACACGTAAAAAAGTTGTATTTGTAGTTGCTTAATCTGAACAAATAGAAAAACTTAAAAAAAAAGGCAGTGGTGTACTGTTTCTTCTCAATAATAATTGGCCGTGGTGCCCACTGAGGCGCCACTGGATCTAATAATTTCAATCTAGTTAGGGCTAAATAAGCGCCTTATTGAACTGAACCAAATTTCAACCAATTTAAAGATATTTTTGCGCCCTGTATCTCAAAAACGAAGCAACTCCGGACACATGTTCATAAGAACTTTTCTCCTAGAATATCATAGGGAATCACCCTCTGAAGTTTCGTACCGTAGTTAGAAAACACCCTGTATAGCTGGCCCCTAATAGAGCGGGGAAGTCTTGATGTCTGTAACCGCATATCCCCCTAAATTTTCCCGTACACGAAACGGCGGCATTCCGAGCATTCGATGCAAATTAAACGTACATTCATCCAAAAACCATGTCAAACGCACACCTCGCTTCCAATCCATATACACCCCCGAGGGGATGACAGCGAACCCCTATTTGTACCTGCCGTGTTCCGATGGTTAGCGTTACGCGAACAACTTGTTCCAATATTAATTTTCTTTGTGGTTTGAAGCTCGAATTGCGGTGGGGCGACTCTGCGTTAATTTACGGCCTCCCGATGTCTGTTAGCCGTTACAGAACGAGGACGTTTTTCTGGTTTAAAACGGAATTTATTTTTGTTTCTAATAGTAGAAGGGGGTTTTACATTTTACAGTTCTGGGGCCTCCACATACAAATCAATAATTATAATCTCCAGAAATGTTTATACCACAAAACCTCAGGAGTTGGCCGATTTGCAGCGTCGAATTTTGGACAAATTCGAATCAATAACGCCAGAAATGATTTACAACACAATTGAAAAATTTTATTTTTAATTAGCACACTGTCAAGCTGTACAGAGAAAACAGTTTGAATATTTTAATATTAATAATATATTTTTTCTAAATTAT
This sequence comes from Polydrusus tereticollis, assembly GCA_963920685.1. Taxonomy (NCBI): domain Eukaryota; kingdom Metazoa; phylum Arthropoda; class Insecta; order Coleoptera; family Curculionidae; genus Polydrusus; species Polydrusus tereticollis. The sequence continues at coordinate 76,466,304 of OY987334.1, forward strand.
ACTCGTTATTTCGAAAATTACTGATATTAGAAACAAAGCATGTTTTTAACAAAAGTGTAACAAATTTAAAGTAAAAATTATAAATGAAAGAATATACAGGGTGCTATATTTAAAAATATAAAATTCGTTCGAATTCCAGACAAACTAAAAAGCTGGCAACAACGTCAATATCGTCATTCGGTGCGTCAGATCCTCTTACACAACTGTACCAAGTTACACTGTATATTCGCACTAAAATGTTATATTTATTTTATTATCTTCAGTTTAGAGTTAAATGATTTAGAATTTATTTATTTTCAGCTTACAGTTTATTTATTTATTCTTTTAAACTTTACTTTCATTTTGTTTTCTTTTACTGTTTATTCTCTATAAGGTATGCATAATATACTAGAAAACACCATACAGTTTTTTATTAAAGTTTTTATATTCAACAATTCAAAGGTACATATTACTAGATCACACACAATAATGCTATTTTTTTCGTCAATTCGGAAGAATTTGTTAATACTAAGTCAAAAATCAATTAAAATTTAAAATATTATTATTATCATTCGTTTGATCCGTCATTAAAATTTTTCGAGATGTCTCGTCTCGTTTCGTCTCGAAATTCGAGACAAGATGCTCTCGAGACAAGACAAAACGGCTTCGAAACGAGACGAGACGAGACGAGACGAGACGAGACATCTCGCGGCAACTCTAGTACTTCCCGGACTAGGTCCGAAAAGTGCTACTTTCTGAAAGAAAAAGTGAATACTTTCCGGACGGTTGCCGAAAAAATATTTGATAAGGTACAAGAAACAAATAGTTTTTCTTTTAATATTATATTGAAACAAATTTGCAATTTAATAGCAATAACACACGAAACGATATTTTCATCGGGCACTCGAGCAGCCAATAAAACAAAACCAATAACCGAAATCGGTCAGGGGCAATATGGGATGTATTACCGCAAAAAAAAACACAAGCAGAGCTTAAATATCCACCAGAGAGGGAGCCGATAAACCGGCGGGATCCCACGAGGGCGAGCCGAGCGCGATTAAAACATCCCCGTGGCGTTTCTGAGTTCCGAGGCAGATTTCGAACAAAACTACAACAATTTTCAATTAAGTTACGAGTACTTTGCTGACGAAATTATAACGACAGACGGAGATATACACGGAGAATGGAGACTGGGAAGTATTTAGTTTAGGGGGGAAAATGTCGAGATTCTCACAGTTCTTAGTAAGTATAGCGAGGATCATTATTGTTTTGGAGTTTAAGCTAAAGCGACGATAATTTTTGAAATGCTAATTATTTAAAAAACAAACTTTCCTGCAATGCTGCAAGATCACTTTATAAAGCAATTTCGAAAGATTTCTCGCCATGCATGTAATATCACGTGCAGTTCAGAACTAAGACGCTTTAAACTTTGATCCTTTGTTCATGACGGGCCTCGATCAATTCGTCCAAAGGGATTCCCATTCCGTACCGCATCTAAATTGGTTTACCGCATTATCGCCTCAAGCGATCTTCCCCGACGGACTCCCGAAGGATTTTGTCTAGTCCAGCACTGATTAAATTGGGAGTTCATGGATTTCTAATGGCCGACGGCTCGACGCAACGAGCCGTATAAAAATATTTGGATAAAATAAGGCGTCGTCACGTTTCCTAAATGTTTACTTACTAAACTGGAAACCATTACTCAATCCTAGACCAAAATAAGATCGCAGGTGTGTCTAATAGAAAACTCAGCAGGCAGTGCCAGCAGCAACACTTCTAGGACTAGATAAATTTTAATCTACCCTTATAAATTATCCCTTAAGTTTGAAAATCCAGGTGTGTCCCGAGTTTAATTTATACCCCCGCCTATTTTCTACAATTAAAGCGATATTTCTGGAAATAATCTTCAGCTACCAATGGATTTTCGAGATTTAGGCTGGCAAGTTTCTATCTCTTTAAAACTCCCGTCCCTATCTATGCTAAATTTAAAAACGAATTTCCTGAAAATTGGATTTAGGAAAAAGGTAAACGAAAATCGGTGTTTGGCTGAAAAGAAAATTATAGTTGCACTAGAGGCGAAGTGCTGAAAATTGTTCTTTCAATACACTTATTGGGATTACCGAAAGGAAACTTGCCTGCCGATAGAGCCGGCTCGAGTTATTTTAGCATCAGGAACTTAGTTAAGGCTAAATACACAAATGGCTCAAGACGCTGTATCAAAATTTGTTAACGTAGCTATACTATATTAAAAATACAGGTGCATTTTATAGGAAATAATTCACCCAGGCGTAAAACCTCTGGCGCCATAGATTAATTTTAATCTTTCGCCGTGATGTTAAATTTATTTTAATAAATTATCCAACATTTGTCTATCTTGAAGTTCAGGTGGTCCCTTGTTATAAATCATAATAGCCTGTTTTCAAAATAGGTTTTTCCTTTATAACTTTTTTATAAAGGGACCGTCAAAATGAATATAGACTATTTTTCAAGTTTAGGTTAGTGTCTATCCTTAAATGGCACTACGTAATAAATGCTCATTAAATATGCAAAACGCATACCGGGGTGTCAAGAACAATTTAAACACCCTCCTTTAAAATCTATTGTGTTTACATTAAAGGATCCAAATAATGAGCATTCTTTAGGTAGGTCCACCCTTAATTTATCGTAAGTTATTGTTATATTTATATTCAAATTTTTTTCAAATTCAAAACATGCTTTAATGTCCAAAATACATGGTATTCATTGACAAAGCTGAACTATAGCTATTTAAAAATGAAATACTTAATCTAAGATAAGACCAGACTAAACGATAACAAATAAAACAGTAAAATAGGTAAAATCTTAAAACACTTAAGCAACTAATAGATACTACGTAAAAAAAAACAACTCCAAAATGAAATGAATCACCGAAACAAAAATGCCATCACAATACATATCCTAGTCAATATAAAAAAAAAAAAAACAGGAAAAAAAATAAAAAATTTAAATAACATTTAGATGTAAAAAAATCCTAACTAACTTACTTAATGTTACAACTGATCCTCAAAATACTCAGTAACAGTATAATAGGCCTTCCGTACAAGCAATCTCTTGGTCTCCCTCCCAAATTCAGATATATTCTGAATACATCTTATATTCACCGGAAGATGATTGAACATTCTCTTGGCATTATAAATAAATGATCTTTTTACCTGGCTTGTTTCTGGAATCGGTAGAGGGATGTTGTAAATTTGTCGAGTATTATATGGACCCTCAGTAATGGTGTGTTTATACTTTTTAAAGATCAGGTATGCACTTTCTGCTATATATAGACATGGAAGGGTCATTATACCCTCTCTTATAAAAAAGGGCCTACAAGAATCTCTTCCTCGCATTCCAAACATAAAATATATATAGATTTACCATTGTTAGCCGGTATAATCCCTTAGCCAGGAGCGTATGTTGGGGAAGTTTTTAAATAAAAAATCTTAAACATGCCTATTCTCCTAAAATTGTATTATATTATAACATACGAAGATATTTAAAAAATCGTATTAACTAATAAATAACAATGGGTGGTACTATTTTACATAATATAATATAGAATCTTTCAAACAAAGCATTTTCAAAAATCGAATAATACTTTGTCGTTATGGCTTATTCATAGTCCGATTCGGAAGATGAACTTTTATTAACATCGTTTATAATAAGCGGTTCAACCATTTTTTCGATTATTATATCTACCTGCCACATTTTGGCTTCTTCTTCTATCACATGATCGATACACTTTTTCCACTTTTCCGCACTGATTTTACCCATAGCTTCATTAAAGAGTATTTTTAAATCCACCATTTTATAAGTCGTGTTTTTTCTGGAGACATCTGTCTTTATTTGAGCCCATATAAGTTCGATCAGGTTTAATTCGCAGTGGTAAGAAGGGAGTCTGAGCACAAATATCACTGTAACTTTGCCATTTCATCGACTACATATTGTTTGAATGCATTTTTATGTCAATTGGCTAGTACCAATAGTTCTTTTTTTAAGGAATCTGATAGAAATTCTATTTGTCTTAAACTTAACCATTCTGTTATTTCACTTTTACGCCACGCACTTGTCGGTAATTTTTCTGTCAGCCTAGAGTGATTACTTGCATTATCCAATACAATTATTACAGCTTTTGGTATAAGGTCCAATATTTGCTCGAACCATTCTTCAAAGACATCGGCATTCATATCTTCGTGATAGTCTCCTGTATTCTTAGATTGGAACATTAGTAGACCACCTTTAACGAAGCCCTAAGAAATTCCAATATGGGTTATGATAAGTTGATGTCCTTTTCCAAATGGCGGTCTTAATTCTGTGGACAATCCTTCTAAAAAAGCTTGCCTTGAACTTTTAATATTTTCATCCTGCCAAAATTTAGTCATGTTTCGTCTAGGTGAAATATTTTTTTGTTTTCTCCTCTGTCTTTTCGGATGCTTCTTAAGAAATTTCTTCTCCAACAGACGATATCGGTTCTGTCTATTAAAATCGATTGCCTATTATGTTTTTTCTACCGAAAACTAATTTTTTTTTAATAATTTCCAAAGCGTATTTCTACACATAAATGGGTAGTCTCCTCGGATTGAGGACAAAATTTTGTCCAGCGTGGGAATTTCTTTTCTTAAAAATAAACTATGAACTTTTCGTCTTATTCTCTGCATTAAAACGTCACCCAGCTCAAGTTTTGGTCGTCCTGGAGAAGTTTTTGGAGGTTTGACGCCAACACTTTTTTCTTCTTTTCAAAGTTTATATATTGTTGTTTTCCAACGTTAAGCATATCTGCTGTAAATTGCACTGCATTGTCAACACTCAAATCCGCATTCTTACTTTCAATAGAATCGTTACAGTTAGGAATTAATCTTTTTTCATTTACTGTACATGGACCGACTCTAGGGCGTTTAGGCAATTGTTGAAGATTCTCCATATTTAATTAAAGAAACACTGGCAATTCACACTTTGACTAGTTTCACTGAGAAACGAACACCACAGGTAGGTATGTATAGATATAAATGGGTGTATTATTCCAATAGGGGTACCCATAAAGGCATAATAACCACATAATTAGTAAACAGGTAACCAGGATTAGGTACAAAAAAAAGGAATAAAATGATAAGAGCAGAAACGGAATAAGTACCTCGACTCTAATTAGTTTTGATAAAATTACTTTCTAAAACTCCAGGTAAATGGTACGGCTGTACATAATTTTAAGCTTAAAAAATTTAACATTAAAATATATATTTGAAGATAAAACTTTAATGTCGATACTTGTACTAGTTCTGCACAAATTTAAAAATTCAGGCCTATTTAAATCTATGCATGCCGAAAAATCTTGCACTCCCATGGAGAAAACGGTTTTGATTGATTTATTAAGCAGTTAGGGTTCTTTGTGGTGCTGGTATAATTGACCACTGTAGACCACTTTTCAGGACAGCAGAGATTTTGACACTCCCTTCCATCTATATATTCTATCAGCTATTGGAAGTGCATAGAGGGAGGCATCAGTTTCGGACTCATGCGGAGAACGACAATTATCGCACTCGCTCTGCTAATCTCTTAATTGAACCAAATTTCAGACTAAATAAAATAAAATCAATACAGATTCACCTATACAATATCCTACCCTTGGACTTAAAAAATTTGAGAAATGATCGTTTTAAAAATAAGCTAAAGGAAATTTTAATTGAGAAGGCTTATTACTCCTTTGAGGAGTTCGTTCAGGAAGCCCGTAACTTGACCATGTGACTCAAGACTCTATATTGCTCTTTTAATTTAATTTTTTTGTTAGTAACATTGCTTTTTGTTTTATTTATTGTGTTATTTTCTTTTTCTCTATTTTCTAACTGTACTTACTGTTGTTTTGAATTTTGTTTTATTTTGTAAGACTTGCTACAAACTATATTAGATTAGTAACGTAGTCAGAATAAATAAATAATAAAATAATTCGCATCATTTAAAGATAGACTATAATTATATTTTATTCACAGCACAAGTCATTTTCAGCATCGTTTCACATACAATACAGTTTGATATTACAATAACTTTATAGAATTTTTCTCATGTGCTTTCATTGTGGGCTTCCGTAAGAAAATGAAGGGCTTTTAACCGTACAGCTTGAGGCATAATAAATATTCTGTATAAAATTAAATTCAACAAATGGTAATATCTGCATGTAATATATTGTAACTCTTAACTAAATAATATTTTTGTGTAACCTTCTGTTTGTGTAATAATTATATACTAAAAAAAATCTTTGTAATATCTTGGTAATTAGGGTTAATGTTGAGTAGCGGTTTCATTAATTTGTGACCAGCTAGACTTAGTCTTTTGAGAAATGTAATTGTTAAAGTTGTTTCTTAATAAAGACTATTATTGTTATATTTTATTCATAAAACTTTCAACCGAAAATGAAACGGTATAAGTGACCACCGTTATTCTTAATGCATTCATGTAAAAGTTATAGTCAATCGGATAGCTTCAATTTCAGCACGGAGGATCCTTTTGATTTCCTCTAAGGTTTCTCTTTGTACACTTTGCTCTTTAAATAGCCTCAAAGATAAAAGTCTGAAATACTAATATCTGGTGACCTAAGGGGCCAGAAAAAGTTTCTGTTACAACTAGTTGCTATTTAAGCACTCTTAAACAGAAAAAGTCGAATCGACATACACATTGACAAGACCGGTACTGACCTATGGAATACCAACCCGGTGTACTATTAGCAAGACGTATTTCAAGAGGACTGCAGGTATTTCCAAATAATGTACTCAGAAGTATTGCGTACGATATACAATGAATATAATTCACAACGACATATGAACGCCGACACTAGCTGAACATTTTGACAAGATAAAAATGGACTATTATAGATGGACAAGACGTACTAATAATCATATATATAATAACATTTGTTTGTCCAGAGTATTATGGAGTTTACTGGTTTTAATTTAATTTATCGTCGCTTCATTTTTTGAAGTGCTCAACACTTCGTTTTTATTCAGTCTGCTTTCTAAGGCAAATTTCAGGCCAATTCAATTCCGGAATGACGATAAACGAAGAACCGTGTTTGGCGCGAAATAAAATTACAGTTGCACTACACAGGCAAAGTGCAGAAAAGTGTACTTTCGATACTAGACTTATCGGCTTTAAAGCCGGATTTGGCGTACGAATCTTGGACTTTAAATAGAGTTAAAAATATAAAGAAATCATAATAGATAAATAGATACTTTTAACATGAAACAATCATTCCATTAAAAACACGAAACACTGTGAGTGATCAGTTTTATATATACAGCGTGGGCAAAAAGAATGGAACACCCCAATATTTTCATAACCATGTATATTTTCGAAAAACGCTTGGACCCGTCGATTTTGTTTATTATTTTTACAAATTTTTAGTATTATATAGGATCGCTCAAGAAGTCGGGGCACACGTCAACTTTAATTTTTTAAATGAAACTCCCCAAATTTTATTCGATTTTTGAATTTTACATTTCCTAACATACCCTACTTCGATATTCAGCTATTTTCGATATGTTACAATCTAAACAATAATGATGGCAATTTTCATGGAATGAATAGGGAAGAAAATACGGAAACGTATTGCCTTTATTGTAGTAACCCTGGTAACCAAGCACATTATTGTACTTTTTTGCCACTGTCATTTTATTTTAAGTGACAGTATTGCCAAAAAACGTTACGTTGTATTGTTAGAACGACACGTTTTAAGTAAAATGCACTTAAGTGAAAGAGAGCGCATAGAAATCATCATGATGGTTGGTTATGGCGATAGAAAGAGATCTACATTTGAAGTATGTGAACTTTTTAATAATGCTTATCGAGAGCGAACGCCGATATCAAGGTCTACAGTAAGTAAGATAGTTTTAAAATTTACAGAAACTGGATCTGTGCGCAATAGACTAAAAAGTGGCCGTCCCAAAATTTGTGATGAAACTAGATTAAATGTTTTACTGTCGTATCAAGACGATCCCCACTCCAGCACTCGTCAAGTGGGTCGGATTCAAAATATTGGTTATAAATCTGTACAAAATATTCTTTATAAGAAAAAATACCATCCCTACAAAATTTGTCTCGTCCACGAACTAAATGGGGATGATTTCGATCGACGCCTTCAGTTTTGCGAGAATATTCAAAACATCTGCAATAATGACGGAAATTTCGCGCAGAATATTTTATTTACTGATAAGGCTACATTCTGCATTAATGGAACAGTCAATCGACATAATTGTAGGTATTGGTTGACAGAGAATCCTCACTGGATGCAAGAGGCCCATACACAGCACAGAAGCTGAACGTATGAGCCGGAATTTTACGTAACAGAATATAAGGACCTTTCTTTTTCGAGGAAACGTTAAACGCAGAGAGGTATTTGGAGTTTTCACAGTTTGAACTAGTTCCTGCTTTAGCTGGCCTATATCCAGATCACGATGAACAAGATAGTCCTGAAAGAATCATTTGGCTACAACAAGACGGTGCACCGCCCCATTACGAGAATACCTAAACGAGGTTTTCTGACATTATGGATAGGTAGAAGTGGAGAAATAGAATGGCCAGCTTGCTCACCCGATTTAACACCCCTAGATTTCTTTTCGTGGGGATATTTGAAAGAAAGAGTGTAGAAGAACAAGCCATCGGATCTAAAGACAATTAAACTGATATTAATACAACATGAAATAGGACAAATTCCTGAACAGGTTATTGGGAACGATTAAAACGAATTTGTTTTACGTTAAGGACACTGCCAATTTGTCAATGGCCATCGATTTGAATATTTAATTAAGTACTCTATTTTGTTTAATCAGATTTAAAAGCTGTTGTTTTTACCTAATAATCCTACCACTTAAATTTTGTTAGTTATTATTGTTTAGATTGTGATATATCGAAAACAGCTGAATATCGAAATAGGGTATGTTAATGAAAAATATTCAGAATTTTAAGTAGAATTCAAAAATCGAATAAAATTTGGGGAATTTCAATTAAAAAATTAAAGTTGACGTGTGCCCTGACTTCTTGAGCAATCCTGTATAATGCTAAAAATTCTCAAAATTTGTAAAAATGATAAATAAAATCGACGGGTCTAAGCGTTTTTCGAAAATATACATGGTTATGAAAATATTGGGGGTGTTCCACTCTTTTTGCCCACGCTGTATATAAAGACTTTATAATAATAAACTGAACTAATATACATACATACCAAGATGCTAGAAATATCCTATTCAATTTGTGACAGCCTGTATCATTTTACGAGCAATATGGTCCTAATTACATTTTTTTTAGATCACTTTGTAGTTCAAATATCCGCTCAAAAGCTAATCAACAAGCATTAAATCCCGAAGGGGGCGGGTCGCGGTTGAATAGGGACCCCGCAGGGTAGCGTCGGAATCTAAATTCCGATGGCAAACTTACCGGACTCGGAACAATACTACAAATTTCAATTAAGTTGCGAATAACGCTTGGGAAGTTGAACTGAGCATATCGGGAAAGGAATTAGACTTTATAGGATAAAAAACTGTAGAGTTTGAAATACATTTGGACACGCTACCCGAGAAACAGTTTAGTTTATCTTTACTGCCATCAAATAATTTCAAAATGCAAGAGCAACGACAAATACATGGATTTTAGGTCCTTTAGAAATACATAATTGACACATAGTAATAATTATGAAATCTAAGTTACTTAGTAAAATCACAAAAGTCTGTCAACATACAAATGTATAAAAATACAAAAATCAGGAAGGAGATGAATGAGTAATATTGTTCTTCCAATGCATAGTTTCACACCTTCTTTCTGAAACTTTCAACACTTGTGATATGTCTGGTTGACTTTGGGAGCATCTGCGTCTTGTGTTCATAGCTACCTCGGATGATTGAGCCCTGTGGGACACCCTGATTTATGGCTGTAGTCTTAGAGTAACACTGTTTTAGAGTTTGCCCTACCCCACAGTCTGTTTCCGGCTGCTTAGGCATGACTTAATAAGTTTGGTTCATATCCAAAATTGTTAAATTTAAATATTAGTCACTGATGGTTTGTCAATTGTATTGTCAAAAATTGACGTGAAGCTGGACACAGCGAATAAAGATTATTTCACATTAAAAATACATTTTCGTTTTACCAATCCAGCAATCACACATCCAAAATAAAAGACACAAGTGCAGTAAAATATCAAGATCTCTAATATCCCTTTCTTCAGCTCTATTGACATACTGAGTTGAGCATTTACAGTTATTTATTACAGTGCTTTTGGACTCAAATTTACTGATGATAAGTTTAATTAATGAAATGGAAGGGATAGGCTTATCAGGGAATTGAACTAAAACATTTCAGACGCTGCTCTCAAACTATTTTCAGTATAATACCACTTAATCATTATTACTTTTTCTTTAATGGAATAGCTCATATTTAGCTATAATTGAAGCGCCCTCAATGAAAATGTTGTCACTGACGCTACTTTTCGTTTTGTCAATGCCAAATAATAATTTGCTGGTGTTGGCTGTATTACCGGGGGAGCCAATATTCAGCCACCTCAAAATTTACCCGATATATAGAAACAATTCCAACATACTCCTATATGTGCATTCGTCAAGTAGTTCAATAAAAATTTAGACGGGAGTTTGTAAGAAACACACTCGAACCCGTCGACTTATATTTTCAGTTTAGAGTTTTTTAACGTTGCAGCGAAATATACAGGGTATATCAAAAAAGAGATACAACATCTACGTTTTTTTTTTTTGAAATGGAAACCGCTATTTGTTATTGCAGAATTGGAAAGAGCACAATTTTTTACGTATGGCAAGGTGGATAAGGGTAGTGGTTACATAAGAAAATCTTGAGGAAAAAATGTCTTAAAAAATTAAAAATGTGAAAATATGTATCTAAAGTAAATATTCGAATTGAGCACCGTTGACAATCTGTTTTACCTGCAGAACATGCAGCACGTCACGAGTATTGTTATTTTGTTTACTTACTTTGTTGTCATTTTCACAAAAAGCTAATATTGCACATTTTGTTAAAATTACTTTAGGTATCTGCATGCTAGCAACTAGTGTTTACTCTTTTTGATAGGCGAGAGCAGTGTGATCATGGGCTTATCTAGTAAAAAGAAAATACTTCACCTATATTTTGTGAAAAATGTGAAAATTAAGCGAACGTGAAAGAATTGAAATTTTGGGCATGATTGGTTTCGGCGATAGGTCGCGCACTCTGATAGAAGTGGTTCACTTGTTTAATGCAACTTACCCTGCTCAGCCGGATATTGAAAATACAAATCGACGTTTGAGGGTTTTTTTTTTTACAAACAAAATATCTGATCGATTATTTTTGCATCTCATGTTCGGCTAGTTATTCGACCTGTTCTTAATTTGTTTTTGGAAACATCCGAATCTATCCCGTCGCTAAATGGGTTTAAATCTGTTGCGAAAGTAATCTGGAAAGAAGATTCAATAAAAGCCGGTTTTTATTTATTCTGTTCAAGTCCGGTAATCAATTCTAAATTTAAAACCGAGGATTCCACCAGCCAGGCCAAATACAAAATTCAATTCTTTGAATTTTAAATTTCAATTATTTAAATTTAAACTTTACAGAAATATAACTCTGGTCCATATTTTTATTTTTTTTTTTTAACCAGAAGGCACTTGTTAAGTTTTTCAGACTGTTCACAAAAGGTAAATGTCGTTAAAAACACAAAAACACAATTTTCTTCTTAAATACGAATAGAATTTTTAAATTTCCCTCAATTACGATACTAAAATATTTACTGCAGTTTGGCCCACATAAAACCCGGGTTTATTATTTTCATATAATATTAAGTTTGAACGAGATATTAAATAAAGTCATCACTCCTTGTTTTTGCGAGAGAACCTAATATTTTAAAAGTGTTTGTTTGCTTTTAACGAAAATAAACGAGCCAGATAAAATTTCTCTTTTATTTTCACGAGAGCTATTTCAGCCGCGTTTTACGTTTCCCTTAATATTTCGGCGTGATGTTTTTAATTTTGTAAGCGTATATAATTATTATTTTATTTTTAATATGAGCAAGCGAAAATAGAGGTTAGAAAACATCAAAAAGCGGCTTTCCGTTAAGCTTTAATGGTTTTACAATGGTACAGGGTGATCGCGTATAATGTTACCCCCCCTTCAACTTCTTTGTTTCGCAATTAAGAAAAAACTGTTAAATACAAGAGTCGTAGGATTAAATGTAGTCTTTTTGCAAAATATATTTTCGTAGATACAGAATGTTGCATAAAAGCGTGACAGATCAAAGTTATATTTTTTTAAATGGAATACCCTGTATATTGTTGCATTATTGGATTCTACGGACAATTCTAAACATAATTTATATGTAAGACTATATATCTAAATTGATCCGTTTTCGACTTATTGATGTTTGAAAATTACTATATGGATAACAGGATGACTATACTGAAATTAATATTTTGCCCGCTATTAAAAAAAAATCCCAACTAGTAGTAGAGCTTAGCTTAAATCAAGCAACAAATGATGAACATGTGTAATTAAACAAACTAAATGAGACAAAGCAAAACTTTTATTACAGACTATAGAGCAGAAATATAGGTATTCTAAATATAGAGTTGTTCGAGCGGACCTCCATTAACTTCAATGCACTTTATTAAGATTCTTCGTAATCTTTCCAAGGAGTTTCTGATCGACTCAGGATAATTAATTAGTATTTATTAGATTTATTTCATTTCCTTTAAGTGGTTTAAGGTGTTCAAGATTCTCTATATTATTCGCATTACTTCTATCTTTCAGTGTGCCCCACAAGAAAGCATCTAAGGGTGCGAGGTCCGGACTGTTAGGCGACCATTTAATCGGACCATTCCGTCCTATCCACTTTCCAAATATTTGAGTGAAATAGTTCGTTACTCCAATTAAGTTGTACGGCGGGGCGCCGTCTTGCTGAAACGTAAGTTGGTTTAAACGTGCTAGTGGCAAATCATTAATAATTGCGAGATTACTATTTCGTCAAAACGGCGTACTTTACTACTTACTCGAAAGGTGATGAGGGAATCCGTAAATTTGCCGTGGATTGTCAGGAAGAAATCGACTCCGACTTCGGAAGTAATGAGAGATTATTTTAGTAGCCGGGTCCGATTACCTTTCCACCTCGAATCTCCCGCTTAAAGTCTCGAGATCCGTTGGCATGCCAATAGCGACCATTAGTTTTACTAACCAATCAGGGATTATTAAAACTTTATATGTACTGAAGTTTTTGTTATCGAGGCTCGGATTTGTTTAAAGGAAACTAATTTGCACAATGTGATTTTCGAAACGTACCTTCCGGCTTACGATAAAGGCTGTTAATCTATAAATAGACGTGTTTTCGAATTCTGTACACTTTTTGTCGTAATTCGAGAGATAAATAATTTTTAAAACACAAGTTATAATAAACGTGTTTTAAGACTTTAATGCCTGGTTGTACAATTCGCGCTTTAGAGTTGAGGTGCGTCTTAAATTCATCGAGCATTGTACATAGAAACTTAAGCCCAAGTTTAATTGAACTTGATTTTCTTGATTAAAGTTGAATGCACAAATTGTCAACGTTGGACTAGAGTACTGACCTACTACATCAAGTAATTCTGGAAAATTGTCAGTAATATTGTCGAAATTATTCAAATTTTAAGGTTATTTGTTTCTAAAACTTGGCTTAAGCCATAATTGTACAACATCGTAACCTAGCCTATGGTTACCTTTTCTTTAAACCTAACTTAAACCTTGTTTGTACAACCGGACATAACCCCGTTTTTGCGGCGCTTTAGAAGAAGAATATTTTTAAAATAGGAAATATTTTGTTAGTTTTGCCGGTTTTAAACTCCGTATAGCAAAAGTTTTATTTAAATTGGCATAATACTTTACGTCTCAGAAAAATAGGATTTTATTTATGGATTTAATTTATATTAATGTTGCATGTTTCTTAAAACTGCTAGAAAATTTTAAAATATTGCATCATTTACGAAATTTTTTCAGGTAAATGTTACTTCGATATAATTAAATATGCGTTGGTCCATGGTAGAAATAATTATAAGCTGATTTGGATTGTTACTCTTGAAAGGTAACCTAGGTAAAAGGTATAGGAGAGTTAAAAATGTAACTATCAAGTTCAGAAGTTTTTATTTTTAAGAAAGTTTTATTATTGGCATTGCCATCGCATAATCCAGAATACAAAAGAAAAAGCTTGGTTTGGTGATAAATGAATGCTTATAATATATCCTTGCTATTAACGAAAATACCCGTTAGAATATCTTAAAAAATGGACACCCTGTACAGTCTCAATTCAAAAATAATCCGAACAAATCCTCAACAAACACAATACCTTTTTGTGTGGCCCCGAGAAAATTCCAAACGCAAATAAAACTTCCAAACCCTTTAGAAAATTTAAAGAAAACTGCATTACATTAGCTCTAACTACTATAGTAAAAGTTTTCCTAATTTTCTCAGTTTTAAACGCGACCGTGGATTATTGTTCTGATGTTGAAACCAGTCTGAAATATTGCACTTCGGGGAAATTTAGAGAAAAGCCAAAACGAAAGACCATTATTTGAGAATTTGATTCGTTTTAAGGGTGGGTACAAAAACTTTTATAAATAGAGAGGTCCGTTGGTGATAATATGAAAGTATCCTACAATCGTCTGATGCTAATAGAAACCAAGCGATATCTAGACAATCAGCAGCGATCAAGTAGTTATGTTGTTACGATAATAGGCTGAACAGATAAAATGAATTTGTATTTACATGCTCAGGTTTACATTTACAAGTCTAGTAGGGTTAGAAAGTAAACCAATTCTACTGATCACCTAATAAAACTAACCGATGCTTGATTCGCAAACATTGGCTTCTTTTTTGATACACATTTGTGAGCTTCATCATCTTTGTTTGAATTAAGTAGTTTTGGCTCTACGACATACCCTTCTTCTATAGGCACCACATAAATTTTAGCTGTATTTAAACGGTACAGTTAAGGATTAACCTGGCTACCTCGAATAGTTAAAACCCTCTGGGTCGGTAGGTATGTCTATCACAAAATATTCTCGAGTGGTTTCTGTTATTTATGTTTGCCAGTATCCTAATAGCTGTTCTCTGCTTACGAAACACCTGCTTCAAATATCTTTGAGCAGTGTTACTCCATGCATACAGGTCATAAATCATGACCGAATGAAAGAGGGTGATATGTATTAATTGCTGCTCTTACTCCTATATTGAAGCGGACTCTTCTCAGCACATAGAGGGCACTCGACAGCTGACCACTCAGACAATCAATGTGGCCCTGCCATCGCAGGCTTGCATCCAGCAAGACGCCCAAGAATTTTGTGGGCTGGCCCTTACCACCAGTCACTACTCCGGTTTCAAAGTTTAGTACCGATGTCTTGGAGTCATCTAGTTTAAAAGATTGGCTGCAAACCATGCTTTGGCCTCCTCCAAGACATCAAAAACTACATCATATATACATTGGTCAGAAAGTCTTGAAATGAGATATTGAATGAAAGGTCATTATTAAACACAAGGAATAGCACCGGGCCCAAAATGAAGCACTGCGTACCCCTTGTAACCTGTAACAGTGAGCTCCTGTCCTTCTGTATAATAATACGCACTCGAATAGGTCTAGTGGTGTGCCCGAACTCCGTTGTGTTCTAATTTTATTAAAGAGTATTAAGTGGTCGACACAATCGAATGCAGATGTAAGATCTGTAAACAGACAGCGACACTCAAGGCCTCGTTGTCATGACTACCTTAGCCGCCATGTTTATACACAGCCAATCAGAAAATATAGAAAATTATGGAAAGAACTGTTGTCACTGTGGTGTCTCGGCACTTTAATAAGGCTCTAATTAGCATGTTGTTAGTTTAGAAACGTATTTTTCGGTTCACCACAAAGACTGTCGTTTTATAAATAGATCAGCTTTAAGATATTTCACTTTTTCATAAAGCCGGCTACGGACGATGAGCGATAATATAATATATATTATAGCTCGGCAGTGAGCTATAATATTATATTATATTATTACTGCAGCGGACTAGAATATATATATTTTTTATTTTTCAAAATAGTAGACTGATCCAGTGAACTATATGGTGTAGGTGCGAAAATGGCGAAAGTTAAGTTTAATGACTCGTTATTGCTAGATACCATTGATAGCTCATCAGAAGATGAATCAGATGCTGAAAGCGACAATCTATTAGCAATTATGGTTAGTAACCGAAAAGAAACACCAAGATTCTGGTTATCTAACCACATCTTATCAAAACACGTCAAAACATGTAAACAACGCCGGTTTGCTTTCTTGGCGGGCAGCGCGACGCAAGAGGGGGGAAATATATATCCTAAAAATCGCTCGGAAAGCATATTCGTTCTGACATGAAATATATCGCTTGGTATAGTCGGGATATAGATATATATTATAGCATCAATGCGCGGCGACTTGCACTTCTTAATGCAAAGCGATATTTTTATAATATATGTGAGCTCTAATATATATTATATTATAGCTCATCGTCCGTAGCCGGCTTCACGGTTTTTTAAGTTCATTGCAATATTTTTGCAAGTTATTAGGCGGAATATATTTTAAAAATAGAATTATTCCGAGGTGAATTCCTTTGATACTTTTGCCGCCATTAACTCCGTATCGGGTCTTGTTGAAGTTTTATTTGAAAAGGTACGTTAAATAAACAGGGGTTAAGGATTAAGAATATCGACTATTAACAGTTGAGATAAAAGAAAGTATAGGTATACAAAAGTACGTTAAATCCGCAAACAAACTGCAAATACATTGATGTTTCTTTATCTCGCTGACGAATGCACGCCTTGTCATCGCATCAGCTTCCAACTCGAAACAAATGCGATGATTCGAAATGTGTACTGTGTATGTAGATTTGTTTATATTCGATTGAATACCGTATATGTGGCTTACGTAGCAACTGCTCGTTTTAAATTCAAAATTGATTGCGGGGCTTGTGCGGAATAAACGAAATCGAGCTTTTATTGAATCTTGTGTTCTAAGATCACCGCGGCGGAAGTATTAGATCTTTTCGATGAAGCGCGGCACGGGCATTAGTCTGTTTGGCGAACAAATAAATCCATGAATTGGATCACGGAAACCCGGTTGTTCTGTTAAATAATTGGTTTGAGGTAAATATACGGTGAATAGAGGGAGAAGCTTTCATTTTTTTTAATGGTCGTTTATGGCATCCCAGTTTATATCTGCGTCGATCCCGCCAGTTATTCCCGTTCACATTCCAGATAATAGGTATTAATCAATCTTTCTAGTTTATTCTGGGTCTGTGTACGGCATACAAGTTCAATAATGTCCATTCTGCTTAAGTCCTTAACCGTTGCGAAACCGTTGAACATACAGATTTGAAATAAAAAAAATTATTGTAAAAGTGGCCATGAAAAATTGCTAGAGGGCCTAACTATAACGACCTTCTATAAAAGTTTTATTTTCTCCTAAATTTAGTTAATTAAGATATACAAAAATTACATTACATTTATTCTTAGGACAATTTCCAACAAGTTTAATTAGTAATTTTTTGTCTATACTCTCCAAATAAGTGCGGAGAGAATCTTGTTATAAAAAAATGCTCGTAACTTAGGTTTGGATTAACGGTTTTGAGCCAGATTGGACTTATTGGAAAGAGCATTTATTGTTCCAGTTAATAATTAACGATTCAACTCCTTGTGGATATTACAGTGACCGCTAGAGGGCGTTATTTTAAAAATGGGTAAATTTCTTAAATTTTTTCTTGTAAATTTCAAATAGTACCATATATCTTTTTTAGCTAATTTAGATAGGGCAACTAATTACAGAAAAAAATGCGAAAACCGCATCTCGATATCTTGTTTAGAACTGGAGATAATTACAAGCAAATAATAAGATGGTTACCCTCGTTACAAATATGAGTAATAAATCTCATTAATTTTCGTAGCTCATTTGCTTCTGTAATTACCATTAAGTTAATAATCCTAATATAATAAATATGTTTAATATTGTAATTCTTATATTATTTGTTTTATATAAATTATCTCTGATTTTTAGTAGGAACCTACTTAAAACGTGTTATTTTGAACCTCGTTTAATCAACAGTGTTACGCATTGGTTTCATTTCAAATTTCCCGCGTTATTATTTGAATTTGCCGCGGAATTGTCAACCTTGCTATTCCACATAATAGGTGGCTAGGAAACAAGAAGAACGACTTCCGGAGAGAGAGAAATATAGATCCGGCGAGTTCGAATCGTAGTTTTAAAAACCGATCCCGGAATTTTTAAGGGTATGACGTGCAACGGAAATTATTTTGCATTAAGTATACCCAGAGTAAAATAAAAACTTTTCATAATTAGTAATTGTATGATTCGCCAGGTATTTATTTTTGTAAAATTAATTTGTTCTTATGAAAAAAAAACATTGTGATTCTCTCACTCGATTATTTTGATTACAAGCTGACAACACTGCTCATAACTGACGTCACTCGAAGGGTATGACGTGCAACGAAAATTGTTTTGCATTAAGTATACCCAAAGTAAAATAATAACTTCTCATAATTAATAATTGTATGATTCGCCAGCTAAACCTTCGCTTAGTGTGAACATAATTTGTGAATGCATGACTCTCCGCTACCTTCTCCATTCAACGTAAACTAAAACCTTGTAACTAAAATAATACAACAAATAAATACTCCTTCATAACTCCGTGTTAAAACTTTTACTGCCTGATTTTATAACTTACAGCGGTATATAAATTCGCGACATCAGAGAAGCAATAATGTAGAGACACACGCACACACAAGAACTTTAATAACAAGCCTTTAAAATGTCATTCATGCTCGAAGCAATCCCGAATATGCCGAAGCTTTAACGTAAAAAGCAAAAGCTTTTTAGAGTTTGTCGATACGCTGGTTTACACTTTATAAATAACTTTTATTCAGGCACCTGTACGGGTATTTATTGACGTGCAAGTAACGTTGAGTTGAAAGTTATCTGCATTTTAAGTATTAAGCGAATTCGACAGATTTATAGGCGCTCTGCCGGTAAGGCGTCTATGACCAGTAATGAACAATATGAACATTTTACAATTTGGCCCCTAAGTTGTAAAATGAATAATTATATTTTCTTATACTTGTCGTCAATGTCGATCATTATGGAAATCCGTACTTTATCCACAGCAGCACTGTTCTGGCTTTCTCTAGTCTGCATTAAATTTTTAGGGAATAACCTGACGTTTGACTAATTCAAGGTAAGAATGTGTTTTTTTGAATTGGCCTACGTAGTTGTGGTTTTCGACACTTTTTGGAGTTCAAGAAACGTCCGTATTTCTGACTAAACTCCACCACTCGAACTATTACCTTTTGAAGACGCCCAATGTTATACGCAAGCACTCCTGTGTCATCCGCGTAATTTATGTAATTCAATTCAAAAGTACTTTAGCGCCTAAAGAACAATATGCTTATTAGCAAAGTAAGTCATTATTCGCTAATACAATAAACACAAACACAATTTGAGGGTCCTAAACAACTGTCAATAACTAGAACTAAACAAAACAATACATGTATACAATTATAACAGACCTATATTACCTATATGACACAGTATACCCAGGCTGTTAATCATATGTACTCATGAAGGTAAGGAGCAGCTAAAAGGCATAAAAAAGTAAGTAAAAGTTTTAACACGGAGTTTATGAAAGGCTATTTGTTGTATTGTAGTAGTTAGAAGGTTTATTTTACGTTTAATGTAGAAAGTAGCGGAGAGTCATACATTTACAAATTATGTTGGACACGAAGCTAGGTTTTACTTGGCGAATCATAAAATTAGTAATTATGAAAAGTTTCCATTTTACTTTGGGTATACCTAATGCAACGTCAGTTATCATTAGTGTTATCAGCTTGTAACCAAAATAACCCAGTAAGAGAATCACAATGGTTTTTTTTTTCATAGAAGCCAATTAATTTTACAAAAAAAAAACACAAATTTATTAATTTTATTTTAAGAATCTTCCGGGATGACAATATATACCTAAATTGTATTGGAATAGTCATGTACTTTTATTGTTACTTTTTTTTATATTACATAGACTTTATTGGTTATTAATATATCTTATTATTCCGTATTTTAACAAAAGTAGACGAGGCAAAAACATACCTAAAATTACACGTAGTTAAAAATTCTATTTTTTTAGTTCTTGGGTTTCAATATTAAGAATAATAAAAATAATAATACAAGGATAGAGTATCAATCATCCTCCAAATCACTTGAATCACTTACTTTATTTACTTTAATAATAATGAGTTGAATGTTCAGTCTATCTAATACATATTCTCTTTCATACCATTTTAATATCTCGCCTTCTGTGTGCCAAATTGAATTTTTCCAAACATCAGAAGTAGCAGTACGCAATGATTTCTACCACATATTCATACA
This sequence comes from Polydrusus tereticollis, assembly GCA_963920685.1. Taxonomy (NCBI): domain Eukaryota; kingdom Metazoa; phylum Arthropoda; class Insecta; order Coleoptera; family Curculionidae; genus Polydrusus; species Polydrusus tereticollis. The sequence goes on from OY987334.1 coordinate 76,486,745, forward strand.
GACAGTTTCTGTACTGCTATCTCGACCAATATGTCTATTATAATGATTTTTGATAATCCCCCGGATATGTTCGATCGGATTGAACATACAGTGGTATGGAGGAAGCCGTAAAATTTTATGTCCATATTGCACAGTCAGGTCATCAACTAAATATTTTTTTGGTGCCTTATGTCTTAACTAACTGTCAATAACTAAAACCAAAACAAAACCATACATGTAAACAATCATAACAGACCTTATATTATCTATATGACACAGTATACCCACGGTGTTCATCATATGTTTTTATGAATGTAAGGAACAGCCTAAAGGCATAAAAAAAAACTTTCAAAACAACCTTAACATATTCACTAAGATAATCACTTAACTGAAGGATTATTAAAAAATTCATCCAGAGTGTAGTAAGCTCCCTTAATTAAGAAACGTTTAGTCAGGATTTTAAACATTTTTGAACATTGTGGCCTTTTCAAGGAAAGCAGTAGATGATTAAAAATTTTCTTACCACCATTATTGAGGATTTCTTGATTTGTTCAGGATGAGGAATAGGTAAGCTTAAAAGAAAGGATTTACGCGTATTATAATGGGTAGACAACAACAGTTCACTTTTATATTTTTTATGAATAAGACATGCAGTCTTCAAAAGGAAGATACGGCAAAGGGTCAATATCACATGCTTTATTAACTTGGCGCTACACATATATCTTATGGAAGCATGAACGTCCCAGAAATTAACAGATTCCATAGTGAAGATAGAACTTTATCAGGGCATAGTAAGAGCTCCTTGCTACAGTGTAATCTAAGTTATTTGATATCATCCTCAGAGTATAACAGTTAGAAGATATTTTGTTGCATAAATTGTTAGTATGAATATCAAATTTAAGAGAGCTGTCTATAGATAATCCTAACATTGTACTTACAGAAAGTTCTGAAATTTTTCATTTTCTATAACACACTGAAAATCCAATACGTTTATCTTTAAGATATCAAAGAATAACAGATTAGCATCGCACTACCCTTTCATCTTATCCAAATCTCAAGGTCTGTTCCGTGTCAAAGGATGGTGGTATCATCAGCGAAAATAGTGAATTTCCCAGATATTGGCAAATGAGGCACGTCTTTGAACTAGACTAAAACGAGTGGGGGGCCTAAGACTGACCCTTGTGGAACACTCGTATCAGTGCTAAACTAAGTGCAAGCCACCATTGGATAATGAACAGATTGGAATAATTCACATATTTTAAATGTTCTATATAAACTGTGTAAAAGGCAAGCCATGTTAAATTTTGAGCGAAGCTTTTTGCATAAATTTTAAAGTTAATACCCTTTTAAAAGTAGGATATACATATGTAAACTAAGTTAATGTGGCTTTAAAACACCCATTTTGCTAAAGTTAATAAATCCGTTGCTATTAGGTATTTTTTTTTTAGAGTTATTCTTCAAATAAAAGTTATTTTCGGTCCTCCCGTACAACTTAATTAAAATTTAAAACGCAATGTGAACTATTCTCTAATTGTGAAGCTAGTTGAAAACAAAATTCCGACTTCGAGCTGCTAAGCGCCAAAAAATCAAGAAAGTTTCAGTGCAACTGCAACAGTGCTAATTTTAAAACTTATTTTCGCAGTTTTAAATGTTCCGGGAATTTATCGGTCGGCATTTAAACAAAACTGTTGAAAAGTGAAATAAACTCTGCTTCACTTTTTAATTTCTGGATATATGACACATCAAGTTTTTTGTAGGGGTTTTGATATGTTTAATCGAAAAATGGCCGCGATGGAATAAAGAGGGCTCACGCTCACCTCTTACTCCTTCGTTGAACGTTGAATCTTATTTATTTTGCGAATTGTAATATTTAGAACCTTTTAAATTACATACAATGAAAGTATATTTATGTAATTCGAAATAAAAATTGAAATATATTATGAGCGCAAATTGATTTTTGGCGTTAAGGAGACGCCTTTGTGAATTCTTAAAATATGGGGGAGAAAGTTTAAGGAGTGAAGTGCGATAAGTGGAGATTACGAATGTATACGATTAAATTAAATCTTTTGAATAACCTCATAAAGAACGTGAATTTCGCCATTCGTACAAAATAAATATACTTGAGATGTAATAATCTAAAAGGTTTAGTAACTTGTTCGAAACTAAATCATCGATTCTTGTTCGTTGTTGCACCGAACTTTTTGTGTAAGGCAGTGTACACATGACCGATTTCCGGTGCATTAGAAAAGGAGAAAATTTTCCGAACGTTATCGTTTTCTAAGTCTTAGCCCGGTTATGTTTTCTTTGTAGTTAAAGAAACCCAGGATCAATTTCTTTTATTCGTTGGCTTTTCTCGGTGGGTACTAAAAGATACGCCGTTGGCATTGGAATAAATTTTAGTATTCCTGATGTCAAAATCATGTATTTTTTTGGTGTTTGCAAGGAATTTAAACTACAAAAAAATATTCCTGTTTTATATTATATTCTCCGGATTAAAAGTTAAACTCCTTCTTCCTTCAATCAAATACCCATTAATCTTCTAACAGCCCTTATCGTAACCTACTTTTAACCTTTCTACTCGTCTGGTAAAAATTCACAATAGCCGCCTTCTTAACATCAAAAATCAATTTACAAACATAATCAATTTCAATTTTTATGCCAAATGAATTCAAACCTTCATGGCTAGAAATTTGATCAATTAAGTAGGAAAACAGACAGTGCTGCAATAACTAGTTGAACGTTTTTTTTTTAATTATTTGGTTGTTTGTAAAATCAACACATGTTGTTTTTTATTCCGTTTAAATCATAGATGCACATAGCTTAAGCTGAATAGCACTCATGTAGGCTTGAATATTCAATAACCTGAACTATAGTGCAAAAATATTCGGTAACTAATTACATAATGGATGTTTTCCTTAACAATTTTTTTTAGTGATACCCTAGCCTAGATTATACTAAATTTATTGAACCGTACAATATTTGCAGTATAAAATTTCGAATTGGTCTCGTATTGTAATCGCCATTTTTATTATATTATATGATAGTGGGCGAGGCCCAATTTAATAACACCTATATGGGTACTTTCACAAAACATACATCACTAACATTATAGACAGAAAATATTCCACTTACCGCAAAATGATCTACAATAAGAACATTTACGCCTAAAAGTTACATTTAACGTCACAAAACTTTGTTTAAACTATAACATCACAACATTCTGTGTGATCTTTGAAGAACTGTCTATGTTTCATAATTTAAGAAAGTATGATCTACACTTCTTTGCAAAAGTGCTTTTTACCACTAATCAATTTTATGTAGCTGTATATTTCAGATAATTTGCAGGTTAGTTTCGGATTTTTAATTGGATCAATCCAGTTCTTAAAGAGATTTAATTAAAATATCTAGTCCTATGCTACTAAATTTATTACTTATAAACACTTATACACTTTAACACGCCGCTGTGCCATAATTACAATAAAATCGCCTCAATATCACTCGCATTTTTCGAAAAAAACGGTCGCGAATTCGAGGCCGACAATGTGTCTGTCCGTCCGGCCACGTGTTCGTTACGACGTCCAAATTTCGACTCGCTCCCTTCGGCCTGGAGGGCGTGATGGAGGGGAGCGCGCGTCGAGTGGGGGGGATGAAGCCGAACGGGAGAAGTGGGGGGGCCCGCCGTGATCGATTTTCTTACTGCTATGTGGAAAGAACTGTTTTTGATGCGAGGTTCTGTAAGTTTCGGGTTGGGGCAGGAATCGGATATTTTTGTGCAAATTTGGTTACCCCAAAGCTGGACAATATGGCGTAGACAGTGGAGAATGTAATGAACTTATTTACGTTGCATTTAAATTACATGCAACAGCAATGAAGGAAGGTTTTTAAACTATGATCGATTTCATCGCATCTTGATGCTTATTTGCATTACTTTTGCTAATGGTTGTTTATTGGACAAGATATTATCATCGCATTTCCTGCAACAAATCTAAAGTCACTGATTTTTAAAGAAAATATTCTTGTCTATGCGGTTGCCTCTCAGTACTTATTTTGTATCTCTATTTTGTAGATTAATATTTGATTATGGAAAATATCGAGGGATCACTTCTCTTGTAGTTATAATTTGGCCTCATATGCTATAGAAAGCCGTTGACATAAGACCTATTAAACGTTATCCGTTACATCTAGAGTTTTAAAAAAATTTATTGTTTTATCATACAGGGATGCTACCTCGGTACAATTAGTACATTGTCAGTCTCGTACCACATAACGACATCCCGACCAATCAGGTCGCAACACGTCACAATCCAAAATGGCTTGTTTCACGTCAAAATACTGTTGCTAGCCAATGAGAATACAGATCTGCTGTTACCATGCACGTGGCTTATATCGCACTTACATTTGCGTGCTGGAGAATAATACAAAATCAGACAGATTTTTTATGCATAAGGTTTTGATTTAAACTTATATTTTCATGGATTTGTACAACGTTGCCATTACTGTAATATGCGGTATTGCCAATTATATTGCATGTAAATATAATGTACTTTTCTCTATTTTTTACCGTTAGGTATTAAATAAACACATAATGATTTACCACGAAATGCGGCGTTGCCGCTTAGATTAGTATTACGTTACATTAATTCCTAGAATTTTACTTTAACTTTTGTGCTGGGTCACGACAGAAATATGACGTGTGTCCCAAACAGAAACAATGCAGTCTTTCTCCACAGTTTATTAATTGTAAAAACATAGTTTCCTACATGTTTCGAATGCTTAAGCGTTCATCCTCAGGGGATACTAATAATGATAGTATAAGGTTAGGAAAGGCCAATGAATATCAAAAAAAAAAAAATTATGCGGGACTTACCTAACATCTACTAGTTTCAATTATAAATTAGAAATTTTAATTAGTAAAGAAACATTATGGAAAGAAGATCATAAATTGAGTTAAACATTATTGGAGGAGAAAGGCTTTTTTTATTTATAAAAGTTTTTTAAATTTTTATATAAAAATTAAAAATTGAAAAATGAAACAAAAGACCGCTTGTTTCTGATCAAAAGATCAACTGAAACTTTGCGGCATCTTTTGTTTCATGATAAGTAGTGCAGTATTGTAAAAACCGCTAGTCTCTATCTCTACCGTGATACCCTGCAATTAAATCGAAAAATGGACACACATCTTTACTTAAAAGACAAAATCGATGAAGGTACTTTAGGAACCCCCGCTGAAAATAACAACAACTATATGTTTTTGCAATCAGATCGCGAAATGCAATTCACTTGTGTGGTTATTGATGAGAGTTGCCATTACAAAAAATTCAAGATGGCGTAATATTTATCAAATTTTTGAACCTATATATCTTTTAACATTAAATTTGGCTTACTTGCGAAAAATCATCGAGGTAAGTGTAATTTGCTTTTTGGTATACTCAGCAGGAAAATTGCTAAAGTAGGATAACTAAATTAGAAAGTTATTTATTGGAAAAAAGATGTCGATGTCAATATAATACAAATATATTTTCCAGAAGATTTAATGTTGACAGGTTAAAATTGCTTAAGAGTATGTTCTTTGATATCACAAATGATCAGAATTTTAATTCTTCATCCGAATTCGTAATATATTTAAATATATTGTATGGAATATTGAATGGAGTTAGCCGATATTTGATGGAGATCCATGTTAAATTTATAGAATGAAACCCTTGTTTCTAGATTTTCACTAACATCTGAAGAAGCTACAGTGTTGGCGAAACAATTGTCAACAAATTTTAAATAAAAGTTAGTGGAAATCTAGAAACAAGTGTTTCATTCTATAAATTTAAATATGTTGTTTTACCTGAAAGACTTATTTGCAGAATATTGTAAAGTTTTAAAATTATTTATCATAATTTCGACGCCATATACTTTCGAAGAAAGTTTTTCTGGCTTCCGACGTTTAAAAACCTATTTAGGAACGACGATAATTCAGTGGAGGAAATGACTTGATATTTTGTTTTAATTTTGTACTTTTTTAGGGTTCTAGAAATATGTTATTGCTATTACCTATACAATATGTACATAGGTAAGTATTAATAAATAAACTGTTTTTTAGTATTTATGCTCCCTTAGCTAGACTGTTTTATTAGTTTTCGAATTTTCAACTATCTTCAAATGACAGAGAGCACAAGGAAGGCTTTTCATTATTTTTATGTAAATCCTCCTAAAGCAACCTAGTGAAGGCTTAAAAATCACTTATTCTTCCCGAAAAATGTCGGAAATGTTCACGAATTTCGTTTGTATAATTTCGGCAATTGTTTCTTTGGTGTGATACATTGTGGCTTAAATGTATCTGCTTTAAATAAATTATCACGATTTTAATTTATAATTAACATAATACATTTAACCATGATATTATCTTTATTAACTTCTTTTTTTTTGTTTCAGGTAAGTATCTGCACATTTTCGATTTTAATTTTTAATTAACATAATACATTTAACCATGATATTATCTTTATTAACTTCTTTTTTTTTGTTTCAGGTAAGTATCTGCACATTTTCGAGGCGAGAACATCCTATAAGTAAGTAATTTTATAACTATAGGTCCATTCTAATAATAAAAAGTAAACAACATTTTTAAAGCTTAAGAACATAATAATACAGTATTTTGACAGGTTCTTAGGATGTTTTACAACTCTTTTTATTTTTAATGATATTACTTGGAGACAATTGAATGAATGGACCACCAAAAGATTTAAAAGGTTCTAGAATCTTCCCCGAGGTTATTATACATAAATTTTATCTTAACTCCTTGTGTCCGGAAAGGGTTTTTGGGGTTTATAATAAATAAATTGTTAATATTACTAAATGCTACAATGATATATTTGGCACTTTGGAAAATTTAATACCTTTAAAATAGAAAGACAATTACTCCAAATTTATTTTTATTGTTTTGACTTCCACTTTTCCACCTAACTAATTACGTGTGTGGTGCCATCCTAAAAATTCACAAAATAGGTGCTTTTCTACTTTCATAAGCTAAACAAAAATGTTTTCTTTCGTGCAGTATTGTTCTACTGGGGCGTTAGACGCACGAGATTCGCCATTCGTGCTTCTGAGACGTGTGCAATCCTCAAGTTCCTAAAATTGTTGTGTTAATAGGAGGCGGGTCGAACGAGATCCGTCACTCTAAAGTTTAAGACGCAAAAGAGATGTTTACATAGAAACTACATATCCACTGAACGTAGCCCCACACTATAGTGATAAAGTTTTCAATATGCCGTCCCCGTCCAGGCAAAGTATTGTAAGCGCCATTTTGATTGAACTTTTCAGGGGGCACAAAAAGTGTATTATATAATTATTTTTTTACTATTTATGTCACATTGATGTGTTTTATATCAGGGAAGGTAGTACTGCTTGGATACATCTCTTAATTTTCTTTGATGGGCAATGTTAACTCAAATAAATGAAGCTTACTTTATTGTTTTAGTATTAATTGACGGTTACGATATTCTTATATTCGTTTAAGATGTGTTGTATCCCAAACATTATTATTAATATAGCTTATATCCTGTTATCTTAATAAAATATTGATTCACTGGTCAACACATAATTTGGTGCCGGCAATTTCTTAACTATTTCTAGGTAATTTGGGTCTGCTAAACCTAAAAATAACTTCAGATTTGCTCAGATCGTTTTTAAAAACTGGGGTCATAAGCTGTATTTTTGAGATTAAGGGTATTTCATATCGCAGAATTATATATGTATTACTGCTATCACCAAAAAAACAACTCAGGAATGGAAGAAAAATGTTTATTGTACACCGCAAAAAATACAAAATCATCTGTCAATAACATTAATAATTTTAACATAAGTTATTAATTTAAATTAACCTAAACTAATAAACAAAAATGAGCTAATCTGCATCACTCAAAAACTTGTGAATGTCCATCTACCCTGATATCTGTCTTCCAAGTTTCTATATCCTGGTGGAATCGTTCCCCCTGTTCTTTACTAAGGTCGCCAAGATTTTCTGGAAATCGTTCCAAGTGGCTAATGAATCTTAATGCTCTTATTACACCCGTGTTGGATAAAGTTGTTGAGCATATGTTCCACTATCTCTCGGTAATTTTCCGATTTCTTGTTTCCGAGAAAATTTTGCACAACTTTAACAAAAGAGCACCATGTATTAAATTCAGTTTCGGTCATCGATTCTGTAAAATGTGAATCTTTTATCAGCTCTCTGATCTGAGGTTTATCAAATATTCCGCCTATCAATTTCTCCTTGCTGAGTGCAGGAAATATACTGGACAAATATTCAAAACACGCACTATTCTGGTCTAAGGCCTTTACAAGTTGTTTCATTAGTCCTAGTTTAATATGCGAGGGAGGAAATATGATTTTTTCTCGTTCAACCAACGCTTCATTAATTACGTTAGCTTCTCCTTGTACTAAAGCATCTCTACAAGGCCACTCTCGTCTAATCCAGTGTTGATCCTTAGCCCTGCTGTCCCAAAGACGCAGGAAACAAAAATATTTTGTATAACCACCTTGCTGTCCCAGAAGGAAGTTCAGCATTTTTAAGTCAACACAGATTACCCACTGATCTTGGTCATATTTAATTTTTTTAAGCACTAACGATATTGTTTTATATTCTTTTTTTAATTTTGTAGAATGCCCAATTGGCATACTTCCATATATTTTACCGCTATGTAGAAGGACACACTTTAAACTTCGTTTGGAACTGTCGATGAAGAGACGCCAATGGTCTGGTGTGTACTCCGTTATACCCATTTTTTCCAACAGACCTTTAATATCATTACAAAAAACCATATTGTCCTCCTGAGAGAAAAATGGCAAAAGATCCTTTTCTCTGTTACGGTAGTACGTAATTTTGATACCTGGATAAAGAAGATTCTTTTCATTTATGAATAAAATATAAATAAAACAATGCAGTCTTCCTCACAGTTTAATAGTTGCAATAAAAATTCTAAGTTCCCGACATGCCTCTATTACTTAAGTACTCATCTTCAGGGGATACCAACATCGAGTTTAACATAAAAGTGAGTTGTCTCAAATTAATGAGTACAACTCAAAGGTTGAAGACTTGGTGTATAAAATGGTTGTATGTATTTAAATAGAGGTGAAGTTTAGATTAAGTTTTGATTTTTCATTTAGTCTGGAGGCAACTAACTCGGCAGACTCTTTTGGAAGGTTCAAATCTCTGACAAGGTAACTTAGTTTCTCCTGAGTAAACCGTTCGGGACTTGTTAAATTTCCTGCAAAATCGCTGTCCTCTTTTTTAAATCGGTCACTCTGCAGCTCGTCAGATGACGTTTCGACTGTATCCGCTGGTAACGTAGGCAGGTTGCTATATCTTGGAATTGGTATTTCTTCAGATTGCTGAACAGGTCTCCTTGCTGACTCCAGGTGAGGCTAGTTCCACTTATGCCGATTGTTACGATCAATGCCCTTTATCTTCACAAGACAAAAATAACAATCGTCAAAGTGGCTTTTTGTTCCCTCCATACCATCGAAACACCAAACTTAAACACTTTCCTTGTCCTTTTGTCCATTGTCGCAGGTGTTCGACACAGGTTTTGCATACAACATGCGGAGCCCAGGGTTTATTTTGGTCTTCTAAGTGAACACCAAAAAAGGCCAAATAAGCTTTTTTTACAAAGTCACAAATCACTTTTCTACTTTCTTTTAAAATGTACTTGCCACATATGTAGCAAAAAACGTCCGGATGGTTTACGCAACTACGCCTACTTGTAGAAGCCATGTTTAAATACGATTTTTCAAAAAACACACTCTTGCCATGAAGCTTAAGTTTCAACTAAATGCATGCAGTCAATATTCCGCATAATATAATCCCCATATTATCGGGATTATATAGGTACTAATACCCTAGGACACAAGCCAAGCTAACGAATTAATTTATGAGGCTTACGGTATACAATTTCATTCATTTTTATTGCCTTTATTGTATATTTCGTGCTAATTGCAAATACGAAAATAAGAAATCTGTAGGTGCGAAAAAATTCCAGGAAAAATTATTTCTTATCAGTAATAATTATATGGCCTTTTGCCAATATAAGATTAGGTATTTTCAATGATTGAAATTAATGAATAAATAGGTATAATTAAAAAGGCATTAGTCTTCGAATTAGTGAAGTTTTTGATAAAATGTATGACCATTATAATAATAAAGACGAAAAGTTTGTTTTGTTGGGCTCTAAATTATGTGTCATATGCCTCTCTGAAATAAGAGAAATATCTATATGCTGAGTGTTAAGAAAGACTTCTAAGTCATATTTTTTGTTCAGAATACCATTGATATTCCATGTAGCTATTCGTGGGTCACATTCTTCCATAACATTTATTTCTGCTCCAGTGTTTCTGACCTCTAAGGTGTCGAGCTTTTTATTTAGTCGATCAAGTGTCTTTGTATTTTATAAATTAAAGGAGCATTTAAGTTGATTAAGATGTTTTATTTTTTCGATGTGTTTCTACGAAATCTTTGCAATGATACCAAAAACTCATTTTCACAAAAAAATTGCGCTTACGATACCTTGCCTGGACTGGGTCGATGTGGCGAACCGGTAAAATAAGCCGAGTCGCCTACAGGGAGGTTGGATGGAGGTGTCTTTCTCGTCTCACAATCATGAGATATTTAGGAAGGTTTTTTTGCGTGTATTTAAGGGCAGGTAGTATATTTTTGGAATTTTAAACTTTCTGGCCTGGTCAAATATGTAGCAGGTCTGAAACCGCCGACAAAGTCTTAAAGGGACTTTACTCTCTAACCAATTTTTGTCTCGATAGCGACGTCACAACGAACATGGCCAAAATGGCGCGTAACTCTCCAGTTATTTTACGCTTGTGGCCTTTTTAATACGTTACTCGATTTTTAGAGTTTCCCATACAAAGCCGTTTCCGTCGAAACGAACAGACTGTTTTGGCGCAGAGATATTTTTTATGGCAGTCGTGATCATATTTCGGGGGTGACTTCTATTATGTAAGTTTCCGAGCGGAATGGTTTTTCAATGCCGCGTAAAGAACAGGTGAATATAGACTGTTTTCTAAAAAATATTATACGAGCGATTTTTTAAGCGCTTCAACCCTCTTTTCAGGGTAAAACACAGCTGAGGCACTATTCTGATTAAAGTCAAAAGTTTTGAAAAAATCAATTTTTGTTATTTAGATCATCAACTCTGAGAATTTCACACCGGCAATTTTCTAACCAAGAAAATGTCTGGAAATTTGTCTCGTCCGTGGGGTAACCTTTACGTTTATACAGTGCCCGCGGAAAAGTCTGCACCATAGTGGTGAGTCTAAAATATTTGATATATTGCATTTGCTTCAAACTGTAAATGTCATTTAAAACTGTCAACCGTCGGAAAATGCAGTCCACACGATTTCCCCCACAAGAACCATTTTAAATTATGCTGCTACCTATGTTATCTTTCTAATTTTAAATAAAACTCTAATCAAGCTTGTGTGAACATATATTTTATATACCCTGAGTAATACATCAATGTGCTTATTTTAAATAGAAATCCGTATATAATAATTATTACTAAGTAATACTAAATAACATTTTTAAAAGGAAAAAGTGTGCTTGAAAACAATGTTTTTAGAAATTATTGTATTTAAATTATACACATATAACAAAATCATATCTGGAAATTTGTCCCATATGTTACTGTTCGATCTTACTTTGCACAAAATTATTTTTTTAACAACGGCGTTTCAGGGAGTACCAACTTTTCTGATTTGTTAATTTTCATGTATGTATCAGTTTGAATTTCTTTTAACGCCGACAGAAATTTATGAATGTTCGGGTGAGGTGTTTCACAATACTGTTCGAACTTCGAATGGAAAGATTCGCAATTATTTGTAGTTCTTAAAATACTTGCGGATTGTATTGCCCAGACGTATGGTGGAAAATGAGAATCATTATCAATATATGTTTCGGTGAATTGGTCTGCTAACTCTTTTAGCCTTTTGTCTTTAGGCATTCAAGACATGAAATCTTCCACGAAACATTCGCCAACCTGGTGAGGTGGCAAAAACATCAAGCCAAAAAGTTATTTGAGCCACTTTCCAATTTCCGACTGTTCGCTTTTATATTCTCTTGCAATATATAATATAATATAATAATCTCGCTTTCGGGAAAAACTTCTCTACAACTGACATGGATCCCGATTTCATAGTCTATAACAATACATAGGAGGTTGAAAACAAGATTGTAATTTCTACAAATTTCTTTTAGACTGATTAACAAATTTCTATATGTATTTTTGTCCTTATTTTTTAATAAACGAGAGACAACAGGTTCACAAATAGAATTTTTATAAACATGCAATGTAAACAGTAGTTGATAAAAATATTTTGTGCATTATTCAAATTTACCATCCATATAAACATTAGCTTCATTTTCACAAATCACAGTTAAATTGGTAACACATGAAAAAGAAATGATTCCGGACATTTCATCATTATATAAAATAATGTTTTCTTCTAAACTAGTTTTAATATTTATAGATCTTAAAAACTCATGGACCTCAGCACTACTTTTTGCTACATTTTGCAGCTTTGCTTTGTTAAAGTTGTTAATAATAAACTGCATATCTTTTCATGCCACATTCTGTAGTGTTTCACCTTCTCCCGCAATTTCCTGGTGAATTAGTTTTCTTGGTCTTGAAGATAGATGTCGGTTTTACACTCTAATACTGTCGCAATCGTGATTGTGCTCTTCGGAAGATTTAGAGGATACTAATTTGAAATAATCAAAATTCTCTTTCCTCATGCTCACTAAGCATTTCACTTAATTCAGCATCCATTCTTCACCGGAATACTAAGACAAATGGTATAGAATGTGTAGTACCTCCCTTATTTAACAATACTATGAATACCTGTAAATGAATTAGATTGTCATTAAGTCTTTATCTGAATATCAACAAATGTCATAGGAAAAAATTAATTGTATTTACATGGACATTCTAAATCCAACGTTTGGTGCAAAATTTTAAAATTTTACTTTTTTTCATAGTTTGCCCAATAAAAACATTTGCCCATTTCAAAACTAGCCACCCGGAATAACTTTTAAAATACTTGAAGAAGAATTTAACAAAAAAACACGTCAACTTAGATTTACTGGGTGACATGTTTTACATGTATTTGCGACTCTGCGATAGTTTCAACCTCTAACGAGGGGCGAAAGGCACATAAAAAATTTCAAATGGTAAGGGGTATTAAGTTCACTTGAAAGCCCTTTTCATTAGCAGTCTTTTGGTGCTTCATTTTTTAAAAGCGGATTATTTGTTTCCATGTTATGCTTCTTTAAAGTTTAAAAGGTTAACCTTGACATTTTAGTAAAATTTTACTTACTTATTTTAACATATGTTCAAAATGCCCACCATTATTGGCAAGGCAATCGTAAAGCCGCTGCTCGAACTCCTCACGCACGTTTTGAAATGTCTCTTGGGTAATCTGTTCACAGGCCTCCCCTATTCTACGCCTAAGATCAGGAATATTTTCTGGTTGAGTTTTGTATACTATTGTCTTCAGATGTCCCCCTAAGCACAACTCAAGGGGCGTTAAGTCTGGTGATCTCGCTGGCCATTCTATAGCACCCCTCCTTACAATCCATTTGCCTGGAAATCTGTCATTAAGCCAATTTCGCACAGGCATAGCATAATGTGGAGGGGCTCCGTCCTGTTGAAAAATTGAATTTTCTTCATCTAGTAATAAATTTCCATCTTCATCAATTTGATTTTCCATAGAGTCAGTTATAAGAGGATCTATCACATTTTCTAATACATTTAAATACAGTTCACCGGTTAAATTTTCTTCCATAAATATCGGACCGATAATTTTATTTCCAAGAATTCCGGCCCATACATTTATTTTCTGAGGAAATTGTGTATGCTCTTCACGAAAAACATGTGGATTTTCATTGTCCCAATATCTGCAATTGTGTTTATTAACAAACTCATTTAAAAATAAAGTTGACTCGTCACTAAAGAAAATGTTTTTAATTAAATTAGGATCTGCATTTGCCCTTTCACTCATTAATTCACAAAATTCCATTCTTCTGTCATAGTCATCCTCCCCTAACTGTTGTAAAAGTTGTATTTTGTAAGGGAAAAATTTATTGAATCGTAAGGCTTTAGGCACAGAGCCGACTGAAACGTTTGTTAATCTTGAGACTTTCGTTATGGATGTTTGGGGATCTATGGCAAAATGGCCTAAAGTTTCTACTTGTGCGGCTTCATTTAAGACTCTTTTAGGTTCTAAGGGTATAATTTGGACAAAAAATTACTGATTGAAAAATGGTTAATTACTCAATTCCTCTTTCTATTTGAAATTTTAATGTGAATCCCATCCCCCATTAGGGGTGGCTCAGAACTTCAGAAACGGTTTTAAGTGGGCATTTTGAACACGTGTTGAAGTAAGTAGGTAAGCACGAGTTCATTCTAGAAACAATATTAAATAGTTTTCACTAAAATGTCGAATTTTTAAACTGTAAAGGGGCATAACTTGGAAACAAATAATCCGCTTTTAAAAAATGAAGCACCAAAAGACTGCTAATGAAAAGTGCTTTCAAGTGAATTATCACTCAATACCCCTTACCATTTGAAATTTTTTATGTGCCTTTCGCCCCTTGTTAGGGGTTGAAACTACAGAGTCGCAAATACATGTAAAACATGTCGCCCAGTAAATCTAAGTTGACGTGTTTTTTTGTTAAATTCTTCTTCAAGTATTTTAAAAGTTATTCCAGGTGGCTAGTTTTGAAATGAAAGCCCTGTATATTTTTTCAGTGTACACTGTATACATTACCTGTATTATTATACTACTACACTGATTATATAATTGTTGCTTCTGCATAAATCCCTAAGTTTTGTTTAAAATTTTAGGTTTAAATGCCAATAGAACGTATCTAAAGTGGGATTAGAAAAACCCTATGGCTCGTATTGCCCTGTCTTTAGCTTCGCTAACATTGGGGCCATTATTTCATCCTAAAGTATGAAAGGCCCAAATCACATTTTATGGCAGCACATTTAATTTCCTGCCTTTAGCAATAATTAAAGAATGCAAAAGTAGTAGTTGCCCTGTATAAGAAAAAATTGTGGAAATAAAATCCAAACTTAAAACCCCGAGACCTTGACAAAAAAAAAGTCGTTGCTAATTAAAACATGGCTGGGTTCCTTACGGGAGTATTAAATATTGAAGCCGTCATTCAATGTCCTTGGGGATAAAAATGAATTTATTATAAGGGCTGCTCCCGACATTTTTGATGACTTATTTTTGGTGAAATGCTTGCTTTTGCCTAAAAGAATTGAGGCGGTTTTACTTTCAAAGAATATTCCTTAATATTATTTACAAAATTAACGATCTCGGATTACTATTCAAAAAGATTGCCAGTGCCAAGAGAGTTTATTTTGCTCCA
Organism: Polydrusus tereticollis; assembly: GCA_963920685.1. NCBI lineage: Eukaryota > Metazoa > Arthropoda > Insecta > Coleoptera > Curculionidae > Polydrusus > Polydrusus tereticollis. Next base: position 76,502,154 of record OY987334.1, read on the forward strand.
CAAAATAAACCTAAATTTTATTATCCAATCAGCCAGCGGCAAAGCAAGAAACTACTTTCCCAAATGAACTTTTTCTTTCCAAGACAAACTGGATCAATGCAACTTTGTCGCGTCCCATCAATTTAAAAACCCGTTAAAGTTCGATGTGAGTAATGAAATATTTTAAGATCCCTTACAGTAACGAACAACTTTCTGACTAACCAAGACAGCTTTTGTAATGCACCCTGGAAATTTTCAAAGAAGAAGTTTTTGTACACCTAAACTTGTTTAACTTCCACGAGCGTTGTTAAGCTGGCTACACACATTCGGATATTTGGTTAATACACAAAAATTTTTCACATACACCCCAATGTGTGGAGCATTTTATTTTTAGTTGTAGTAGTTCTCATATAAAAGTATTTGCAATGCATCCTCCTTTCTATACAGAAGCGCAGACATTTAAAATTCTGGTGGACTACAAAGAAATAAGCTCGTCTTTACGAGCCCCACGAGTGCCATAAATATAGCAAAACACATCACTGCTCGCAAGAGCGTTTCGGAATTTTTGATCTGTCCATCTTATTCTCGTTTCTACCTGTCATCGTTATTTATTTATCGGCCAGTGAACGTCTGAGAGCAATCTTTTCTGGTAGGCTTAATAATTTTAAATCAGACCAATAAAATATTAACAGTGTAAATAAATGGTCTAAAATAGTACAACGAGCAAGGAGAACACCATTATTTTAGTTATTAATGATACTAGTTCGATATGAACACTATAATGAAACGTGTGCAACGTTAAACCACGAGGCGTTAGCCGAGTGGTTTAATTGCACAAGTTTCATTAACAAAGTTCATATCGAACGTGTATCATTCAAAATTTAATCTACGACAGTGCAAATAGATTTTATTCGTCTAAATTTCATTGATATCAGATAACGTTTTCGTAATTTTTAAAATTTTCAGGTGTTCATAATAGTCGTTATCATGGTAACCGCATTTTTGATTGTTTCAATTTCGATTTTGACAACGTCATTATTGCCGTCTAATTTTCTATTGTATGCAAAGTGTTGGCCAAAAATAATTTAAATATGGGAGATTCTGAATCCGAAAGTGTCCCTTTGGATGTCGAAAATATCGCGCAAAGCGTAATAGATTCCCTACTTCCCGAAAAGTCAAGGCAGGTGTACGAACAGACCTACGCAAAATATGAAGATTGGTGTAATGGAAAAGGAATCAAAAACATCAGTAGCAAGAAGGTGCTCCTTGCATATTTTAACCATCTCGCAAAACATAGCAAGGCTTCGTCGCTTTGGGTTTATTTATCTATGCTACGTTCAGTTATGTCAGTGAAGAAAAATACGGATATCAGTAAGTGCGTCCATTTAATTGCGTTTCTTAAACGAAAATCAGAAGGATTTCGAACAAACAAATCTAAGATTTTAACAAAAACAGACATAACACGTTTTTTGTTGGAAGCTGATGATAGAACTTATTTTATGATGAAAGTTGCATTGATTGTGGGGCTTGCGGGTGCGTGCAGGCGCACTGAATTGACGAATCTGCAGCTACAAAATGTCAAAGATGAAGGACAATCCATTTATATTACTATCCCAATTACGAAAACGCAGATACAACGAGATTTTTCATCACAAGCGGGAATGTTGAAGGAATTAATATGGTCGAAAAGGTTCGAAGATACAAAGCAATGCGGCCAAGTAACGCAGATCACACTCGATTTTTTGTGGGATACAGAAATGGAACATGTATTAAGCAACCAGTTGGCATTAATACTTTTGGAAAAATGCCGTATAATATAGCATCCTTCCTAGGCCTTCCAAATCCCAAACTTTATACTGGACATTGTTTCCGTAGATCGTCTGCCTCGTTGCTTGCAGATTCTGGAGTCGATTTATTAACTGTTAAGAGGCATGGTGGTTGGCGTTCAAGCACAGTGGCAGAAAGTTATATAGAAGATTCCAAAGAAAATAAAAAGAAAGTGTCCTCTAATATTTTGGGTAATATTTCAGGCACTGATGGCCCTTCGACAAGTTCGAGCACTCGGGAAATAAACTTACTTTCTAAAAATTCAGCCCACCTGTCATCGGCTGGAATTAATTTAACTACTTGTTCAGACTTTGTAATTAATGTTTACAATAAATAAATGAAATCCGTTTTTCTAAGTAATAATAACAAATAAATAGTTTGCACCGACTTTCTTTTTATTTTTGTATCTTAACATTTGGATGTTATTATGAATTAATAATGGCACTGAGCGCTATTATGAAGGTCATAATGACATCCAAATGATAATGCTAAATACGTCATAATGGCACTGTCGTAGATTAACTAATTAATAGCACCTCCATAATTAATATTTTATTTAATAGTCGTAAACAAGCAGGAGCGCTTATTAAATAACACCAATTCAAAAACATGACATTTACTTTGTGTGTAATTCACTCTTTACCGAAAAAAAAACCTTTTTTTGGCGCAGAAATATAATTTCATCTGCCAGAACATTTCACTTTATGTGAACGCGTAATAAAGTCGGACAAAAATGCAATACACCATTCTCGAGGGAAGTATTTGGCCAATAAACGGACTTTTATTACTCGGGCTTTGATGTTATATGCCCGCAAGTTTGTTTGCCTAATTTTCGAAAATACCTCTTTTATAATTTGCGTATCTACGTATTTCGTACCCTAACGATTAAAAGCAATAAGGGGTAAGTTATGTGATGTGTGATGTTAAAGTTGTGTATACATTGTGGCTCAAATTAAAGGATTACATTTTTTAATTGTGAATATTTTTTTTTTCATTTTGCCCTGATTTCATTTATTTTTGGAGTCATGATGAACTGAAATCTCAGTTAAATGTGTAATTTTTATCAAAATATTTTGAACAGGGCCGGATTAAAAGGTTTTTTTCAACAAACGTGCGCTTATGTTTATTGCAAACGGAAACTGATTTATTTAAATTTCATATGATACGTTTTTTTAGTAGTTTAACTATCGAAAATTCTCTCATTGTGATAGAGTTTAAAATTCAAGAAATACAATTTATTTTGTTCAATGTTAATTAAAAGTTAATGATATCAAGACTAACTATCACTTAAAATCGTAAGTAGTCTAAATATTTACAGGATAACATTATGAATATGACCACCATGATTTTCTATCACCGATTGCAGTCGCCTTCGCCATAGGTCAATATCTGCATTGATTATGTCCTAGTTAAAATTATTACAACAGAACTGTAACCTTTTCTTTAGCTCCTCGATGGTGTTAAACCTTTGACCATTGTGAATATTTGCCTCTAAAATTCCCCATATGGAATAGTCAACAGGGTTTAAGTCTGTACTATTTGGTGGCCATATCTCCGGTTCGATGTAATCGGGACATTGCTTAAACAAAAACATTCTTGTACTCCGAGAGGTATGGGACGGAGCACCGTCTTGTTGGAACACGTAATCGTCGCAGATTGCTTTAATTTCAGGAAGCAAGTGATGTAAAATTTGTTGTGGATACAACAATGAGACTTGACTTCCCCAATTGTGTATTCTTTGGTGGCCTCAAGTAAAACATCTTCTTATCTGAAAACCATATATTTGCGATATTTTCCCGAGAGTGAAATCTTCGTAGTAATAGATTACATCTCTCTAATCGTTTCTCCTTCACATTGGTATTAAGTTTTTGACAGTAAACTTTTTTAAAGATATTAAGTTGGCAATCATTTTTTATAATGTGGTGAATTCTTGTTCTTTTCGCTATTTTTCTGGAACCTACAGATTCTCCAGGTCGTACATTTTCTATAATATTTCTTACCATGGTAATATTTCCTTGAGTTCTTGAAGTTTTCTTCCTTCCCCTTCCAACTTTTATTTTTATGGATCCATTATGTCTTAAAAGCTTTCTAACTGTTCCAACACACCAATTTTTTTCGAGAAACTCCTTTACAATTTTTCTTGCACAGTAATTATGTTTTTGTCGAAAATATTTGATAAGAATTCGATCCTCTTCACTTAAGAATGCCATTGTGTACGGGTTAGCTGTCACGAAGCGTACAAAACATCAAAAATAGCATTGTTTATTATTTTAATAACAGTTATGGATACTCTGATTTTTAATAACGGTCATGGATGCTGCGATCATGGTTCAAACAACTTCAAATTTCCAAAATGATAACCGCAATGTTTTAGTACATCGATGATGATGAGACCTATACTGGAGAATTTCCGATAGTTAAACTACCAAAGAAACGTATCATCTGAAATTTAAATAAATCAGTTTCCGTTTGCAACGAACATAAGCGCACGTTTGTTGGAAAAAATCTGTCAATCCGGCTTTGTTCAAAATATTTTGATAAAAATTACACATTTTACTGATACGATTTCAGTTCATCATCACTCAAAAATTAAGTTAAATCAGTGCAAAATGAAAAAAAAATATTCACAATTAAAACTCCTTTAATTTGAGCCACAGTGTACAGTGAGGACATAAAGTCTGGAAAGGAATCTTTTTCGTCGATTTTATTTTCTTGCATTTTTAACACTCTGTAAATCAATAACGGGGCAACTCCAGACACATGTTCATATTAACTTCTTCTCTTAGAATATCATAGGGAATCACTCCCTTAAGTTACGTACCGTACTTCTGAAACACCCTGTAGCTACATGGATATGCAAATTTTCAATATTTTTAATACACACAGACACATAAACATATAGTAAAAATCTGCCATAGAACTAACCTATCCCATTTTATTTAAATTATTTCTACCATAAATCCCAAGGACCATACATAATGCATAAAGAAAGCTTCCTTATTTATATACACCTAGATTTATAGCCAGTATAGGTTTCGTGGACGTGGACCTAACAAGTTTAAAATATAGCCTTGGTCCGTGGCCCTTTTATCCACCTGAGAGATATATCTGTGTCCATTAAAGTTGTATGAGGATAAAAATGTGTAAAAAGATAAATAGAAAAAACCCGGTAAACAGAAAAACACCGGAAAACAACCGGTGAATGGAAGAAAAATAGGGGACGCTCAATCGCGTTATGAAAAGAACATTTTCTTGTGGGTTAAATGGATATATTATATTATGATTCATATTTTCTATACGCATCTATATAAAGTTCAGTAAATCTTTACTTAATTCTGACAGACTTGCATTAGGCTCAAATTAGTGATATCAGGAACGTAATTAACTTCCATAGGGTAGATATAATAAGAAGAAAATGGCACAACCTCAAGAAAACCACTTAAAACAGTTCATGAATTGGAGTTTTCATATCTGCCTTGAGTTTTAAAATCTGATTAGCATTTTTTGAGTTGCAAGGCATTACAACTAACCCGAAATTTCTATTCCTAGTTTGTTATTTAATTAAAACCATTTATTATTTAATTTATTTCCTCCACAGAAGCTTCTATTGTATAAGTTAATAAAAACATCTTGAAGGTCTAAAGGCAATTTTAAATTTACCGCTAATGTTATTGTCAATATAGTTTTACTATTTGAGAGCTCTAGATAACAACCGAAATTCCAACGACTTTACTTTTAGGATTCCGGCTTTTTATTCGGAGGAAATAAAACGGCGGTTAGAAAAGATCGACATATTTCATAAGGATTTGTAAAAATCGACCTTAAGGAAAATAAATGATGAAATCAAGCAGCTTTTCCACGGAAAACCGGGAAGAAATGTATTTACGTTTATTGGGTTTGAAGGTTATGGCATTTCTTTAAGAAATATGTGGGTTGATGCCATATAAAGGGAATGAGGTCATTGTATACAGAGTGTTGACATCGACAAAGGCACTAAGCATTGTTATACTTCCCAGTAGGTACTGTTGCGTCCAAAAAATACTTGTACAAGAAGAAAATTAAAATATGTTGCTCCTTGAGTTGAAACCCTTATAGATAAGTAGTATCTATGATTCCATCTTGCTACACGTTATTATAAGAGGTCAAAATTAAGGTTTTCAAAATGCTCTGCAGCATTCTTCTTAAAATCAATTTTCTTGAGCCAGACATCGGTCTTTTGCACTTGGTTTTTGCTGTTGATATCCTGTCGATTACAATTTTGAAAGGTTTTGATTTTAATTTTTTTATTTGATTTTCTTCTCATCTTCCTTTTATTTTATTTTAATTTAAATGTTATTTATATTAGGCCGGGATATTAGTAGTGATATTAGTATTATTTGGACGCAATACCATAAAGAACCATAATTTCCAGCTGAAACTTATTATAGTTAAGCCCACACGGAATAATATTTGTTATCATTATATGGCTTCATTTACAAACTGATACTGATAAACTGACACTTTATTTTATTCATTTACACACGTCAATAAAATACTATATAAGACCAAGTATAGTCAAAGAAAAGAAAAAAACATACAAGTCGCAAGATATAACATGTAGTATACGACAATGACAATACTCTACACATCAGGACATTTTACAGTTAAAATCCTTGAATTATATTAAAAAATTTATGTTGCAGTTAAAATATTCTTCAAAAGAGTAAAAAGCATTTCTCAATTGCATGGCTTTTACCCTGTTTTTAAATTTTGTTACTGGTAGGCTTCATAGCTGTGAAGGTAATACATTAAGAAATTTTGCAGCCAAGTACCCTGGGCCATCCTAAGACCTCTTTAACCCATAGTGTTGTAGTCGTGGATATCCCTGTGAGTCTGGTTCAGATCTCAATACTTTTTCACATACATAACATTTTCCAGAACATATACACATGGAAAGGTCAATATTCCAAGCCCTATAAATTCCTGCCTACAGTCATCTCTGTAACCCAGTACAGAGATGATTCTTATTGCCTATCCTTGCAAAGCAAAGATTCTTTGGGCCAAAGCCACATTAACTAACCTAAACTAACGCGCTCTTAGTTTTAAGTTATTAATTTAATAAAATTAAAGACTTCTTTCTGATCAAGTTTTTTAAAAATTATTTCATCAAAATTCGAATCGGTCAAGTTTAATATCTGGTAGAAACTTAAGGGATCCGACAATATTTTTATTTTATGCACTGTATGTCCGCATAAAAAAAAATAAATACGTGACAATGGTGTAATGATACTTAAAACGTTTTTTAGAGTCCAAAGTGAGTGTTTTAAGCGGGGCTTACTTTGTAGTAGAGCCTAGATTATGATAAAGTCGAGAGGAAACAGATATTTCCTTTTAATAAGCGCCCACGATGCGGTAAAACGGAAACTTATTCATTAGCAGGACTCGCAAGGCTTTTAGGAACTTCCAAGTTAGTTCGGGTGAAAAATAAGCCACATATTATCACGGGCGTGGACGTAGGAAAATGACGAAACAAATAAATGACAATTTTCATACTTAAATTTCTTTTTTAAAGAACCAAATTAATTCTGAATATTTCAAAATAAATTCATAAGATATTTTTAGTATCAAAATAACCTGAACAACTATAAGAGATCCCATGTAAATTTTGCTCCCCTCAAATTTTTGCTCCGCTATTAATTTTACATCAAAATTAATAGCTTATTAGAAATTAATAAAATTTGGTGTGCTAGTTCATCATACAAGGACCTTCAATTAGGTATAATACAATTTTGATTAGATTAATTGATTTGACATTGACAACAATATATATATAAAATTAAAAATAAATGGCGTGGCCGTTATTTAACACACCTTCTCAAGTACGGAACATTCCAGGCATTTTTGTTAATTCTGAAAGTTTTTCTTGCCCAAGTGGTTTGGTTAAAAAATCTGCTGCCATTCTTAAGGATGGGCAATACTCAAATGTAATTTGTTCCTTTTTTTTAAGTCTTTTAAGCATGTACCATCTTTAGGCATGTTTGGTTGTCTTCATACAGCACAACCTTATTTATTTTGTGATGAAAGTCGTATGTAATTATATTTGTCAAGTAAATTGCTGCTTGAGACGTCTCAGATAAATATTTAAATTCAGCCTTTACTAATGACAAAACAACACATGTTTGTTTCTTAATAAGTTTAATTAATCAATCCTCCCATATATTTAAAGATAAATCTGCTTTCTTTTGAATATTTAATTACTCTTTTTATTTCTATCCAGTCACAAATTTGTGGATTGCGAACACTTCTTCCCAAAATTGAAGTTGCTACTGCAATCCGGACGAGATGTCACTGATAAATATAACAATGCTCCAATTTTGGAATATCCAACATACAATGTTATCTTCGACGTTTTTGCAGATTCCATATTAAACATATTTATTATTTTTCTTATATCATATTCTCCCCATCTTAAGTTTAAATTTGTAAAAACTGAATTGAATGTAAGATTTCAGATCCTTGCAGTTTGTTTGTGTCCATGATATAATACTTTTATTCAATTTGCAAACCATGAGTTTTCGTCCCTTTTCCTCAAACCCTTCTGGTTGTTTGAGATAAACTTCTCCTTCTAAATCTGCATTTAAAAGGGCTTTCTTGAAATCATAGGAATAAAATATCATTTTTTGATGGTCAGAAATATCCTAATTGTTGATTGCTTCACTACAGGTGCAAATACTTCATCGCAACCTATATGTCTGAGTTTACTTACAGAAAGTAAATAAGTTCCTACACTAGGTAACAATAGCACATTTTTGAAAGTTACTTTAACCCTTTTGTTTGATTCTATGATACAAGTTAACTGTCCTGTTACAATTCCTTCAGATAATGTCCTTCTACCATCAGCTAAATAACTTCACTGGAAATAGCTTTAAAATTTGTAATATGACTTATTATTATATTATACACTCATGGACAAAATTATCGAATATTTTTAATTTTTCATAATTTCTTTTTGAAAAAATAAATTTTGATGAATCAAGTCATTTAAATAGTATCATTTACGAGGAACTGTTTATTTTAAAATATTTTAATGAACAATAAGTTTTTATCAGAAGAAAATCGTGGAAAAAAAATTAATGCTAAATGTTATGAAAATTAAAGATATTTACATCATATTTAAATACTAATTGGAGGACAATTACAAGTCTGTTGATTAAAATTAGAGCACAGTTAGTAACGAGTATTTCCCCCTCGAGCTCTAATTACTGCTTCCATTCTTCTCGGCATGCTGCTAAGGAGGTTCTGGATATATTCTTGAGGAATTGCATTCCACTCTTCTTGTGCAGCAATCCGAAGCTGGCCTATTGTACTTGGAACGGGATTTCTTCGTCGTATGCGGCGTATAAGATAGTCCCATGTATGTTCTATTGGATTTAAGTCGGGGCTATATGGTGGCCAATCTAATCTTTGAATTTGGACCGCATTAAGGTAATTAGTCACTATGTTAGCTGCATGCGGTCGAGCATTATCGTGCATTAATATGAATCCTTCATATCCAATATGACCGACATAAGTCAAAACATGATCTTGCAGGATGTTTTCAATATACAAGTTACTTGTCATTCGTCCAATCACTTCACTTATACCGCCACCGCCAAAACTAACGGTCTCTATGAGATTGCAGGCAGCATACCGTTCTCCAACTCTTCTGTAGACGTGGTTTCGTCCATCTGGCTTCCATAACTGAATTCTAGTCTCATCCGTAAAGAGAACATTTTTCCAATTCTCGATATCCCACTGAATATGTCTTCTAGCAAATTCTAATCGTCGGGCTTTGTGATTTTGGAGAAGACGTGGATCTTTGGCGGGCCGTCTTGGCTTTAAACCTGCTTCTTTTAATCTTCGCCTAAATGTTTTTGAACTTACATTAATTTGTCTTACATTTAGTAAGTCATTTTTGAGATGCGTCGATGTCGATGTGCGATTTCGTGTAGAATTAAGTATCAAAAATCGATCACCAATTGCTGTTGTACACCTCTTGCGCCCTTGACCAGGTCTACGTACGAAATATCCAGTCTCTTTATACCTTTTTAAAATATTCGATACTGTAGATTGACCTTTCCTGAGACGTCGTGCGATATCCTTTTGTTTATATTCTTGGTTATATAGAGTTACAATTTGCACCGCTTCAACTTCCTTGCAGTGTCTAACTGGTGGCATACTGATGTTTTCAATAACAACAAACACAAACACTATTTGCTATTACTTAGTTAATTACACTACAGTAACATAATTCCAAGCTTAATTCACTATAATTCATAAAATATGGAATTAATTGTTTTTGATAAAATGCACAAGAGACAGTAATATGCGCCATTAATGTTAATTAAACGCAAAATATGTTAAAACAAGTGAGTAATCAGCCTACTAGATAACTAATATCAGCACATGTAAGTTTACGGCGATTATTTAAATTTATTTTGAAATAATAATGATTACAAAAAATATTCGATAATTTTGTTCATGAGTGTACTATATTATGATACTTGCACCTGAATCAATATACTAATTAATAGTTTCACACTCGTCTCCCAAGTTAAAACAAGAATATAATAATATAGGTTGCTCACCTCTTTCTGAAGTACTGGCATCTTCATAAGTAACAGTAGCAAGTCGGGTAGAATTCTGGCGGTGTTGGTCATTTCTCAAAAAATTGCAATCTTTACTTAAACATTCGATTTGCTTTACAATACAAACAACTACTCCTGTCAAAGGTTATTTTCCTTCAAAGCTATGTCACTGCTATTACTGTAACTATTTATTTCTTTTGCTTTCCTTTCTTCTATGGTATTCTTAAACTAACTTTTCTTTAACTAGTTCCAATGTTAAATCACATTCTGATCTTCCTCCTAAAGCCGTTACCAAATTCTTATAACTTCCAGGTAAACTACATAGTAAAAAGACTACCGGTAAGGTTTCGGCTAAATTCTCAACTAGATGCTGATAGCTTGTCGATAATACTCATAATTTCGGCAATACGTTTTTCAATATTGCCATCTTCTGTCGTTTAGATGCGCGAAAGTCCCCCAAAGTTATTCTATTAGTAATATCAGCTCAACTTTATACTTCCAAATCTGGTAATTGGGTCCATCAAGTTTTTGCAAAATCTTGGATACATGGCGTTGCAGTTGTTCAACAGTAAAATTAATAGCAGGGGCAATATTTGAGGGTAGCAAAATTTACATGGGATTTCCTGCAGTCTGGCGGTGCATAGATAATTTAATAAATACTGAGACGTATATAGAGCATATTTTTTTTTGCTTTTTGCGCGCTGCTTTAATTCAGGTAAACTGTAGTAAACTATTCCCGAGGGAGCTATTTAAGCACTAAATGAATTTTTATTACCACAGCGCCGCTATTTTATGCTGGCAAGTTTATTTGTCCAATTTTGGAAGCCACATTTTATGATTTGTGTGTAACACGCTCAGTTTTGTAATCTTTGTTCAGGTTAAAACTAAAGAAACGCTCAAATAAACAAAAAGTTATCTATGCATTTTTACGGACAAAAAAAGCCTGTACCCCCCTGAGTGTTTACGAAAAGCCGTTCGTTCAAATTCATGGCTACTTTAGATGGAATTTTTAGACTTCGAACAAGTTTAGTTTATATACTTTATGTAACTTTTCTGTTAGCGATGGAAATCCTCACTATAGCTAAAAACGCTGAAAAGTTAAGTTTATCTGAAAGACTTTTTATTTAGACTGGAAAATAAATTTAAAAATATAAAATTATATACAGTAAAACCTCCCTTTTTGATGGGTGCACAAGATGTTTCTATTGTCAAAATGCGTAAAAAGAACTCCCAATAGCGGACACACATATAACAGACAATGACACTTTCTTGGAAACTTCCCTATCTAAAATACATCTATTTTTACCGCCCTAAAATTATTTTTGACCGTAGAATGTCAATATGTTTACCTGTATGTAGGAATTTTAAATGTCTACCCGCAAGCTCAAGTAATTGCTTAATATGCTCTTCTATTAGGTACCTTTTCTGGGTTTTTCCCTTTTCCGTAAAATAGACTATACCTCGTAAAGGGTGTCAAACAAATTTACATGGTATGTATGTAATTATGATTTAAAAGCGCTATTCCGAAAAAAAATTAGCATATGTTTCAGAAAGTTGCCTGAAAAAGTTTAGTATGGAGAAAACAGAAATTTCCGAAATAATCAAAAACAAAACCTAGCTAAAAAAAAGCTTTTTGCAGAAGGAGGAAATAAAGAGCAAAAACGGAAGTTTCTCAAAACTAGTGATAGTTTTTACCTTGTTTTGTAAAGCAAGAAACAAAAACGTACCAATATCTGGGCCATTAATGAAACAAAAAGCTCTTGAGATCATAGAAAATTTTAAGGCGTCAAATATCTGAAGAGGATTTGCTAAAGGCACACCGGCACACCATACCGTTTAAAACTATCTATGGTGAATCAGCTGACGTAAATTTGGAGAAAGTAGAAGCCTGGAAATCCAAACTTCCAATAATTTTAAAAAACCATGTACCAAAAGACATCTATAATGCTGACGAGACAGCTCTTTACTACGCTGCCATACCGCCATACCAAACAAATGTTTAGGAAAAAAGATTCCAAAAGAAGGATTAACCATTATTCTTTGCAAATATGGGGAGAGTAAAAGATGATCCCCTTATAATTGATAAAAGTCAAAACTCAGGATGTTTTAAAGCATCTTATATTGAGAAATTACCTTTGAAATGGACATCCAATGAAAAGGGCTGGATGAAGACAGACATCATGAGAACTAAGTTGCTAGAATTCGATAAAAAAATGAAAAAACAACACAGCAATGTGATCCTATTCTTAGACAATGCCATCTTATATCCTAAAATTAGATTGAAAAATGTTCAGATTATGTTTCTGCCTCCGAATACAACAGCCACTTGATCAGGGCATAATCCAAAAGTTTAAACCAGCTTATAGACATTACTCAGAGTTTTGTAATTTACCAAATTATTTAAAAGATGCCGAAGAAAGCATAGATTTAACCATTGCCTTAGTTTCGATCGCATACAATTTTTTGTTGAATTATAATAGTACTGACATGGCTTCAGAAATTTGCAATGTATTGTTAAAATGCCAGTCTAAAGTTTGAAAATAAAAATTTAGGAGTGTGAAGCAAACTTTGATTGTAACGTATTTTAAAAAAAATGTAATTTATTTTAAATTGAGCTGTTTCTGTACTACGTTTACCATAAAATATATTTTCTTGTCTGTATTTCTACATTCTTCTACGTGTTATTATTACATACATACATATTGGGTTCAGTCAATAAACATCATCCTCAAAGGCATTATAAGGGAAAGGTAAGGGTGTAGCCGAACGCAATATCGGCTAAAACAAATGTGTAATCATGCATAAACAAGAGTTATTACACAATAACGAATGTTTTATGCGATAGCAATGGAAAAACTCGTTAATGCAAAAAGAAAAAATTTGCAACAACTTAAAAACTGTCTTGTTTAACGTATTTTAATACGAAGGTATTATGCAAATCGGTGGAAATTCCGGGAAAATTTGCATTATTAATTTAGGCGCGCGATAATATCCCTGGTTAAATATTTTACAGTGGGAAACGGCAAAGAGCAACATTTATATGTAAAGGATTTTTGCGGATCGTGAGGTTTTATCTGAAGTTGTTTCAATGGATACGATTAGCCTAGTTTTCATTTTATACTTTGCTTTAGTTGGTTTAATTCGTATCTCTGGCTGATTAAGTCAAATTTTGAAGCTTTTTACATGCAAGAAGCAACGGATTATCTAAGCCCAATGTTAGTTTTGGTTAAAATGAGAAGAATTAACAAAAAAAGTAATTTATAGAATGAAACACTTGTTTCTAGATTTCAGTCTAATAAGCTTATTAATACCTTAATTGACTATTGCAAATTTTCACCCAAATATAGTATAAAAAACAGTTACCAGTTAGTAGAATTGAAGACCTTGTGTTACCAAATAATGCTAAGTTAATATCATTTGATATACAAAACTTATTCCCCAGTATCCCTCCATTTGATATTCTAATTTTAGTGGAGAAACTTTTGTTAAAAAATAGGGTAAATCCAATACATAAACAAGATATTTTAGAATCACTTACACTTTGCTTAGACCAAAATTATGTCGAATTTAATGATGATATTTACATAAGTAGGGAAGGTTTAATAATGGGCAACACTTTAAGCCCTATATTGGCTGAAATATTTATGAATAATCTAGAAAAAAAATTCAAGAAAATTCTAATTTTAAAAATTTTGTTTGCTGTTATATGTTGATGATGTATTAGCATGTTTCGTGGGTACGGATAGACAATTAAAAAACTTTTTAGACTTTATTAATAATTTACATAATTTCTTGGACTTAACTGTAACTATTAAAAATAATAAACATGAGTTTCAAATTTTTCATAAACCATCGTACGATGATATAACGATACACAGTACTTCTAATCATACTTATTGTCATAAAATTTCGACTTACAATAGTTTTATTCATAGACTAGTAAATTTACCTCTTTCAAATGATAGTTTCAATAACGAATTAAATATTATTAAACAAATTGCAGTCAATAATGGAAACAACGTATCTTTAATTGAAAAATTAGTAAAAAAAAAGCAGTATAAAAAAGCAATAGACTTAGTATTCCCCGTCAATAAACTTAAAGAAAATAATTACCAGACTTTAACATTCACAGGTAAAGTCACAACCAAAGTTGCTACCTTTTTCAAGAAAAGAGGTTCAAAAATTGCTTTTAAAACTAATAATACACTTGGTAAGTACATTAAAAATAATAAATCAAAAACTAAAAAACAAAATAAATCGGAAGTTTATCAATTAAATTATTGCGGTTCTTGTTCAAAATTTTATATAGGTCAAACGGGTAGGTCATTCCAGAATAGAATAAAGGCACATAAAGTTTTAAAATTTTACACTTAGACAACGAAGGGAGGAGATTAGGTATACTGGAATCGATGGAAATAAATAAATATAAAAATGCAAATTTACTACTGAATGAACAGTTGGATCTGGGGAATTCCCCGTTATTAAACCTTTTTCATTAATATAATTTTATTATATGGCAAACGACAAAAACCCCGTTATTAAATGTTATTTATTAATTCTATTGTATATAATTTCTAATTAGGTACTTAGGGTTGTGTACTATACTTTTGTGTTATATTCATTCAGTTATAAACATCTGAAGAAGCCACAGGCTAAACAATTGTCAAAACAAATTTAAATAAAAGTTAGTGGAAATCCAGAAACAAGTGTTTCATTCTATAAGTTTAATATGGATCTACATCAAGTATCGGCTAACTCCATTTAAAAAAGTAATTGATTTAAAAGACTTCTTAACTTAAAGGGTGAAACTGAATCCTACAATAATAAATACATATAAACAATAAGTAAAAAAAAATAAACAAATATTATATTTAAGAAAGTAGAACTATTGTCCTATAATTATTTAAAAAATGTAATAAATAAGAAAAAAATTGAATGAATATTAAATGTTCAAAAATAAATGTGTCGTGGTGTAAGCAGTATTAAATAAAATAAAACCCCTTTCTGGAAAATGTGCTTTCTCAGCAGTGCATTAAAGGTGGCAACGTTGTGCGATCGCAAGCGAACTGCTTGAGAAGTCCGTGTATTACGAACGAGAATTTTGTATTGAAACTGCATATGTCCCAACTGCGACAGCTTAAAGCTGTCGGCCCCGACTGCTCCAAGCTGTCCGTCTATGGCAGCCCTAAGATTCGATGACGGAGACCTTTACATGAATCCACAATTAATTGTTGCAAGGCATCGTCCGCATTGCCAATATCCAAAATAGTAAACTTAAGATTATTTTTGATATAAAAACCTACGCCACCACTTCTTCCATCTGTGTCCTTTCTAATTAGATTGTATCCCTCAATGAGCAATCCAGAACAGAAACCTTACCGTATTTTTTACACCATAAAAATAACTACCCACGTTTTGCATGCAACATATTTTATAGATCAAAAGGAGGACTAAATAACACATTTACAGTAATTTTCAACTTTTAGCATAACTGTTTGTACAGATTTCTCGTAGTTTGACCAAATTCCGATTTACATAATATATATTCCTGTATCCTCTCGATGCAACAAAAAACGTAAGCTCCCATAAACTCCAAGCGTACATTCCAACAACTTTGTAATTCCTAACAACAGTGGCATCCTTGTGCTATTTAGAGTTATATATTAATAAACTATTTCAACCAAAATTTGGCTTTTCTATTTGAAATTTTGTTTATTGATTGAAGCGATGTGATGAAATATTTTATTAGTTAATTACTTAGGAATATTGGATTAAATTTTGGGCCAGAGACTGTGTCTGGTTTTTGTTGTTGTGTGGGAAATTTGTAGCCATAGGCTCGAGAAAAAACGCAAAGTGTGACAAGCATCTGGTGTATATAAGCTTAAATGATAAACAGAGATAAAGAAGTGAAATTAGTAAGTAAATATACATGTTGCATGTTTTTTTAGACAAACTCTATATTTAGATATATATAGCAAGCTGAATAAAGAAAGTAAAGAGTGATGTCTGGGCAATTATTACTCCGTATTTTTATTAACACGAAGGTAGCAAAGCTGTTATTGTCAACACTGTATATTATTGGGAGATGTTAAACCACATTTTTGTCAAAGTAACCAATAACAATCTAAATTTGATTTATGTGGGGCTTCAAAAGTCACTTTACTTCGAGCCAAATATCCTGGTCGCACAGAGATTATATCAATTGGCCACCGAAGTCTTGCAATCTAACCCCATTAGACTTTTTTCTCTGGTGTACTTATTTATGCCAACAAACCTGCTACCATTCCACGACTAAACGAGATAATTTATAAAATATTTCATATATCTAACTGCCAAGCTTATATATCGTCTCCACTGATTGACACACAACCAGAAACAAATACTCATGACAAACACTCTAAGCAAGAGTATGAAAATAAACTGCAGTCTGCTGAAATTGCAGCAAAAACCACTGACTTTACGATTGACATTGGGCAACCAACTATATCTAACTTTTGAACCGACATGTGCATGTTAAAAATGTGCTTCTTCTTGTCTACTTCAGCACATTTTCGAAATGGTCACTCTATACCTCTATACATTTCCTGAAGCGACGGATGTTTTCTCGTTGTACTTAAAACAACATTCTAGGATTGTCTTGAATTACGTTGAAATTGTGTGTGATTTTTTCTATCAGATATTCCCTGGTGTGAAGTGGCGTCGAATATACATAGGCCCACTTCGACGACCTATCCATCAATTACCAAAAGTATTTAATAAGTACTGACGAACAAGTGGCGTCGAATATACATAGGCCCACTTCGACGACCTATCCATCGATTACCAAAAGTATTTAATAAGTACTGACGAACTAAATTGCTAAAATGGGGCGGTGCACCATCGTGCATATACCACATCTAATTTCTAATGTCTGCTTTCAATAAAGAACGGTCTAATTAGACGATTCCCAATAAGCCCCGCCCACATGAACCTTTGTTGGTGCTTTGTCTGTTCTGTTGCATGGGGATTTTGTTTACTAGTATATGTATAGTGAGCAAAGCAATACTATACATATACTAGTAAAGCTATGATTTTTCCTAAATCATTGCATAAACCAATTTGCGTAAATGAGTCTTGCAAGACAATAAGCAGGATTAATGACATGTACCTTTTGGACGGGATAAGGATGTGGCAGTTATTCTCGAAGGGTCTCATTAATAACCGACTTTGTCGCATGAACTTGAACCGACAGTTTTCCTACACTATTTGAGGGATTTTCAACCATTTCATCTAGAGTTTCCTCCTCTAAATATATATATACTTTAAATTTTACTATATTATTATATTTTATTGTTAATTTAATTAAAAAAAAAAAGGCTTTGTCGATAAAAATAATACTTTATGATAATAAAGCATATTAATAAAGCATATTTTGATTTGATTTGATTTGATAACATCTACTGTAGTATGATTTTATGGTCTACATAAAGTATTAAAATTTCATTTAATTATAGGTACATGTCGGTTCAAAAGGTCGCTGGGTTGGGGCTCTGTATCTCCGTTAAGGGGCACTTTATGATTTCTTTTCTATGACAAATTAATATTTCATAATAAATATTATTCATACAATTTTTGGATAGTTCATTTTCTTCACGGTCGTAGGAAAACAGTTGTTCCTGATACTTGTGGAAAAGCTTGTACTTCGCATTTGTTCGGAAAATAGCTATTATTGCATTACCTACGCTAGGTATACAACGGCATTATTTAACCTAAGAATATTATATAGTAATTAACATCAGAATATTTAATAAGTATTATTTTAGGTGCGGATATCGAATTTCTCTCCAATGTTCTTTAACCCAAATATGATACATCGTTTGCGGGATGTAATTATCCACTAGAGAGTGTTCGCAATCGCGAATATATGGTATACGGTAATATATTTCACTATGTATTTAGTAATGTTTAACTATATCACATTCGTATTAGTTTTCAGTGTAACATACTGAATTATTGAGCAAGGTCAATACAAATATTTATTCTCGATTTAACCGCTGGTACTGAATATTAAGTCCGTCTTATTTTATAAGACCTAATCGATATACCAAGTGATCTGATGATAGGTGTCTGATATAAATATTTTCTATTGCGTGGTTGGAGATGCCTGTACTATCAGATGTTTGTGTGGTGAAATATTCTTATAAGATTGTAATAAGTAAAGGGCGGATAATATGCAAATTGCATCCTTTGTTGAGTTGACGAAAATTTTAATCCCCGTTATTCCTTTACCTAGAATAATATTATTCTTAGAAATATTACAAACTAATAGGTCATTAAGGAAGATGCTCCATTTTGGTATCTGTATATAGGTAGGTAATTCACTGGATTGGAAAGACCACTGAACTGAACGTACTTCCTGACGAACAGTTCGGCTTTCGTGAAAACCTCAACACTCAAAACTGAAAGCTCTTAGACTAGCCAAGTACATAACCCAGGAATTTAACTGGAACCAGTACATTGACATTGCAAAAGCCTTCGACACCGTATGGCACGATGGACTGGTTTACAAGATGATATCCCTCCAACCTGGTACGTCTAATCCAATCCTATCTCTCCCGACGCAAGATCCGCGTCAGGTGTCCCTCAAGGCGCCGTACTATCCCCACATCTTTTCAACATCTTCATCCATAATATTCCAAAATCCCCCGAAAACTCCCTAGCCCTCTACGCAGATGATACCGCCTTCATCGTAAGGTCACTAAGCCCTCACATAGTCAAAAGAAAACTGCAAAATGCAATAAACGAATTCTCCAGTTACTGCGTAAACCTTCGCTTCAATCACCCCAACCCCCTCAAGCCTCCAACTACGACGCCGATGCCCCGCATCGGCACGAACGCCCTAGATACCAACTCATATAAAATATGTGTAGCTATACAATGTGCGAGTCCCCAACTAATAATGTAAAAAAAGCATTTCTTAAGCTATATAGAGAAAAGCTTGGAGAATATGACTGGAGACGGCAATTTTATACGCCGATTATTACGATAGACCTAAAGACATCATTTGCAACTTAACTGATTCTTCTCAAGCTGTTCTGACGTCACAGAAACTTTTTAAAACCAGGACTTGCAATAACACGTTCTTTTTATTGAAATTAATTATAGTTCCATGATTGAAAAAGAGTTCGGCATCATCGACCAAAGTCTGTTGATTTTGTGGAAACCTTTCACACAAATTGTAAGAATGTAAAAGGTGAAATAGATACAACAATTTTACAAGTTATTAAAAATAATGTATGGTTCAAAAAGTTGCAAAATGTATCAAAGATTTTTTTGGGTGATTTTTCTACCTCGAATGAAATTAAAGACAATTTAGTGCCAAAATTATAATTTGCCCCAATTATCTCGGTTGACGAAGAAAGAAGCTTTTCTTTGTTCAGACATATGTTAACAGATAGAAGAAAATCATTTCTTGTAAAAAATTTTGAAAAACATTTAGTTGTAAACCCTTGTACCTTTAATCCTTTTTTCTCGTAGTACAATTTTGTGGCCTTGGTACTTAGATACGATTATTTTAGATATTACTTAAAGCATAGTTTTAATGCTTACTAATTACTATAAAATTAATCCATATATCGAAGCTAAATAATTTGATATTTGAAGCATATTATTATCCTTGAACTTTTTTTAAATAGGGTGCATTAAAATGCATATTTTTTAAACGTTTTTCGTACATTTTTTTGCTAACAAGATATTATATTGAATATCGTCATTTTATATCCCTCCCGATGGTAAAACTCTTCACTTCCTGAAAATAATGGCACATTGTGGCAAACCGACATAAAAGTTTGCGTAACTTGAAGCCCGTTAAGCGATGTATCAACTTACCACCTGTGGTTTGTGGCTAATTAATATGTTGAGGTTAGGGTCTGTGTGCGATCCGACTTAGCGAAAATTTATTATAAGACTCTGGTGGTGGATTGTGTGTTTGTGTGTGTGGTCTCTTATGAGGGGAAGGGCTTAGGAATATGGGAAAATAGCTGCAATTATTTTAGATTGATAAGATTAACCTGGACTAGCCTTAACCCTAAATAAACTGGACTATCAAAGTCGATAAAGATTTGAAATTGATGCACATCCGCTTCTGAATGAACTGATTGAGGACTCGATATACCAGTAGATGCGACCATGAAAATGCATTTATCTGCATTGACATCGATTTTTATTTACTTGTCGTTGATTGCGTTCAAAAGATAGAAGTCGACTTATTTGGTGGGCGATCCTGAATGGGTCCGTATTTTTAGAGGCTTTGGATTTACACTGAATTGTAAAACATGGTTCAGGGATATTTTATAGGATTTGACGGATGTATGCTTTTGAATTTGTTTGATTTGTTTTGACTGGAGTCTGGTAGAAGTTATACTTTTACCGTCGTTTACTGAAATATATACTTTTTCTTCAAATGTCAATAAACTTGACATTTTTCTACTAATTTTTTGACGTTAAAGTTTTGCTGTTTTTACAGTAGACGGTTGCTATAGGCAGCGGAAGTAAAAGTATTTTCTCTTCCGCTAAAGTGTGTGTGTCATAAATAAATATTGTTGAAAAATACAAGAAATATTGGATATTTGTATACTTTATTTATTTTTAAAAATTACAACAATGAACTATTTATTAAACATCAGATTAAAAGTACAGTTATTTATTGTGGCCCCAGAAAAATTAACACAAGGTGTTGCGATGTTGCGATCCTGACTTGTTTTTGTTTTTTTTTTAGCGTTAAACCCTCCGTGGAACCACTTGCTGTTGAATTAATGCCAATGTTAATAGGGATTGGTTCAGTAAAATGAGGTTGTAAATTTTTGCTTGCAATATATTTCTTGTTGGTCATCGATTCCTCAATGTACCCTTCAGCTACACTACTGGATTTCCATCCCCCGTGGCGCTTCAAACACGTAATGTCCGCACCTGCATCTACAAGCAGTGTAGCTGAAGTTCTCCCTAAACAGTGACCGGTATATTCTGTGCCATCAGGTAATTTTAAGAAACTGCAGCTTCCTTAGGAACAGTACTTATCTTATGAATTCCCATTACCATGCGACAACAGCGACCATTTACAAATTTTAAAAATAATATTTTTTCATTCATGCCTTCTGGGCGTAATGATGCATATTTTTTATATATGCCTCAATATTGTTCCCCAACAATAGTAAACGATCGCGGTTTTCTAGTTTTACTATCAGGAATTCTTATGTGAATGGCAGATCCTAAGTCTTGTATGTCATCATCGGTCATTTTTACAATTTCTTCACATCGGCATGCACCAGCAATACCAATAACAAGTACAATCTAAAAATACCATAATATATTTCATAAAAAAACTTGTATTCTTTGACGTAATATCTAAATTTACCTTAATTCCCAAATACTTCTGATTAGGAGCTTCAGATAGAAAATTTTCAAATTGTTCCCTGGTAAATACTTTAGCTTTTTTGGGAGTGTAGCCTTCATTTTGCTTCTTTAAATAAGCACGTAGCTTCAAAAACTTGCTTATGTCTATCTCTTGCCTGATATTTAGCATCGACTTTATCATAGAATAATGTGACCACATAATTGGATTTATAAACTCGAAAAGTTGGCGAGGTTGAAGTTATGTTCAAGTTGGTGAGGTTCGATATTCGACAGTCCAGAGTATGGCATTTATAAAGTCAGTAGCGAAGTTCGAAAAGTTGTTATTTGATTGGTTGAAATTGTAGTCCAATACACTGATAGTGTTGTATATAAATTTATAATTTTGGATTTACTCAAGTAACAATAAATTAGTGTCATCATTCTCTATACTATCCATTTCTAGTTCTCCAATTTCTGGCACAAAACACAATACTAAGCTTACAACAAACAGAAAATCCAAATACAAATGACGAAAGGGCGATGTAAACAACGAATGACATTTGACATTTCGCTGTAACCACATGACTTTAAAATAGCGTCTTCATTGGTCGAAACGAACCTCTCGAACATAAAAATTGGTTATCTCGAACTCCACGGGAACTTTCGAAACTTACGAACTTTGCACGAACTGAGTTTATAACTTGAACTGAGTGTTCCCTTTAGTTTAAATTGAACTCTTATTTACAACGCAAGCTGAACCTCAACCTCGCCAACTTTTCGAGTTTTTAAATCCAGCTAAAGGGGACGATATATCTAACCAAATCTAGGTTAAAATTGTGTTAAATTCATATTATGATATGATATGCTAAACTGATGAATATTAACATAAGTATTATTGTTGCTTACAAAATTAACAGAGTAAGAATATAGAGATAGGATAATAAAAATTATAGAAATGTTCTGTGAATTAGCGATGAATTGTAACGACTGTTAAAGATGACGATGACGGACTAATTGATTGGTTGATAGTTCTGATATTTACTGACACCGAACAGGTATTAAACTCTACCACTAAGCAGTACGACCTTAGATGCAAAGCACACTTTGATGATAATAATTTTTGCTGGCACGGTATAATAAATGTGCTGTAAGGGGTTTGTGCTTGTTTCGCCGTCCTCTTCTATTGATCTAATTTCTGGAAAAGCTATTTTAATCTATGCTTGCACCTACTATTCCATTCTGCTCACTGCAACTGCCTGAAATCACAACAGGACGGACCAATATTGCTTTAAATTCGAACAGAGTTTGCACAAACGTATTTGATATATTTTTAAAATGTTTGCGAAAAGTATCCAGATTAATGGCATTACCTACTATTGATTGTAGATGACACTCGTTGTTATTGGATGTACTATCATCGGAAGCTCTAAAAAATAGTTACTTTTGTAGTCCTTAATTCAAAAACTAATAAACGATTCTCAACATACAATAGATTAATCTAAACATTGATATTTACCTGTTGTTTCTTATCGATATCTCCGAAATACACTTACAGGCAAAACAATCAATCGCAAATTTTCGATGAAATTAAACCGCAAATAACTTTTTTATTTGATGTCAGATTTAAATGAATTTCAAAGAATATTGTAGATATATTGATGGAGAATCGTTCACATTTTAAAATTTACAGGTTTGAACAAAAGGATGTTTTTACCATAAGTTTAAGACACTCTGTCAAGTGTCGAAACAGTATATTGTTCTAAATTAATGATCAAGTCACATCTATTCTTAACATTTTTGTTTTTGGTTCACCTCAATATCTTTATTGATGTGAAAAATATGGATTTTTTAAAAAATCATTTCAACTTCCAATAATTTTTCTGTGCGACGAACTAAGGTTGCTACGGAGGATGACAGTGACAATTACAAAACAGTACAAAATTGAATTAATTGATCTCCTATAAAACCATTATAAAACTTTAAACTTAAACCACACAAATGGCACACGCGAATTAAATAAAAACATACTTAAAAAATAACAATAACAAAAACAGTAACAGTAACAAAAATCTCAGTAACGAGTGTTTTCTCCACATGCTCGAATAACAGCCTTCATACGCATTGACATCCCTTTAATGAGGTTCCGTATACAATAATCCTGATCAATTTGCTGCCATTCTTTAATGAGTACTTCACTAAGCTCCTGTAAAATGTCTGGACCAGGTACCACCGACCGTAATTTTCTGCTCAATGTGTCCCAGGTTCTATCGGGTTTAAGTCGGGGCTGCGGGAGGGCCAATTTATTTCAGGGATTTTCATCTCATCTAAATATTCATTAAATACTCTCGCAACATGCGGTCGAGCGTTATCATGGATTAGCATAAAATCGTTTCCCGTAAATGAATCAAAGGGAACAACATATAGTTCTAAAACCTGACGAATATATCTATCCGCTGTTATTGCTTCCCATCGACTAATAACAAGTTCATTCTGCTGTCGAGCTGCACGTCACCCAACATCATAACGGAGCCTCCGCCATAGCTCCTGTTCTTTTATAAATTCTTTGACGACCGTCCGGTGATTGTACACAAAACCTAGATTCGTCGGTAAATAGGAGGAATATTAATACCCCAATTTTAATGTTCCCTAGCAAATCTAAGGCGTTCAACCCTGTGGTTTCTTTGCAACTCGGGAGCGGTTGCAGATCTCCTTGTGTGTAATTCAATGTCAGATGTCTTCCTTCTTAAGAATAGATGTAACTTAATTATTGGAAATTAATTTAGAACAATATACTGTTTCGCCACTCCACAGAGTGTCTTAAACTTATGGTAAAAACATATTTTTGTTAAAACCTGTAATTTATAAACGTACGTCTATTTTTCTAGTAAATTTTTAAAATATCAGCGATTTCACATTCATTTACCTACAATATTCTTTTAAATTCGTTTAAATCCGACATCAAATAGAAAAGTTATTTGCTATTTAAATTCCTCGAATATTTGGGTGAATCGATTATTCTGCCGGTGAGTGTATATTTAGATTGATCAACCAGAGTAAAAGTTTCTATTCATGAAAAATACTACTGTTAAATTTACTAGGTTTTTTACAACATCCCTTATTGAGAAACTTTAAAGCACAGTTGTTTTAATACCGGTGAATTTAAAACTTTGGAAAACTTTAAAATTATGAAGCTCTAAAATAGTTTTTGTAAGGCTGTGCGTCCATGAATATGTATGTAATAGAATACGGCTCCGTAGACAGTCTCGACCAAAAGTTTTCAACTTGTATACTTTAGTTTTTTGGATTACTGATATGTGTATTTCTGTATGTTTGAACACATAATGTGTATACAATGTTAGAAACTTTGTTACAGTTTCGGCCAGATGTTTTTGATCGCTTGTGTCTCCCTGTGTGCCCTGATTCTAATTTATAAATATTTGCAGTAATAATGATTTAGTTTATTTGACAATTGTTAGCGCAGACAATAGAAAACATT
Source organism: Polydrusus tereticollis (assembly GCA_963920685.1). Lineage (NCBI taxonomy): Eukaryota > Metazoa > Arthropoda > Insecta > Coleoptera > Curculionidae > Polydrusus > Polydrusus tereticollis. The sequence continues at coordinate 76,527,432 of OY987334.1, forward strand.
TTGTTACAGACGTAGTTACAATTCCACATCTTGGAAAATTTGCTTTTAGCAAAGCTTTATTGTGTAAACCTCATTGAAAGTTCACACAATGGCAGTAATTCATTGAATCCATGTTCTATGTAGAATAATAAATTGTGTAGCTATCCTAGTTTCGCACAAAAGGAATAATCACTTAGACAAACGTCTTAAAATCGAAAAAATACGAATTTTAACATGTTTTTTAAGTGGGTTATTTCCGAAAAAGTAGTAACCCCACCGTATTCCACCTAAAAAGTACCATCATGTTACGAAAACATCTTCTCGTCTTTACTAATACAAAAGTAGGAGAATATAGGCTCTAAATTACTTCTTATGGTAGACAGTAAAAAATTGAGTGTTAAATTTAACACTCAATGTTGGTATATATAGGACCACACTCAATAGGGTATATTAACCAATCAGTACACCTTGTAAAAAAGACCTTTTTTAATGGTTTCTTTACTTTTTGATTAGTGTTAATTCTTCTTATTTATGGGTAGGTACATTTACACTATTGAGTGACACACCTATTATTTATTTTACGTACTTATACACGCTAATATGGTGTAATTAATTGTCATTGTATTTAATTTTCCTGATAGAGTGTAAAATGGAATAAATAACACCCATTCAACAAAATTAACTTTTTAGAGAGTTAAATTCATAGGCAAATTTAATACAACAACTTTTGTCTCATATGAGTGTAAAAATGTGGTAAATTATGTTGATCCGGGTGTTAACAATAACACTACTTTTTTTTACCACTCCTGAAATGATTTTTACCAGGTGGATATTTTTTACTGTGTATGAACTTAGGCATCATTTTTCTACCTGAAAGTTAATACAAACTCAATGACTAAGAACTGTTCAAAGTTTCAGAACTTCTTGAGGCATAAAATCAGAAAGTGAAGGTCATCGAAATCGCTCGCTAATGAACCCTTAGTATCAATTAGGGCTGCTTTACCTTTAACTTAATTAGTTGCAGACGATACAAGCTTCTATTGTCGTTTTAATTAGTAATGAGGGAGAGTTCCTTTCTTAATTGGATCTGGTGGAATATAGGATTAGATCTGGAACGGGATAAGGATTAACCTATATTTATTTATAGAGTGGATCTTTATCTGTCTATATACATCGATATTAGAAAGTAGATAATAGAATTAAAAAAGATAAGTCGATGTATTCCAACATCTACTCTAAAAAAAATATAGTTAAGTTCAAATTGAACTTTATGACTTGTTTTCGATAATAATACAACAAAATTTTGGGAAAATGCGGATTTTATCGCTATCAGTATAAAGTATATCAGCGCATTCTCCTTTGCGATACTTAACAAAAAATTTTTGGTGAGGAGTATAGTTAGGTCGTAACGGAGCATATTTTCTTACATAATTAAAGCTTTTCTCTCCAGTAATCACAAGCAACAATTTTTTTCTTTCAGAAAAGGGATTCGCTTGAGATGTCTGCTAATGTCGCCATTTTTTTTAGCTTAAGCACTGTATTCAATATTGAATACCTGGACTATACTGTGGATGCTTGCAAGTTTTAGATATCTCAGAAAAGTAAACCAAAAAACAATCCCTCTTATCAGAATTAGTAATTTTTATTAGGCCAAATATGCATACTGGTATGCAATATTTCTTAATTTATTATAGTAAAATAGGGTGAAGAAACACACTGGGTTCTAAAAAAGATGTTTACTTAAAAAAGAAATGGAAAAAAAAAACAAAGACAAATAAAAGTAAACAATTTTTTAACCTGAAATTCTATAATGGCATTTATTACTAAATATTTTTCAAAATTTTCAACTAAAAAGGATTATCTCCTATCAGTAAAAATATGTTTATTCAAGGAGAAACTTCTTTCAACATCTACTAATGTAATCGGATAATACTGCAACTTAGGTAGTAAAGTATGAGGTCAAGCTACAACTTCGTTATGGTTTACCTTTATAGATGCTTTTTACTGCAGTTCAGTATTTCAATATTTCATTCTTTTTTACAGTGACATCCAATTTGTTCCCTACTTGACTTTCTACTTTACCGGAAATGTTGTTACATTTAGCGGAAAAATTTTAACAATGCTAATTGAGTCTATTAAACTTAAATTTCTACTCTCTAATGGGGATATTATGTCCGGTATAAAACTTAAATTAACCTTAATAAAAACAAGATCTTTAACTACACTTGCATTTTTTAACAACTCTTTACTTTGCACAACACACTGTGAATTGTCATCTAAATTCAAAATTAGTTCTTTAATGGCTTCGAAATGTTCTGCGTAGAATATTGCGGCCTTAATCCATGTTCCCCACCGGATTATTACAGGTTCTGGAGGTAAACTAACTCCTGGTCATCTCTTAAAGGTGCTTTTAAAAACACATTTTATACATTTGAAATTAATTTATTTTTAAAGGATATTCACTTCTGACGGTTTCTGCGACTCGGTTTATTCCATGTCAAAGACAAGTCACATGTACCATATTGGGGTCAAAGATTCTAGGGGAATAAGAAAATATGAGCAGGATAAAATTAAGTCGAGTAAGAGACTTTGTAGAACATTTTCAAATGTAAGCTATATTTTAAGAAGTCTTATTAAGTGGAAGGAGAAAATCGTTTTAATTTAAAGAGAAAAGGAAACATTTCTCGTAGAAAAAACATTTATTGACAAAAATCAGCAGATATATCTACAAGGACCTTTCCACAGCCTTGGCCACCACATCTGGGTTCGGATACGTCCTAAGTATTTACTGTTCAGTGATGTCGTAAAAACCTCATTTATTTTAAATTTAACTCCAGGTCGTCGAAAAAAGGACGTGCAAAGGTTATATATGACGGAGCTGGAACATGCGGGATTATTTCCTGCGCTCGCGAAATGCTTTCCTTTTAATTTCTCGGCAGTAACTTCAAATAAACTTCCGTATCTCGCTCTCGGGAAGACCTGAGTCGCATATTTTCAGCTTTTGTGTAAAATACCGTTGTCACTACACCGGGAGCGTCAAGCCATTTTAATTCCCATTATTTTATAATATTTACCTTGAACCTTGAACTTCACTTCAAAGACACTCACTCCCGCATGCTGATCTATATCATGACAATATTGGCAAGTAAAATTACGTTTGCTCTAATATTCAACTGTCAATAATGTCACGTATACGTCACAACAAACATATACAATGTGTCCGGTAAGTATACCGGGTGATGCACGGCCTAGTTGAACATAGGAAATCCCATGTAAGTTTTGAAGTGGCTGAATATTGGTCCCCCTGTACATTTTAGAGAAAAATGGTTTGTAATTTTTTGAAGAGGCCGATATAATAAACTCATGTGCCAAGTTTGAATAAATTTTAATAAGCCAATCCTAACCAGCAATAATTTCTATGACGCTATTGTCAAAAATTGACGTAAAGCTAGACATAACGAATAAAGATTATTCACCAATCCGGCAATCACAGATCCAAAATAAAAGACACCATTATGTTTTTCTTACTAAGCCTGTAATTTAACGTAACATACCTAACTACAGATTTTCACAAAAACATTAATTAATTAAATGTTCAAACAACCGTCCATTAACAGCTAAACAATATCCTAACCGATCATAAAATTAATTTCTAACATTACTGAGTAGATATTAAGAAATTCTGTCACATTCTAACGAAATACAGTTTTTTTAGCTGGTATAGATTTTCAAATTTTATATCTTTATAAATAAAATTCTTTAAGTGACCCCACAGAAATAAATCGTATGGCGAAAGGTCATGAGACCTGGCTGGCCAACAGATTAGATGCCGTGGACCAGGAATATTTCCGTTAAAAATATTTTGCAAGTATTGTAGACAATAGACAATAGACAAACTTTATTGAAAAGCAATTCAGCTGTACAATTTGACCTTACAAACTATGTTACAAAATATGTAATAAAAAATTAAATTAAAACACAATCTAAAACTAAAACCAAAATTTGCTATCACACACATTTCGTTAAATAGCTCCAATACAAGTCGTCATGGATGTAAGACACTGAATTCGGCAGTAATCAGCGCTGAGGAGCAAACATTTTTTAATTTTATTACTGAACTGCCTAGTATTTAGCTGTCTTATTCCCAGAGCAATACTGTTGTAAACCGTTTTTCCCAAATGATAGATAGTGTTCTTAGCTAACTCCCTTCGAGACTGAGGAACAGTCAAATTACCTCTGAACCTTGTAGCATAGTTATGAATATTATCTCTTGTCTCGCAGTCCAGTCCATGTAAGTAGGTTAATGTTTCAAGTGTAAGTAGATCATAAAAAGTAAGGATTCTGAGTGACTTAAACAGCGGTTTACAAACAGCGGTTTACAGTGCGCAAGTGAGTCGGCCTTACAGATTATTCTCACGGCTCGCTTTTGTAGGAGGAAGAGAGAATGAAGGCGGGATGTTGAGGCGTACCCCCAAAAATGATACAGTATCGAAGATTGGACTCAAACAAGGCATGGTACACTTCTAGAGAAATTTTTCTGTCACTCAATTCCAGGGTTACAGCCCTTAGAGCAAAGAGAGCAGACGCCAAACTCTTTGAAAGTCTATTAAGATGAGTATCCCACTTCAAGCTCTAACCATAAGAGAACTATGGGCAGGACAATCATCCATTTGGTGCCAGTTTGTGTTTTGTTATAGTGCGCAACACTGTAGTTTGATGTTTTCCTACGGCTTGTCCAAGAATCTTCGTGGTAATTATTTTATTTTCCTCCATGTGCAGTAAAATATCAAGATCTCTATTATCCCATTTTTCAGCTCTATTGACATTCTGAGTTGAGCATTTACAGTTATTTATTACAGTGCCCTTGGGCTAAAATTTGCTAATGATAAGTTTAATTAATGAAATGGAAGGGATAGGCTTATCCGAAAATTGAACTGAAAACATTTCAGACACTGCTCCTAAACTATTTCCTGTATAATACCACTTAATCATAATTACTTTTTCTTTAATGGAATGGCTCATTTTGAGCTATTATTAAAGCGCCTTGCCATGCATCACCCGGTATAGCATACTTAAAGAATTTTTTTCTATGGCAAATTAGGGTTATTTTGACCTGCCCTATACATTCACGAGAGTATGCCATACAGTTATTGCACACCCTGTATATCTACAAATAAATCTGCTGCTTAATATTTCGAATTCTATACCTGATACTTAAAAACAAATATCGAAATGTTCTGTATCTTGTGTACTTCAAATAGACCAAGAAAACAGATTATTTCAAATAATATATTGAAAGTATAGGACGTATGACTCTCGCAACTCCATTGGTCCGTTGCCACGGAACATATTTCAAATTTGTTCAATTGTTGTAACTCACAATTGACCTAGTTCCGACAGAGCAGCATTAGAATCGCCTCATGAATTTTTACGTAATATATATTTAATACTGAGATTCTTTTGAGAAAAGTTTTATGTCGGGAGAGGATATTTCAAAGGCGATATCAAATTAGAAGTAATACTGGTAAAAATGTAAGCCATATAGTATGTAGTTACGTATTTATAGTATGAATTTTCACAACAAATACATCGACTCCGTCGGTTGATATTCCGTAAACTTTGTTTTTGACACTATACACTTTGTAAAGTTCGACAATACACTCTGTCTACACAATGACAATAAGTCGGAACTTAAATAAGTAAATTTACCTCAAACTATATCCATCCCGAAATTATTAAATCTGAATATATTAAATGTAAGATTGAGTTGGCGACATCTTCTCGGTATCCCGAAATCGAATTCCGACCGCCATCTTTATTATTAAAGCTATTCAGGGAAAATTAACTCTTAAGGCAGATGGCATTAGGTTGTAATAAGTTGCGATTTGGTAGTCAAATATATTTAGGTTCCAGATGAGATTCTACAAGTTATTTCACTAATCATAGCGAATTATGCATCAAGACTGGATTTAGTTTACACATGATTCTTGCCAGGATACTTTTATAGCGAGGTTGCCAATACATACACACTGCTACACAATTTTAACCTGTTGGTTTTTAGACGACCGTTCCTAAGATATTTTATACGGAAAGAGAAAACGCCGCAACAAAATATAATAAATGACAGTATGAAAACGTTTCACTATATGTTCAGATCCATTACTATTTCTAGGTTTTAGCGATGGCGAATTTCATAATATATATATCATATATATCATCATCCCCATTCACAAGAAGGGAGACCGGCTGGCCTGTAAAAACTATTGGGGAATAACCCTGCTAAATATATCATACAAGGTGCTATCAAATGTACTAAGAGGACGCATATCCCCATATGCAGAAGACAACTTAGGGGACTACCAATGCGGATTCCGACCCAAGAGATCAACAACAGATCAAATATTCACCATAAGACAGCTCCTAGAGAAAAGCTGGGAGTTTAACAGAGAGGTCCACCAACTGTTTATAGATTTCCGCCAGGCTTACGATAGCATCACAAGGGAAAATATCTGGCAAGCGTTGGAAGGCATAGGGGTACCGAAAAAGATCATAAATTTAACAAAGATATGCATAGAAAACTCCAAAGCCAAGGTTAGGATAGGAAAGAACAACACTGAAACATTATCCATCAACAATGGCCTAAAACAGGGCGATGGCTTGTCGCCATTGCTCTTCAATATAGTGCTGGACATGGCTATCAAGGAAGCGAATATTGGTCTGGAAATATTTACAAATATGGGCCCGGAAATGATACTAGCATATGCCGACGACATTGATACGGTAGGAAACAGTACGATTAAAACAAAATAAATGTTCATGAACATAGAGAAGGAGATCAAGAAGGTAGGATTAACGATCAACGAGGACAAAACCAAATATATGCATGTCAAACGGAGAGCAGGAAGGGACAGAATAGGACAAAACATAACAATGGACACCTACAATTTCGAATGCGTGGACCAGTTTCAGTACCTAGGGGTAGTTATAGCATCGGATAACGACATCAGCACCGAAATAAAAGCAAGAATACAAAAGGGCAATAAATGTTTTTTTGCCTTGCAGGACCTGTTTAGGTCCCGACTGATATCTAGGAACTCTAAAATACGGATATATTCGGCAGTAATCAAGCCAATTATTATGTACGGTTCGGAAACATGGACAATGACAAAGCAGAACGAACTAGTACTAAGACGCTTTGAACGAAAGATGTTGCGGAAAATCTATGGGCCTACAATAGAGGAGAGAACGGGTCAATATCGAATAAGAACAAATGAAGAGCTCAAAAACTTGTACAAAGGTGCGAGTTTGGTAAACGAAATAAAAGCACAGAGGCTCAAATGGGCCGGACACGTACAGAGATCACCGAATGAACGTCTTATCAAGAGGATATGGGAGGAAAACCCAGTAGGAAAGAGACCTTTAGGAAGACCAAGGCTCAGATGGAGGGACAATATCGGAGAGGATGCAAAAACCTTGGGAGTACGGGACTGGATGGAGGTTGCGTTGGACAGGGATGGATGGAGACGAGTCGTAGATGCAGCTAAGACCCACGAAGGGTTGTGACGCTACGAGAGAGAGAGAGAGAGAGAGAGAGAGAGAGAATTTCATAAATGCATGTGTTTTATTTTTCATCTATCAATTATTTACTGACAAACCTGGCGGTTGCTAAACACATCATCATAATATCATAAGAAATATTAGCGGGCGATAAAGTTCATAAAGCCCGGTAATTATTATTAAAGAAAATATTGAACAAAACTTGTATTTATTTTTAATAATTTTTTTACATAATATTATTCTGTTTTTCTTATGTTGAATGTACAATTTTTGAATTTTTCTGAGAAAGAAGCTGGACCAACTACGAAATTTTGCGACTCGATTGCTGAGTTTCTCGATGTGCAAGCGGATTCTTGCTCCATTTCAACATTAATTAACATAATTTCTTTTTCGGTAACAAAGCTAGCTATCATTTTTGCTATTCGGTTTTTCGATCTGATGCTTTCCTCTATATAACCCTCCGCTATTCTAGTACTCTTCCACTTTCCGTGTAGCTTAAGGGTTGCAAGGGAAGCACCACCCTCGATAAGAAGTGTGGACGAGGTCCGACGTAGGCAATGTACTATATATTCCTTGGCATTTTCCAAATTAAGAAATTTTGCTATGACTGAAGGAAATGTAATGTTAGGAAATAAAAAACTTGAAGTCTTCCTACACAAAATAGATTTAATGGAACAAAGTCCCACAACTCAAGAGTTTTACTCGAAAATTAGCTAATTAACAAAAAATCTATTTAATAATATATAAAAAAATAAATATAATAAATGTAATTTCGTTAATTCCTAATCTAATTATTAATTAATGGATATCATCATTTAAATGAAAAAATTTTTCTTTTTTGTAAGTATAACCTTTATTCATAATATTCTTTTAACGTTAAACCTAATATAAATTTTATATTCAAAAAGTTTTCTCCCATATTATAGTTTTCCTCCTAAGGTGACGTTTCAACACTATTTCCCTCCTTGATGTGAAAATTTCTTCGCTTCAAAACTTCAAGTAGTTATGCCCATTCATTTGGGATAACGAACTTCATTATATGAACTCGATATTGGTAAGTTAAGTCTACTTGAATATTGAATTTCTTTTACCTTTTACTTAATTTCTTCTAGTATCTCCTGATGTTGGATGTTTAAGCATCCGAAACATGTAAGAATAAACCTTTAAAACATTAAATCTATTTTGTAGAGGAAGACTTCAAGTTTTTTATTTCCTATCATATCAACTCCACTGTAAGTATGGACTACTTTTTCAATTTCAAATGTAATGTTCCTTAACCATAAATTCAGAATTCACCTGGGAATATTTTGTCCAAAGGCTATTTGGGGTATATTTTTCCGACTAAAATAAAGAAACAATAATTAAAAATTGTTATTATCAATGAGCAAAATAATTACATACCAATTCCTGAAAGTAAGCCATCATAGCTGTTTCAGTAATCACCATAATTTGTTTTTTTACTTTCCATTGTAGAAAATTTTTATACTTTTTATCGTACAGGGCTTTAGACTTTGCCGGTAATAAGTTTTTCTTAGCTTTTTCAGCATTTTCTAAAATATTTTGTGGAATTTCCATATTTTTGTTTATAAAACGTAAAGACGCTTAAAATAAACAACCCTTAGCGACCGTCAAACTTATTCTATGACAACCGATCAAAGCTCACTAAATACAAAAAATTGGCGAAAATAGTTTAAAAAAAAATGCAGGAGTTTAACTATTTATATTATAAAATTAATGAAAAATAGAGTATTGTATACACCAAAGGTGTAAAACCATCAGGCGAAAACTATCCCTCTAAAAATTAATATAACCACCAGGGAATCAACCTAGTGCTTTTAAATCCTCAGGTGGCGTTTTAAGGATGCCCAAGTGTATCTGACAATATTTACCCGCTGAACCCTCACGAAGCGGGGTCGCTTTGCACGATACATTAATTAAATAGTAGCAAAGCGAAACCGCCAGCCGAAAGTGGCAATAGAACGATAAGACAATAGAATTTCATCCTGACTCCAACAAAGGCCTGCTAGTGGCCGATGGAAATACTAATATAATAGTTGTCAAGACAAAGATAGTCTGTGTAGGCTGTGACGTCACCGTCAGCCACGCAACGTTTTTGACAGCTGACGGTTTGGAACAATTATTATACTCTAGTCCGATGAATGTGGTTTTGACAAAAATCCCTCTTTAAAAAAACTAAATAAAGCATTTTAAAATCTTGCGGCATATTACGAGAACGCTAGGACTCCTTAAACAAGTTCCTAGACTAAGTTTTAAAATTTTCTGCATAATTTTCTTTAAGGTAATACCCGAAGTATGCATGGCACAATTTCTTTCCGCTCCATTTTCCAATTTATTTAATATATGACACACTTTGTAGCGAAATCAGTGAAGTAGACTACGTAGAGAGGATTTATTTCGGTATTTTTGCAATAAAGGAAATTACGGTCCTTAGAAACATCGATGAGAAAATTTATTAAAGTATCAAAGGAAAATTATTAATGAACAGATTTTTCGAATAATCAAATCTTGCACGTTTTGAGAAAAACATGTAAATCAGCAGTAAAAAGTGATGTCATGATACAATTTCCATCTTTGTGATATTTGGAATCACGCGAATCAATAGCTTGATCAGTTCCCTAGCGAATTTCTAAAGAGAACGCCACCAATGAACAAACCGATTTCCTGCCATTACATTCGATTTACCCCATGCCTACTGCAACCTTTGACACGACGACAAATAGAAAAAGAAATCTCTAATCGTCTTTTCGCCGTTTTCCATTTTAAAAGTCTATAAACTTGACTGCGACAGTTTTGCTTTTGTATGTGCAACAGCATCAGTTTTTGTTTCGATTCACACATAAGAATGAAGTCTTGGAACACTTGAGATGTTAAATAAAGAGAACTTCAACATTCAAAAGTTATAGTTTAAATTTCAATTTTTTTTTTAATTTTATTAGAGAAATATGCCTAACGTGGGGTTAGTTTTAGAGAAATCTGCCTAACATAGGGTTAAAAATTCACGTTTTATGATATACAGATTGTTAAAAAATTTTAAAAAAATCGTTTTTTTATAATTTTTTTAAATATCCTTTTACCGATTTTTTTTTAATTTGATACCGTTATTCATATTGACATAAAGATGTACGCCACTGACTCCTAATTTTAATATTTTTTGTCAGATTTACCAACTAATAATGCAACTTTTTTGTTTCTTAAATTGTTTTCGTATCTATCTTTGTTTTCCAGAGAAAAAATAGAAACCACTTTATTGCAGGAACAAAAAAACAATACCTATGTATTTCAAAGTTAATTAGAACATTTAAATTAAAAATAAAATTATTCATTTAAATATGATTACGAATAACAGTACCAAATTTAAATAAAATCGGGAAAAGAACACTTAAAAAAATTATAAAAAAACGATTTTTTTTTTAAATTTTAACGCCTTGTATATCAAAAACAGGGCAACTCCGGACACATGTTCATATGAACTTTTTCTCTTAGAATGTCATAAGGAATCACCCCCTTAATTTACGTACCGTACTTCTGAAACACCCTGTATATAAACGTTTTTAATTTTTGAACGAAGATGTTGAGAGAAAAGTAAAGAAATATAGGTTGATGCAGGTATCATAAACTTATTATGCATTTGGTAAATTTATTCCTGGAAGAATTAATAAAAAATTGTTGTATTTGTAGCCATGTTAAAAAAAATAGATACAAATAGTGGGGTATGAATGAAAACATTATAGATGTTTTAGTAGGTAAATATATCGAAAATAAAACAATCAAGTCTTCCTCCACAAAAAACTTTTAATGCAAAATGTTAGTATTGTTCCCTACATGTTTCGGGTGTCTAGACGTCCATCTTCAGGGGATACCAATATCGAGTTAAATAAAATTGGTTCGAGTTACCTCAAATTAATGAGTGCAACTGGAAATGAGTGGGAACTTCAAAAGAAAAATTTTAAGAAAACAGAGTGCACTTGCAAATTAAATTGTGAAAATTGTCATGTTGATTGTATATGAAGATTTTATGTGAATCGGGAAAATATTTTAGTGTAAATAGAGATTTTTAATTAAGACATTTTAAATTTTATTGATTATAAATTATATGTTGGTTTTTTAAATTAAATTGTGAAGAAGGAATTTTTTTTTTTAATTTTTGGAGACATGCTTCGAATTAAAGGAAAAAAGGTAATTAGGGATTAGTTTTCCCGAAAAATCCAAAAATAATGTTGGAGTTTTAGGGAAAACTACAATTTTTGTGTTTTAAGCAGCTTTTCTTTGCAAGATTCGCCAACTGTAAGGAGGACGTAAATCATGAAAACACCCAGTACAATATGTACATTTGTTAATGAATACCATTGTTAACAGTCAGGAAACCAAGGTTTTCATATAATATTTTAAAGATCTCATTGGAAGATTCAATGTGCACGCAGTGAAATACCCTTGCTCTTATACAGAGAGAAAATAGTTTTATTTTTAGATTTAAGTTCACAATTAAATGGAAAAAAATTATCTCTCAGTTTGAGATATTTATTACTTTTAATAAAACTTATTTACACACAAATTAAAGTAAAAACTATTTTAATAAAATATATTTTCTTTTATTCTAAGTGAACAATTACGAAAACATTTTTTTCTCACTTTGAGATCCTTCGCCACAAATGAAAGTCAATATGCTCTTGATTAGAAACCATTTTTATGTGTGTTGTATTGTATGGCATATTTTTATTATTTTTTCACCTGATTCCCCGAATATTATATACACTCCACAAAACGAGGCCCCTAATTTACTACCTCATCAGTAAAATTCGGAAAATAAACCATTTACCGTTGTTTTTGTTACTTTCTCTATAATAAAACTCAGAAATACCTTTACCATTAAAACCATCACGTTTCTCCGCGTAAAATTTGATGTTCGAGCAATTTAATACTCCCGACGAGTATAAAGCTAACCCTAATTAAGAAACGAAAGTAATTGCCATCGAAAAACTACAAACAAGAGCCGCAAGAAAAAAAAACTGCAGTGTTCTCATCCGAAAGAATCCTCTGTAATATCTCACTCAAGTCGCTCTCAAAAGAATTAAAGAAAACTACAAGGACTAGTCGTAATTGAAAACGGGTACGTTCATGTTTAAAACTCTTAGAGCACCTAAATTCTTAAAACTTGCCTGACAGAAGTCCACTGAACACCCAATGTAAAATCGGCAACATGAAAATCACTGTTGTTGTGAGTATTCACTTAAAAAATAATCGGAAGTCCAGCATAAAATTTAATGGTGTCCTCGTAACTAAACAACACTCTAACTTGTCCTTTTAGTAAGCCATCTCTAAACTTAATTAAGTAAATGGCTTTATTTTCTTATTTTCTTTTGTAGCGATATTCTCCGGATAGTTTTCCTTCTTTTTTAATTTTCATCCGATAGTGACAGGCATTTATGTGCTCGAAATTAGCAGTTTCCTATAAAGATAGGGTATTTCAGTTACTACATAGCTAGTAAGTGCATACTTTTTATTCCAAAAACGTATCTTCAATAATTAGAGATCAAGCTACCTATAAATTTAAGGTTGTTTACGTGTTTCCAGTATTTTTGTCGTATCCATATCCAACAAGCCATCGCATTGGCGAAAAATTTCTTTGTTTTGTATACGTACAGCATTTCAATCTGCTGTGTTTAAAGACAGCCTACGAAAAAGTTGGAAACTCTTAAATACCCTTTTTATAAAAGTTTTAGGAAGTTAAATACCTTTATTTTTTTTTATTAACGATAAAAAGTTTGTCTTGTACAATGTCAACTCAATTTGCGTCTTTCGAATTATTGTTCACAAGAGAGTTGGTTAAATTATTAGGAAAAGTTCCTCGAACAAAACTTCACAAAAAACACCCTTGCTGTAACAATAAGCTGAATGGTTATTTTTGTTGTGATAAACCATTCCAAACGATTTTCAGTGCATATACCTTAATGAAAAATTAATGACAGCTTGCTTTATAAACTACGGTTCAAAAAAGTTTAAGGAAAAATATGGAAATTAATTAATATTTTCGAAACTACTTGTTTCTAGATTTCCACTAACTTTTATTTAAGATTTTTTGACAATTGTTTCGCCAACACTGTGGCTTCTTCAGATGTTTATAACTGAATGAATAAACCACAAAAGTATACTACACAACCCTAAGTACCTTATTAGAAATTATATACAATAGAATTAGTAAATAAGATTTAATACCGGGGTTTTTGTCGTTTACCATGTAATAAAATTATATTAATGAAAAAGGTTTAATAACGGGGAATTCCCCAGATCCAACTGTTCATTCAGTAGTAAATTTGCATTTTTATATTTATTTATTTCCATCCATTCCAATAAATCTAATTTCTTCCCTTTGTAGCCCAAGCGTAAAATTTTAAAATTGTCATTAGAATTATGGTTTTCGCTCAATACATGTTAGGCATACTTTTAATTTTCTTTAATATAAAATTTTGAACAAGAACCGCAATTTAATTGATGAACTCCTGATTTATTTCGTTTGTCAGTTAATGCATTATTATTTTTAATGTATTTGCCAAGTGTATTATTAGTTATAAAAGTTATTTTTGAACATCTTTTCTTTAAAAAGGTTAGCAGTTTTGGTTGTGACTTTACATGGCACTCTGATGGTGAGGCATCGTCATGCTGTTAGGGAACCTAATGTGGCGAGCATGGATATTATCACGAGATACCAATTTAATTTTCAGGGAAAGAGGCAGGCTAGGATTTTTTAGAATTTTAAACAAGAAATTTCCTAAATGCAAAGTTCTACGATTGTTCATTACTAACCAATTGAGATATTTGAATGTGTGAGAAATATGATCAAACTTTCGAAGTCCAAAAATCAGGCGTGAGCATGTATTCTGTACTTTTTGTATTCTATTTTTATCTGCCAAATCAAGGCATGGCCCATAAATGAAGTCACAGTAGTTAAAACTTGATAAATTAATTAATTAAAGATACGTTACATCCATTATTGACTGCAATTTGTTTAATAATATTTAATTAGTTATTGAAACTATCGTTTGAAAGAGGTAAATTTACTAGTCTATGAATAAAACCATTGTAAGTCGAAATTTTATAACAGTAAGGATGATTAGAAGCACTGTGTACCGTTATATCAGTGTACGATGGTTACAGTTAAGTCCAAGAAATTAATAACATATTCATGTTCCAATTCAATAGTGAATTTTATTTTCTTGTGTAAATTACTAAGAAATTCTAAAAAGTTTTTTAGTTGTAACCAGTAAACAAAATTTTTAAAATTATAATTTTTTTGAATTTTTCTTTCTAGATTATCCATAAATATTTCAGCCAATATAGGGCTTGAAGGGTTGCCCATTATTAAACCTTCCCTTCTTATGTAAATATCATCATTAAATTCGAAATAATTTTGGTCTAAGCGAAGTGTAAGTGATTCCAAAATATCTTGTTTATGTATTGGATTTAGGGTCTAGGACTATTCAGCGCAGGCGTTTCAGCGCCGCCGTTTTAGGGCCGCCGTTTCAGCGCCGCCGTTTCATCGCTAGGACATTTCAGCGCCGGCCCATTTCAGCGCTAAATTATTTCTCAAGATTTTATTATTAAATATTTATAATAAAAATGATCTAAATAGAATTTATTAAATAAAATTAAAAATAGATAAAATATTGGTAATTCAAACTAAAAAAAAAACAATAACTAAAATTTGTTTAATAAATAAAATTTATTAAATAAAACTACAAAAAGATACAATATTGGTACTACAAACTAATAACATTTTTAATATAATATATACAATTAATTAATCAGTCATTTGGTAATTATAAAGGTTAGATAGTTAAACCTTTTTAAATAAGATATATATAATATGTTGACGTATAAGTCAACTACCTTTGAAATAACTTCAAGTAATAACCATGGTTATGAGAGATGGTAAATATTATCATAAAATTATTAACCTTTAAAAATATTAAAAAATTTTGGCGCTTAAATGAACGGCGCTAAAAAGGGCAACGCTAAAACGTCCTGGCGGTGAAACGGCGGCGCAGAAACGGCAGTGCTGAAAAGGCTGCGCTGAATAGTCCCATTCCCTTGGATTTACCCTATTTTTTAACAAAAGTTCCTCCACTAAAATTAAAACATCAGATGGAGGTATACTGGGGAATAAGTTTTGTACATCGAATGATATTCTTAGCATTATTTGGTAACACAAGGTCTTCAATTCTACAAGCTAACTGGTAACTGTTTTTTATACTGTACTTGTGTGAAAATTTACAATAATCAATAAAGGTATGAATAAGTTTATTAGATAATACTACTGCGGGGGCAGTAATTTTACTGAGGAGCACAACTTAGGAGCCTGCGGGTTTATTACTCTCATGTAATACTTCTTCCTATCAGTGTTCCTAAAACTATCTATTTCCTAAAACTTTATCATCCCGTATTTTTGTAATCTAACATTTTTGGACCATAGTGTATAAAAAAAGTATAAAATCCAAAACGTCATACCAAGTCGTCCGATTACGGTCGACAGAATGTAAATGTACAGCAAAATATGAGCTGACATATTACGATAAAAAATATGGATGATATCTCACTATAAAATATTAAGCATCAATATTCTTAAGTAGCAATATAACATAGTACCTCCCCTGTTATAGATTAGATGTATTTTTTTACTAAAATATATACAAGGGCTTAACCAGTTCGAATTGAAAAACCTAAAATAAACCCCTTGCCAAGGAAAAAAAAACAAGGTAATATTTCATTCCCCAATAACCCTATATACATATAATATATACACATCCTGTTAATTGAGGCCTTTGACTATATTTAATTAACAGTATATGAAAGGGATACTTGATTAACCCGGAAAACATCCATTAGGGTTTTCGGCATCCTTTTGAAAGCGAGCCTTCTTTAATTTTTTATTTAAGGGTCTAATAACCCACAGGAGGAAAACGCGATTTCTGCACTGGAGAATTATAGTCTATACCAGTTTAATGTTCAATAAGAACTCACGATTAATATGTGCTAACCCCACACCTGACACCAGAATAATAATAGATGTCTAAGATGATGTGCTGGGGCTTAGGTCTCTCCTGTTAATTTTTGATTAACAAATGTGGGAATGATGAAGTTTTGGTACATTTTATAGCAACTAAAATACTAATATTAAGGGTCAGCTAAGGGTACTGATATACATTTTCAACAGTGGCGTAGCTAGCATTTTGGGGCGGAGGGGGCGAACTATCGGAGGGGCGCAAATCGCGGAGCAAAAGCGCCGCAGGCAAAAATTTTTTGAGACCACGCCCAAATTTCGTAGGAATTCACCTTTATGCTCCCTAGGGAACAGGGGTCGGGCCCCAAATTTTTTAAGAATTATTTTTTAAGTAGTAAAGGGGCGCCAGGCCAAGGGGGGCGGGGGAGGGGGGGCGATCGCCCTCTTCGCCCCCCTGTGGCTACGCCACTGATTTTCAATCTACAAACGATTCCCGAGTTTGATAATATTTTTATATATTTTATAACTATTCAAGATGGCATCCTGTTGTCACATTTGAAAATTGAGTAAAACAAAATAAAATGCATATTTTCCCAAATTATTATTTTATGAGCACTTTTTTATGTTTTCGGCGTTATCAAATCATGAAAACTTGTTTCAGCGATTTTCCAATCTAAAGAGAATTATATAATAATTACTATTTACATTTTAGTTATACACCAGGTATTTATTGAGGGTCTCCGAGGTTTGCAGGTATATTGTTAGGGGTTATTTATTGTCATTTAATAATGCCTACTTAACAAACTGTATTTATATCGGGTTGTAATAAGTACTTCTGTTTTAGTTATAGCATTCTACGCAGAACATTTCGAAGCGATTAAAGAAGTAATTTTGGATTTAGATGACGATTCGCAGTGTGTTGTGCAAAGTAAAGAGTTGTTGAAAAGTGCAAGTGTAGTTAAAGATCTTGGTTTTATTAAGGTTAATTTCAGTTTTATACCGGACATAATATCCTCGTTAGAAAATAGAAATTTAAGTTTAAGAGACTCAATTAGTATTGATGAAACTTTTTCTGCTAAATGTAACAACATTCCCGGTGAAGTAGGAGGTCAAGTAAGAAACAAATTGGATGTAACTGTAAAAAAGAATGAAGGATTTAAATACTTAACTGCAGTAAAAAGCATTTATGAAGGTAAAGCATCCAACGAAGTTGTATCTTGGCCTTATACTTTACTACCTAAGTTGCAGTATTATCCGATTACATTACATTATTTAAAAAAGCTTCTCTTTGTATAAACATATTTTTACTGATAGGAGACAATCCTTGTTAGTTGAAAATTTTGAAAAATATTTAGTAATAAATGCCTTTTATACAATTTCAGGTTAAAAAGTTTACTTTTATTTTTTTTCTGTTTTGTTTTTTCATTATTTTTTTAAATAAATCAATCAAATCAAATCAAATCAAATCAAATCAAATCAAATCAAATCAAATCAAATCAAATCAAATCAAATCAAATCAAATCAAATCAAATCAAATCAAATCAAATCAAATCAAATCAAATCAAATCAAATCAAATCAATCTTGCAAAAGCAGCCATCATAGATGGGTGTACACGTCAATAAATATGCAAAGTTACAAAACAAAAAAACAATTAATTATTTTTAAAATTCCTATATATCATTATAATATGACATTTCTGTCATTTACAAATTCCGATACTGAGTAGTAACATTTACCAACCAGAAAATTCTTTATTGTTTTTTTAAATTTGTTTTCATTTAGAAGTCTTGCTTCCTGTGGTAATTTATTAAATAAAATGAGGCCAGCATAGTCTGGTGACTTTTCGAACTTTGTTAGGTTATGCTTTATTATAGATAGATCACTAGCTTTTCTGGTTGGGTATTTGTGAAAGCACGAGTTTGTTGTAAATTTGCTTTCATTTTTTTTTATATACATTAGTAGCTTATATATATATATACATGGGAATGTCATGATTTTTTTATCGAGAAACACTGGTTTACAGCTATCTATCATTCTTAATCCATATACGAGTCGAATTATTCGCTTTTGGATTAAAAATATTCTTTTAGAATTAGTTGAATTGCCCCAAAGTATAACATTATAGCTAAGTTGACTATAAACCATAGAATAATACGCCTGCAACAGTGCCCTCTCTTCAAGTAAGTGTTTCAGTTGACGCATGGCAAAGTATGCAGTGCTACACTTTTTCGCGATGTGATCCACATGCGATTTCCATGTTAGAAATTGGTCCACATATAAACCAAGGAACCTGCAGCCCTCCGCAGCACTTATTAGGTTCACAGTTGTAATTGGTGAATTAGTCCTACATCTGAAATTGACAAACACAGTCTTCTGCATGTTTAGAATTAAATTGTTTCTTTTACACCACTCGTTGAAATCAGTAACGATGCTTAGTACTAGGTAAACATGTGTGTTTCTTTACCCTATTTTACTATAATAATTTTAGAAATATTGCATACCAGTATGCATATTTGGTTAAAAAATACATATAACTGCATATTTTAAAGGCAAACAAGGCATATATTATGCGCATATTTTGACTGAAATTAAGTGCATCCTATATTCCGCCCTTTACAAATGAGATAATTAACTATACTCTATGGTTTACTCACCCTGTATATTAGCTTTTTGTTCTACACTTAGCGCAGAAATTTTAACCACTTTATATTTATTGTAACCACTTGCTACAATATCTACTGACATATAATTATTATAATTATTTTAGAAATGCTATAATTATTAAATAAGTATTAATATATTAATATATTAATACCAAATCTAAATAATATTAAATAAATTTATAAAAATTTTATCCTCAATTATTTACATAATAATATATTAACCAAATATTTTAATAAAATTAACCCCTATACAAGTTAACCTTCAGGGGTTTTATTCTTAAGTTTATTTTTAATGTAAAATATATTAAAATGTATTGTATTTATGT
Source organism: Polydrusus tereticollis (assembly GCA_963920685.1). Classification (NCBI taxonomy): domain Eukaryota; kingdom Metazoa; phylum Arthropoda; class Insecta; order Coleoptera; family Curculionidae; genus Polydrusus; species Polydrusus tereticollis. The sequence goes on from OY987334.1 coordinate 76,546,974, forward strand.
AAATATTTTAAATAAACTTTATTATTATTATTATTATATCTTCTAACTGATTGATTTAAATATCAAAGCTGGAAATTTTGTAATAGCCTGAGGGATAGAAGTACAATTGAGTGTCCCAGTTTTATTTGGGCGCAATGGTACGTATACATACATTATGCGGAACATACGAGCCAAAAATTTAGCTTGTAAAGTGTGAATATACCAAAGGAAGAGGAAAGCTTTCATTTAATCAAATTGTAATTTCTATTTGAATATTGCACGCCCGTGTAGTAACTTGTTTTCAATTTAATCAATACCCTCTTCAAACTTTCATTGGCACTTCCAATATTTAGGTTAAATATTTACCGATAAATTATACTGCATTATTCTGAAATGCTTGTTTAACGTTATGTATTGGCCATTTATTCTGGTGCAAACTTTAACTGAAAATAAGTATCATGTGAAAGGAAATTGTTTTTTAGTGCTTGAAATTGTACTTGACAAGCTCCCATAATCTTTCAGCTATTTTAAACCCTTTATTTTTCATCCATCAATTATTTACTTATAATACCTTAGAAACGGTTGCTATAAACATCATCGTAATATCATAGAAAATATTAGCGGGCGATAAAGTTCATAATGCCCGGTGATTTTCGTAAGGCCCGGGTAATTATTATTAAAGAAAATTTTAAACAAAATTTGTATTTATTTTTAACAATTTTTTTACATCATATTATTCTGTTTTTTCTATGTTAGATCTACAATTTTTGACTTTTCCTGAGAAAGAAGCTATCTTCAGATTGGAAAATCGCTGAAACAAGTGCCGGGCTGGACATTAAACCTATGAGTCTACGAGTTTTCATGATTTGATAACGCCGAAAACATAAAAATGTGCTCATTAAATAATAATTTGGGAAAAATATGCATTTTATTTTGTTTTAATCAATTTTCAAATGTGACAACAGGATGCAATCTTGAATAATTATAAAATATATAAAAATATTATCAAACTCGGGAATCGTTTGTAGATTGAAAATGTATATCAGTACCCTTAGCTTACCCTTAATATTAGTATTTTAGTTGCTATAAAATGTACCAAAACTTCATCATTCCCACATTTGTTAATCAAAAATTAACAGGAGAGACCTAAGCCCCAGCACATCATCTTAGACATCTATTATTATTCTGGTGTCAGATGTGGGGTTAGCACATATTAATCGAGTGAGTTCCTATTAAACATTAAACTGGTATAGACTATAATTCTCCAGTGCGGAAATCGCGTTTTCCTCCTGTGGGTTATTAGACCAACTATGAAATTTTGCAACTCGATTGCTGAGTTTCTCGATGTGCATGCGGATTACTGCTTCATTTCAACATTAATTAACGTATTTTCTTTTTCGGTAACAGAGTTAGCTATCATTTTTGTTATTCAGTTTCTCGACGTGATGTTTTCCTCTATATAACCCTCCGCTACGCTAGTACTCTTCCACTTTCTGTGTAGCTTAAGGGTTGCAAGGGAAGCACCACCCTCGATAAGAAGTGTGGACGAGGTCCGACGTAGGCAATGTCTTGTATATTCCTTGGCGTTTTCTAAATTAAGAAATTTTGCTATGATTGAAGAAACACGTCCTAGTGTATTTTTACCCACACATTTCGGTATGTAAGCAAAAATCTGCGTTCCTTAATTCCTTTTGGCCTTAATACAAGGTACTGCCTAACCAATTTTAAGGTATCTGCTTGGTCTCTCTCGATTATAGTAAAGCTTTTAGGCGTAGCAGTTTTAGGTTCTGGTACCTTGACAAGCATAACAGGCCCCTTATCCTCAATATCATCAATGGTCATTTTTACCATCTCATCCCGTCTTAGGCCGCCAAAAACTCCCATTACGAGTACCACTTTATGCAGCAGGAAGGTATCATTCGGTGCATTTTTGATAAAAGTTAAAACTTGTTTATCTTTCAAAACTTTTGACTTTTAGGAAGATGTCCCATTGATTTAACTCTTAAAAATGCTAATAATTGACAATATCTTGAAATATTAATTATTTACTTTACTATAAGTTCAGACTTCACCTGGGAATATTTTGTCCAAAGGCTATTTGGGGTATATTTTTTCGACTAAAATAAATTAGAAATAATTAAAAATTGTTATTACCAATGAGCAAAAGGGTTACATTCCAATTACTGAAAGTAAGCCATCATTACTGTTTTAGTAATCACCATAATTTGGTTTTTTACTTTCCATTGTAGAAAATTTTTATACTCCTTGTCGTACAGGGCTTTAGACTTTACCGATAATGAATTTTTCTTAGCTTTTTTAGCATTTTCCAAAATATTTTGTGGAATTTCCATATTTTCGTTTATAAAACGTAAAAGACGCTTAAAATAAACAACCCTTAGCAACCGTTAAACTTATTCTATGACAACCGATCAAAGCTCACTGAATACAAAGAATTGGCGAAAATAGTTAAAAAAAATGCAGGAGTTTAACTATTTATATTATAAAATTAATGAAAAATAAAGTATTGTATACACCACAGGCGTTACTAGACTATAATGCCCAACAGGCGAAAACTATCCCTTGGGCCAAAGGCCCTCGGGCCAGTCGCTTTCGCCTTCCGGGCATTATAGTCTACTTAACTCCCTTGGTACATAAATAACTATTCAGGCTTTCTTTGAATAAATATAAATTTTTTTTAATTTTCTTAGTTTTCATTGTCAACGATACCCAACAAAGATGCTTTGTGCGATTCTTTGGCAAAAAATATGTTTTCTTTCAGACAATTTCTGGATGCGACAAATACTGCTTGGAGGCAAGCTAAAAAACGCCTTTGTGGGTTTAGAATTGCTGTTTAAAATAAAACTTTAGCTGTAAATCCTGAATCTAAGGCACCACTGGAAAACGACAAAACCGAGACAAAAATGTTTACAATTTAAACATTTTTTCTTGTTAACCTTTTATTAAATCTGTTTATAAACTCTTAAACTTCCTCTATACTTTCCAAACTCTTCTGAAGGAAGAAAAACGTTTTATTAAATTTCTCGGACCCTAGCGGAGTAAATTATTTAATAATTTGAGTAAAGAGATTGCCGGAATTTGGATAGGGTTAAATGCGAATTGCCAAAAAGTAATTAAGAGGCATAATGCCTGAAATTTAAACTCGGAAAAAATTGTCGGGTAATTGAAAGTTATTACGGGGGCGGCTTAAAAACTGTCAGATGCTTTGATGAATATTCAACGTCAGAAAAATAAGCATTTTAATTATTATCCGTACAAATGCTCTTAATCTGATTTTTAGAAGAGGACAACAAAGAACACCATTTTAATATACAGCAGCTTTAAGATAACAAAAGCCTTTATTTGTCTCGGAGCATTTATTTCGTCGTTCTCTGGGCTTTTCCGAGGCAAATCTTTTGCTAAAAAACCTGTTTGTCTCTCGACCGAGAGAAAAGAGTTCTCACTGAGGAGAAAGCTCCGTGCAGTAGATATAACAATGAAAACCGAGAATTATTTAATTCTTTTATTTGTAAAGGAATATAAGAGGCGGCATAATAGCCCAAAGAATATAATGTGCCCTAGAAGAAAAACGGTTAATTAAAGAGTAAAACGAGAAATTAACAAACTTGTTCGCTTGATTTTTAATTTTACAGTTAAGACTTAATAAAAATTAAAAATAACGACTGATTTTTTAGCATAGTACTTGTTGGGGAACCCAGAGTGATGACGTTCTCCTAATGAGGGAACTTTTGGACAGTGTCGTCCGAAGGATAGCAAGCTGAACCATGCACTAGTGAGCTGCAGTGGTTCGTCGTGTATTTCTACCACGTGGCATTGCTCATGTTCTCCCAGCTGCGAGAAAATTAAAACAAACTTAAATCCGACAAAAAAGAAAGAAAAATTTTGAAACAGCTACCTTTAGATTGAAATATGTACCTGCCTGTTGAAAAGTAAACCACCTAGCAATGTCACCTCTTATTCAGGGTGTTACTTAATGATCTGGTTTTCAAGATACAGGATGACAAAGTTTAAAAAAAAATCGTTTTTTTATTATTATCTCGAAGATCCTTTTACCGATCAAGTGCATGGAATCACTGACATAATTGAAAGTGCGCTCGAGGAAAAAAAAGTGTGTTCCGCAGTATTCTTAGATATTGCACAAGCGTTGGATAAGGTGTAGCATGAAGATTTGATATACAAATTAAATCATTTTGAGTAGCAGTACCTGGATGCTTCCCAATACTGCCTATTACTTCGACCATAGACAAAATGCATGTCTGACAATTCCGCATTTGTATAATTTTCCATTTTTTCGATAAAAGAAAAATTAATTACTTATTAACATTAATGCTATACCAAACTAAAAGCTTCAAAATGAAGAAACTCTAATAATTTGACATTTCGTTGAAATATTTGTATTTAACAGAATGTTGACAGTAGCCTACTAGATGATGTAATAAAGAAATGAAAAATACGCGTTAAGATGTTTTATGGTTTTGCATAAAAACGGCGCCCAATATGAAAAAAAGGCAAGAGAGATTTTTTGTCACACATTGAATGGGAAATTCAAAAATTGTTTTTAGTTTGATATATCTCAGTGACGCATCATTTTTTTCTTTTAAAAAATTGAGATTATTACCCTTATGCGCGCCAATGATAAACATAAAATTCTTAATTGCATGTCAGAAAATGCGCAAACACTACCTCTTAAAACCTTCCAAATTTCATTTGCATATCTCGATGGGTTTCAGAGCAATAAATAAATAGTTACTTTTATTAAAAACTTTAACACCCTGTATCTCGGAAATCAAAGCATTTGCGGACAAAAGTTATATAGCAAACTATCATTATTTTTTCATGTAGAATCACCCCCTGAAGTTTGTCGCACTTATTCACTAACACCCTGTATATGGAAACAACAATAGTCTTACGCCACTCTTCCGGTGTTGTGTTATTATTAATGAACATATCAAACAATATTTTTAGCTAAGGTCCTACAGAAGTTCGAGCAAGAAACAAAAGCTCACTACACAATCTGTCAGGCCCGAGCGAATAACTTCGTTTTAATCCCTTAAGACACTTTATAATATCAGGTATTGTGAAAGTAAAGTAATTTGCCATATTGTTGCTATTATGAGTAATTATATTCCCTAGCCAGGGCCTATTCGGTGTATAGACAGAATTGAAAGCCGTATTCAACATCTCAGCCTTATCAAAGACAGTGACAGCGATTCCGCTGTCCGTACTTAACACTGGTAAGCAGCCGGAAGAACCTTTTTTAGAATTTTAGTATTTGTAAAACTTTTTCCACTGATAATTTCGTGACTTATTCGCATTAAATTACTCAATACATGTCTACATAGCTGAGCCTAGTTTGATATAGCCGGTCAGCAACACTTCCCACAAGCGCCGCCACTGGCCATATTTTATTAAAAGCTTTTATTTTTTTCCCGCTCTTTATATTTTATTTGTTGGTCTTTTTTTATTACATTTTTTACGCCTCCTGCCAACAGTCAACGTTAACTCCACCGAGGAAAGGTACTGAGAAGTTGATCGTTTTGATAGAGTTGCCAGGGCAGCGAGGTACGCGCAGAATAATAGAGAAGTTCAGGTTAGTTCAATTTAAAGAAATATTGAATTTTTGTATTGATTTTTCCAATACTCAGTAGAGCTTAGTTTTTTGACATGTGTTTTTTATAATTCTAGAAAAAAAAAAACTGCGATTGCTGCTCCAGGTCCCTACGCCTATGCGTCTGCTTTCCAGTCGGCCAAACTCCGAAGGGAATTCTAAAAAAGCAAAATCTTGTCAGTTCGGATTTCAAATAAGAAGATTAAGTTGGATTTGATTTCTTTAAAAGATCAATTTAACGTGTCCAAGTCCAAGATATCTTTAATATTATTTTTCGTAAAAAGTCAAATTAACATGTTAGGGGTTGTCTTTAGTCTTGGTTTTATTTTTATGGTGTTTTATTTGGCCTGATGATCCTAGAAATGACGAAATAATGAGCCTTAGTTTTTTGATTGGTTAAGTAAAATTATCTTGCGCATTAATTGCCCAAATTGGGCCACCATGTATAAGGATCTTGGAAACTATTGAATATAGAGAAACGGTTACATCGGAGAAGTTTTAGACGAATATACAGTGTGTATCAGCCAAATGGAATAAATTCGATAATAAATACATGGGGGCTTGTCCGAAATAACGCTCGGACACGTCGATTGGTATTTCTAGTTGCGCATTTTTTTAAATGCAACACCCTGTATATGTTCAATTTTTGGATTTTTCAGAAATATTTAGACATGCTTCATGTACAATATCCTATACCTATCTTCAACTGTTTCGGAAATATTAAGTGTTTTCAGATTTATTGCAAGAATTAACAACTCACTAAAAAACTAGTAAGTAATACTGTTTATTTCTTGATAATGTAAAAAACAAAAAAAAACATTAATATAGGAGATGTTGAAAATTGATGTTAAAATATTTTTACTGATATGAAATAAAAAAAACGTATAAATAGTTTTGTTTAAAACGCCTGACCTTAGCAAATTTTTGTCTGTTTGCATGACAGTAGTTGTCAGTGTTATAGTCGTTTCAATTTCGTTAAATGTATATCAGAAAAATGGTTTATTTAACAGAAATGCACAAAATAACAATTCTACAGATGATTAGTTATGGGCACAAATGGAAGTTGCTCGCTTATTTCATGAAAAATTTCCTAATTTGCCGCCTATAACTCAAGGGACAATTAGTAAAATAGAAAAGCAGTTTCGCCAGCTTGGACATGTAAAGCAGATAAAAACCAGTAGCTGCCAATGCAATAAGTGATGATGCCAAATTAGATATTATGCTTGAGTTTCAGGAAAATCCACATACTTCTAGTCGAAAAACAGCCCCAATGTTCGATGTTTGCCATTCATCGATTATTCGAACATTACAAGAAAATAAAATGTATCCCTATAAAATGATACCCACTCATGAGCTCATGGAAGACGATTTTGATAGGAGAACGTATTTTTGTGAACAAATGATGGCAATATTAGATAACAATGTGATCCAATTAGAACATGTTTTGTTTTCTGCTAAGTGCACCTTTACACTTCACGGTCATGCTAATCGTCAGAATTGCCACTATTGGTCTAGGGAAAATCCTCACTGGATGAGAGAATAACATACGCAATATCCTGAAATGTTCGGGCAGGAATTGTTGGAGATCATATCATAGGTCCCTTTTTTATTAATGGCAATTTAAATGGCGATAATTATTAAGCACTGCTCCAAAATAATCTCTTGCCAACTTTGACAAACTTATATCCTAATCCAGCAAACCCACAACTTCCAGCAAATATGATATGGTTTTAGCAAGATGGAGCACCGCCCCATTACTAAATCAATGTCCGGCAGTACCTCAACTAACTATTTCCAAATCGGTGGATAGGGAGGCGTGGGTCGATGGAATGGCCAGCACGATCCCCTGATCTGACGCCATTAGACTTGTCCTTATGGGGTTATGTCAAAAATATTGTATACAAAACTAAACCCCTCGACTTAACTGACGTAAGAAGACGAATAACGCTTGCGATTAGATCGGTCAGGCCTAAGATGTTCAGTAACGTTAGAAGGAATTTATTTCTATTTAAGATTAGGATGTTGCCAAGACGTTCGCGGCGAGCATTTTCAACATCTCCTACATTAATGTTTTTTTTGTTTTTTACATTATCAAGAAATAAACAGTATTACTTATTAGTTTTTTAGTGTGTTGTTAATTTTTGCAATAAATCCGAAAACACTTAATATTTCCAAAACAGTTGAAGATAGGTATATGATATTGTACATGAAATATGTCTAGAATTTTCCGACCAATCCAAAAATTAAATAATATATAGGGTGTTGCATTTAAAATAAGAAAGTTAGTATTGGCCACTGTTACATGACACACCCTGTATAAAAAGTTTTTATTGAAAGAAATACCAATCGATGTGTCCAAGCGTTATTTCGGACACGCTCCCATGTATTTATTATCGAATTTATTCCATTTGGCTGACACATACTGTATGTGCAATTTAAGGCCGCTTAGTACGCGATTCTCTCTTTTTTCGTTTTTGAGATATTTAAAAAAACCAAAAAGTTGCGTTTTCGAAAATATGCCATATTTTATTTTTCATTATTTTGGCAATCTGTAAAAACATTTTTAAAGCAACACTTTTTAAGTAGATTTCAGTTCTAGACTTGGATTTCGAGCATGACGTTTTAGTCATTTTATACCATCATCAGGTTAATTTTTTCTTATTGACGCCACTATGACCTCTGCCCATACATTCACCGAAAAGTGTTGCTGATAACGACCTTCTCTAATTTTATGAGGATTACCGTCCGCCCAGAAATGTTCGTTATGAAAATTCATAATCTTGAGAATGAGGCCTCATCAGTAAATCAAACCTTGGCTAAAAATCGCGGAGAAGCAGAACTTGGTATGGGTACAGTTGAAAAAGATGCAAAACCCTCCAAACAGTTGGTGCACTTGTTTGAAGTTGCACTGCTACCTTTCTGGCACTAGTTGACGGATCACCTTCTCTCGAAGTATATCCTCTTCTAACTCAGGCGTGGTTACTGTTGCAGGTCTGCCAGGAAGTTCCGTTCTACATTTAAAACTCCCAGTCCCACTCAATCTTGCATGAAGTTGTCTAAATGCTTTTGCATATGGCAGTACTCTGTTTGGATAACGTTTCTGATAAATTCACCGAGCTTCTTCAGCATTTCCATTTGTCAGGCTATAATTAAAATTCATCTGGGCCATTTCAGCGTTAGTATAGTTATTCATTTTTCAAATAATTATTAGACATCAAAACTTACCTTTACCTCATACTTTAATTAACTTTGGAATACATAGGTATTTTTTTTTACATGCAATAAAGTGGTTTCTATTTTTCCTGTCGAAAACAAAGCAAGATTCAAAAAAACAGCCAAAAAAGTTGTTGATTTGAAATCAAAACTGTATTGGTTTGGTGGAAAATCTCATTTTTGGTGTATTATGTAACATATTTAGCCCCTAATTTTTATCTTTCAGGGGGACTTTCATTGCACACTTTTTCTGGATGATATCGTTAAGGATGAATTCACATATGTACGCGTTCCCGTCATATTTGACTTTCTGCAGCGAGAACAATTTGAGGGAACACCGGAAGCTTTGGCTCGCACAAACAAAGGATTCGGTCGGAAAGGCGGAAGTACGTAATTGTAGACAATCCGTCTGAGTTTTCCGGATAAACGCCTTCGGAAAACTCGCCCGGCGAAAAGCGGGGAAAGTTTTGACTTTTAGACACGAATAAATATGTTGCCGCATTAAGAACCGCTGTAAAAAATGGCGAAAGTCAGCGAAGGAATCTTTATTATTTTTGGCGATTTAAGGAAAACTGTGAATTCCTTTGGAGACATCGACTGCAACGAAGAATTTGTTTTAAATTACTAATATTCTATTCTCTCCCCATGATGTCTCCTGTTGATTTAGACTTTCGGAATCCATACTGGCGGTCACTAATAATATTGAACTCTTCCATGTACTTTAATAATTTTTTATTGATAGCCTTCCTCATAATTTGATTTTTGATTTGATTTTAATATAACCGATAGCAATTCGACTGGACGAGAATTGTGTGGCTTGCCTATTTTGAGTATGGGTTTGATTCGCGCAGTTTTCCAGCAGGAAGGAAATATTCCTTTTTTTGTAGGATAAGTTAAAAAGCCTACAAAATACCGGTGTCAATTCATCAGCACATGTCTTAATTACGATAACTGGAATCTCGTCAGGACCAGAAGCTTTTTTAGTGTCAAGACTCCTCAAAATGTTATTCATTCATTATTTGGCGATATTCTAAACGGAAGGAAAACTCGTTTTGAACATTTCCAATAACTTCGGGAGAAATAAACCTACTCTCATGTCTTATTCGTGCTTTTAACTCTACAATATTTGCCGGTTTCATCTTAAAAACTTTGCTTTTCAAGTACATAAAAAGTGGTCTAAGGGAGTAAGGTCTGGAGACCTTGATGACCATTTTATGGGTCCCCTCCTACCAATTCATCTGCCTGGAAATTCTGCATCCAGATATTCACGGACAGCTCTTGGAAAATAGGGAGGCGCACCATCCTGTTCAAACAAAATGTTTCTATTTGGGACATCAAAGTCGACAGGATCAGGAAACAGAAGATGAGTCGATGTCTTTCTAACATGCCTATTTTCTCGAAACTGTTTTACAATCTTGCTTACTGTTCCCTTGGATATAAGTGGTGAATCCGGAAATTTCTTTCTGAATAAATGAAGAACTTCGTTTTGTGTTCTTCTTATATCTCCGTATCCAATCATCATTAAAATTTCAATTTTGGGTTTTTTTGAAATAACTTACTTTCAACAAAGGACAAGAATAAGTCCACGCATTCAAGATGTATCACGTACCGATGTTGCTTTAAATTGACACAAAAGAAGTAAACAACCGAGGGATACTACCTTTCTTACTGAATGTTTTGTTTTTAGATTAAAGTAAATTAAATTAAATTTTATTTCATATCTTGTAAATGACTGGGAATAAAAATTTGAAATTTGGCATAGGTATATAACACTGGTGATACATATGGTAACAGAGTATAAAGCGTTATTATGGTATTAGAAGTCAACGTGTTTTTATGAACGAAGTGCTTTCTCCATAACTGGAAGGTTTCACCACTGTCGACACCATAGGAAACGTTTATATTATCTGCTTTAAAACATACAAAATAACCCTTTTCTTACTAAAGCCCGCACAAAGTACACACATAGGCAGTGTATCTGAGAATCGACAGCGAACAATCTGAAAAGGAATCGGAAAGTGACGGATCACGAACATAGGCGAGGCAGAAAACCGGATGCACATAATTGTGGACCATCTGTACGAGTTTCCGGGATAATAAATAGGAAAACATCCAGGAAAATAAGAAAACAAAGTGTTTGTTTCTAAAGTGATTTAATCGATACTCGTATGTTTTAATAATTAAATTGATAATAATACTAATTAATTAGTTAAATAAATATGTACACTGCATCAAAATTATTTCCACGTTGATGCTTCTTTTTGACCTAATAAAAAACTTATCGATTTGAATACTAAATTATTATCTTCACTTAAATATATTATCATTGGGAAGCAATTTAAATTTTATTATTAGTACACATTGTAACGTAAACATGAAAAATAGCAAATTACTGTAATTACATGTGAAAAATAATTACCTGTAGTAATTTAGCTGATGGTTTTCTCACCGTAAAAACTGAACTAACCAGGTTTATTACTTTTTAATTAGTGCTTATTCAATTCCCAAGTTTAAGGCAACTCGACTCTACAAGATCGCATATTTCATTAAATTTTTTATCGCATATGATAGCACCGAAAAATGGCAGAAAATATATGGGAAGTCGATGAGGAAGCCTTGGACAAATATATTTTTGAGGAGTTTAACAAAACCAAACAGGACTTTAACGAACACATTAATATAATGAGACAATGGGCCAAAACTCAACCACATTTTCCCGAAAAACCAAGTAAGTGATATTTTATAATAGCAGCTGTCAAGCTAACAATTATTGCTAATTAAAACTTACCAAGCAACGGAACATTAAGGCTAATTTCTAAGATTAAAAAAGTCGAGTGATTTCTGTTTTTTTAGGTGATAGTATCCTTCGATTTGTAATACTCTACAACAAATTTAGCATAGAAAAGGCAAAACAAAAACTCGACATGTACTATACTATCCGATCTCTGATGCCCGAATTTTACAAAAGTCGGCCTCTCGCCCCTGAAATGATCCTGCAAAGCAGGATCGTCTATTTCGTACATTTACCCAAAACGACCCCCGATTTCAAAAGGATCATTTATTCACGATTCAACCCCAATTTCGGGCCGGAATTTTTTAATCACGAACATATGATCGAGTGTCTTTGCAACTTGATTGAGTTGCTGCTGCAAGAAGACAAATGTTATAATTTCCATTACATTTTTGATTGCGCTGGCCTTAAACTCGGGCATGTTCCCAAGTTCAGTCCAATGGTTTTAAGGAAAGCTTCTATTATTTTGGAAGTGAGTATAAGTTTACCGCATTCATCAAATTTTAAGGATATCAATTAATTCATCTTTGTTGTTTAAGAAAGTATATTCAAACAGAATTGCCTCCTTCTACATGGTAAATTTTGCTGGGTTTATGGAGACCCTACTCAATAATATTATTAAGCCCATGCTTACTCCAAAAATCAGAAACCGGGTAAGCTCCTTTCTTTACAGCTACAACTTTACCTAATTGAAATAAAATCCACAACTGGAATTCATTTCAAAAGTAATACAGCATCGGTAATTTGAAGAAACCGTCAAGAGTTTGCCTATAAATCGGCATCATTAATTTAAAAAATAAAACATGAAGACAAGCATGAAACAAGAAACAAATAATAATGTCCACACTAAACAGTATAGCTAGTGTTATGGGGACAATATCAATTTGTTTAAAAAGTTTGGTTTTCTACGATCATTGTTTTTCTAAATTGAGAAAAAAAATGTTAAAAATTTTGCCTCAACATTTTTTTGTTTCACTCCTATGTTCTATGTCTTCTGTATTATAATTTTTTGAAGAGGCCGATATAGTAAACGCATGTGCCAAGTTTGAATAAGTTTTAATAAACCAATCCTAACTCATTCAATTAAATGTGATGGCAAAATTACGAAATTTTCATGGTTTGGGTAATACAGCAAAACCCAACAAATAATTTATAATAATAAACTTAAACACTTTTTGCTTTCTAAAGATTCAAGGTTTTTAGTAGAGAGTTACTCTATATATGTTTCGCCTTATTAGGGCTTTTTCAAGAGTACCTGATTAATACTAAATTTTAAGAAAGACCCTTAAACTATATATACCTTCTTCTATTGATCTAATTATACTATATTATTTTGGAAAGTCCAGGGATGTTGATGGAATAGCTTGTTCAATATTCATCTGAAGATGACTGGAGATGTTCACCAGTTAAAAATTCTAAACTGCCATGTTTTAATACATGTTTATAAGACGTTGTGAAGAACGACGTGTTATAAACATAATAGTAGTACAAGAAGCCATTATTGACATTAAAAATAATTTAAAAAGCTACCATTTTTGGCACAATCGTAGAAAAAGTATTTTAATTGCATTCTACAAATATTTATATTAGGATTCTATTTTTTAGTTAACAGTGCACAGTGGCACAGATGTTTTGTTGAAAGTTTTTGGTAAAACAGTCATGCCGAAAGACATAGGTGGCGAAGAAAAATCTTTAGATGAACTAACTGGTACGTAGTAAGCCTGAGAAAAAAAAAATTCCGAAATTAATGATTTTTGCCATTCCTAGATTGTATACTAAAGAGATTTGAGTCAAGAAAAGATCGATTTGAAGAGCTCCGAACTTTACGAGTCGATGAATCGCTGAGGCCCCAGAAGTTAGTCAACGATGACATTTTAGGTTATTATGGAAATTTTAGAAAAGTTAGTGTGGATTAATAGGAAAAGGCTTATGCCACAGAAAATATAGCTTATACCAAAAAAGCCTCTAAGAAATTGTTGTTACCTGAGAAAAAAGACAAAAGCAATATACAGGGTGTCCCAGATGGGCAGTCTCCCGGATTCAGATAACATAACGCATAAAAATAATTTGACAAGTTCCTATACATTTTGTTGGACCCTCCACAATGCCTCAACATTAGTCCTTATTTCGCGACAATGAGAATTATTCATTTCCAATAACTTTTCTTGATTGTCTATTTGGTTGGCATAGACTAAAGTTTTTAAATAGCCACACAAAACAAATCTAATGGATTTAGGTCAGGTGATCCAGGAGACCAAGCCATTGGTCCTCCTATTCCTAGCCATCGATTTTCGAAATTCCTGTTTAGGTGTTCTCGAGTTACTAGACTAAAATGTGGCGGGGCCCCATCATGCAGGATAAAAAATGTATAGAAACTTGTCAAATGATTTGTATGTGTTCTATCTGAATCCGTGAGATTGATTCTGGGACACCCTGTAGACTTTTTTAAGAATGATATTTTAGTTGTAGTAAATAAATTTTAATTTTAAGTTGATATTTTTTATTCCTGATCGACCGATACAGCTACTGAAATATTCTGCAACTTATTTACATCAGATGAATACAAAATGCATCATCGTTATACAGAAATGAATATTTCACACAAATAATATTCTTTAAATAACCTAAAGTTTGAAAATATCTATTAATGTTGTTCTATCGAAAAACGCCAAGTTTTCTATGGCCAATCAAAACAATTAACAATAATTAGTCTAATTTATTATATACATCAGGTCACTAAACAAATAACTTAATTACCTTTAAAAAACCAGTTTAGTATTGCAATTTTTATATTTAATTTCACAAACACCAGCGATCATACATCCCTAGGTTGGCTTTAAAAATAATTTATTTTGAACAATGGCAATAAATATCTTGAAAACTGATAAAATCCAGTTTCATAGGCAAATTTGCAAGGATTATGGTAAATCTGAGAAAGATTTGGAAGAGTATATTTATATACTAGCCCAATGGACAGAGTCTCAACCGCACCTTCCAGAAAAACCAAGTAAGGATTATGTTATTTTAGGCACATCGTATCTGTCTGTCGGTGTGTCTACTACGCCCTTTTAAATTACACTTTTAGCGTACCGAACCCTTAGATTTCTGATTCTTTACAATAAATTTAGCATTGGGAGAGCGAAGCAGAGGTTGGATATGTATTATTCAATTAGAAATATGATGCCTGAGTTGTATACGAGGAATATGTTGTCGCCCGAAATGATACTAAAAAGTAAAATAACGTAAGCCATCAAACATTTTCTGTTCTAATGTTTTTCAATGCCTAAACATTGGCAGATATTGCATACCTTTACCAAAAGTGACCCCCGATTTTAAACGAATAATTTACATGCAATTCGATCCCGCCTACCATCCAGATGTTTTCGTCTACGACTATTTCACGTCGCACTATCTCAACATGATGGAACTTCTCATAGAGGCCGATGATTGCTACAGTTTCCATTGCATTTTTAACTGCGAGGGTGTACAACTGGGACATCTCCGGAAGATAAACCCCATGACAATTAAAAAGGCCTCAATTTGTCAGGAAGTATATGGGAAACGTCAAGAAAGTACATCGGCATTAAGTATATTTACTTATGTTCTCGAAAGTTTACTACAACAGAATTGCCTCAATATAGCTTGTGAATTTCCCCTCTTTGATGGAACAATTTTTGAACACTGTTGCCAAACCTATTCTGAGTCCTAAGATTAGGGAAGGAGGAAAATAAAATCTAAAATATGTCTAATTTTCTATAGCTAAATTTTGAGGGTGTTTTTACAGATTAAAATATTTAGTGATACGGAGATTTTGATACGAGATTTTGGAGTCGTTAATGCCCAAGGACATCGGTGGTGAGATTTAGTACTGGTATATGCGTTATCTTAAAGAAATAGACTTAACTTAATATACTTTTTAACTTTTGTTGAAGCAATTTGAGATCCACGAGGAAAGATTTAAAACACTTCAAGCACTTAAAGTCAATGAAGCTCTAAGACCAACCGAGCTGGTAAACGATGAAATTTGGGCTATTATGGGAACTTTAAGACGATAAATCTAGACTAATCCTACAGGGCTTGATTTATACAGGGTGTCCAAAAAAGTATGCAACATATGGGAAATATTAAAATTAGTTTCTCAGAAACTTTTATGTTTAATTAAAGTTAGTGCGTGCGTTGAAACAGTAAATGAGTATTCCAGATTTTATGTATAGGTTTTATTGCGTGAGCAAATGCCGTTTTTCGCGTCAGGAATAAAGTATCTTAACTTAACCAAATTAAAAAAAAAAGAATCTGAATATGAAATTTAAGTAAAGTACTTCAACTTTTAATTTTTCTCTGTTTTTTTATTGATATTTTCTTAAACGGGACGACATTGGTGAATGTTTAGTTCTTTTGTTATTAGTCTATTGAAAAGAAAAAATGTACCTACTTAAGATAGAGTTGAGGTATCAACGCATTTAAACCCTTTTGGCCCAAACTTTATTCTAATTTAATTCACGAACAAACCCATCCATTCTCATTTCATGTAAAACAATTAATAATTTATTGGTCTTTTACACACGATAAGTTTTGTTTTTGAATTATGAACCAAAACCATTATTTCTCTGTCTTATCCCTCTTTTTAAGAGTTTTTCAAAAATTTATAATAATCCAATTAACCATATCAATTTCTTTAAAAAATGAATAATTGCAACATATTTTGTAAGATTAATCATTTTTCGTATAGAAGGCTATGCCCGCAAATAAAAAACAAAATTAACAACTTTATATTATTACATAACTTTAAACCAACAATAAAACATATTATTTTATTAAATTACAAAAATTCCTCGAATTGGGCTCCGTTGTGTTTTAAACACTTTCGACACACCGTTTCGATTTTTCGCAATGCATTTAATAAAATAATTGACCTTCCCTGCAAAAGCCTAAAGGATTTATGGGTAGCTTCTCGAAGTTGATCAATATTGTGGTATTGTCCCTTATATAACTGATTTTCTAGATACCCCCATAAAATCCAACACAGAAAGATCAGGTGATTTTGGAGGCCACCTGACAGATTCATTGATACCAATCCATTTATCGGGAATTGTTTTTTCTATCCGTGATTGACTCTATACAATAAATAATTAATTTTGTAAAAAGTCTTAAATTTGTCCCTTTGTAAAAGAAATAAATATGGATTAAATTTTTGAAAAGCTCTTGAATAGAGGGATAAGACAAAGAAGTAACATATAGTGTGTCCCATTTAGGAAGCACAACTCAAAACCAAAACTTTTTAGAAAAAAACTAACTACGCCACTCAATTCTACATAAAAATAAACTAACCTAACTGTACAATAATTTTTATTTTTATGACATTATTTAAATTATTTTAGAAAACTATTTGAATTGATGTACCAGATTACCAAATGAGTAATAGGCTGCAACACATAACCCAATTTCGGTACTAAAAATACCATCCCTCTTCAAAACATAAAATGAAACATTTTGCAACTATCTTAGATACATTTTCAAGTTACTTGAAAAAAATCGAGAAGAAGAAGAGAAAGAAGTTTTCCGTATGTTGCATACGTTTTTAACCACAGTGCTACTCTAAAAATTAATGAATAAAAGTATATCGACAACAATTAATTATTGTTGTTTTTTTGTAACAACTGGTGTTCGGCCTTGCTTGGCGCGCCACGTTTTGATATAAACAACTAGATGCAGTACTCGTGCAAAATTAAACATTATTGGGTCGTTGTCTTACCGTAATTCTTCGTGTCAAGGAAAACTATCAAAGGCCTGCGAGACTTAGCAGGCATTAACCAATTCAAATATTAATTCTTACTGGTATCATGGTAACTATAACTTGTCTTGCTTGCTCTGCCACCACTCATCACAACATTCAGATCTTTGTCAGTCAATAAAACGCATGGTATTATATTTTATTGTATTTCTAATCGCTTGATTATGGTTGGAACTAGCCTGCAACATTGAAGGCCTTGGCGTTGCACCATATTATTCGCATTAAATGTGCAACATGACTTCTTCGGTTGATCTAAACAAAAAATCGCATTTTGTCTTGAAATTCAGTTACTTTATCTCGGGTGTGTTTTTGCGTAGAAAATTAAAACTGTTTGTCTAAGAGTATTTCTACAATTTTTTAAATAAACAAACATGAATATTGAATTTTTACTGCATACTGATCGAAATGAAGTAAGAAAGGTGCTTTTTGGAAAAATTGAAAAAAGTGAAATTGAGGTGCAGAATGATATAAAAATTTTAAAGAATTGGTTCGAATATCAGAAACACTTACCAGAAATACCCTGTAAGTACCAACCATTATATCTAACAATAAACAACGATAAATACAATTGCTAGTACAGGAACAAGATATGAGAAACACTAATTTTTCTTTCCACTCCGCAAAAAAACAGTTTTTTTTTTAAATAATATTTGATGACTTAGGAAACATTCTATACATTTTAGGTGACAGCATTCTAGAAATATTCCTAATAGTAAATAAATTTAATTTAGAAAAATGCAAGAAAAAACTGGAGATGTACTATACCATAAGAAGGCAGATTCCTGAACTGTATCTAAACAAAAATCCTAAGCTAGATCACATGAAACATATTGCCGATACTGTGTAGGTAAAACAGGTTTTTCCAAATTCAATACATAAAGTGTATTGAATGTATGGGAATCTTGAAAACTATAGAAGATAGAGAAACGATAAATAGGAAAAGTTTTAGACGAAGATTTTTACAACTTAAACCCGCTTAGTACGCGATTCTATCTTTTTTCGTTTTTGATATATTTTAAAAATAAACCAAAAAGTTGCATTTTCGAAAATTTCGTGTATTTTATTTTTCACTATTTTGTCAATCTGTAAAAATATTTTTAAAACCACACCTTTTAAATTGATTTTAGTCCTGCAATTCGATTTTAAACACGACATTTCAGTTATTTTATACCATCATCAGGTTCATTTTTTCTTATGGATGCCATATTGTATTTTGTACTTAAAGGGTAGCTATTGATGGCAGCTTTATACCTATGTATCACTTATTGATAAATAAAAGAAATTGACTTGAAGAAAACAAGAAAATTAATTGTCGTCAAATTTGATATTAGGCAGAGTTAATTAGATTTTAAATTTTTTAAAAATGTCACACTATAATACATAATTTTATTTTTTCTTATGGTTTAAGAATTTTGTATTAACATTTCAAATAATAACATAAAAAATTAAAGAAAACTAAAAAGGCAATATGAATAATATTATTATAATATAATATATTATAATATTACTGTTTAAAAAATCGTAAGAAAAAATATGTAACTTACCGTACTTATTCGAAATGTTGGCCGTTTTTATTAATACATTTTTGACACTTTTTCAACACAGCATTGGTGACCCTGCGAAGGGTATTGCCATTTAAACTGGTAAACACATACCTTACTCTCTCTTCCAATTGTTGTACAGGGTTATCCAACCAAGACTAGACAAGGCGATTTTTTGACTTTTCCTGTACTTTTATAAAAAAACTGAAATAGCCATCTTAAGTCATTTTCTCCCGCGAATTCGAATATCTTCAGCAAAAAAACAATTGAACATCAAACAAAAATACTAGGGGTCACTTTGATATTTTTTTAAATGGGATGCCGTATTTTTAATGAGCTTATCCGATTTCTCATATAAATTTTGATCTAAAATGTTGGATTTTTAATTCAAAAACGCCTTTTTTCTTCAGTTTTAAATTCGGAAAATGTTAAAAATAAAAAAAAAAAAATAAATTAAAAATCCAACA
This sequence comes from Polydrusus tereticollis, assembly GCA_963920685.1. NCBI lineage: Eukaryota > Metazoa > Arthropoda > Insecta > Coleoptera > Curculionidae > Polydrusus > Polydrusus tereticollis. The sequence continues at coordinate 76,566,382 of OY987334.1, forward strand.
TTTTAGATCAAAATTTATATGAGAAATCGGATAAGCTCATTAAAAATACGGCATCCCATTTAAAAAATATCAAAGTGACCCCTAGTACTTTTGTTTGATGTTCAATTGTTTTTTGCTGAAGATATTCGAATTCGCGGGAGAAAATGACTTAAGATGGCTATTTCAGTTTTTTTATAAAAGTACAGGAAAAGTCAAAAAATCGCCTTGTCTAGTCTTGGTTGGATAACCCTGTACAGTTCCAGGGAATTCAAACTCATATACTTCATTTTTTACATATTACCATAAATAAAAATCTAGAAGGGTTATATAAGGGGATCTGGCAGGCCGATTAACTGGTCCGTCGTTTAAATTACTTTATCATCAAATGTCTTAAATGAGAGTTTTAATTTACCGAGCATTATGTGCGCGACAACCGTCTTGTTGAATCCAAATATTATATACTTTATGAATTAAGAGAGAGAACCAGTAGATTTTGTGTATTACGTGTATAATCTTCTAAATTTAATGCAGATCGCTTTCGGCCTTAGGCCATCATCAGTGCTTCTGTGTCAGGAAACAGGAACAGTGATAAAATTTTCTTTTTATAGTGAGACATGAATATCACAATGTTAAAAACTCGTCACATAAAACATTCGGTTTGTATAAAATTGTAAAAGACCAACATAGGGGACGAACCACTTTTTGAAAACTTTATCTATTAATTATCATTTTTCTTCTTTCTTTTCATTTCTGTATTTCACGTGGAATTGGATTTGCAAGCAGGTTTTCACGTGAAACACAAAAATGAAAAGAAAGAAGAGAAATTATAATTAATACGTTAAGTTTTCAAAAAGGTGTGTGAGTATTACAAAATGTAAAATTTTTAATCGGTATTAAGTCTGAGGAATACTAGTGCCGTTGTCAAATTTGACGTGTTGCGAGAATTAATTTTCTTATTTTTCCAAGTCAATTTCATTTATTTACCAATAAGTGATACAGTAAAATCTCTTAATAGCGACTGCATTTTACAGTGCTTGTTTATTTAGTCATATATGTAAATAATTTTAAATATTTTTAGTAGTTGTTTGGTTGGATTTAGATCAAATGAATTAAAACGTAGGAATGAATTGATTGTATTTGCCAACGTTTCGGCCTAAAATTAAACAGTTTACAATTGGGACTTCAATCCCAACGTCTGTTTTGATGTTTTTTTTTAAAATTCAATATTGACCGTTGTCTGCGTCTTACAATCATAAATTCAGTGTGCCGATATGCAAAGTTTGTTGCCTTTCTACAGTAACAATTTTTATGTTGAACAAAAATAAGGCTATTATAGCATGTATCCTATTTTTTTTTTTTAATTTACACTGGAGTAATCACTCAATTCAGCACAATTTGGATTGCCCTGAGGATGGCCCAATTTTAGGCCGAAACGTAGGCAAATACAATCAATTCATTCATACGTTTGTTTTTCATTTGACCTAAATCCAACCAAACAACTACTAAAATTACTGAGGTAAGTAAACCCAATACTAATTAAATGTCAAAATTGTTAACATTATTAAAAAAGTTTTCTAAGTCTCTCAAACTTGCGTAGGCTTCAGATAGACTTGATATTGTTGACACTGGAGCAGGTTTAATTACCTCTTCCTCTGTCTCACAGTTGGGAGTAGTTCAATCCTTCATCCGGTCATCCGTTTCTTCGATCTCTTCAATACACTCGATGATAGTCAATTCTGTACTTTCTGTTGAGAAATCGTTATCAATAGAGGTAAATTGTTCCAAGTTCACAAATGTGTCCTTAATGTTAAAAAACAGTTGTGCGAGCGGAATATTATCTTCTTCTTCGTCAATATTATCTGTATTACACATAAATCATTTTTTTATTGTCACTGGGGATGAATTGCGCCAGGCCACCGAAACCCATATCAAAGCGTTGGTTATGGTAATATCATTTTCGATTTCTGTAGCTTCTGTAGAGCATTTGAAAATTCTGACTAATGCCTTGGTCCAAAGGTTGGCAATGTGAAGTAGTATTGGGTGGAAGAATAATAAGTTTGACATTTTCTAGTGTAATTTTGGGATGAGACCTTGCATTATCCAGAAACAAGACCACTCTTCTATTCTGCTTCTTCATCGTGGTATCAAATCTGTGAAGCCATGTTGTCATGATGTCTGCTGTCATCCACGCTTTTCGATTGAGACCCATTGCCAACATAAAAAAGCTACAGCATATTTTCGAAAATGTAACTTTCTGCTTTTTTTTAAATATTTCAAAAACAAAGAAAATATTATCCCATATATTTAGTTGCAAATATATACGTCTAAAGCTTTTGTCATTTAACCGTGTCTCTATCTTCTATAGTGTTCAAGATCCATCCTCAGACATGTAGGCCCAATTTGGGTCACACTGTATAAAGAAAAACACACTTGTTTTCTTACGATCTCATAATATGTATTTCCAGTTATTGCATACCACTGCCGATCCTCACGCCATCACTCAGCCGCGTCACAGTCATGAAACTAAAGAATCAAGACCCGGAAAATTTTAATACCCTCGACTACTTCGCTCACACATACAATCTGATTGAGATTAGAGTGAGAGAAGACATGTTGCTCAGCGACACTCTCATCTACGACATGGAAGGTTTCAAGTTTGGACATGTACTGAAGATGGGTCCTGGAACCATCAAGAAATCAGCCACTGTACTTGAGGTAGATAAATAATAAATGATCTCAAAAAACGCAGTGAATTAGAAATCCGTCCCATTGCATTGTTTGCATTTATGTGCTTTTCAGAAAGTTTTCTCAAGCCGAATTGAAGGTATCCATTACATAAACCTACCCAGCTCCATGCAAATTTTGATAAATCTAGTAAAGACCATGTTGAAGTCCAAAATTCGTAATAGGGTGAGTGGTGACAATGAAGCACTTGTGTGATTATTATAAATGAAGCATTAAATTTGTTCACACATGATATAGAAACCTTTTTTTAGATGCATGTTCATGAAGATCTGGAAAGTCTATACAAACACCTGCCCAGGGATGTTTTACCATTAGATTATGGGGGGGATGTTCCATCATTGGCAGAACTTCAGGGTAATGTTAATTTCAACCGCAATTTTTATTAGAAGGCTAACTAACCTGAACAAGCGTATCCGTATCTTTATAACCACAAGTCAAATAAGTGGCTAATTTCCTATTCCTATTAGCATCAAAGTGTGCTTTGTATCTTAGGCCGTACTGTTTAGCGGTAGAGCTTAATATCTGTTGGGTGTCAGTAAGTACCAGCATTATCACTCAATCAGTTATTCCGTCATCTTTAACAGTCGTTACTAGTAATTTTATTCGTCGCTAATTTATCCAATTTCAGCACAAGGAATTCATGGTGTAAGCGTGTTTTGGAGACGGGATTAGAATAAAATAAAAAACTCTCATTTAAAGTGCAAAATTTTTATTTTTAATGTTTATTAAAGGACTGTACAAATTAATCGACAAACATGAAATCCTACTAAAACATTATGACAGTTTGGTGGCATAATTAACAAAACAATGTATGCATTATTGAATATGGTGCCAATGGTTTTGCCAATTTTTATCGGCTTTTTTTTTATTATAACTTAACAATAAACAAATCAAAAACAAATAAAACCGATAAAATTTGAAATGCAGAAAAATATAAAATTATGTATGTGTAAATAATTATCGACGCGTCTCTGTTACATAAAATTCACTAAGAGTGGATCGCAATACACTTGCTGGAATATTTCTGCAATGAAATCGTATCGACTTTTCAAGCTCCCCAACATTATTAAACGGTCGATTCTTGTAAACTTTTTGCTTTAAATATCCTCATAAAAAAAAATGTAATAAGGTGTGATCTGGCGAACGAGAAGACCACCGTGGATTCCCTATTTAACCATTCAGAAACAATTCTAGCAGAATGAGCGGGACATCCATCATGCACAAACCATAATTTATATCATTCTTGTATAATCATATTATCCAAAAAATCCGTCAGTTCGTTTTCCAAAAAATGTTAATAGGTATAAAAAAACGGCCCTATTAATTTGTCGTTAATAATACCGCACCAAACATTTGTTTTTAAGTATTACTGGTTTTTATTGTCAATGACAAAATTTGGATTTTCGTCCGACCACCACCTACAATTTTGGGAAGAAACAACGCCATTTGTTGTGAACGTGGATTTACAGTGATTTTCTATTTGTGCTTGAATCCACATACAGAAATCATACCGCAAGTCATAGTCTCGTCTTTGAAACGTGCAAATAAATATTGGCTTATAGGCATGGTATGTTTGTTTCTTAAGAATCTTCTTAACAGAGCTTTTTTTTATACCCGTATAAGTATATATTTCTTGGTTGGATCTTTTAGGGTTTTCAACAACTACTTGAAGGACTTCTAATTGATTTTCTTCAGTACATACAGTTTTGGTACGTTCATTTTTATATTTATAGTCTAAAGACTCTGTCTGTTCAAAATTATTTATAATTATATTTACAGTTAAATAGTGAACTTGTTTATCTGGATGTCGTTCATTGAATATATCTCCTGCTTCACGCACTGTTTTATAGTTTTCTCCACATATTAACACTAATTCTGCCTTCTCGGCTAACGTTAACTGTATTGGAGGAGGCATTTGAAATCAAATGACAACAATAAGTATTTAAGAATGAATAATGCTACCAAACTGTCATAATTTCTTTTAACCCTTATTTGTTTTTCTCCAATATATATCTGCGATTATTTTAGCAGGATTTCATGTTTGTCGATTAATTTGAATAAACATGTAAAATAAAAATTTTGCACTTTAAATGACAGTTTTTTAATTTGTATATTATCATTATGTCATCACTAATGTTTTATCTTGTTAAATAAAACTTTTAGGATATTTAAAAGTTGTGTTTAATGTCGTTGCAACAACCATGAAGTTTGTGATTCCTTAATAAATTAAAAATTCAAGTTAATTTTACAAATATGCTTGAATTTAAACAAAGATATGTGAAATTGATCTGAATTTGATTAATTTATGAAGGTCTTTAGGGTGAATATAAAAAAAAAATTTATTTAAGGAGGTCACGTTTTCGAATCTGTACATAACTTTTAATTCTAAACAACTTTTCTTAATAACATATTGCTGAATTTTCTGAAATAGGGGTATTTTATTCTTGTACAAGTTTTATATTTTTTGACCTACCCTGTGCGCCTTTTGACTATTCCAAGTGCACCTAATAGGATTACCGAACATTCACCAACTTTTATCAAGAATAAGATTTTCTGAGAAATCGGTATTAAAAAAAATTCCCATATGTTCCACGCTTAAATGGCCTCAATGTATATAATATATTTGTTAATTTCAATAAAAATAAATTTGTATTTATATTCATCAGTTTAACATATCCCGTCATAATATGAATTTGCCACAATTTGAACCTAGGTTAGGATAGATACATTGTCCCCTCTTAATTGTGATCTTAACCAAATCCTCTTGCATGAAAACAATTTTTGCTCCCATGGTAATTCTAATATTATTATAACTACGAAGAACAAATATTTTGTAATTTCTGTTCTAAATAGGGGGGGGGGGGGAGTTTTTTTTTACCATTAACCCCATCCGCCTTTGACAAGGGTCTAGGACATTTAGCCGTCGCCGTTTCGCCGTCGCCGTTTCGCCGTCGCCGTTTCGCCGTCGCGACAATTCGCCGGCAGCCGATTCGCCGTGGGCCGTTTCGCCGTCAAATAGAAATTAATAAAATACGTAAAAAAGGTTATAATATATATTGCTAAATTTTAACAAAATTGTTTGATAAAAATATACCTACATAGGCAAGTCAATAATAATAATTAGGGTTATTGGAATTCGGGTCTAGGACGTTCAGCCGTCGCCGTTTCTAATCTAATCCACCTTTTTGGGTCCAATTCGGTATATGCTAGATATAAAAAAATTGTAATAATTATAGACTTATATTGGTTAAACAGCGCTAACACGGCATCTAATCCACCTTTTTGGGTCCAATTCGGTATATGCTAGATATAAAAAAATTGTAATAATTATAGACTTATATTCTATTTGACGGCGAAACGGCCCACGGCGAATCGGCTGCCGGCGAATTGTCGCGACGGCGAAACGGCGACGGCGAAACGGCGACGGCGAAACGGCGACGGCGAATAGTCCCATCCCCTTTGACAATACCTAGTGTTAAATAATTTTAACATAATTAGGCTCATTCGCCAAACGACTATAGATAAGTTTGTTTTTAGAGCTATGGAAAAAGAAATTCGAAAAAAAACAAGAACTTTTCGATGACTTAGAAAAATTGACACTAACCATGTGTGAGAGACCTTCAGCTTCAAATGGTACCAAAAATACTGGCTCTCTGGAAACTAGTGGCGTAGATGATTTTAGGAATTTATGTTTAGATTAAGATGATTTGTTAATAAAGTTCTACAAATGTAGAAAGTCGTCTTTTGCAAAATAAGAGGATTTTTTTTAAGCTAACCCCTCTGGAACCTGTCACAGCTCTTTATCCTTCTATTCTGTCCTAGTGCCTTTGTGTTTAATTTGTAACAATGATTGACAATATACATATGGACAAAGTCCAAGGAGGAAATTATCCATATATATGCAAATTTTTTCGGTTTTTATAAAGATTTCAAACAAAGTAATTATATAAAATGTCGTCTGTATTAAGTAGTTAATTTATCTAATAACTGTTAAGTTCTGAAAAAAAAAAAACATGTTAGTTTATATCTCAAAAACGTAAGTAAATACGGGGTCTATAAAATCTTTCTGAGAGAAAATAAACATCAAAGCTGTTAACTAGATGCATTTGTGCTAAAATAGGTCACAACCTTAAATGTAACACTAATTATTATGCAAATCATGCCTACAAAATCCAGATATTCATCAAACAACAACTACGAATCTAGTGTCTGTTAACCTTGTTGTTCATTTTTTTATTCGCATTATGCAATATGACAAGAAAAATTAAAATTAATGTAATTTTACTACACGATATCAAAAAAAATGTGCTTAATAGGTTCCAGTTTCTTCTGCTCATATAAGAAGTATGAATGAAGGATATCGAGACATTTGTTAGGTAACTACAGATGTGCAGTGAAGTTTACGTGCCTTTCATAGCAAGATGTGCAGGTAAGAACTCTTTTTTCCATCCATGCACTGTATATTAACACTTATATATTTTGTATAAAGGGGTTTTACTTAAAAGTCTGAGGAGCTATTCTCGAAATCGAATGCATATATTTTGATTTCGGAAAAGGCCATCGTTAAGTAGGATCACTATGCATTTTTTAAAGATAACATCAAATCGAACCCTTTGACGCTTCAAAAATATAAATCGATTGCAGTGACTTCTAAAGTAGATACATTTGAAAGTACTTTAAATTTTAAGACTTTTTTGTCATTTACCTTAATTTGTTTGCTTCATTCGTTTTTAAATAATACAAAGTTACTGTTGGTTTTTGAAGAGAGAAGATGTGACTCCCCCAATGGTAACTTGATATAAAAATAAATATAATCGATATGCAGGGTTAAAAAACTTGTAAAATATTTTTTTCAATAAATATTAAATGGTACCGTTCTACACGTGGTTTGTTTAATGTTACAAGAAAAGCTTATGTGTTACAACTTTTTTTTTGCCATATTCAGATAGGTTCATTTTACTGCAATATGGTATTTAGCATTACGTTACAACAAATTTTTTTTAACGTTCAGTGAATTCAGTCAATTTTGATTAAGACTCATTACTTGTGCGCGACCTGTCAAGATTATTTTAAGTTTGTAACTTTTAATAGCGTTCTGCTTGTAATAGCAGTATATGTTAATGTAGTTTTGTTTATTAGAACTGTTATATCTTTATGAACTGGTGTTGTCTAGACAATATCCTTTACGTGACCCCAAAGAAAAAATCTAAGGGTGTTATATCTGGTGACCTTGCCGGCCATCTTATTGATTCCTTGGTTCCAAACTATCGATTGGGATACTGTCTGTTCAAATGGTCCTTAAGAGTTTGAGCATTATGAGCAGGAGCCCTATTCTGCTGCAGTCACATATTCGTTCTGCAGTAAAAAGGTAACCTTTTCTAACAGGTCTGCAATCTAATCCAGCGATTCCAACGGTTCTGGGACCAATATCATCATTTATGTCGGTTCAATATCCAATTATTACGAATGCGTTTCTCGTCGTTCCACACCCCAGTAATTTCCATTATTTGTAGCAAGTCTCTTTTTCTCTCTTCTAGGTTTTACAAAACAACCATACTCCCTTAAGTTCCTGCACTCTAAAAGTTTTGTCAACAGGAGTTCTGCTATGAAGATAACGATGTGTGCTTCCTTAGCATCTAACCTCCATTCATCGTAAATCAGTAACATATCTACTTTCTCTTGGTTAGTGCCAGTGGCGGCTCTACCATAAGGTCATTTGGACAATGACCTCCCACGCCAAGTCACCAACCACCTAACATATTAATATTTAACTTTAAAATTAAAATTGATTCAATCAACCAAACTTTACTGCTCGGATACTATTACCTCTTATCCCTCGTATTTATTAATGCAATGCACACGCAGCAAAACAAACTAGACGTAACGCTACTTGTTATGCGTCCCCGCAAAAATTTCAGGTCAAAATCGAGCTTGCCCACGAAAAATAGCGTCACCCAACAAAGCCTGTGGGGGTAAAGAGAGGAATAAATAGCATGTTATCACTCTCGCACTTGTAATAAATTCGAAGAAAAAGAGGTTTTGTCGGCTGTCAGCCGTTTTTTTTTTTTGATTGAGCTTAGACGTACGTTGCAATTTTTAGAATGAATGGGAAAATGGGAAGAAGACAGAAGACCGTTGATTTCTGCAGTCGGCAGTCTGTAGTTCTTTATAGAGATGTTGATTCTGATATCGAAAAAATATTATATCGTTACAGATTTTTCGTCATGCGTCACTGCGCTACCACTGCGCGAGCGGTGCCGTTGACGAACATACATTCATCGTTAAAAATATATCGCTATATACAGGGTCTCCCAAACTCGATGGCACATTACAAGTATCTCGAGAACTAATAGAAATATATTTTTGAAATTTTGAGAACGCTGATAAGACATAAAATTCTAGCCTTTAAAAATAGTTTTAAAAATGCGGCGTTGCCAGTTGTACCCCTCTAACCTGTATACTTACTTTTTTCTATTGATACTCTGATATATCGGAATAAAAATTAAAAAATTTAAAAACATGTCCAAAGAAAAATATCATCCATTTGATATTATTGATATTACGATACATCCCTATATATATATCCTGTCTCTCTGTACTCTCTGTCGTTCTGACAAAAACCTAACTTATAATATAATGAACCTGATTGTTTTTGTTAATTTTTTGAGGATTGGTGTTGTGTTTTTTACTTTTCCTAATTGAAAAGCAGGTAAATTACCATCATTGAAAAAAGGGCGTAGCACCCAAAAATTTTCGCCTGCGGCGCTATTTTTTTTTAAATGACCTCCCACTTCAAATGCCCACGAGCCGCCACTGGTTAGTGCATTGAACCATTTTCATAATATCAATTCGTTTTGATGACAACATCATAAGTACAATGAATCCAATGTAAAAATCTGTCGAGGTGTTTCACTTACCTTAGAGAAGGTTGTCAAAGGGATTGATATTATCTTTCTTTTTCGTCGACTGGCCTTTACCGGTATAAATGGGTGTCATTTATATCTAATAGGTACCTAGTAATTATTCCTTCCTCAATCGACGAAACGGTAACAAAACAGATAAAATTGTCCAGTCGACGAAACGGTCAATCGACGAAACGGGAATAAATCCTTTAAGACCCTGTATACGTAATTGGAAACAGGTTTACTTCAAAAATTGGTACCCCAATTAAGTTAAATCGGTCTTATTTTCTATAATAAATTATCGTTGTGTTTTTTAACCTTTGTTGTAATTAAAAGTACCCATCGTTAATGTTTTTGTGCTTCTAATTTAATTCCATGTAATTTCGGACTTTAACGCAGGTAATATAATTAGCTAAACATACTTTTTGTGTCAATTTAAAATTGGGTGCCGCGACAGGAACCTTCTAAGCAAAATAGCTTAGTGCTTGTAGAACCGTTTATTTATTTATTTTCATAGTTTCAGTTCAGGTTATATGCATAAAAACGAAATTATATTTACCTAGAAAAAGCGTTTTGTTCGCAGATACGAAATGTCAAAGCTTTCAAAACTTCTACAAGTAACTGATGATGAAAAAAAGGCGATATTGGAAAGTTTTAACATCAACGAGAAAGAGTTCGACGAAAATGTGCGCCGTCTCAAGGAATGGGCGTCCCAGTGTGAACATTTACCCCAAGAAAGCGGTAAGTATTTTGGTAAGACACCGATCAAGTAAAAAATTATAATTTTTTTTTATGCGTTGTGAGAAACTTTGACTTCTTGATGATCTTTTATACTATAAGGGTCAAACGAACAATGCCAATATACAGAGTGGCAAAAAAGTCGCGCATAATACCTGTAACTTTTGAATTACCTCATATACGATAAAGTGACCTTTATGAAAGTTGTTCGGTAAATTATTCCCCACATTTCTACCTGCATGAATTTCTGGCTTGGTTGCCATAAAGACCAACTTACTTTTTTTTAATGGAACACCCTGCATATGATTGCATATTTGGATTCTACTGGGAAAACTCTGAATTTTTTGCATTTCAAGTTTTCATTTATTTAAAATTGTAACAAACTTTATAATAACAAAATAAATAGCGTAGAAAATTGAACAACTTAACATCGGAATAATAAATAAGTTAAATCTTTTCAGTGGATCAAGTGTCCAAAACTACCACCAGTTTCTGCTAGGCAGAGCGCCAGTCGATCCCTGAACCCTTCTTTAACGTTTAAAAAGAAGTCCTCTGGAATGGCCCGAATTTCAGCACTAATTTTGACTTTTAAAGATTCTAAGTCATTTGGACGGTTAACGTAGACTTTGTTCTTTAAGTGTCCCATAAAAAGAAGTAGAGCGGGGTTAAGTTCGGGGATCGCGCTGGCCAGTCAATAGCACCTCTTCTGCCTATCCAACGTCCTGGAAATTGTTCGCTTATGTATTGTCTAACATTTACCGCATAATGCGCAGGTGCTCCATCTTGCTGGAACCATACCTGTTCGTTTATGCCATTATTTACACTCGATAAAACCATTATGCAAGGAGGAATTATGTGATTCCTGAAAAGGTCCATATATTTCCGCCATTCAAATTACCGTCTATGGAAAAAGGGTCCCACAATATGTCTACCAACTATGCCAGCCCAAACATTAACTGTTTCGGACCTCTGAGTATAACTTTCCTGGAACCAGTGCGTATTCTCAGCAGACCAATAACGATAATTGTGTCTATTCACAATGCCATTTAAATAGAAAAGTAGCTTTATCCGATAAAATGATATTTATTTGCGAAGTTATTATCGTTATTGCATCTTTCCATCATCAGCTCACAAAATTCAGCTCTTCTATAAAAATCATCCTCGTTTATCGTGCACCAACTTTATCTTGTAGGGATGCAACTTCTCCTGCTTAAACAAATTTTTTACTGACTGATGAGACACATTAAAATACATTGCCATTGGCCTGGATGATTGTCTTGGATTTTCATGTATTGAGAGGATGATATCCAAAGCCTTGTCTCCCCCGGTTGCTGTTTTAGGTCGACCTGATCTAGCGGCTTCCCTAACACTGCCTGTTTCTCGAAATTTCCATACCACTCGACACACCATTGACTGATTTATTGGAGGCCTGTTTGGATATAATTCATTGAAAAGTTGACAAACCTGATCTTGTGATCTCTTGATATTTCCGTAACCGCTCATTATTAAAATTTCAACTCTCTTTTCTCATTCAGATGAACCACAGTGTAAACAAATTCGAAATCAGACAACAGAAAATTAAACAGGAACTCAAAATTGTTAGGTCGCTGTCATGAAAACACCTTGACTCAACTGGTGGGAATTAGGTAGGAATAATTTTAATTAGGAAGTTTTCCATTTTTGAGCTTTCATTATCTCGGAAACGCTTGCAGATAGGTGAGAATTTGAAATACAAAAAATTCAGAGTTTTCCCAGTAGAATCCAAATATGATTTTAATTTGCCACAATAAAATCCGCAAATGAAATTTTCCAAGTGTTTTTGTAGAACGAACTCAGGTAAACACTCGCCTATGAATCGAATTGCCTGTATTTACAATACATATCAGGATATTGTCTTACTTAATGTATCTTTATTGAGTTTTAAGAAAATAATAAAAAATCATATTACTGTCACATTAAGTATTACCTAGGTAAGTATATAATGTAATAATTTGTCTGTTTGGCCTGTAGGCAGCCTATTTGTACTTACATAAATAAATAATTTCTTTTGTTTAAATTATCTTTTGCACTTTTTTAAAGCACTTATACAATAAATATTGTAAACAGCTCATGTGTGAAACGTGTTTAAAGCTCTCTAAGCAGTTTTTCTTACTTTAGGTGATAACAAATTTAAAGTAAGCCTATTGAACAGCAAGATGAGTTTAGAAAAGGCAAAGCAGATGATCGAGGGATACTACAGGATTAGGACGATATACTCCAATGAATTTTTTGACAGACTAGTGCCCAATACCGACGACTATATCTTAGGCAAGAGATTTGTGTAAGTAATAAAGGATTTTATCTACTGCACAAGGTACATCCCGTTCGACTTGTCAACTTCTGGATGGAATTTGGCAAAGTCAATTTATTAGAATATACATTATTTTTTCAGAAAAACCGTAGTCATGCCTAAACTTACGCCTAACTTGTGTCGAATAACAATTTTCAAAATGTCTGACCCTGGTGGCGAAGCAGCCGATGCTTACATGTACTACGTTATGGTGCTTATGATGGCCGAGCTGCGCATTAAAAACGACTTTTTTGTATCGAACATTATACTTATTGATTTTGACGACTACGGCTGGAAGAATTTAATTAAATTCACTCCAGTCATCAATCAAAAGCTGATTACCATTATGGTAAGAAAAATCGAAAAGAGCCTAAATAATCTTATGTTGTCTTTGGTGCTCCCTGTATCTCTGGCTTCTTTTTCAGAATGCCATCAGCTTGAGGATACAAGGGATACATTTTGTGAATCTATCGAATATTATCGAGCACGTTATGAGGATTCTTAGGGCCGTCTTGCCAGATAAAATGGTTCATAAGGTTAGTACATACTGCAAAGATATATGCAAGAGCTGCAGTCTCATTCAGAGCCTGCTCTAGGGCGGGGCGGTCGCCCTGGACCAATAACTCCTACAGTACAAGGACAAAGCGCTCAAAACTAATGTCCCCACCACGTTTTCCCTTTTATAGTCTAAATAAGGGTTAATATGAATTTTATCCATTAGCAAGGAAACTAACATATTTTTTGTAATTAAATCATAAATATCTCCGGGGTGAATTTTATTCATATTGAAGAGGAAAGAAAAATCCAAAATTCTTCACAAATATTTAATATCTTGCTCTACGCTTGAAAAAAGTGGGGTATATTTGTTGTTCTGTAACTTTTGCACAGCTAAATTTGCTGGTCAGACAGAACGAAGTTTTAATAATAGAATAAAAAAACATTTAAACTCTTAGAAGTCGCCTAATGACAAGAGATCTGCTTTTCGCCTACATTTAAGAGAGAATTTACATAATTTTAATAGGTACTAAAAACAACTTTCAAATATAAAAATAAAGAAAAATATAGAAATAGCCAAATTAGAGATAAATAATCAAATTGAGTGTTTGAACGATCCTGTCAAGGCCCACTATAGAGAAGCAGCGAGAATTGTGAAGGAGTTTAAGAGTGAATGTTTGTTTAAATAATCGTACCTCCTTTTATTGCAACCTAGATGTCGCTCTGGTTCGGTATATTTTATTTTATTTTTAAAGGTTTTTTGGGTTTATCCCGTTGATCAATTTTATTTAGTTAGTTAACCTGTGTTCGCCATTGTGAGCTTGTTTGCGTCCTTAATGTAAAGTTTGTGATTATATTATGCAAGTAATACCTAATAATTTTGATTTGAAATTGAGATTATTATATAAGTGAACTTTTTATACAGCTCTTGAAAATGGTTTAAGAAACCGAAACGCGTAGAGTAAGATATTAAATATTTGTGAAGAATTTTGGATTTTTCTTTCCTCTTCAATATAAACATATTTGTCTTGCTAATTTAAATATTTAAAAATATTTTGTGCATAAGTCAAGAAAATTTGTTTCACATCAATATGGAAATCGATTAAAAATTATTACAGACACACTTGGTAGTATTAGGAGGGAGGCATGAGGACTCAGTGTATAGATATTCAATTGAGCAAAAGACCATAGTTGTAGTGGAATATCTGTATCGTTCTTTTGGCAAAGTTCTTTATTTTATTTGTTCGGAGATAAATTGCAGTCCTTGTGCTAAAATTTCTATATATATTTCGTCGATAGCATGATAGCATTTTCTCATTTTTGGTGAAATTCGTCACCTTTTGGAAAATGAAACACACACACTCTTGCGTTACTTAGGTAGTTACCTTTACAACTCACAACACAACATTTATTTGACATTTTAAAACACTATTTAAACCGCTAATGCACTGTATTTTTACACTAGAACACAAATAAATGTACAGGGTTCCGACGAAAAAAAATGATTTCTGACATTGTTTAAAGCGATAATGCACTGATTTTTACGCTAAAACTCAAACAAATCTTTTGAGGGAGATTATGTTGACACAATTCGAAGGAAAAAATAATTTAAGAAACTGCTTATACTGTTTAAAACCGAGGCCGAGAAGAGCCAATAAACGAGAAGCGACAAAATCCCAAGTTTAGCGTTGATTAAATGGGGATCAAATTGTATGTCCTTCACCTTGAAATTTTGACAGTTGTCCGGGTTATTACACTAAAAAAAGCACTAAAGCGATGAAGAAAATACTTTACACTGAAATAAAAAATGTGGGTACCTAGTAAGAGGTAATTTTTTCATGATTATCTTCTTTGTTTCATGTAATTGGCTTTCCAGCAAATTTCGTAAAATCAAAAATAAATTATGTATCCCTTTATTTCTTTTAAAATTTTGAACAGCAGTTTTGTTACCGTTTCTTACATTTTTAATCAACAGTCCTAAAACTAAAATAAACAATGTTGTATCTAGGTCTATTGGTCCTTAAATTTACGTAGCAAATAAGGGTCATAATTTAAAAGGTTTATTGTGATATTTTTATTATAATTATAAATTTCTGGATTACTATTAGACACTGCGTAAAATTTAAGTAAATGTTTGGCAAACTTTGAGTGTTGGTTATATCAGACATGATATATAACAAAGTGCTATTTTAGTTTGCCTTTTAAATTATTTTTTAGCATTCTGATCCATTATGCGGCTTTAATTTCATGTGTATGCAGGTAGAAATTGTTTCTTAGCTCACTCCTATAATGCTACAAACCATTTTCTTTTTGTAAAGAGTATGTTGGATATTTTTTACAGGTAAATCTGCTATTTTTCAATTCTTCGATAGGTACATGGACAATAATTATAGGTACTTAATTTAAACGGTAGGTAGATAAAAGGATATTTTATTTTGTTTAAACAAAATAAGTTGTAAATTGCGGAAAACCCTATGATTTTTTTATAATGTATCTATGACTACTTACTCTTTACTTATTTTACCTGATCTACGCGTAGAAATATGATATTATTCGATAAAAACCACTAAATGAAAATAAGTACTTGAGCTTTCAGGAATATTTTTCAAAAAAACACAAGATCGGTTAGGAAAATAAAAACATGTTCTTTTAGATTAGTTTCATATTTTTTCCTTCCCGTCGCCTTTCCTTGAAAGAAGGTACTTATTTTTATACATTTAATATCAATCTCACTTGAATAACATAATAAATAATGGTAGGTCTTTTCCATATACCTTTCGCGTAATAACATACAACAAAACCAATATAAACAAACGTATCATAGCGGTGCAAATGTACTTACTGTTCAGGATCCTTTGGAAATGAAAAGATGCTTATTCCGTGACCTTCCCTCGAAACGCACAGGTATTTCCAGTCATAGTTTTATAATAGCACATTACTCACAAAAATAAACAGTTAAACAATACGCTTCTTTCAACATTAAAGACAACTAAACTCGCTAATGATAACTCATCGACTACCGGACTAACGGGCCGGCTTAAACTTATGACAGTTGTCCGGGTTACTACATTGATTTCGTCAAATGTCATATTGTCGCTTCTCGTTTGTTGGCTCTTCTCGGACCGAGGTACCATATTTTTGCGCACAAACAGATCTAACAGATACGACGCCATTTTGAATTTTTTTAAATGGCAACCCTCATAAACAACCACACAAGTGAATTGCATTTCGCGATTGACACGGAAAGTGATGTTACCGTGGAAAAACTTTATTAAAGGGGTGAGACACTTAAAAGATAAAATCGATTAAGGCAATTTAGAAACCCCCGTATTCCCGGAACGGTTGAAAATCAATTTCAACAACTATATGTTTTTGAAATCGCATCGCGAAATGCAATTCACTCGTGCGGTTATTGATAAGGGTTGCCATTTAAAAAAATTCAAAATGGCGTCGTATCGGTCAAATTTGTGAACCTATATATTTTTTGACCTTAAATCGAAAAAAATGTCCCTGTGTAGTATTTAAAAAAATTCTGGAACGAAAACTGTTTCGGGTGGGGAAGGACGCATACTCCTTCTCGTAACATAAGTGCCGGCTCTGATTTCATTGGTACACAAGGTATCAATCATGCATGGTGTCAGATGTGTTGTTAGCTATTTATTGCGAAACTTATATCATAAATGTGCCCTTATCCAGGGTTTCCAGAGATAATTTGTGCCATATCTACAGGGTCTACAATATTAATTTTTTTAGATACATTCACACAAAACTTTAGAAACGCTGTGGGAACAAATACCCAAAGAGTATCTTCCATCTAATTATGGGGGCACTGAAAAATCCGTAGAAGAAATCTATGGTGAGCAATATATTTAGCCGATTTTGCACTGAGCAAGAAATTGTCTGCCATTCTATCTGTGTTCTTTTGTCAATTGATTAGTTTTGATGTTTTCTTGCAGAAGAATGGTGCCAGCAAATCGAGGAATCCGAAGATCTTTTTACGAAGCTCTTAAATGAGAAATCAACGGAAAAATTCGAATTAGATCCGTATCAGAAAGACCTTTATGGGATTGGCATGGAGGGCTCTTTTAAAAAACTTGCCGTGGACTAGTTTCAGAGGCGCATCATATGCCGTATGGTAACATGCCCAACTTGGGGTACATAAGACCCCTTGGACCTTGGGTCTTATCTATAAGTGCTTGCTACACTACTGACTAGTTTTAAGTTAAATTATTATAGCAAATCACATTAGGTACATATTTATTTGGATTAAAGACATTAAATTTAAGTTATCGTAGTATTTTTATTAAAATAATTAAAAAATTTCTCTGAACTATCCCCCATTTTCGTTTAAGATTTGATAAATTATCGCTCCTAATACGCCAAACCGCAAACCTCGCATAACTTAATTTTCCCCGGCTTTTCTTATCTGCCGTCTCACAGCCAATCAGCTAGGCGAGATTTCTACAATTTCGAGAATTATCTTCGGCCAATTTATCGGCCTCCTATTCTTATTTCGGCCCCGCTTTTTCCGGCTTTCCTTTTTCCACTTTCAGTTGAATAATATCGATATTGCTAATTGAAAATTATATTTACCGCTTAACTTTCGAGGGAAACGAGAGAAAATGCAATTCTGGAAAGATCCAGGCGACGTTGCCGCTGTGAAAATAAACAAGATCTTTTAAACCAGGCCTTATATAAAATGTAGGTTTATATACTGTAGGTATATTAAGACTACAATAATTATATTAGTATGCAGGATTCCCGATTAGAATATTGTAATATCTTATATTTCGTTTTACGCCTGCTAGGTTTTATAACAATCTTATACCGACCCTATAATAAATAATCATTAAGTTGATGTGTTTTTCATCTTCTAAAAATTTCATTTAATTCTATATATTTACCACTTGGAGGCCATAGAAAATTAAAAACAATCATTGTTTTAAATTATAACAACAACAATAATTTCTGTCGTTAACTAATTTTTAACATTTCGTTAATACTATTGTGTATAATTACAATTGGTACTAAAACAGTACCCTGTGGTTATTTTGTCCTATTAATGTACTTTGTTTTCTTTTTGAAAGATAAGATTTAATTAGATCTAATGCCTAACTCCATATAAGTACACTTTCTTAAATAATATATGTGTCGTATATGCTTTAAACTGTTAACAAATGTCCTTAGGGGTAGGAACTAACTATAACAAAATCTTAATTCAAACAAAGACATAGAGTCACAGCTCGCCCCGATTATTCTATATAAGCAAAAATCATTATTGTTAACAGCTTAAAACTAAAACAGTAACAAATACCATGTACCGCCATTTTTTAACTTTAACAACGTGTAGCATTCGCAGTCATCTTGAAAAACAATGTAATGTGCAGTACTTTGTTAGGAGGAACTGTGCCCTCTTCTAATGATTCAACAGTAAAACCTGTGTTTGCAACCGCCTCTATAAAGTGATCATCTGTTTTAAACGACCATTAGAGACAGTAGAACCCGACCCGACCATTCTTAAGAAATATAGATGATAGTGATAAATCGGTTGTTAACATTAGTTTTGTCTTGAACAGTTTTTGTGTGTTTTGGGACTAACATGATTATTTTAAAATGGCGGGGAAAAAGAGATGTATTTCTTTAAGCGGAAAAATTGAAATAATCGAGGAAAGTAAAAAGCTGGTTTAAATAACAGGAAATTGACTAAAAAATTTAAAGTAGGTAAGACCCAAGTGACTATGTTCCTTCAAAATAAAGCAGAAGTTAGAAATTTGTTTCAAGAAGATGACAACAGTGAACACATAAGAAAATTTCCCAAAGCTGAAGGACTGGCCGTGGACCAAATTGTTTTTAACTTGTTTTGTAAGGCGCGAAACAAGTACTTACCAATATCCGGGCCCATAATTCAAGCAGAAGCCCTAGAATCTGCTCAATGTCCAGGACTAGACCACTTCAAGCCATCAAATGGATGGTAAGAAAAATTCCGTCGTCGGCAAGAACATATGTGGCGAATCAGCCGATATCAATATAGTAGACGTACCTGCTTGGAAAGAAACGCTATTGACCATTTTAAAGGAGTATGCCTCAAGGGACGTATTGAATGCAGATGAGACAGATCTCTACTATCGTGCGTTGCCAACAAAAATATATAGAGAAAGATGTTTTTCCCTTTTCTTTCCGTCAGACCCAATCCTTGGACGCGTTTCGCCGTATTACGGCTCATCGGCAAGGCTATAGAGTCTGACGAAAAGGAAAGGGACCTTACAGTGTTTTTAACACATAATGTATAAATACATATGCGAGATGTTACACGTGGCGACATCTCGTAGCAATCGAGCTATCCACCCAACCATACCAGCGAGGTCTTAGAGAAGACCAAACGCTGGAATGGATCCCGCATAAGCAGGTATCTAATGTCAGGTGGCGCTGAAAGCCAATCGTCGGTTTCAATGAACCGAAAACATGATATAAAAAAGATTTCTACACACACCCTATATATTATTCAAAAAAATGATTCCGCAACAAATTCTAAATAACTTTTATATAAGTTACTTAATGTCTAAATCTAGCCATTTTTTTAATATTCGAGCTCGATAATTGAGAATTTATTGAAACATTATTGTAATGTAATTATTGTTTAAACTTATTTCTTGACAATATGCTAAATATTGCGGAGAAGTATTTAAAACATTAGAATGAATATCTATTTCTTCGATTCGTCGGCACTTAACTTCAATTCTTTGTTTTAGGTCTTCTATATCATGTGGCTTTGTCTTGTAGACCACATTTTTTAAATGTCCCCACAAGAAATAATCGAGTGGAGTCAGATCTGGTGACCGAGCTGGCCACTCAATTGTATCCCGTCTCCCTATCCATCTTTCAAAAAATACTTCATTT
Organism: Polydrusus tereticollis; assembly: GCA_963920685.1. NCBI lineage: Eukaryota > Metazoa > Arthropoda > Insecta > Coleoptera > Curculionidae > Polydrusus > Polydrusus tereticollis. The sequence goes on from OY987334.1 coordinate 76,586,467, forward strand.
AGATACTCCCGTACTTGTCTGGCGTAATGTGGTGGTGCACCATCTTGTTGCAGCCATACTTTGTTATTTAATCCCGCAACGTTGTTTAAAATTTTGTTTATTGATAATCAGTTTTAATTTACTTTAATGAAACTAACTTACGAGGATTTGGAAATAGGATCGCAAGAGCAGGAATAATTTTATTTCTAAAGAGCTGCAAATATATATCGCCATTTAAATTATAATCCATAAACAATGGACCAATTATCCTTTGTCCTATAATGCCTGCCCAAACATTAATTTTTTGCGGAAATTGGGTGTGCTGTTCTCGATTCCAATAAGGATTTTCTTTGGACCAATAACGAATATTATGCCGGTTAACATTTCCATTAAGACAGAACGTCGACTCATCGGAAAACATTATTTTATTAATAAAATTTGGATTAGCATTACACAAATTCATCATTTGCTCACTGAATTATAAACGCCTGTCAAAGTCATCCTCAGAGAGTTCTTGAACCAGGTGAATTTTGTATGGGTGGAACTTCTCACACTTTAATACGCGATCTACCGACATGTGCGATGTGCTGTAATCGAGGCCAATAATTCGAGTAGAGGGGTGTGGATTTTCCTCTATGCTAAGCAAAATATCTAAAGCTTCATCGCCGCTTGTCGCAGTTTTTGGACTCCCAGATTTTGAAATGTCTTTTACAAGGCCAGTTTCGTTATATTTCTTTAAAATTTTGCTTAGTGTGAACCGTGCTATTGGATTTCGGGTGGGATACTTATCATTAAAAATCTCAGCAACCTCCTGCTGTGTTCGCCTTCGATCCCCGTAACCCAATATCATTAATATTCCTATTCGCAGTGTTTCCGTTAGTAAATCCATTTTAAGAATTATTAAAACTGATAAATTATGAAGCACAAATACCGTCTGAAAAGTTTGTCAATGTCGCTGTCAGAATTTAATTGTGTCACAAATTTCCAATATCAGTTTTCTTGGATAAGAAGTTCTCATGATATTTAAACCCCAATATCAAAAAAAAAAAAATGGCTAGATTTAGACATTAAGTAACTTATATAAAAGTTATTTAGAATTTGTTGCGGAATAATTTTTTTTGAATAATATATAGGGTGTTCCATTTAAAAAAAAAATTATTTTAAATTGCTAAAAAAACTGTAAATTTGTCAACATTGCAAATGTCACTAGCAGCTCCGCGATAACCTCTTATATACGGATACCGAATTTTAGCTAAATCGGACAAACGGTATAAAAGATATTTAAAGCGGTCCATACTTCTGTTACACGCTGTATGTTAGTATGCACGTGCAGTATATACATATTGGTAAATTGACTTCATCTCATTTAATTTCAGCTCTGATAAATTTAAACAAAAATATTTAAAATTACATATATGTAGATATTTATTAATAAACAAACACTGTAAAATGCAGACCAGTTGTTTTAATTTTTCTCTATTAGCCGACCAACATTTGATTCCCCGAGGGTGGTTGCTATTGAGAGATTTTACTGTAAAATGAATTGGATGAATTGATATGCTACAGTTTGTGTAGATTTTCTTTTTATACAGGGTAAGTCGGGAGGAATGGGCCTAACTCTAAGGGTGTAATCTATGCATAAAAATAATAAGAAAAAACTCAAATGTTGTTATCCAATATTCATTTGTTTTTGAACCAATCACTGAACAAGTTATTCGACACAAAAAATTCAAGCAGACGTACAGATATTATATTTTCTAATATTTTGGAAAATGACAGAAGCAAGCTTACTGGTCTGTAATTGTCAATTATTAGGTCATCTCCTTTTTTTTTTAACCGGTACTACAAGTGCTTTTTTAAAAGATTATTAGGAAATATACCGAATGTTAAGGATTTATTCAAAATATAACAAACAGATTCCGGTGTCTCTTCAATCACAAATTTTATTAGTCATTCAGACAGAATTCATCATGTCCGCTACTGAGCTCTAGTAAAAAAATTGTTAAACTGATTTGCTAAACTACGTATATCTCCACTTACCTTTATTGCTGTTTTGATATAGTATTTTTGCCTTTAACAACAGACCATGTAGTTTTTGTATGTTTATCAGAATTTTTTATTTTATTTGCAAAATACCTTTTTTCAGATTCAACCTAAGCAGTTAATCGTATTCAATCTTTTTAGCATTGTACAAGTCTTTAAACTGGTCTCTTTCGGTTTTTAATACATACAAAATGTCTAGATATTTCTTGCATTCCACTATCTCAGTATTTTAAATATACTTAGCTTTGTTTAGCTTTCTTGGCATCTTTTGGAGAGGGAAACACTTATTAAAAAATTACTTCCATAAATGTGTCCCATTGTTTGTTTACTAAATATATGCATAAGAAAAATACAGGCTTCCAGTTTGTTTGACAAGGAACCCTCTTAAATCTACGTTTATTTCTTTCACTAAAATATCCGTTCTACTAAAGCATTTCTTTCGATATTCACATGCAATGTTAATTGCGTGCTGTGTGATCTGAGATGAGAGAATGCAAAATAAGAGATTTTTTCTCACTCTCAAAATTTGTCAAGATATTAACAATGCAGCTTTCACTTGTGTTAGTAATACGCCTGTAATTTGTTATCGAATGGGGTTAAAAAGACGGTTTTAGTGTATAGGCAGTATTAAGTATGGAACAACCCAAAAAGACTGTTTTAACCGAAAGGCATGAAATTGCCATCGCTTTATTGTCAGTGACAAAGGTCAGGTTAGTTAAAACCTTAAAATTTAAAAATCTTCAGTGAAAGCACCACTTGAACAAAACAAGTTTCATCCCTACCCCGCCACCTTGACGACACATCAAATTAAAAAATGGAAATCGAAAATGTGTTATCACAAATTATCATAATTTGGCAACGCCGCAGACATTAAAGAAATATTTTTTGGTTATAAGGGGGGGACTTAGTAGAAGTTTCCATTTTGGACAAAATATACAGGTTGCTTTATTTAGAAAAGTGAGTAAAATTAATCCAAACTTCCCGAAATTTCGAAGTGTGTCGTCTGTCTGCAAGAAATATTTATTAAATTACAATCGATGAATAAATGCGACCTCGAAAAAGCAAAAAAATTAGGAAAACATTACACCGAAACAGATTGGAAAAAAATTGGGATTACATAAACAATAACGAATAAAACATATAGGGTGTCCCATTTATAAATGTTAATCTTAAGTTGCCCCGCTCATCTGAAACAAGCAGCCGTTTTAGTAAATAAACGCAGTACCGAAAAAAGATAGCAACTCGCCTTTCATCTGTTTGTGGATCACTCCCCGTAACAGTAATTACCCCCAAAGACTCGACCTATATATCGACAATAACTAAATTAGCCTGATGTGGTAAATTCTCAGATCAATTTCAAACTTCGTAATAACCTTATTAAGTCGAGTTGCTAGTGCTCTCTAATGGCCATTGACAAGTTTTAATATCACCGATGCAGATATACATAAATTCGAATAATTGTTTGTTCGTTTTGCTATATTGCAAGCGACTCTAAATTCTTATTTTAGTTCCCTTAGATTATCAACCAGTGCGCCATAATATCCTAGACAGATCCGTATTCAGCCGTTGAATGTTTAAGTAAGCAGATGTTGTGCGGTAAACTCCGTCTATCTATCTTACAAACTCATTATAAATGGTAATCCCTAATGCCGATAAGACCTAGCGGGTGATCGAATGAAAGCAGAGACGTAGTCGTTGCTGATAGAATAAAGGGTTGCGCTGCTTTAAGATAATAATAGATATATATTAAAACATGGAAAAAAATATTTTCTTTTTATGTACCTGTATGCAACAAAAGTTTCGTACTGATTTTTTATGTTGGAAAGAAAACGCAAAAACATATTTTAAACGTAATTTAATAATAAGTAATAATAATAATAGTATATTATTAACCAAGGTTTAGACAGCCACCATTATTGCCCGAGCGGCGAGTTTAAATCACGAGGAGCGAAGCGACGAGGGATTTAAGACGGGAGGGCTATAATAAGCTGTCTAAACCGTGGTTAATATATTATTTTTTCCACTACTACAAACTTTTATATGACATTTATCTTTATAGTATTAATAATTATGAAAAATTATAGGTAGGTATAAGTATATTTTTTAATCAAGTTACCTGCGCTTTGGAATTGGCAAAATATTTTGTTGTTTTGTCAGGTGGCTTTGTCAATGTCAATTTGTGTTCATTTGTGTCATCAGATTTCACGAGTTTTGCGTTTTTTAAAAAAATGAGCGAAGAAAATGTTAGTGATAATATTATGTGTACACCTCCCGAATTAAGGATGGAAGCAGAAAAAATGTTAATTGTATCGATATTTTACAATATCAAGTAATCTAATAGGTATTGATAATTATCTGGTTGCCTAACCACAATGAATTGATGTTGTAGAATTAAAAAATCAAGTTACCTGCGTTCAAACAAAATTCGGTTAAGGTCAAAGATCGGTCAATAATGGATTTCAATGGCTTATTATTGACCATGGTCAATAATGACTTATAAGGTAGAGAAAAACGATTTCTAGTGTTAATAATCGGTCAATAATGGCGATGTTATAGGTTAGTAGTGGAAAAAATAATATTATAACAGTTACAATACAATTAAAGTTATAACATATTATGGGACGGTTATTGATTAAAACAAAATATACATATACCTATAAAAAAGTACTGTGTCAAAAAAATAATTATTACATTCTAACCCAAGTCAGTTTCACTGTCACTGTCGTCATTCAAGACCACAATAATTCTATCTCTGGGCAATAGATCTATATTTACGTATGATTTTTCTACTTTTTGAACATGCGCTACACAATTTTCCCAGCTTTTGTTTGGAATATTTTTGGCTGATAAGGCCAAAGCGTTTGGTATAAATCCGTTTTTTGTCCCAGCATGAATTATTGTGCTTAGCTTTATTTGATGGAGCTTTGGTTCTGCATTGACCCAATAAATCTACCCAACCTTTATCTGGCACTTCGTGTGTGTCGTACCACGTCTCGTCCAAATAAATAATATACCTTCCATTACGTCTATATCCATGGACTGTAATTAGGTATTCCATCCTCCCAATTTTTTAACCTGGTCGATTCCATAATAACTTGTCGTTTGTTAATCTTTTTCATTTTAAACCCGTTTTTTAAAATACATTTCCTTAGAGTCTCACGACAACACTCTATTCCTGTATCATCTTTTTTTAATCTTTGCAATAGGTTTTTTAAAGTGGGGATCATTTGTTCCCTCTACATGGCATATATTTTTCTACGAATTATATCGACATCCGTCGCGTCCATTTTCTTAAAAGTTAAAGAGTCCTTCCTCTTTCTTCTCTTCAGTATAGGTTTATTTACAACAAACCACACTGTGCTCACTGGCCTACGTGTCAAAGCTGCCGCTTACTTCACTGCGCCAAATTTTGAAAAACCACGTTGAAGAAGGGTGGTGTAAACGTCGAAGATTACTTTTTTTGTGTCAACTGATAAAATATCGCGGTACTGATTTCTACCCATTGACGAAACATTCTTAGATATCACGTTTTACTGGCAACAAATAACTTCTTGTTTAAACCAATACAAACATCTAACTGAATTTTAAAACCAAAAATCATCATATTTAAATAACTAAAATAAACCTATTTTATTTTACCCTAATTATGTTAAGAGGATTACTGAGAAAATATATTAATATAATAGTCTTTAAATAGATCCGTACCTGGAGTCCCCAGATCAGGTGGCCGAATTTTACACCTCACACAATAGGTTATTATGACGGTAAGAGATTAGCATTTATAATGAGTTTGTAAGAAAAATAAAACACAGGTTTCTTGTGTTTTATTTTTGTTAAAATTTGTCTCACTGCCTACATAAAGACCTGTGAAGAAATGATGAATCCATTACGCATGTTTCAGTATTTGAATTTTAAATTAAAACGGTGAGTAGACGCTCATACAAGGGAATTGAGGGGGATACTTCATCGCTTGGAAATCCCCAACCACAAGACTTCTCCGTTTCGAACTTGTTTTTCCTTTTGTGTTCCATTAATTTTTAACCTTGTGCTGAACCTTCGAGATGTCTCTATTTTAGCAACATCGATGTAAATAGTTTCTAGTTTACATGGCTCTTCCTTCGAACTTTACTGGGCTAAAACTTTCTCTCTACAAAGACATATTTTGGCCGAAAGATCATAACTTCGGCCTATAAATCGTTATTATCGAGGCAACTATAAATTTTTATCGGTATTGTCTTCAATAAAGGCCCGATTACGCGGCTGTTCGAGATAAAATCGACGAAATTTTTTACGGTTTCCGTCAGGAATCGTCGTGCTTTGTTTCGATTATCGGAATGACACCGAAAGAATCCGGGATTTAAAATTAAATGAAAAATTGAACAGGTTATAAAGGGCAATTGAAATTTTGATTCCACGTTCCAGTCTAACCCCCCCCCCCCTCCGTGGCTGCACCACTGTGGAAGACCATGGTATGAAAACTGTAATTTATGCAATAAAAATTTAACAAACTTATTTTGTATACCCTCTAAACGTTGAACATGACAGTTGTACAAAAGAGTCCATATAAAACAAAGCACATGACAATTATAAAGAAATTTAAGTCGTCACGAAAAATTAGACCCAGATCATTAAAATTTTGTATAACTTCCAAACGGGGCGCTACCAATATCATACTGGAATTCTAACGAGTTCTACATTTATTAAATCTTAAAACCTTACATTTAGATATATTGGCCTTCACACCATTCAATGAAACCATCCAAATCCCTTTGTACCGCTGTACAATCATCAATTGAATTAAAAACCAGTTTTAAAGCTAAAATTCAAATCAGATATGTGATATAAGTTACTATGATTAGGCCAGTTCTAGTGACTTATTAGTGACAAAATTGAATCGTCACACACTAAACATTTTGAGGTCATCAGCATAATGTAAACATTCAACCTTTTGAAATACAGGTGTAACGCTATTGATATACAGTAAAAACCGAACGGGTCCCACATGGCACAGAAGAAACGGTAATTTTGCGATAAATCACTTTTCCAATCCTGACGCACTGTTTTCGCAATGTAAGATAGGATACAATCCATCTGGTATGATGCACAGTGCTTGAAGAAGCTAAATATGTTTCAGTTTCCAATTTTAAGCTTTGGACATGTAGAGAAGCAGGACCTTCCTGACGACTATAGTCACTGCAAAGATTCAAGACGGACGTGACTTGCTTCTTTTGCACACACGCGGTTTGCAAAGTATTATAAAGGATGTTTGTAGCAGTGCCAATTAAAAAAAAAAAAAGAACTAAAGAAAAAGGTCAAAGAGCTTAGACAGAAATAGACTGACGAATTCACAAAGGAGTTTTAAAATTAAAAGAACTTTTTTTCCGTGGCAAGAGTGCTCAATGAAATTGTAACCAAAACTGGGAATTTCAACAGCTGCGTCAACCCGAAATTTGTCCCCGAAAAATGAATAGTAATTTCTGCAAACTGATTTCGGAATCGGAACATGCAGAAAGTCAATATTGCACTACGCGAAATTTAGAATCAAGGCGCCAAATCCAGGTTTTAAGGGTACTTATACTTACGGAGAATAAACGAATATTTCTTCGACATTATTCAGTATGAAGATCTCCAGGAAGATAGTTTTGTTGTTTGTATAGGAAGTATAATTTTTTTCAAAACTTGAAAAAGTATGATCCACATTTCTTAATTGGCTAGATTAAGAAATATCAATCACTGGCAGACACAATTTTTGTAACATAGTTTAGCCCGTTATTTTTATAATGCTAATGCCTTTCTAATAATTCCTTAGTTTCCACAGAAAAGTGTTTTCTGCTTTTCAACAGGGTTATCTAATGAGATACATTGGGCTCGCACATATTTTTCATGACTCACACACGATTAAGCAAACGCTCTATTACACACGAAGTAGGAATAATTACTAAGCTTAAAACTACACAGAGTGGCTATATACAGTCTTTAGAACATAATTTGTTTTATGGGATTAACCCTCTCGTTTTGAATCAGGTAAAAATCGGTTTAAAATCACCAAACTATTACTTAAATAATGAAATTACGTCTTCCGGATTTGCAGTTTACTTTAAGACATTTTTAAGTACGGATCATGATTTACCTGCATTTATTCATTCATTCATTGTTTGTTTATGGCCACCCTTGGATAATCCCATACAAAGGCAAAATGTAACTTTCTTATATCTCTGGACAGGCTTTACTTCAAATCACTCCTATAATTGAAAATTTAAGAATTTGTGCTCTACGTGTATTATCAGCCATACCCATTCAAAATTCAAGTAGCAAAAAGCAGACGTTCTACTAACAAAATAAATTGGTCGACTGGGACTCTTAAGAGCAACCCTTTCGTCGCCAAATCAAAACGGATTATTAGATTTACAGTGGGCGTGATATGTGTGATTTCCAATATTGGTGCCGTACTGCCTGCACAAGCTTACACACCATCACACGTATACTTAATATATCTTGGGAGAAAATTCAAAAATTCAATGACTTTATACAGCGGTGAGAATAGGTGAAAGATTGAGTTTATATTGGAAAGCCATATCGATAAGAAGCAGTTGTAAAGGTAAATAGTTTATTTTCGTCCTATTTTTAGGGAATTTAGATTCATGAATGAAGACATTTGTGGAAAAGGATAATTAAAAGTTCATCGTTTTTTATTTATGGGTTGTTTTTTTTTGGTATATTAGTCAGATTGAAGGCTTCGCCTGTATGTTGCGCGGGACCCTCAAGTCCCCTAAGCCCTGGGCTTGGGCATGCTGGGCCCTTACCTGGAAAGGGCACTGCCAATCAGCACATGTAGTGTAGCCCATCGCAGGTAGGTGCGCCAAAAGCAGAAAGTAATAATATCGATTGTATAGAAGGGCCCCACACTTCCTTTGCCCTGCGGCATCCATATAACCTAAAATCCGACCCTGTTTCTACAAACTATGATATCTTTATTTTAACTTACATTTAAGCACGTTTAACAATTTCTCAGTGTAGATGAATTTTAGTACGAACCTTTCGCGAATATTAATTTGAAAGCAACACTCGAGCTATTTAATATGAATTAACAAAGAAACGCTGCAGATTAAATTTTAAAATTAAATAAATAGCCAAAGAAACGTTAAATACTGCTCTCGTTATTTTTACTCGTATTTATAGCTTGTAATGAAAATAAGGAGAATTACGCAACTATAAAATGTTCACATTAAAACTCCAGAGAGCTTGTTTACTTAGTTAATTATATTAGGTACCTAAATACTATTTTATATAATACGGTTTTAACTAAAGTTTACACAGGGCGATTTTACAATAGTTGAATTAGAGCCTTGCAATTACTTTTTGGATCATTCTTGGCAAAGAGATCGTACATTTTATTATGCAACTTTTTATACGTAAATGCAGTGGATGCAGCCAGCTGGAAGAAAAAGGACTGAAATATCAAAAATAAAAAAAAAAACCTGTGACTTGCGCATCTCTTGCAGGATAAGTAGATGGAAATTGCTCACACAGGCTTTCTGCAAACAGTTGGACTTTCTCCATGGGGTCAGTTAATTTTATTTTATTCATAAGAAACGAAAAAAAAGCGCATCAAGTTAAAATTACACAAGAAGTAGTAACTTGCAACTACCCCTATTACCTCCCCCCCGTAGACGCACTTGATTGGTAACCTAACCAACTAAGACACAGAGTCTTAAGACACGACTTAAGATAAATTATCTTCGCTCGCGTTTAGCCAAGTTGTCCTCCCCAAAAACAAATAATAGTAGGCAAAACCGGCACTTAAGTGCATATTCAACCTGTTTCACGGAAGAAGTGTAGCCTAATTTATCCGAAAATACGCGACTAATGCTAAGGTCCTGCCTTTCCAAGTTTATTTATGGTTTTCATTTTACCCTTCCAGGGTGAAGTACAGTTATTTGTCAACCGAGAGAATTGACTATGAAACCCTTAAAACCAGGGATGTTTCTGCACACGCGCTGTACTACGTTTTAGTACATTTGTTGGTATGTCACCGTACGTTTTTGGGTTCGTTTAGTACAATATTTTCTCATCAGTTGTCTCCACGCAATATGCTATAAATATATCTAATTTTTTTAAAACGAGCTTTTACGCAAAACAAACTGAACGCGAGCCGTACTTAATTAAATTCTTATTTGCCCGCTAAAATACACAAAACTCCGTTTTATATGGAACTCTTTTATTTCTGTAGCGAGCTCGGGGTAAACATCAGCTGTTTAAACTAATTTAAATTACAAGTCGACTTTTCGTAAATAATAAGACGAATAAATGGCCCTTTAAACTTTCCGGAATTCGTAAGTATTTCTTTAATTATTCTGTACTCGGTCCGCCATCGCGCTGTTGAAGGGTCAATTAATCCAAAGTAAAATAAATAGCATTTTAGTATAGTCAAACGTCTTCGATTGTCTTAAAGATGGCTGAAACAACGTTTGTTGTGCGAAAAAGTGAAAAATACTCTTGAGACAAATCATAGTAGTTTTTTCGAGCGCCCCTAACCATTTTCCTTCAGTGTTTGTGTCTTAAAAAAAGCGAAAGATTTTTATTTGTGTATTTACTTACACGCCCACCCCGAAATGTCCCAAACAGCTCAACGAATAATAATAAAAATCTTTTATTTGCAAAATTTAACAACACAGTTTCAATTTTTCATGATCTACTCCAGATTTTCGATATCGCTCGAATAATAGCCATAAAACGTGCTGATTTCAAACGGAACCCATAAAAGAATCTCGCCGTTTCTCTATATCTGGAATGGTCTGTAATAGGACCCTTATAGAAAATACAGATAAAAATTCATGGAGTATACTGTGCGAGCGGTGTTAGGGGGCAAGGATCGGCCCCAAAAATGAAGTTAAAAATGTTATAGATCCATCTAGGAATTAAATTTGAAAAACAATATATCTAGAATTATACGCAATATACATTTTCCAGGGCTCTAAGTCATAAAAACTACCACGAAAACTGTAAATATACTTCCAGCAAAACATCCAAAAGGCGTTTATCAATCACTTTTGCCAAAACTCACCAAAGTTGCGGCCAAGTTTCAATCGGTTCGGGTCCGGGACGGGTTTGTGAAAAGATAAGCTCCCTGTTTATGATTAATTACCGGACAAAACTCCCGAATTCAAGCCGGATAAAAGGATACCTACACCTACGCGCTGATGGCGGCATCAGGAACAGTCTGGAGAATATACGGGTGGAGCGTGGTAACTGGAAATATTTCACCTATAGGCATAACTTATAGTCCATGTCAGCTTGCGAATCATGCATCTATATTACTTACTGTTTAAGAATCATGCTTTAAAATAACAATAGAACAAAATACGGAGCATATTATGCTAATTTAAAAAATCACCCGTTATAGTTTCTTTGTGTAAAAATATGTATTTCAGAAAATGCCCCAAAAACTGACTACAGATTCAAAAACATGTCTATTTATAAATTAGCAGTCTTGATTGTAGACGTAGACTAAAAATAATTATCCATGATAATAAATATGTAAAATATGTTTCTTTGAAAAGTACGGAAACAAAGTAGTAAAAATGTTTCTCCCAGTATTTGTAAAAACTTTTTATTGGCCATGTATAAAATCATGGTTGAGGTTGTCATGACAACGTACCATACGATGATGTATGTCACACCCTTGGGTTATGCGAATTTGTCTCTCCTCAGTAGATTCGATGAAAGAAGCTTCTAAAGGCAGGAGAAAGCTTGTTTTCTGCCGATTTACGGAAATTTCTCTTGTGACATAAAAATTTGTATTTCATCAATGTACGTAGAAATCCCGAAGATGTGTGATTAAGTGAAGTTATTCTCAATTTTTGTAAAGCTTGCTCTATTAACGTGTAGTAAATACATGTTGTTTTTTTTTGTTATATTGAGTTTAATTTAATCTTCGCATAACTAAACAAATCAGCCTTATACCACAAGAATAAATATAATAACCAGAAGGATATCTCGCAGCAAAACCTTTTGTGCCCGATTTTATTTTGTTTCTTCAGTTTTCACTGTGTGGTTTCATAGACTTTATATTACCATGTTTGTGAATTTGTTGTGATTTTATGGCAGTATAGTAGTAGGATTGTTCCTAGGTCCAAGACTACTCCCCTGAGGTACCCTTACGTCCATCGGTAGCTCCCCAGAATAGAATTTCCCACCACCCACATTCAACTTGACCCTCTGAGTTCTATCACAAAGGTATTCTTAGTCATCTAAAGGGCAGTCCTCTTACTACAAAGCAATGCAATTTAGCCAGAAGCACCTTATGATTGACCAATATATTTTGATTCAGTTTATGATAGCCCTTGTAAAAGATAACATGAACTATGGTACCACTCTAACGTAATATCCTATGAGTAAAAAGGTCTATGTCTAAACTAAAGTGATGATGTTTTAAGTTATATTGTGTGAGATCTTACTTTATCATATAAAACAGCCAGAATTAGATCAAGCCTATTTACGTAGCCAACAAATATTTTACCCGACCTGTCCAATCTGCGCCAAATTATTTCCCAATCTACGCGATCTCGCGTCTAAAATATCGCCACTTTCACGAGCCGAAGGTGAAAATAGAAAACTAAGACCGCCATAAGTTCTTCTTAGAGGTATTAAGTCTGATTTACCAGACAATCTGGCCAAATACTCCATTCGTTCTCATTTATTTCACTTAGTTTTAAGTTAACCAGACCTCGCGAGAAAATGTTCAGCCGTTTTCCTGGATTTTAGGCTTGTTTTTGGCGTTTTTATTTCGGTTTATTGGACTGCTGTTTGCTGTTCAGTTTCGGCCTGGAGTGCCGTTTATTTTTCAAATGGGCATCGTAAGAAAAATAAATAAATACACACAAACCCAAACTAACCACATTTAGCCTAAATAAACCCCACATTTTGGCAGTTTTTTCCACTGTGTATAAACTAAACCCCCGCAGGGATGGGTAGGTAGAAAATTATGCATATTCTACTGTAAATTCTACGCGTAGAGTTCTCTACATTTTCTACATTTTGAGATATAGATGTAGATTTATTTATATTATCGACCATTATTTTTGTTTAAATGTTTATTGAAATAATGAAAATATATCATTACAAACTACTAATTCTTCTAACACCTTACACAAATCAACATCTTTATTTGGTACTTAAGTGACCGTTACACTAAGTGTATATGGACATTTAACAACGCTAAAAGCATTCATCTATATCATCATTTAAGGATTCTGATACTGAGTAGTATCTTTTTAGGATAAGGAAGCTCTTAAGTTTAGTTTTAAGAATATTGAGACCCAGTACTCTAACTCTGTCAGGTATTTTGTTAAATAATAGTTTCCCAGCATACTCAGGGGATTTCTCAAATTTCGTTAGCTTGGGCTAACTATTGATAAGTGGTTTGCACTTCTGGTTGGGTATGAATGAAAAGAACAGTTACGTTAATATTTGTTCTCGTTGCTCCTTATAAACATTATCAACTTAAATATATCAATACAAGGAAATGTCATATTTTTCCGGCTATTGAAAATCGGTCTGCAGCTATCGTTATGCTGGATTTTAAATATAAGTCTTATGATTCGTTTCTGGGCTACAAATATTCTCTTGGACTCAACTGCATGTCCCCATAATATGACGTTATAATTTAAATGGCAATTTACTAGTGAATAGTGAACATTTGGACGAGCTTCCTTCTGGATTATATTTTTTAACTGTAAGATAGCAAAGTGTGCTGAATTAATTTTTTTACAAATATAGGTTGTGTGATGTGTCCAGGTCAAGAATTGGTCCACATACAATCTTAGAAATTCACAAGTTTGAATGAGAGGAATGTTTATACTGCTGGAATTATTTCTACATCTAAAGTTAATACACACTGTTTTTTGGACATTTAGGATCAGATTATTTCTGTCACACCAGTCTCTAATCACACATTCTATCACGTGTTCGAGTTCCACTGGAGTCCGCCCTGAGGCCACCACAGAGGTGTTGTCAGCGAACATGACGACGTTGCTATTATTTATGTACTTAAGCATATCATTGATAAAGACTAAAAAAAGTAATGTTCCCAGCACGAAACCCTCGGGCACTTCAATATCAATATCAGCAAGATCAGAAACATAACATTCAATTTGCACATAGAACTGTCATCTATTTTATAAGTTGGTATAACCTTCCCAACCTTAAGTTAATCAGGGAAAATGTCAGTGTCAAACGATAGATTTATTAGGTAGGCCAAAGGCTCAGCAATTGAATGTTTTATGGTTTTAATAACTTTTGCGGATCATAGCGGACACTATTTTTTGCTTTATACTAGAAATAAGTTGTATAATCTCGTGACTATCACAGGGTTGAAAGTACCTTGCGTGAAACGCTGCATTGGCGAGATATTCCACTTATTTTCACTAAATTTTTTATTAGTTATGCTACCAAAGAAAGAACATAAGTATTCTGCTACTTGTTTTGTGTTAGATATTTCACCTGTCGTAGTCTGTAATTTTACACAGTATCTAAAATAATAAAACAGATCAACTAACCTGAACTGAAACAATAAAATCATTTCTTAAGTAACGATTAAGAAAACACTCATTATGTAACTGTTAAGTAAAATAAAGAAAGAATAAGAACAGACAAAGAAAGTTAGTATTCGTCCGATTTGTTATAGTCTCTAATTTTCAAGTCATAATAGATATATCAGCATCTTTGAATTTTCAGAAGTGAGCCTGATACGAATATGCTAATAAGCACACCACCAATTTGAAAATAGCCTTCCTAGTTGTGCTGATGAGGCAGGAATTGTCTTTAGCTTATCGCTAGACGGAACTTGTAATTATATTGTCGCTGAGTTTGTGAAATATAATGCAATTTGCTTAAAATCTTGAGGACTGTCTAACCCTTCAGCTTCTAAATTATCTATTCAGAAATCATTGATATCTCTTTTTTGATCTTCGCTTAACATTCGTTTCGTTAAAAGCGTTCCTTTAGCGTTTTTCACCATATGGAATGCATTCATCAAAACCTTCTGGCAGTTGCAAGTTCATCCATTCTTCAGTTGCATCTGCAATGGAAACCGGAGTACTTGGTAACGCGTTAATAATTTTACTTGCAAACTAGGTCAAACAATGTAACAACCCTGCACGGGGAACATAGTAGTATATACTAAAAGTCCGCTAAGTGCCCAAGCACTAGGACCTTCAGTCTGGTTGCTTGTTGAAGCCCTGAGGCCAATGAGTTGAGTACCAGTTGCATTGTTTCTGTGTCACTATTTCTATGTATATACTCCTCCGTTACTATGATTTAGTTTTAGTTCTGGTGTCAATGTCTTGTACGATCATCTTAGCGCGAAATAAAATGAGCGTTCAACACGGCCCGTTTTATTTTATTTTTTTTCTTATAATTTCGTGTAAATTATTATTGTTATCTATTTTCTTAATTTACTTTGATTTTTTTTAATTTTCCCCCTTTAACTACGCCAGTAAACCAATATACCCGGATTTGACTTAATACCTTAGCTTGACTTTACTCAGCTTTGCTACTTTATTAGCATCGCGGAGAGTCTGGTTACAGACAGATGATTATTACCTGATTTTACTTGATTTAGTTGCCATTTGCTGGACGTTTTTTCGTATTGCGTTACGTCACATTGTGGAATTTACTTTAAGTTGGTTACCGCGTTACTCTTACTTTGCTTTGCCTTGTTTACCGCGTCACTATTACTTTGCTTTGCTTATTTATTACCTTTGGGTATGTTCTTGCCTAGGTTGATTGGCAAAGCCTCGATGTATTTTGCCTTTACGGTTGTCAGTGGATTTGTACCTAGAGTCCAATTGCGTACTGTACCTTATCTTTGCTTACCTATTTACTTTTCGTTACTTTATTACTTTACTTTTGGGTTTGTTTCTATTACCTTAATCGTAGGTCATTTGGCAAAGTCTCGATGTCTTTGGCCATTAAATCTCTCGCAAAATAAGAAGAGCTAACCTCTAAAGTTTTGAATGTATATCAAATATGCGATATAAGTTAATATTAGTAGGCAAATCTTTATGATGTTATAGTGATAAATTCACTCCTACAATAAAATGTCCATTTGACATTTGCATTCTTATCGCTTTGACATCGATAAAAAAGGTGCATCCTTTTTTATCGCGATAAAACCCTCTCTAGCTAAAAATTAAATGGTAAAAACCTCTCCAGCTCAAAATCGAGTAGCTTTTCTTTTTTATTGCTTGGCAACCTGACATATTGTTACAAATTGATTTGATGCTGTCAAACATTTTTTTAGTGAAGCATTATTCTTTTTTTAGTGTCTATTCATGCCAAAATTCGTGAATTTCTCGAGCTAAAAATCACTCGATCTTTTTTTTAAGATCGGATAAACTTTTATTTTTTAAACTCAAACTAGATCACTTTTTAGCAATTTAAACTCGAACAAACGGTAATAGAGAAACTCGCTCCAGCTTCGCTGTCGCGTTTTTATCATTTCGTTTGTTCTCGTTAAATTTTTAAGCAATCTAGTTTTCGTAAAAAATAAAAGTGTATCCGATAAAAAGAAAGCTCTTGTGGTTTTACGTATGATAAAATTAAATTATCACACTGTATTTACTTTGCCTTTCTAGATTTTCTTCAAATACCAGTTTTGTTATAGTGGGTTTAAATAAGGTGGCTTCAGCAATTATTGTTCGCATTGGCTTCAAAGTCTCCAAATAATTACCAAATGAGTCGCGAAAGGAACCAGCTAGGATCACTTTTATCAAAATTCTATGGTATACATTTTGTTCATTTTCGACGCTATTTATCTAACTCTGCCCGCAATAAACTGACAGGGTATTGAATCTAGGAAAGAACAGCTTTCAAATTCGGGAAGGTTCATTCAAATATACTAAGAGCACAGTAAAAGTAAAGCACTCAGTTTTTGTAAGTAGAATTTTGTAGATTTAAAATAGTCCACTCATTTTAATGGCCATTTTACCCTCAAATAAATTATTTTATTTTATCTAGTTACACGAATAATATGCGCAAAACATACCGTATACTATATAAAAGAGCTTTATTTACAATAAATTAAAAATGAATAACCAGAGAAACGTGCCTGCTTGTCGACAAAGCGGCAGGCAGTTCACAGTTAATATTTAGGAGCTCCGAATTATATTCGGTTGGGTAAATACGACCAAATAAGTATTTTTATTTTAAAATATTACTTTCTGCTAAAAATTTGTAAATTCTAATGTTTTTAAATAGATTACAGTGATACTATCATCGTGCATTCATCTACAGCACACCTTTGAAATGTTACCCGTAAACTGAAGCTTCAATTTTGAGTGCAGTGAAATCCACTGAGAAAACGGCGCTTTGAGTAGTAATTATTATACTTATTATTTACATAGGTTAAGTTCTTTACAATTAAAATGTTGAACTTGAACAGAAAAAAGTAGGGCTTGGCTTACATCCCAATAAAAATTATAGAAATTGGCCACTGCCATGCCCCAAGCATAAATTCACACGTCTCTTCATACTTTCGAAAGCGTTGACCATCATCTCTGGAGAAATGTAACCACATTCTTGGATAATTCACTGGGAAACAAATTTCAACTTTTTTTTTGTTTCCTGAACAAAACCTATTTTTTTTTATTGAACTACACCCAAGTTACTAAAAAATACCTATTAAAGATTTTAGTTAGCTCGCAAAAAAAAATCTGAATTATTTGTTACAATATTTTAATTTATAGGCATGTACAATGAACATACAAGCAATATATTGTTGGTTTAACAATAGCAATTGAATAGCACATTTTTATCAGTGAGTCTAAAGTTTAGACACTCATTTTACGCTTCTTAGCCTATCTTTTGAAAGCAGTCTCGGGGGCATCTCTCGTAATAGTCCAACAGTAGTCTGCTAACATCTCACAGTTCCATTTTCCCTGATACCTTCTTTCCATGTTTGAAATATCCTGGTGGAACCTCTCACCGTGCTCGTCACTTACAGCACCACAATTTTTCGGAAAGTAATCCAGATAAGAATCCAGGAAATGATTTTGGTAACATAAAAGAAGTTGGGAAGCCAGGTCTTTATAGTTTTCTGCTTTTATATTTCCCAAAAAATTTGTTGCAACCATTTTAAAGGCATTCCAAGCGTCCTTCTCCTTGCCTTCAAGTATGGAATCGAATTGCGCATCTCCGAAAAGTTTCCTATAGTCTATTTCAGAAAGGTGTAGAGTAATAAAATGGGAAATTCCGTCCAATTCGGCTCAATTTCGGTGTCGGCCATAGGCTCAGGTAAACTTTGTGTATTATATTATTTATGATAACTAACCAAAAATTATAGAGAATTAGGTTAACGGGTATTAAGATAAAATAGTATTGTTTGTAGTATTAAAATTTCAAGTAATTGCGTAAAAGGATTAGAAAGGTATGTTTTCTGGCCTGAAGTGTCAAAATCGAAATACTGTGTAGGGATTAGTTAGGTAGTAGATTATAAAGTTACGTTTTGCGTTTAACAGGTACCATTTAACTGGTATCGAGTTTGGCTCTGGCCTCTTTGGCTGGATCATATAAATAGGTGGTAATTTGGAATAAACTTCATATATCGTGTGTGTGTATGACCTTAATAAGTATATTTGTTTAGTTTAACGCATCAGTATTTGCTGTTAAGCCGTATATACTGTTCACAGTATTATAAGATTAGTAATAAAATGGCGACATTCACACCAACAAAAAGATGTTCCAATAATTCTCCCCTATCAGTGAGTGAAAATGTTATCATTTTAAATGTACATGATTGCATAAAATACGATTATCCGAATTTTACTGTACAAGAAACTGTCGACCGATGTTCCCGAATGACTGGAGTTGGAAAGTCCACCGTTTTTAAATTCTTGCGGGAGAGAAAGACAGCAGGTCAAGTGGAACCTCCCAAGAAAAGTCCAGGCAGACCAGTAAAAGTCTTTGATGAAGACACCAAAAGTGTTGTTCGAAGAAAAGTTCACTATTTTTATTTAATTTAATTTCTGTATAATGTATTTTTTTAAAAATGTTTAATAAAAAATAAGTGTAGCTAATACTATGTACATAATGCCTAATTTTTATTCTGGTAAAATAATAAAAATTCTTTCCTTTTTACAAATATCCTACCGGCCCGCCTTTGTCACACCATTTTCAGTGTTTGTGAATGAATAATAATAGGCAAAACCCATAAATTGTGGGCGTATTTTGTATTATTTCACGAGCGTTTGCAACAAGTTCTTCTGTTCTTTCACATGGTCTTCCAGCTGCAATTTTATGTTGTATAGAACCTGTTTCTCTAAACAGAGCCACGGTTCTTCTCAGGCAATAATAAAAATCATCAGCAGTAAAAGCGACGTTAGAAACATTTCCGCGAAAATCCTCCATGCACAAACGCTGATTGTATTGCCACTCATCATTTACTCTAACCCCGTTTCGAAAATAGGCTTCGACGATGAATTTTTCCGTAAAAACCATTGCGTAAATTATTCAAGAAATTGGATGAATTAGCAACAAATCAAATTACTTGTATCGACAGTCAGCGACGACGGAATAACTGATTGATTGATAATGCTGCTATTTACTGAAACCCAACAGGTATTAAGCTCTACCGCTAAGCAGTACAGCCTTAGATGTGAAGTACAATCAAAAAAACTATTGTCATAAAGCGAAATGACTTGAAACAATTCTCGAGTAGTTCAAATAGTTTTATCTCTTTTAATCTAAATTGGTACAAACTTAAGAGCAAGAATAAAATAAAGTAATAAAATGAAGAATATAAAAATTTTTGACAGACCGTGCTATCAAGGCCAGTAAAGTTTACGCCAGATGTGTTTTAGAACTTTCCCAATCCTCGCCACTTTATAAGTTTTTCTGGTCAGTTCAAATATACCTCCAATGTAATTTAATGCCTGTCGTAACAGATTAAATATTTTTTTAATAAATAAGTAAATCCAATTGTTCAACTGTTCCCTTTGAGTATATTTATGAAATTTTAAATATAGAGTGTGAGTTTTTTAAAGTGTTGTTTAAAATTTCGGTCAGCAGGTAGGTAATATTGATCTGAGAGGACATACTTATTAATATTTTTTACATGTTACCACTTTCTCAATTTTGAGGCGTGGGCAAGTTTGGAATTTTATGTGATATGATGTATTTTTGTTGCTAAAATTCGAATCTACATGAAAAACTACGTACGTTGTGACTTGCTCCATTGCATTGGTTACGGAATTATGATAAACCAAAGTTTGTTTGAATTTAAAAAAGTAAATAAATTTGACCAATGCGTTATGTTCAAAATTTTGGTGGGCCTGCCTTGTTCAAGAAGAAAATATAACTGCCTACTCCAGTAGGTACTTGAATTAAGCAATTCTGGAATATCTGGATCAGTGATGTCAAAATTTGTGTGCACAAGAACTGATCAATTTGGGTTGGTCCTCAACTTGGTATGAAGTGAATGGTATACTTGGGTCAAAAGTAGGATGGATACGTTTAGAGGACTGAACGGAATCTTTTGGACTAACGTATGTCCTAAAACTTTTGGCACAAAATATTTATCGGATTTTTTTTTAATGAAGAAATTTATTTGAACACTAACTAGTTGTCATAAATTACAACTCAATACTTAACTAAACTATACTATCGAATTATGTGGAGTGGCCCATTCTGCTCTACCAGACGCAAATTTCTTTGAATGTCTCTTATGAGGCCATGGACGGAATTCAAATCAATTTCTCTTAGGTTTTCGTAAATTCGCCGTCTTAATTGTTCTTCATCTTGGGCTTCCCAGCCTCCATGATAAACCTTCCTAGACAGTAAAGCCCAAAAATCCTCTATTGGGCGAGCCTGCGGCAAGTTTGGAGGATTATCGTTTTTGGGAACAAAAGGTATTTGGTGTTGTCGAAGCCAGTTTTGGGTATCTCTTGAGTAATAGCATGATGCTAGGTCTGGCCAAAACATGATATCGTCATTAGCATGATGTTCGTGGACAAACTGAAGTAATTTGGACAGGCAATTATAAATATAGCTCTGACTATTCAAAGCTTCACCCCTCACTCTTCCCACAAAAGGTCGGGATACACCTCTGTTAGAAATTGCGCACCAGACAAGGATTTTATCTGCAAATTTCGCTTTATGTTTATATCTAACATTGTCAGGGCATTCCTCTACGTTGTCCGTATAAAATCCATCGTTTCCCTTCATTTCAGAATTACTCAAAGTAAAATACTTTTTCTTATTTCTAATTTATACGACATCTTAAAGCGAAAACTTTAAAATAAATAAATCTCAACTGACAGTACACAATGTTAACAAACTTCTGTTTCCAAAGACAACTTGATAATATTTTGTTTTTGTTAAAATTAAAGCCAATGAATTTTGTGCCAAAACTTTTAGGACATACGTTACTGGTAAAAATATTTGAACTATCAGGTTCTACGGAATGTGGAGTGACCCTAAAACTTCAGGAGATAAAAGCTCAGTGGCTTTGAGAACAGCATTTCAATTAAGCCTTTTTAAAACTAAGTTCTTAAATTGACATTAATTGACTCAATATTAGGATTAATATTATAATTATTCTTACACACTCTTAGTCTTGCAACATCAGTAAGGGGAAATGCTTATTGACACAATTAGGGTCAGATGAAGATCTGCACTATTGCAACCGGGATATTTATAGTAATACTGGATTTTGGTTATTGTATGGGTGACATGGGCAATGAGTGTTAATATACAGAGTTGGATAGTTAGTTTTAGGCATAAAGAGTCATAAAAGCTTGGCTTGATATCCTCCCATTTCTTTCTTCTTTCATAAAAAGTGTAGCGTTAAGTTGCCCTTAGGCGCCCCAGGGGAATAACAAGAAAAAATAATATAGCATACATTTATGCTAGTCTATCTACTGTGAAATCATATAATATGTCCTTGTACAGGGAAGGTCGTCTAGGGTGCTGCTAGGCTAGGTTCACTAGGAGATGGTGCTGCCTCCAACCAGCCATCGTGTGTGGTATCTGGATCTAGGGACGATGATCCCTTTCACCAGACGAAATTGGCCAAATATCTGGGCTTACTGCCCTCCCAATTCTATCTTCTTATAGAAACTCAAATGCATCTCATTCCGCAATGTTCCTGTCAAGTCTGTCATCCTGCAGTCTACTTTTATCCCGCACTTCAGTTGTATTCCTTAAAATATTTCCAATTCGGTCTCTCCTCCTTGTTTGTCGATAAGATTTTTTTCGTCTTGCGTCACTTCCTCATCCCTTCGGCGTCATTTTCTATGGTCTTCTGCCTTGCCTTAAATCCTGCTACTGAGAGCCCTTCGCATTACATAACCCGTCCGTCAAAGTCTCCGTAACTTGACGAATCTGAACATTGAAACTCCCTCGGCATGACTAATCATGCAGTTCTATTTGCATTTTAGGCTGTGGATATGTACCTCTGCTATAAACTATAGTTGCTCGATCTTTTTGAAGAGTATGCTAAAAACATCAGAAAAGATCCAAGTTGAATTTCAAAATTCAGCAAGCCTAACTTAGCCTAAAACGGCAACTTATGATATAAAAATTTAAAAAAAATCCTTACAAACAATTAGTTCGGGAGTTCACATTTCACAAAATTGACAGAACTTTTCTCGTGACTTGAGCGGGAGCATTCCTATAATGCGAACCGGCCTTAATTCGAAACGACTGCGAATATGTATAAGCGGCAGTGTCGGCAAGAAAAAACGACGTCCAAATAAACCAAAATAACGAAACAGTTTAAATGGTTAATAATTGCCGCAATTTTTTACCCTCTTGAAAAGGCGAGCAGGACCCCACTTCAAATTTCATAATTCCGCGCCTGAATTTGAAGTTACAGTCGAAGGTATTTTTCATTCCGAGTGCAGGTGATAAGTGAATCCGAATCGAGTTAGTTGCCTAATACCCTGTGGCTGTAGATATTAAAATTGTAAAAGATTTTACTACTTACACTTAAAAATTATAAACTTTGCAAATGGGGCAATAAAGTCGTCCCTGATTGGTTTTCAAAAATGAAACAAACAATTTCGAAAAAAATCGAGAAATTCTAGTCCGCCTTACGAGTCTGTGGCTACGACAGTTGAGGAGACAAAAGGCGTAAAAGGTCAGCGGCGCTTATAAGTGAATCCGAATCGAGTTAGTTGCCTAATACCCTGTGGCTGTAGATATTAAAATTGTAAAAGATTTTACTACTTACACTTAAAAATTATAAACTTTGCAAATGGGGCAATAAAGTCGTCCCTGATTGGTTTTCAAAAATGAAACAAACAATTTCGAAAAAAATCGAGAAATTCTAGTCCGCCTTACGAGTCTGTGGCTACGACAGTTGAGGAGACAAAAGGCGTAAAAGGTCAGCGGCGCTTCGTTTTATATTAATATCATAATAAATTCGTAAACACATTAGAAAAGAAAAAAAATTATCTAAATTTATATAATACGTTTAAAGCAGTGAGATTTCATGTTGACAAGCACAGCAACATAGGTTTACATATAATTATTAATTATAAAATAAATAATGTAATTCTAAACTCCGCCAATGCCTGTAAAATTTTTGAAGATGTCATAATGACAAGCGCCTACACATAAATTCAATATTATATACGATAGAGAGAGACAGAACCAGTATCAAGGCACAGGTGATAATCTGTGGCGCGGGAATCAGCAAATTTACCAAAATAAACGATTAGTTAATATTTCTTAATTATCTTCACTGCTTTAATAATTATAATTTGCAACTTATTTGACATTACCAAAGTCATAATGATAACATTTAGGATGATTTGTCCCACTTTCCACAAAATATCGGAAAACTATAAAAAATATCAATTTGAAACATTATACAAAATACTTTTTGTACAATATAGATTGTGCGTCACGCGTTTATTAAAAAAAAAGCTGCAAAGCCGACAGCATAAAACTACTCCATTTGAATTTTAAACCCCAAATAAAATAATAAACGCTTGCTGTAATGTATGAATGACAAACGCGTAGGCTCAAAATAATAATTTCAATATTTTATCCCAAAATTATTAACCATGGTGACAATGAATATTTTAAAATGTATATAACGTAATGGTAAATGTGTGTCCGTTATAAATTACACTGGGCGACACAACGTATCATAAAACTGAATAGCATATTGGCGTATATAGGGCTATTTTCCAGGGGGGACCTGGCCCCTGAGATGCGATGACCGATAAAGCCAAGTCGACGCCCAATGTACAATCAGTGAGCACGATTAGTATTCTAATTCATATATAGCTTTACACTTCTAATTTTGTCCCTTGTCACTATAACGTAACCTCATGTTTCACATGTTTGAATGATGAACTGTAAACTGCTACACGAATTTATCACAAGCGTTAAAGTCACAAGGAGTGAGCTATTGGATGCATTTCGAACATTAATTTTTGAAATGTAGTTTACTTAAATATTTTTTTGAAGTTTCGTGAATCGTAATTATTTCGATTGAATACAAGAGTAGTATTAATTAATAAAACTAACTTTAATTTACGTTTCTTCTCTACAAAAATATTTAAAACTTTTTCTGGCGTGACGTGGTTTTCCTTGACGTACTTATTTTCTATATTATGGAGAAGAGTAGTGCTTGAGAACCTCTCTTCTCTCATAGTAGACCTCAGCCACGTCTTAATTCTCCGCATTGCTGAAAAGCTCCACTAGCATCCGGCTGAGCTGACTGGAATGACAATTGCAATTTATAGAGATTTGGGCAAAAATCTTGTTGTACGTGTTCACTCAGGACTTTAATTGTAATATAATTTTTTTTAGCACATTTTTCGCTATCAAGCATTCTGCTCCTAAAAGAGTCTCATTAATTTGAAGGATATTCTGTATAATTAGCTAGGCTTTCCATTTTCGAGATCTAAATTTAAAAACGAATCGATCGATTGGACTTAAGGTAAAATTTCAAACCTGTTATTCATATTAACTATTATATTATCAATCACTGGATAATATATTATTAATTTTCCAATATTCACTGGTGCGTGTATCAGACGGCAAATTGATCCAATTTCCTTTACCAACTGTAGATTCAATATAAAAGTCTCTGTCCCTGCTACTTCCACCGACGATTATGTTTTCTTTTGCTCACTCTTGTGGGTTCCAGAGAAATTCCATGCTTTCCTGCAAACTCTTTTAACTCCTTCTAACATTCATCAAAATTTTACCGGTTTTGTTCGAAACTATTGATAATGCCTATTATCATGGTGCCAGCTTGTCCGAGAGTTGCTTTTTTACTTTGGAACAATTTACTTAATACATGAATTACTAATAATGCAGAGGGGAACTAACAAGTGTTCGAAGTTAATAAACCTCCGCTTCCGCCTCATGTTTGTCTTAGTTTTGACTTATTTCTTCCTCCAGTGTCGTTTTAAGTACATCATGCATTATGTATTTTAATATTTAATTAAAAGTAGTAAGTATAAACAGAAACCGGCCAAGAGCATGTCGGGCTATGTTCAGTGTAGGGTTCCGTAGCTAATACTATTCACATTATTCAACCATACACCGAAAACCATAAGCATTAATTAGTTTTCGTCACCTATAACTCGAAACCCAACTTCTAGTATTTGTAATTTTGGCTGTAGAGCTCAATTTTTCCTAACCCTAAACGGTACACCAAACTAAAAGGATAATAATAACAATTCAAAATAATGTTTTTTCAAGAGGTATTCAATGATACCTGCGCGAGATAAATATTTATATGTGTACCAAATTTCGGCTTTGTGACTTTGATAATTTTTCAGATAAAGTGAGTGTGACATACAGACAGACGGAGGTAAATGGCTTTGTAGGAAAACGAAAAGGTTAAAAAGTATTACTCTTAACTTGACTCATGCAAATTTCATACTTAATGTATTTATTAATTTTTTGAATACCCCCATGAAATTCAAATTTACTCTAGCTTAGTACGTTGGGTATTTGCGGATTTAATTATTTTTCTGACTTCAAAAGTAACTAAATGAAATGTATTATGTAGGTAATAATAATAATAATTATGTAGATTTCTTGGTTGCAGATTATTTATTTGATTGAAATTGTTTTTGTGTGCAGTTACTTAAGTGTCCAGTCTAAAATCTGGAATCGGTAACCCAACATCCTGGGGTGGGCACCAGACCACTCTGGGGTGGGCACGGCCCACCCGGCCTCTCCTTTATATACGCCAATGAGTAGAATGAACCGAAAATGGCCAAAAAGAAGTTGTAGCACGTAGAGATTTCTTGGTACATTAAACAAACCACATGTAGAGCGGTAACATTTAATATTTATTGAAAAAATGATTTTACAAGGATTTTAATCCTGTATGTCGTCTATATTAATAATTTATATTAAGTTATCATCATAGAAAACAAAAACATCAGAGGTATTTATTTCAAACACACTAATTCTATTTTTTTCTTTTATGAGGGGTCAGATCTCTCTTCAAAAACCAATAGTAATCACTCATCATGGCTGGATCCCATAGTTCTTGGTATTGAGTTTCCATTATCCTGATATCTTGCTGGCAGCGTCCAAATTCTCGGGAAGAAATGATAAATGGGGATGGAGAAAGTGACCAAGCGATTGTAGGAGCTAAAAGTTCATAAACTAGTTGTTCGTAGTTTGCATCCATATTGTTGCCTAAAAATCCTCTCACTACACTTACAAATGGAAATGAGTTCCAAGCTCTGAGTTTTCTAATTTGTGGCCCAATAAAAATGCCTTCTCTTAATTTGGCGTCACTTAACTAGGGAAAGACTTGTCTTAGGTATTTAAATCATTCACCCTCTGTATTCATAGCCTTCACAAATTTTCTATTAGAACAAGTTTAATGTGAGGAGGAGGCAAAAGGACATTTTTTGGGTCTACAAGGGGCACAAACTTAACATTTTGAGATCCCGGCTGAAATTCACTCTTTTCCGGTCAAATTTTCGTTACGTAATGTTCATTCACTGCACGACTGTCCCACAAGCAAAAAAAAAGTAATATTTTGTAAATCCTCCCTGAAGTCCCACTAAAATTATTGTAACTTTTCCTATGAAAACGATGCAAGAAACAGGCTTTTCATTGGTCGAAAGTTATTTTAAATTAATAATTCAATTTCTCCCGCTCAAAATACTATATTGGCTTATTTCAATTTTCAACATCGAAATCAAACGATTCCGTAGAAAACTCAATGGTTCGGAAAAAATAAACGATTACCGTCCAACACGATCAATTTCGAGTGGCGGTTAAAACAAATTTCCCGATGTGCGATATTTTATATTAATAATATACGAATTTTACAATAAATTCGATTTAGTTTATTGTCCAAAGCCCAGGCAATTAATTACCTAACAAAAAATCGCTGTGTAGATTGAATTGTCTAACCGATTATTCGAGTAAATTTAGGTGAATTTGACAAATTTATTTTAAAAAGTGCTTTTTGCATTTGATAATTTTATCGCCGCCACAAAATAATCTGAGCGTAATTTTAGCTATATTGGGAATATCCCACTAAATAGGAACACATTTGATATTTGTTTTATTTTTTTTTTCATATCTAGTACTTACAGGAAAATGAAGTCGTGGTTTAAAGAGATAATTGCTCTCGGAAATATTTATTTACTTAGAACACTTGAGATGTTAAATAAAGAGAACTTCTTTGCTTTAAAGAAGATATAAAATAAGCAAAGAATATTTCAACTTATGTGTTCAATTTAAAGACATTTCCTTAAGCGGAAATACCATAATTATCTCTTTAAAAACATCATATTTAGGAATTAAGAAATGAAAGTTATAGTTTAAGATTTCAGATTTCTCTTGCTTAGATAGTTCAAGCTTAAAACAAAAAAGTATTCTCTCAAGCTGAAATCCCGAAAACAACATTCTTTTTAGGAACTTTATTTAGGAAGCTAGGTGTTAGTTTGATGCCAATCCACGTTATTCTCGGAAACTGTAAGAGTATAAAAAAAAGTTCAATAGAAGAACTAATTGATTATAAAAAAAGTTTCATTTTATTATATTTTTATGTATACAGGGTAAGTCGTTTGGCAGGACTTGATACCAACTTTCGTTCTTTAAATAGAACACCCTATATCTTCTATATATCTATCTATCTATATATATCTAACTTTTGGATTCTACCTAAAATAAATATTATTTTAAATAGGTACAGGGTTATCCAACCAAGACTAGACAAGGCGATTTTTTGACTTTTCCTGTACTTTTATAAAAAAACTGAAATAGCCATCTTAAGTCATTTTCTCCCGCGAATTCGAATATCTTCAGCAAAAAACAATTGAACATCAAACAATAGTACTAGGGGTCACTTTGATATTTTTTTAAATGGAACACCCTATATCTTCGAATATTTTTGGATTTAACTTAAAATAGCAATTATTTTTTAATAAGTGCATTATACGTCTAAACCTAATAGTTTCAGAGATATCGACTTTTGAAAAATGACATTTTTCAACTTTGACAGCTTCTAGCTTTCTAACGGTACGCTTTAGAGTAAAACGGCTTACATGTCCCTATCTTACTTTTTTATGATCTTTACAAAAACATGAACTTCCGGTAAAACCGGAAGTACTGTATTTCCGGTTTTTGAGTTACATCCGGTTTAACCGAAAGTTGATGTTTTTGGGAAGATAATAAAAAAGATTCGAAGATATAGGGTGTTCCATTTAAAAAAATATCAAAGTGACCCCTAGTACTTTTGTTTGATGTTCAATTGTTTTTTGCTGAAGATATTCGAATTCGCGGGAGAAAATGACTTAAGATGGCTATTTCAGTTTTTTTATAAAAGTACAGGAAAAGTCAAAAAATCGCCTTGTCTAGTCTTGGTTGGATAACCCTGTACATAAGTCTAAACTTGATAGATTCGGAGATATCTTCCTAAAAATATTAATTTCAGGTTAAACCGGAAGTATTATATTATATATAATAAAAAAAAGTAGGATAGGGATATGTAAGCCGTTTTGCTCTAAGACGTATCTTTAGAAAGCTATAAGTTATTAAAGTTCAAAAATATCATTTTTCAATTCTCAAACCCTTACAGTTTTTGAAAAAAGGTACTAGGTCATCTTACGTGTGACCACCCTGTATATACATACTGAGTATTTTTATGTTGCATGCCAATCATACACGGGAAAAAACGAAAAATAAAAAATGTCAAGAATAATGTATCTTTTCATTTGCTACAGGTTGTAACATTTATCCTAACATTTGTTAAAAAAAAATTTTAAAAATATTTTAAATATCTCAAGTGCCTGTTGCAATTTTTACTGCCAATTTGTATTTGCCATTTTGTAGTAAAATTTTAAATTGATACTTGTAAAATCTAATATACGTTCTATCAATATAAGTAAGACAAGACTATACTATTAATCGTTAAATTTTATTGTGTAAAATACATAATGATATGTGATTTTTTTTTACAATTTCTATGCAACTTTACTCCAAGTATAAAATTTGTAATTTAAAACAATTTGTTGTAGAAACTTGAACAACTGTCAAGTTTTATACGTATCCAAATATAAAAATCTCCAGAAAATTTGCAGTATTTATTACATTGGCTTAAAGTGTGTAATTTAAAACAATTTGTTGCAGAAATTTGAAAAATTGTCAGGTTTTATACCTATCAAAATATAAAAATCTTCAACAATTTTCAGTATGTTTAACAAAACATTTCCAACAAATAGTTGTGAAATGTTCACCAATGACTTCTCCTGTAATAGTATATTGAAATATATCTTACAAAATATTGTGAAATTGTTAACAATACATTTTAATTTCTCCTTAAAACATGTGTACATTATTTATAAACTCTTATAGCATAAAGTGCCAAACTATAATTTCAATACAGTTCTTACAATAGTTTTAAAGTCAACAACTTTTTGTGTAACTTTTTTCTACAACTTGTGTCAATTTGTTTAAAAAAAGAAACAATATGATATAGAAATTCACAACAAATTTTTGGTGCCCCTACATTTACAACAATTTGTAGTTAATTTATCTACAATTGTAGTAAAAATCGCAATTTTTTTTTCGTGTACAGTTTTTATTTCTGCATAGAAAAATAACTTAAAATTACAAATTTTACTAGTTTTCCTGAAACGCCCAAGAAGTTTTTGAAAAATATAAAAAGTAGGTAATGTTGATGTTTAAGGGAAAACTATTATTCTTGTATTTTAAGCAGTTTTCTTTGAAAGAATCGACAACTGTACGGTAAGGACGTAAATCATAAAAACACCCAGTACAATATGTACATTAATTAAAGAATAAAATTGTTTAAAATCAGGAAATCAAGATTTCCATATAAGATTTAAACGATCTCATTGGAAGACCTAATGTACACGCAGTGAAATACTCTTGCTCTTATACAGATAGAAAATAGTTTCATTTTTCGCAATTAAAAATAGTTTTTCTTTATGGAAAAAAATTATTTCTCAATTTGAGATATTTACTATTTAATATAAAACCTATTTACACACAAACTAAAGTAAGAACACATATGAAAGTCAATAATTATGCTCTTGATTAGAAACCAACGACTTTACGTTAAGACATTATTTTTATATGTGTAGGCACGTGTTTTTGTTCGTAATTGACTGAACTAACCTAAATTGTCCGCAAGAATGGAAATACTCGAAACTTGCAAATTAAGGTTGGATGGGGTTTCGTTGTCGTAAGATTTACACTAAATAAGTCTCTTTTATCTTTTAATTCTTCGCAAAACCCATTTAGAACTTATATTTAGCTTTTAGCGTTGTTCCAAGCGGTTCGAAATTAAAATAAATACGTATTTAAAGGCCATCGGACTGTAAGACCCCTAAGAGATTATTCTTTGCTGCCGTTAAACTGATAAGAAAGATCTTTGTTAGGGCGAAAAAGGATATTTTAACAGGTATCTTAATTAATGACAATGTAACGTGTTTGGTCACCAAAAAGCTGCTGCAAGTGAATTTTCTTTAAGACAAACCATATAAGGTTTTACACGGTACATTTTCAACCGGAACTAAACAAGAGCTAAAATTTGAAACAGCAACATATGATGCAAGTGTCAACGGCCATATTACGTCCACTTAATGTTTGTTTACTGTTAAAATCTCCTCGACAATTAGCTTCACCTTGCCCCTCTCTACGAGACAAAATCTTTTGTCCAAATTAAAAACCAATTATACAAATCCCGTCTGGAAAGATATGGGTCCCGCAGTTCTAGAAATGCGGTTTAATTACTCGAGAATTGTTTAAATACTAAGTTTGAAATTACTTTTGCATCCTTCAGCATTGCAAACAGGATTTAATAAGCTCTCTTCTTGTTTGAGCAATCATCATTGCAGCCATTTTTGTAATAATTGGATTATCTATCTGTCCTTAATGCAGAACAAAGAAACTGTTTAAAATAATTATATTAGTATTCAACGAGGGAGCGGGACGTAATCTTTTAAGAAGTGTTACTAACCTGAACTAACCTGCACAAAGCACATATTTTTTTCACATGTTAAAAAAGTAGATCAGAGTGAAAAGAACTTCCATAACGGTGTATATTTTCACTTTCACCTAAAGCCATGTGGGCGCGCAACGAGATCAAAACCAAGTTACCTATGGAAAACTGAACAAGGAAGGGTTTCCATAACAACTCTGTCATTATCACAAATTTATAGTACGTATTTTTGGAACCCACGAATCTCGTTATAAATAGTTTCTGATATTTAAAATAGGCCCATAAATTAACTTGAACCTATGCAGTCATTCGCGTCACTGTTAGAAGAGAATAATCAAATTTAACATTTTTTTAAAGTCCAAATTTAACTCATACCGTTTAATTTAAATAGTAACTTATAAAATATGTCATTATTTTAACATTAATTTGACATTATTGCACAGTGAAAATAACTACTAAGTCAGTTAAGTTAGCAGTTTATTTATGTAAATATTAACTTATTTTATAAACCACATTTTTCAAGTGACTTAACAGAAAATGATGTTAAATAACTGCCATACTCATGCCTGCAGCAACTTTTACTTTGTAAAAAAGTTAATATTGCTGTTTTTTAATCACGTCAGCAGCTCGTATTGAATAGATTTTACTTTTATACGTTATTTATCCTGATTTTCGTACTTATTCAAAAATGAGTACTTTTGAATATCAGTTTAACATACCCAAAATAATAAGTTTAATTTTTGAGAACAAAATGGACCATTTCACAATTTGGATTTAGAAAAGTGAAAAAGCACTATGAGTTATTTAAACTAGAAGAACTAAAACATCTGAAATCATTTTCAGATCTTTTTGTTTATGCAACTTAAATAACTATATATAGTACCTACTCGTTCATTTCTCCAAAAATGATAAAATGGAAATAGAACTTTAAAACGTATACTAATGGTAATGCAACAAAGTTTTAAAGCAAATATTACTACTTATAATAAACCAAAAAATATTTCTAACAATTAATTATCGTAAAATTGCGCGTAGGTTATTTGCATTTTTATTTGTGTTTCGTGATTCCATCAGGTTACCAAAACAAAAACATCCAAACTTTTAACTAATTAAAAATCAGTAAGTTATATATTATAAACTTAAGTCTAGTTAATATAAACTCGAATCGCCAATTTCGTTATCATTAATTAATATTAATTAATCTCTAAAATGTATTTCAAATTTTCCGAATTGAAATGACATTCGCAATGTAATAGAAAATAATTTCGGTAATATCTAATAGTATTTAATAATATTTACATATCTTCAAACTATGATATATAATATAGGTATACAATACACATGAGGAAATATTCTCTTTTGAATTAAGAAAAATGTATATTTTGTAGTATCCAACTTCTCTTAAAAAATATATTTTTGTTTAACAAGTATTCTGTAATATATGCAATGCAGTATTCAGCTGTAGCATTTACCTTCTAACTAACTGAACTAATTTTTTGCAACATATATTCCGGTATAACACATGAAATACTTTTAATTTACAAGTTTTCAGAATAATGCTATTTTAGGTGTACAAATTCACTCTTAAAAATTGATAAAAGCAGTTACCTACTTACACACCTACCTAGGGGCCAAGAGAAGCAAAAAAATGTCATATTGTCCTTGTTTGCTTTTCTTGGTTTTCTTGGCTAGGGGTGCGACACTCCTTAAATAGGTGTGGAAATTGTCAAAATGTTTTTATATAAATACATTTAAATACATATACACATTTAAATACAAATAAATACATAGAAATACAAATGAATACAATTAAATGCAAACAAATAGAAATAAATACAACTAAATACACATAAATTGAAACAAACACATTTACATCCATAAATTCATTATTTATTTGATGCATTTAAAAGTATTTATAAATACCTACTTTTGGCGCTAATTTACATATCATTTAGAAAGTAACTTAAAGAAATAACAAATCTAAACAATAAGTATGTATTTTAAAATAAAGTAAAGAAATATTATATACTTACCATAAATGTACGTTAAAATAGTCAAAACTAAAAGATTTACTGAAGAATAACCACCGACCAAAATATGATAAAAATGCCTGTCTGTTCCTCTTGGCTGCAGGGTAGACAAGACGCCTGACGGAAGACACTGGTGGGGACACACGCGTTCTTTGATTAACTTAAAAAATTATTAAGATTTACTCTCCATAAATGCAAATTTCACTAATCAACTAGTTAATAGAAGCATATTTTACTATTACTAATATATTGATTTTATAAACTGAGTAGTTATCACAGTAAATATTACTTTTATTTTATGTTGAAATAACTTTCAAAAATATTTCGTATTGAATCTTGTTGTGGATAAATTTATAACTAAAAGAGGAATTAAAGTGATTATACATTTAATCAATGTAACTTGTACTGATATTTTACTTGAGTGACAAAATTATGCCTGATAATTTTAACTTACTAGTATTTTAAACCTACTCTTAAAAAATTAGTTCCTAAAAATTGATTTTCACTAAACATAAAAGAGTTAAAATAACTGTATCTCCGTTAAGAGGCACTTTAGGATTTTTTTTCTATTACAAATTAGAGTTATTTTGAGCTCTCTTATACCCTCCTTAGCGGATACCTTGTATATACGTATTTTACTTGTCAATGCAAACCTTTTGATTCGTGGGGTATGCTAACATAATTTTTCCGGCATTATTTATTAGCGGATTCGAGCACCTAATCAGAATTTAATTAGAGTTAGTAATTTACCATAAATTTGGCTTATTACCGAAAACTCGAAAACCGAAAACACAATTATTGTCGACTGATTACGGGATGCACCAAGAGTGCAATGATATTTCTGTTTCAATAAACTGATTAAATAAACGTTTGGCAAAAACTGCGCTGTACAAAAATGTTTGTAACTTCGGTTTCTCTGTTTAAAAAAAAATAATATACAGTCCAAACGGTCGTTTTTTGTCGTTGCGTCATGGATAAACGATCAAGAGACAACGTAATTTACAACACCCCATCTTTATTTATTGTAGCGTTAAGAGTGAGTAAAAACATAATAGCCCGTCTCCGAGATTGCGCAATACGTCTCGAATTCAGTGCTAGACAGAGACAAGAGATATTTGGAGAGTTATTCATTGATGTCAAAGTTATCGTTTCGATCTGTCAACTTTAATTTATTTTGAAACGTTTTTGTGCCTTGAAATGGAATTTAATCCTATATAAACTGTTTTTATCAGAAGCATTTTTATCGTACTTTCCTGTGCCTCTTGATAGAAGAATGCAAACTTGGTACATGTATGATGGTGCTTCACCTCATTATAACCGTATAGTACGTCAACACTTAAAAAGCGTTTTTGGGCCTCGATGGATAGGTCGAGGTGGGCCTGTTTTATGGCCACCAAGGGCTCCAGACCTAAATCCCTTAGCCTTTTACCTCTGGGGCCACCTAAAAGAACTAGTTTATTTAACCCCAGTAAATACTAGAGAAGAACTAGTAGCGAAAATAACACAGCATTCTAAAAAAATATTTGAAGACTAAGAAAATGTATTGAAGTGCGTGGAACCCATATTGAGCATTTGCCAGAATAAAATTTAAACGTTTGCACTATTTTTGTATTTTAATAACATTATAAATTAATTAGGCTCCGATCAACCCTTTGAAAGGTTCTTGGACTTCTGGCGCGGTAAGTAATTATGAATAAATCGACGTTTAAGAACTTAGACTTTGTTTTGACTTTTTGAACCTCGAAATTTTGATTAGATTCATATGGTTTTAGTCACGTGGAAGTAATAACGCACCGGCACAGAGCGGCCGTTTTGACTGTGAGTAGTTTTTAACACATTGAGAAAACATCCCGATTTTTTGTCCGATGAAAAGAAAAAAAACAAGGCTGCAAACAGAATGGGAATAACGCCGACTAGTCAGTGTCAAACGTCACGGAATCCATTGTACTTTATCCCAAACTGATACGTTATTCATAAAAAAAACTGCACTATCTTTGACTTCAAACCCTTTTGGAAAATACTGCAATACAAAACGCGGCAACAAGAACATAGAAATAAAACAACCATAACGTAGAAACTACAAATGTCCTTATTAGGGGGATCTAGCGGAGAAGTATGTGGTAGAGAACGATACTCAATTTTGGAAGAAAGAAATTTCTCTCAACGCGAAACCAAACCAACATTTGCCGCATTAGCAATTAAACGTTGTATGTGAAGGTCAAATTAGATTTTATAGGAATTTATATATGTAGATATTTTGTTTTTTGATTAAAATAGGTGCATCTATATTTTTGCTTTTTTTAATAAATTGCAAAATAACATCTACGAGGTCAGGGATGAAAATCAATTAAATATTAGGGTAAATGCGGTTTAAATTATCGCAATCTGTTTTTAAATTGACAGTAGACTAATAGTCTCTTTTCGTAATTTCTTTCTACATCCAAAAAGTTTGACACAGTCAAAGGCAAAATTGTGACCCTAATCAAAATGGTGCCTAGTGCTGTTGTTTAGGGTTTATTTATATTGGTTATCTATGTTGGTATAGTCCCTTTTGTACATTTTGTGGGGTTTGTCCTATCTATACCTCTGAACAATTATGGCATGTGATCTCGTATATTTTTTTAAAATTTTTGGTCTTGTCTTTGATCTTTGAAAATAGTTGATTTTCAATGGTTTTTCTGTTATATAAGGCAATTTTTGAGTTCTCATTAGATAGTTCTTTCTTGTGTTTTTCAGACAATATAGGGTAATTTTAAATATTCTTTTTGTCGTCCTGTCGATGGTTGTTGTCCACTGCAGTATTCAACTGACGTTTTGAAGGTTGTTGAAAAGGTAACCTATTTATGATTCTGGCAGGATAACTGTTCTTTAACAGTTCTTGTTTTAGTATATTTAGATTTTTTCTAAACTAAACTGAACTAACCTGAATTGTTTTATAATGGATATATTTAAGTTTCGGTGGGGTGGATGTAAAGAATTATAGTTGAGGAGTCGATCTTTGTTAGTTGGTTTACTGTACAGGTCTGATAGTATTTTGTTGTCTTGTCTGATGATCAATAAATCCAAAAAAGACACCTTTTTTATGAATTTCTTTTTCTAAAGTGAATTATAGGTTTTCGTTTATATTATTGAAAATATCTAGGATTGCTTGTTTGTCTTTTTTTACAAGTTATTTTGTGATCGGTGAAGTGCCTTTCATTTGTTTAACGACACCCCGATGAAGTTTCTGAGGGATATTATACCAAACATTACTCTACTAATGTTTAATTGAAGTCCTGGTTTTCTAGTTCATAAAAAAAGGACTTGTCTAGATCTACAGGGTGTTAATTAATAAGTTTCCGTTATTTTACAGTACGATTCCTCACTTATTTATAAGGTGAAAAGTTCATATAAGCATGGGTCCGCAAGCCATTCATTTTTGAGATACAGGGTGTTAAAAATTTTATTTTTGTTTTGGTTTTTCGTAAATAGTTTTTGAAACAATGTCTATATATTTGGACGAAAATTGGTATTTAGGAGTTTTTTGAAATGCGAATTTCGAATTTGATGTTAGTATGACTCCCACTTGTAGAGGGCGCCACCTACGTGTATTTTTACTCGTTTGGGGAGTCATACCTTTTTTATATGTGATTGCATTACATTTTTAAGCAAAAAATCATTTTTACATGAAAAAGG
The DNA here is from genome assembly GCA_963920685.1 of Polydrusus tereticollis. Taxonomy (NCBI): domain Eukaryota; kingdom Metazoa; phylum Arthropoda; class Insecta; order Coleoptera; family Curculionidae; genus Polydrusus; species Polydrusus tereticollis. Next base: position 76,623,658 of record OY987334.1, read on the forward strand.
CATACTCGCTACGAGCAATCGTTCTCGAGAAAAAGAATAATAAACAAAGAGATGGCATTTATTTGCATATCGCTATGCCTATATCAGAGTTTAATAAAATAGCATTAATCTCCTAAACAAAGCCGAAATCAAAAAATTATGAAAATGTACTTTGCATGTAGCCAACAAACTCGTTACATAACAGCGTTATCAAAAGAGAAAACGGCAGTGGCGTACATATTCTTTGTTAAAAACTGTAACACCCTGTATCTCAAAAATGAAGGGCTTGCGGACCCAAGCTTAATATGAACTTTTTACCTTATAAATAACTGAGGAATCGGAGACTTATTAGATAACACCCTGTTAAATAAAAATAAAAATTAAGAAATAAGATATTAAAAAATGAATTTCAATCTAGCCTACATTGGTGATGCATAATTTATAGTTTTTGTATATCCAATTAATCGTTTCTATACTAATTGTTTGTGAATATATTAAGTTTCCATTATTTTTGTAGTTCCAAAGTTAAAAAATAAATCCAGGTGACAATCCTGTCTTTTATTTTTTGTAACCCTCAGGAAGGTCGAAATCTAACTACCAAAACCTGGCAAAAATTAAATTACATTAGTATTAAAAAATTAATTCAAAGCTCAATAATTTCTCTACTCCCGAAAAACACACCTGGACGTTACTTCCCTCTTTAAAAAGAAATTCTAAATCTATTACCGGCATTATCGGACGGTAATATACCGCTGTAGCTCTCCAAACACATAAAAGAACAACCAAAAGAGACACAAAAACGACGCATATTACAACGCTTTCAACAATAACTGTTTGAAGTTGGGAAACTTAAGAGAAAATATAGATAGGGAAGTGCAGAAAAGTTTTTAAATAATTTTTCCAGTCTCCCAGCTGAGAGCTGTTGCAAAAGTTTCCGCCGGTTTTAAATCGGATGAATGCTGTACGTAGTGGAATTTAGTCTCGACTAGATACTAAAACAAGAAATGCGAAATGTATGTTGAGTTGTTTAAGCGTAACTAACTATTCAAACAAAGATGTGGGAAGTTAAAAATATATGCTTGGCGGGCGAAGCCCGGGAGACAAGACCGTCGATAAATATTTTATTATTTTTCCCAATAAACGTGGAGAAATCGTTTCAAATGTCCAATCTGTATCTACGGTCCTTTGCGCTTCAAAATCACGGCCACATTTTTTCAATGTCTCAGTTTTTACCAAGTCGATTTTTCAAGATATTGGAAAAGTTGGAAAATAAAAGTTTTGATTGGATAATGAAAGTTTTTTTAACTTTTTATGTGAAAGCCCCAATTTTGATGCTCTAGATCAAGTATTATCTGCTCTGGTTTTGATTCTCGAAAACCTCATTATATTATAGAAATAAATTTAACAGAAAGAATATGTTTTACGACTATATTAAAGTTCTAAGTAATAGAAAACTTTTCCCGTGCTAAATTTTCAAGCCTTCGATGGATGACAGCTTTCCTATTAAGCATTCGCAAAATCTCCGTAATGTGCTAATGTGCATTATGCAACAGCCTGTAATTAAAAGTTGCCATTCCTGAAAGTCCTTATCTTAAGACAACACTCCTGAACTATCAATCACGGTATCAGGTGTGGAGTTAGTTTAATCGATCACTAAGTTTACACCGGCCAATTAAGAACGCTTAATTACCGTGACCTGTTGAGGACGTTTACCCAGCAAAAACGATTAAAAATATAGACCTGAAATGTAAGCGCCCATTTTCATCGATTCTCCCCTGCTTACACGTCGGCGTGTGTGCGTTCCCCGGATTCCGGAATGTCGTTTTGCGGGGAATTTAAAGGGAATAGAGTGATTGAAGTTTAATTTAGGTTTGCGAAAATAGTTTTTGGGGTTTTGTGTGACAGCCCAGAAACGGTAATTCGTAACGTGAAGCGTAATTTGGATGTGGCGCGTTTCGAGTTTCGTTTTTCTATTATACGAGGTGTAAATTTATTGAATTCTTGTTCCAAATATACCATTCTGTTGGAGAAAGGTTCAGTTGTCTAGTTCGAGTATAATCTCCAAAGATTCAAGACCAACGTGAATCGTTTCCTGCTCACACGCACCGCTCCTAGAGCGCCATAAAGGATTTATCCTGTAGTGCTGTGCCTTATCATAAAAAAAAAAGTTGCTTAATTAAATAGCAAAAAACAGTATCAGTTAAAGTAGAGACAGCACGGCAACGCCGCCGTTTACAATCTTTTAATGTATCTACGTGCATCGAGGCAAAAAATCCGCATATAAACAAGACAAGACAGTTGAGTTCTAAAACATATAACCAATAACAATTTCCTAGAATATACGCCGTCTACAACACCCAGACTAAATTCCGAGAATCTGCCGAAGTAAAGCAAGCATCTAGCGTCGCTGAAGGCGGAATAAGCCTTCGTCACTGAGCGCAGGGTTTGAAACAGCATGACAGAATGTTACTGTGTACGAGAAAGACGGATGATATATCGCAAGTAAGACTTGACGTGTTTTGGCTTTTCGGGCCGACAGGAGAGATAGATCTGTATCAGTGGTCGTGGGAAGCAGACGGTTTCCCTCGCGCGGGTTACGCGAGGTTTTAGTTGTTTATGGCACTCAAGCCAAGTAATTAAGTTGGTCAGTTTGCGGTGTTATCCCGAAGATATACTAATGTGATTAGTATATCCAGACTTAAGTAGAGTTCCGTATCACGCCTAGCAGAAAGCACACGGTCTCCTCGCGGCATTTTGCGTGGGTTTAGTTGATTTTATGGTATTTAAGCCATGAAATAGTTTGGAAAATTCGCGGTATTGTATCCTGAAGGTGTAACTAATGTGATTATTACACCCAACTCAAGTTCCGTTTATCTGTTGAAATAACGTGGTCAATTCGCAATGAATGCTTAAAGGTATAATAACGTAGTTGTGGGGACACTTACACAGTATACGGTAACCGTCCAAATGACTTAGAATCTTTAAAAGTCAGAATTAGTGCTAAATTCGGATCATTCCACGGGACTTCCTTTTAAACATTGTAGACGGGTTCAGGGATCGACTGGCGCTCAGGTTAGCAGACAATGATGGTCATTTTGAACACCTGATCCACTGAAAAGGTTTCACTTGTTTATTATTCCGATGTTAAGTTGTTCAATTTTCTAGGCTATTTATTTTGTTATTATAAAGTTTCTTTTTTAAACAAATAAAAATTTTAAGTAAAAAAAAATTTCCCAGTGGAATTCAAATATAGTTGGTCTTTATGGCAACCAAACCAGAAATGACAAAAAAATTCATGCAGCTAGAAATGTGGGGAATAATTTACTGAACAACTTTCATAAAGGTCACATTTTCGTATACGAGGTAATTGAAAAGTTACAGGCATTATGCGCGACTTTTTTGTCACTCTATATAAGTTGTATTTAAAAATTTATAATATTTAGTTTTTTTTTTCATTCCATTAAGTTAATATAAACACATCATACGAGTATAATTACTTTAATTTCCTTAGTCCGACCCTTTACTGCATCTTTATACTTTACATATTTATTGTCCACACAATCGGTGATCGACCCTTTCGTTTTATTACAGTTAAAAGGTCAAAACCATTTATTGAGAAAAGAACTATAACTGTAACTGCAAGATAACGTATTGATGGTGTCTAAGGGTACCATACCAAAACACGGCATTAACAAATTTGAGTCCAATACATTGTCGGGAAAATGTTTAATATTACGCAGCTGGAAATACTTCGAAAGAAGGACTTATCTCGGTGTATTTAATTATAAACGTGTATACACAACATAATACAACGTATTCTTGAGGGCCCCCTTGAGAGTAGGCAATCTACCGTACAATCTCGAGTTTCCCGCCAACTTGATGTGGTTTTTAATAATGCACGGTGTCCCTGTATGCCCTAAGTTTCACCGCACTAACCTAGCGAATTCAGAAAACTAGGTTGGTCTCCAGTTTAGGGTTGTTTGCATTTCATATTCGAAATTTTTAGATATTTTCTTGTTCTCTTAAGAACAGAAACTTTGTTTTAAAAAAGGAAGCGTGCTATGTGCCAGGAATGTTTCTGCGAAGGTTAAAATACGTGGCATATATATCTCGCCAACAAGGCAATATAGTGTCACTAAGAAATTCTCAACCCCCATGCGCTCCCGTCCCGGATTTTGTCTAGGAAGTTTTTACCTTGTCGGGAAAAATGTCTAGGGGAAACGGAGTAAAATGAACGTTCGCTAAATTTTTAAAGTTTTTTCCGTTTCTTTAATACATGAAGTGTATATGCGGGGGTCCTCTAAAGGGCCGTGAGTAATCACAAGATTGATGGCACACTGTACACATCCTATTTTCTCCGAACTTGCCCTTACACAATAAATTATCCGGAAAACGTCCCTTGTCAACACTTAAATTTTGTCGCACGCGTTTTTATTTCCCCGAAACTAATAAAATATTTAAAAAAGTTATCTTATTATTCCTGGGGGTGGCCAGATGAAATAACGGATAAAACAGACAAAGGAAAGAGGGACAAGAACAAAAATTTGGTTTTAATAAAAAAGCATTCACACTTTAGATCGCATTAGATTAAAACAGACAGATATACAGTGAGTCTCAGAAGTAATGTCTAAATTAAATGTATACAGGGTAGCCCAAAAATAAGTTACGATCATCAATTTCATTTCTTCAAATGAAAACATCTATTTTTTTTATTTCATTTTTGAATTTTGCATCGAATTCTAAGTATGTTTCGTGTACCATGCCTGAATTCAAGAATTATCAAGAAATTTACGATCGAACATATTAATAAATAAGACCTGTTCATTAAAAAGAAACAGAACAACAACAAGAAAGGCAAAACGTCGAGCTGTTCATTTTCATCTTAAGCAGGACGATCAATCTTTTTGCAGAAAACTGCGGAATTCCTTTCTTAGGATTAAAAATGGCCACTAATGGTTTATTTTCCGTAAATAAAATAAATTCTCTATTATATTAGTATTGATTGACCTTGCACAGTAATGCACAGTCCAAAAATAATACTTAATCCCTCTCTGTCAATCTGACTATAATTTTATTCGGCACTTGTTAATGTTCGACTGACTTACTTTCCTCTGACTGGAATTTTTATAAAAATAAACAATCTGCAAATACACTGCAATAACTTTTTAGACCATTTACGTGTATGTTTTTGTATTGCAGTTCTAGGACAATCGAGACCAGTTCAATAAAAAATAACTTTTTGTGGAATAGAACCCTTTCTTTTTAAAACTTGGTTTATTATATTGGGGATATAGACAGTAAAATGCAATTTAGCCAAACGTGCAGAGTACATACCCCTTGCACTACGTAAACAGATTATTGGTTACAGCTGGTTAAACATGGCGTCCTAATGCGTAATACAATAACAAATTCCCCTAATCCTTTCCATATGCGACAATAGCACGAGCGTACTTTATTCTGACAATTCGATAATAAAAGAACTCTTCATTATACTTACTCCCTGTTTTCTGGTACCTATATCAGGCGAGGAGCTGTGGAATTGTCTGCTCCTTATCCGATTTGACACCCTTTGATTTTTTTAGTAAGATAGCATATATACCTCTAATTGCATATGTTCATAAGCAAACAAACTGCGATGATTTTTTTTCGCAGTATTACCTGAAAAACTTAAACGTCCTCCCGCCACACCGCTGGAAATCCAATTTCTGGAGGCTTTCGGCATTTATGAATTCGAGAGATGCGGCTTACGGAACGCAGGATAAGCCGGGCGTATTACGTCGAGTGAGATGAGGCGAATCTCGTTTATTAAAATTGCAAATCCCTCAACAAGATGTTAAAAGGCAGGTTAATAAACCGGGGTTGTGATGAATCGTTGCGAAGGAGATGGAGGAGGAGAAATTCGAAATAACAATTAGGGGTTGGATTTTGGATTTGCTTGTGAAATGTCGCGAATCAGACAGAGCTAAATATTTCGAATATTGGAGTACGCAGGGAGAAATCCTTTCCATATTGAAAAAATGAAATTTACACCTAGAATTATGGTGCATAGCCATAGTGGACTCCCAATTACCATCAAACTTTAGCTTTACTTAATTGCTCTAATATAAAATTAAAATTTCCATAAAAATTTTACAAAAAGTTTCCTTTCTCCTCCAATAACGTTTCCCCCAATATAACTCTTAATTTTATTTCCAAAAACTTCACATGATTCAAAATGTTTCTTACTTTCTATACCTACGTGGTATACCGTAAATAAGACCAAAATGTTAAAGTGCAAAGAGTTCAAAATAAAATTATAAAAGTAATTGTGGGGGCACCAACGTACATGATGAACAATGCATTGCATCTAGACCTAATAATTGACACACTCAAACAATTTACAGGCAAAATAATAACAAAATACTACAGCAGAACAGACAATTCATCAAATAGATTAATTAGAGAATCTCACATTCTCTCACACGAAAACGCAAAACACAAATACCCAAGAAATTGGCTCCCTCCTTAACAGATTTGAACTCAATTTCTAAATTTATTCAAACAAAATATTTTTAAAATTCATAAATATACAAAGATCATAAATCTTGATGACGGTTATAAAATAAACACAAATAAATAAAATAATTCACACAAAAACATTTAACCAAGTAATCGAGAAGAAATGCTTGCAACTAGAAATAATTAAAGGAAGAGGATTTCAACTTAGAAACTACCATTACTGTGTAATTAAGTTTGAAATCCATAGGTATTTTTTTACATGCAATAAAGTGGTTTTATTTTTTTTTCTCGAAAACGAATTAAGGAACGAAAACAATTCAAAGAACAAAAAAGTTGTATAATTAGTTGGTAAATCCGAAAAAAAATGTCAAAATTAGATAAAAGTCAGTGGCGTACATTTTCTTGTCAATAATATTTGTTAAGGTGCTTCCCGGGACGGCACTGGCTTTAATAAATTTAATCTAGTTAGGGCCAATTAAGCCCCTTATCATTGTGAATAACGGTACCAAATTTTAATACAGTCGGGAAAAGAATATATAAAGAAATTAAAAGGAACTCATTTTTTTTAAAAAAATTTAACACCTTCTAATTACTCCCTTAAGTTACGTACCGTACGTCTGAAACACCTTGTAAATTCCTCACTTTTATAAGTTGTACTCATTAATTTGAGACATCTATATATTTTTTAATCGACTTGATATTGGGTAAGTCTCACTTTTATTTTCATATTTTCTTTACTGGTATTTTTCTAACAATGTACTATCATTTCTAGTATCCTCTAAGGATGAACCTTTAAGCATTCGAAACATGTAAGACACTAAAAAAAAGTTCATATACTGTGGACGAAGCCCGGATTGTTTTATTTACATTAATTATATATATATAAGATATTGGTGTTCTGTTGTAACAGAATATTTCCAAAAATTTGTTTCTTTGGCACAAATATCTGTCGTCACTAATGCAGTAACTTTATTTTTTTGATCCAAACTACATCTTTTTTTTGCTGTCGCAGACCATAAAGAATTTTCTTATCTAATCGATTATTGCATTGATATTGGAACATTTGAATCGACACATAAGCTGAACCCAGTCAAAACGAGGTCAAATTTAAGTTGTTTGAACCATAGACATCGTAACTATATGATTTGAACTATCGACTTTGTAATAGTATGGCCATGTCAAATAGTACTGATTCCCCAAAGGCGGTGTCGCCAGGTTTACAACAAAATTAAGGTAGGTATGTTTTATAAATAAATTCATCATAAACCACCTGCTACTTATCCGATTATATCTTTTATGAATGATGATATAGTCTTATCTTTAAATAATGCGAAGTAATAAATCAATCAAAACCGTCTTCTCCATGAGCGTACAAGATTTTTCCGCATGTATAGATTTAAATAGGCCTGAATTTTTAAATTTGGGGAGAATTAGTAGAAGTATCGACATTAAATTCAAGTTTTGTCGTCAAATATATATTTTAATATTATATTTTTTAAGCTTAAAAGTATGTACAGCCGTACCATTTACCTGGAATTTTAGAAAGCAATTTTATCAAAACTGATTAGAGTCTAGGTACTTATTCCGTGTCTACTCTAGTCGCTTTAGTCCTTTTTTTGTACCTAATGCTGGTTATCTGTTTGCTAATTATGTGATTATTATGCCTGTATGGGTGCCTCTATTGGAATAATACATCTATTTACACCTACCTTAGGTGATTGTTTCCCAGCGAAACTAGTCAAAGTGTGAAGTGTCAGTGTTTCTTAATTAAACATGGAGAATTTTCAACAATTGCCTAAACGCCCTAGAGTCAGTCCATGTACAGTAAATGATAAGAAATTAATTCTTAACTGTTACGATTCTATTAAAAGTAAGAATGCGGATTTGAGAGTTGACAAGAGTGCAATTTACAGCAGATATGCGTCTTCTTCTTATTGCGCCGTCTCCTTCCGAAGGTTGGCGATCCAAATGGCAATTATAGTTTTGGAAGCTGTAGCCCGAAAGATTTCTGTAGATGAGCGGTCAAACCATCTCCTGAGGTCCTCTAGCCATGAGTTCTGGCGTTTTCCAACTGATCTTCTACTCTGTACTTTACCCTCTATTACAAGTCTAAGTAACTCGTATCTTTCACCTCTCATCACATGACCCAGGTATTGCATTTTCCTTTCTTTGATGGAGTTTAGCAATTATTTTTGTTTATTCATGGGTTGGAGTACTTAGTCCTTGGTGACCCTTTGTATCCACGGAATTCGTAACATCCGTCTGTATACGTACATTTCAAAGGCCTCTATTATTTTTTCTGTTTGTGGGTCCATTCTCCAACTCTCGCTTTTTGCTATTACAACGATATCATTGGCGTATCTAATATTGTTGATTATTATCCCGTTGATTTTGATTCCGCCTTGGACTTCTTCTAGTGCTTCTCTAAATATATACTGCGACTGTTGCTGTTTAGTTCCAATAGAGTCCTGATATCACTCGTAAGTCCTGTTCGTCAACCTCGGTTGTTCTCTGAATTTCGATCATCTTTTGATGGTTAACGCAGATATGCTTAACGTTGAGAAAGCAACAATATATAAACTTTTAAAAAAGGAAAAAAGTGTTGGCGTCAAACCTCCAAAAACTTCTCCAGGAAGACCAAAATTTGAGCGTTTTAATGCAGAGAATAAAGCGAGAAGTTCATAGTTTCTCTTTAAAAAAAGAAATTCCCGCGCTGGACAAAATTTTGCCCTCAATTCGAGAAGACCAGGACTATTCATTTATGTGTAGAAGTACGCTTTGGAAATTATAAAAAAAAAATGAGTTTTCGATGGAAAAAACATAATGGCAATCGTTTTTATTGTTTTTGTTGGAGAAGGAATTACTTAAAAAGCATCTGAAAAGTCAGAGATGAAAATAAAAGAAATACTTTACCTAGACGAAACATGGCTAAATGAAGCCATACTGTGACTAAATTTTGACAAAATGAAAATATTAAAAGTTCAAGGCAAGCTTTTTTGGAAAGATTGTCTACAGGATTAAGACCGCCATCTGGAAAAGGACATCGACTTATAACCCATATTAGAAGTTCTGAAGGCTTTGTTAAAGGTGGTCTACTGATTTGATATAAGAAGAAGCCAAAATGTGGCAGGCAGATATAATAATCAAAGAAATTTAATTGTTGAACTACAAAGTAATATTCGATATTTGAAAATGTTTTGTTTGTAAGGTTCTGTATTATATCTTGTTTTTATAATTATATTATGTAAAATAGTACCACCCATTGTTATTTATTAGTTAATACGATTTTTAAAATGTTTTCAATTTATGTTTTAAATACCTACGAATATAATATAATAAAATTTTAGGAGAATAGGCATGTTTAAGATTTTTAATTTAAAAACTTCCACAATACACGCTCCTGGCTAAGGGATTTTCCCAATAACAATGGTAAATCCTCAAATATAACAAGAGCTTGCAATAAATTCAAGGTGGACCTACCAAAAGAATGATAAAAATAGCTTGCGATAAATTCAGGGTGGACCTACCAAAAGAATGATCATTATTTGGATGTTTTAATGTAAACACAACAGATTTTAAGGGATGGCGTTTAAATTGTTCTTGACACCCCGGTATGCGTTTTGCATATTTAAGAGCATTTATAACTTTATCGAAGGAAGTCATTAAAACATTTTTTTTATCTTAGCTGATACATCAAAATGAGAAACATGACGGAGAGTGGCAACAGCGCAAGGCATTAGGTACTGTAATTTGTGACGTAATAAAACGGTTTACGACGAATTCGTTGGTGAACTCGTGAAGTGGTGCCGTCCTGCCGTCATATCGACTCGAGGCAGGCAGGTGACATGTGTTTGTGTGTATTATTGTGTTACGTTGCTTATTCTGAAACAATAGAATAACTTTAATTAAACTTAAAAAAATTCATATTGAATTAATGGAAGGAAGCTCATTTCAAAATATAGAATAACGATGTTACGATTCTCTGAGTATTTATTTATCAATTTACAATTTATTCAGCACACTTTTGCTGCTAAATATAGTCGAACTATTAACAAACAAATCTAGCCTAGACTTTACTAAATAAAAACAATTAACTCTGGGTCGAGCGTCAAAGTCCGCGTGTACATAGTGACCAAAAAAATGTTCGAGAGAATTTAAAGAAAATATAGTTTTACTTAATTAATGGGATTTAAAGGAAAATCTCAAAAAAAAAAGGTGATACACAGCGGTAGTCAAGAGAAACTATGATGGTTGACGAAAAGAAAGTTAACGAAGATGTTGAACTAATTGGACATGTTGGAATTTTGGAAAAAACTGAAGTTGACGATTTGCCATGGAGAGATTCTTTGAAGCAGGTAAGACCCTGTTTTAGTTCATACTATTTTAACCATTTAATTTACCGAGTACTGGATCTCCCTGTATATAGAACGTCAAATTGACATAGCTTTTCCAGCAACTGTTCCCTATACATCGAAATCGCACATAAATATTTGTTTCATATTATACAGGGTGTCCGGAAAATACGTGTACAACGTTTGACGACAGACTCCTGACGTCAAAATAGGTCGCTTTAAGCCGACTTAGTTATATTCAAAATTGTCTCGTTTAGCCGGTAAAGGGCGTCAAAAATTTGTTAATATATTGGTTTTTCCTAAATTACGTGAAAACCTGCTAATCGATTTTAATGATTTTTAGTATGTAGATTAATACTATAAAATGACGTTTTCTAGTAGTATAGTCACCGGCTGTAAATAAGTGGAAGTGTTATAAAAGTGATATAATACGTCAACATTTCTCCTGATTTTTTATATCAACGGTGTTATGACAACCCAGATACTTTGTCGAGTGACTGGATGTATTTGGAAGCTATTTTACGTCTTCAATATTTTTCGTTGGATGAGCTGTTTTGCTAGAAAGAAAATATTTACAATTACCTGCATACATCAATTATTAATATAAGTAATAAAATTAAAATTAAATTACCTGTAACAATAATTTTTTTAGTGACCTTGTTGCTATGGCATTTAATATATTGACAATTATTGATAAATTGTCACCAGTCTATGAAATTGACTAAAGTATACGATCAACATTCTTGAATTACAAGTTCATTTTACGATTAAACATGGAAAATTATACGAACTCTGAGAAGGTTGACTTGCTCCTGGTATACGGGTTGTGTCAAGGAAATAAGCGTCAGAGTGTTAGGGTTTACATGGAGAGATTTCCTAACCGTCGAATACCAAACCACCAAACATTTGCCAATATCGAGCGTCATCTTCGGGAAACGGGCAGCTTTGAGAAAAAAATTGAAGGGAGGGGTCGTATGCGAACAACTCGAACTGTGAAAACAGAAGGGAACATTCTGGAAAAAATTGAAGAAGAACCAAGTACCAGTACCGTTGCTTAGAACGTGAGTTACATGTTCCCAAAACGATTGTCAATGAGGTTTCACAAGAACAGTGGTTACATCCATATCACGCGCAAAAAGTCCAGGAGTTTTTACCGACTGATCCCCCCATGCGGCTTACATTTTGTCAATTTATTAGAAACAGAAGAATCCGTGATCCAAATTTTAGTAGGAAAATATTGTTTACTGACGAGGCGTGCCTTACCCTTACAAGATCTAGAATAACCAATCTGCACAACGGCCATATTTATTCCGATGAAATCCACATGCCATTAAAGTTGCACATCATCAGCATCAATTTAAATTAAATATTTAGGCAGGTATTATTGATCGCTACCTTATTGGTCCTATTGTTATTCCAGACAGGTTAGATGGAAATATTTATTTAAATTTTTTGCAAGACACATTACCAATTGTTCTGGAAAATTTGCCCCTTTTACTTCGGAGGGAAATGTGGTATATGCATGATGGTGCCCCGCCCCATTTTTCCGTTGCCGTTCGGCAATACTTAGCCCATCAATATCCCAACCGATGGATTGAAAGGGGCAATGATGCACCAGTAAAATGGCCACCACGTTCTCCGGAGTTAATGTGTGACTACTTTTTGTGGGGCGTTATTAAAACAGAAGTTTACAAAACTCGGGTAAACACACGCCATGATTTATTGACGCGGATTTTAAATGCAGGCAACTATTTTAATAACCCCGAGACATTAAATAGGGTCCAATATAATTTTTTAAAGAGTGTTAATAAGTGTATTCAGCAAGATGGGGGTCATATTACACATTTACTTAAGTAATATTTTGGTTTTACTTAGTTTCTTACAATATTTTTAATACATACTTCCAACTTTGTTGTACTTTGTTTTATTATTGCTGTTAATAATTGATGTATGCAGGTAATTGTAAATATTTTTTTCTGGCAAAACAGCTCATCCAACGAAAAATATTAAAGAGGTAAAATAGCTTCCAAATACATCCAGTCACCCGACAAAAAGATCTGGGTTGTAATAACGCCGTTGATATAAAAAGTCAGGAGAAATGTTGACGTACTATATCACTATTATAACACTTTCACTTATTTACAGCCGGTGACTATACTACTAGAAACGTCATTTTATAGTATTAGTCTACATACTAAAAATCATTAAATTCGCCCTTTACCGGCTAAACGAGACAATTTTGGATATAACAAGTCGGCTTGGATCGACCTATTTTGACGCCAGGAGTCTGTCATCAAACGTTGTACACGTATTTTCCGGACACCCTGTATAATAACACCATTATAATATTAGAAAAATATTCATAAAGCCCTAGTCCGTACCATTTTTCAATTGGCTCATTAGACCCTTTTATAATGACAGATAATTTAATTGGGCTGCATTTTAAAACAGAAAGATAACCTAAAAGGGATTGTTTATAGCATAAAACTTATTCTCTTACTCAGTCTTCTTTTGAGTTTGGAATTGATTGGTTCTTGCAAAATTTCTCTTGACAAGTTTTGTTATATAAGTCACAAAACAGACTACTTTTTGATAATGTGAAAAAAGCCTATTTTATGTGTTTTAATTGGAGCCCAAGATAGTCACTGGGCTCCCCATGTGTGCTGTATCAGCTGTAGCTTGTCATTGGTGCAGTGGATGAAAGGGAAGAGAAAAAGTATGCATTTTGCAGTTTCTTCAATGGTGTGGCAAGAACTCATCAATCATTTTGATAATTGCTAATTTTGCATGACAATAACTGAAGGTTATTCCATAAAAGAATTAGCTATTCCTTTAAAATAAAAAAAAAATATATGTAAGTTAAATATCTTTTATTACAGTTAAAATAGATACATTTGATTTACATTGAAATAAGAATTTCTCTAAATAATCTATATTACAATTAAATTACATTTTATTTGCGTCAAACAAATAAATATTCATGTGAAATAAAAATTTATTCCAGTTGAACAACTTTGATTGCGTCAGCTTAAACGATTTTGGTGTGTTTAAATTGCATGAACTTTTAACAAGCATAGTTGTTAGAAGTATAGGTAACTAAAACAAGAAAAAATATGATAGCAACAATATAATACGACAAAAATTCCACAATTTTCAGAATTTTGGCAACGCAACTTCACACACGAAAAATCACTAATTACATGAAATTCGACTTACCCTGAAACACAGGCCATTAATGGTCTAAATCCCGTTCTTTTAGTAACTGTTCTATACTATCTTCACTCTTCCCCACTACAAAACAGGATAAATAAGAATATTTTAGTTTTGTTCTACTCGACGACGCCGACGCGACGCTTCATCTTCGGTAAGCGGTCGTGGCAGTGGAGGGGTCTAAGATCTAATGCTAATATTTACGTATTTGATATTACTTGTTACTTAAATTTAATATTTATTTGTTTAATTTTAACGTTGATTTATTTCAATAAAATCAAATACACTTTATTGATTTTATATAACCCGTTCACTTATATTTAAATAAATAATTATTCATTTTTATTCAATTTTTAAAAATCGTAAACACCTAGAACAATTCAAACAAGCCAAATTCTTTGACTGAATAGAAATATGTCTGTTTGAAAAAATATTATTTAATTGAAATAAATATTTATTGGAATATTTTTCCCTTTCTTTTTTTAGTGCGCATTTTTAATGGAGCATTTTAAAAATACTTTAGTTACATGACGTATCGTTAACGTCAATAAAGTTATATCAGATTCACGTCATGTATTAGTGCCCTGACCTCAACGATACGAAGAAGTCACCTTGTCGCGACGTCAGAGTAACGAAATTTAAATTGTTACTGTTACAGATACTTGCAGCATGCATTGCGCATTCCCTAGTAATCCAGGTGGGTATCAACATGTCATTCAGCGCAGTCCTATTGCCACAACTGCGAGAAAGTGACAGTCATATACATATAAATCTATCACAAGGCTCCTGGATAGGTACGTCCGTAGAATTGAACAGAAAGCTCATCTAATTTACATTTTAAAAGTTTTCAAGGGATGCCAACTTTCTGTAATACACATCGCTAAGATTGTAAGAAAGTTAGCATCCATTGAGGATTTGAAAAATTAACAAGGAATAAGCTTCTTTGCTTACCTACCAATAAATATCGAACTAAGCTGAAATAACCTAAACTGTTATTAATTTGTAGCTAGCATAGTTACAGTCGCATCACCTCTTGGCGCGCTTACCATTGGTCCTCTGATGGACAAATTTGGACGCAAGAAAATGTGCATGCTTACCACCTTGCCATTTTTATTATCCTGGACATTCCACAATTTTGCCACTAGTGTATGGCATATTTACATCGCACGAATTATAGCTGGATTTGGAACTGGTTAGTAACCAGTTTTACTTTTTTTTTCAGTTCGTAAATAAAAGTTTGTATTTTTGTTACCTCCTGTACAAATTATTTCAATTGTTTCTCTGGCACTAGCTGACTTAATTTTAAAACTTTTTTGTATCTTTTAAGATCTTCGCCAGACATACAGTTTGTCTTCAAAAAAATTATTTACGATA
This sequence comes from Polydrusus tereticollis, assembly GCA_963920685.1. Lineage (NCBI taxonomy): Eukaryota > Metazoa > Arthropoda > Insecta > Coleoptera > Curculionidae > Polydrusus > Polydrusus tereticollis. Next base: position 76,639,071 of record OY987334.1, read on the forward strand.
CCTTGCAATTCATCATTGTTGTTTATTTGGAACGAAAAAACATGAAAAAATTCTTAATTCAAATAACTACCAACTAATTAAATTCATATAACAAATGTTCGAAATGTTCACCGTGTTCCTGAATACATAAATTAATTCTTTTCAAAAAATTAAACTGTACTTTGTGCATCGATCGGGCTTGTTTTTATAATAATCTGCAGCATTCATAATTCTTTGCAATAACTCAGCTAACTAACGCGATATATCTAATAGTTTATGAGATATCCCAATGTTTTAACCACATCAACCAAATGTCTCTGGAACTGCTTGACCGATTTGGAAGATTGTTTCGTGTGCACTTATCAGAGCATTTATATTTTTAGGATTAAGTACTGTGGGAATTGTTTACGTGAGCGAAATATCACACCCGAGATACAGACCGATGCTGCTTACGTTTAACAGCGTATTTGTTACCTTGGGAATACTTGTTACATGCATATTAGGTAAGGAAACTACAGGACTTTGGAAATGTGCCCCATTCATAAAACAGCTGGTTTTAGCTCTGTACCTAACCAATTAGGCAGAATCAAGCTTTAATTATTCCTTATACCATACAAGAAGTATAATATACAGTGTGTATTAGCCAAATGAATAAATTCGATAATAAATACATGGGGGCGTGTCCGAAAAAACGTTCGGACACGTCGATCAGTATTTCTAGTTGCGCATTTTTTTTAATAATAACTTTTTATACAGGGTGTGTCATGTAACAGTGGCCAATACTAACTTTTTTATTTTAAATGCAACACCCTGTATAATATTCAATTTTTGGATTCTTCAGAAATTTTAGACATATTTAATGTACAATATCCTATACCTATCTTCAACTGTTTCGGAAATATTGAGTGAACGTCTTGGCAACATCCTAATCTTAAATAGAAATTTCTTCTAACGTTACTGAACATCTCAGGCGTGACCGATCTAATTGCAAGCGTTATTCGTTTTTTTAAGTCAGCTAAGTCGAGGGGTTTAGTTTTGTATACGATATTTTTGACATAACCCCATAAGAAGAAGTCTAATGGCGTCAGATCAGGGGATCGTGCTGGCCATTCCATCGATCCACGCCTCCCTATCCACCGATTTGGAAATACTCGGTTGAGGTACTGACGGACATTGATTTGGTAATGGAGCGGTGCTCCATCTTGCTGAAACCATAACATATTCGCTGGAAGTTCTGGGTTTTTATTTGTTTTTATTTATTCCATTTGGCTGATACACACTGTATAATATGGTCGACTCTATTGCTGATAATAAACTTAACTAGTGCCGAACTGCTTTTTGGAACAAACCTTTAAATAATATACAGTGTGTTATTTAAGTACGTTATTTAACTTTATTATATTTATTAGACAAAAAGTTTATATAAACATAGGTCTGGTAATGCTTCGTTGTCAAGATATAGGGTGTCAAATTAAAAAAAAAAAATCGTTCTTTCGTAAATACCTTAATAATCCTTTAGCCGATTTTGTTGAAATTTGGCAGTGTCATTTAGAGTCGTAAAGGACTAACTTGGCCCTAACTAGATTAAAATAAGTCCAGTGGCGTCTCGGAAGGCACCATAACTAAGATTTTTGACTAAAACATGTACGCTACTGATTTTTGTGCAATTTTTGTATTTTTTTCGCATTAGGCAACTAAAACTGTAACTACATTTAGCATTTTTTTCGTATTTTGCTTCGTAAAAACATAGAATCACTTTATTGCATGTCCCTGAGACAGCATAATAAAAAAATGTTTCTTACAGGGTGTTGAAATATTTTTAAAAGAATCCTAAGTAACAAGAAGACGCAAACTAATATGACGTTTAATGTTGGTGACACTTTTTATTGAATACAAATGAATCTTTTAAGCTAAAAATTGTTTGTCTCATTTTGCCAGTGGCGAGCACAGTGGTAACGCCGCAAATTAAAAAAAACAAACCAACAAGGAAAACGCTTTATTAAAACCACACTCAAACAAATGGTACACTATTTTTTTTAGTAAGAAAACATTTAACAATAAGTAACACGAAAGTTACAATAGTTGCTGAAAATGTCCTCTTTCAACTTCGATGCAAGCGTTACCTCGTCTTAACATCGATTGCTAAACACGTTGAAATATTCCCGGCGTATGTCTTATCTGATCACATGAGACCGGTATCCGTTGAACTAATTATTTTTCCGTGTTGAGTGAAGTTTTATAAACGAGGCACTTTAAGTGCCCCCAAAGGAAAAAATCTAAGGAATTTAAATCCGGTGACCCGGGTGGCCATGACTGCGACCGATCCACATTTCTTCATAAGTTGCATCCAGAAATTGACGTGCTAAAGTGAGGTGGTGCCCCATCGTGCATGAGCCACATTGCTTCTCTTACTGGCAGTGGTATATAAAAATGTTGATCTACTTAGGGCTAAATTAGCCCATTACTACCCCAAATTGCAAAAAAATCGGCTATAGGATTATTAAGATATTTACGAAAAAACGATTTTTTTTAAAAAGTTTGACACTCTGTATCTTGAAAACGAAGCATTAACGGACCTATGTTTATAAAATCTTTTCGCCTTAGAATCACTCAAATAATCACCCCTTGAAGTTCGGCCACGTAACACCCTGTATATCTTGTTGTCAATAGTGCTGTACTGATTTTTTTTTAGCTTTTGGACTTCACTGGCAGATCATGGTAAAAATATTTTTTGTGATGATATCTCTATCTCTGGTCGGACTATTTTTCATCCCAGAAAGTCCATATTGGTTGATAGTTTTCCGAAACGATAAAAAGGGTAGCGCCAATTCGCTGAAATGGCTCTATTCGGACAATAAAGTAAGTAAAAGCTCAACCGACTAAAGCAAATTCAAACCTTTTTTCCCTACCAGATCTTCCAGAAACAATACCAAAGAATTCTCGACTCTGCTCAGAAGCCCACTACAACCGAGACCAGCGATAAATCCAGACTCTTCCAGCTAAAGCAGAACCTCGCCCAATACAAAGAACCAATTGTCTGGAAACCCATGGTAATCCTTTTTACAATTTTCCTGTTCCAACAATTATCCGCAGCTTACGTCATCGTTTCTTATGCAGTCGATATCTTTACAAAGATTGGAGGAAACTTCAATCATATCGGTCTCATCGACGAATTCGTAGCTCTCATTTTGTTGGGCAGCATCAGGTTTGTCATGTCGATCGTCTTGGCCTCCATTTCCAAAAAAGTTGGGCGTCGCACCCTAATGTTTATTTCCGCTATTGGGATGATAATATCCAGTTTTTCTTTAGGAATGTACATGTACGTTACCTCAATTAAAAATCAAGAAACTTCATTAGGATCATCAAGAGAGACAGATGGCACCATTGCAATCCTCTTAGTTCTAACCTATATTTGCTTCAGTTCATTTGGCTGGCTAGTGATTCCCTGGACTCTGATCGGCGAATTACTTCCGATTAAAGTCAGGGGCGTGCTAGGGGGGTTGATGGTTTCAGTGACTAATCTGTTAATGTTTCTCATGATCAAAATAGCGCCGTTTTTGATGGAGAGCGTCAAGCTGGAGTATATCTTTTTGGGATTGAGCATGGTGAACGTATTTGGTTTGGTGTTTTTGTACGTGTTCTTGCCGGAAACGTTGGGAAAAACCTTCGAGGATATCGCAAAGTATTTTGATAACAGTGGCGACTTAGCGACGAATCGTTTAATGAATAGCAATTAATTTTTAAGTGTAATCAGTATTTTTTTTTAATCTCAGGGGCAGTCTCGTATAGGATATCAGACTTTCTAGGGTTAAGTATTTAATAAATTATTTTTTACTAAAAATATGCTTTTTGTTATACTTCCCTCGCATGAGAAAACTCAGTGAGAAAGAACACCAAAGAGTTTGGTATTGTTACCCATACGAATTTGACAAAAGATTTTAGTACTATTCTCACACTTCCATGCAATGACAAAGGATCCGATTATCCAGAAAAGGAGCTTAAAACCCGTTGTTGTGTTTTTCCAGGATGAAGGTAGACAGTAGGTGGTCATCCTGTTACCGTTTAGCTCGTTTTATTTGTGCCAATAAGGTTTTAGGACTGGATCTTTAAAATAACACTTACCAACCAAATGTACCTTAACAATAATTTAAGCCTGATTGTTAGAATAGAATAATCAAATTTAACATTTTTCAGGAGGTCCACTCACATTTATTTGTCAATTTAACTCATAACGTCTCATTGACATTATTGGACAGGTTAGTGACTTCACAAAAAAACATGCTAACTACGATACTCATTTCTGCAGTAACTTTTAGTTTGTTAAAAAGTTAATATTACTTTTTTTTAGTCACGTCAACGCTTGCCTCGAATAGATTTAACTTTTATACGTTATTTATTTGGATTTTCGTACTTGTTCAAAATGAGTACTTTTAAATATCAATTTAACATACCCAAAATAATAGGTTTAATTGTTGAGAAAAAAATTGTCTATTTCACAATTTGGATTTAGAAAAGTGAAAAGGCACTATGAATTATTTAAGCTAGAAGAAAACTAAAACATGTGTGGGAATCAAGTTGTATTTTTAACTCCCAACAATAAAAGTGAGGCTTTGAATGTTCCTCGGGTTTAGGTTATTTCACTGGTTGGTTTTTTATATTTGGTTAAGTGAATTAGACAGTTAGATCACATTTAATTTGGCGTTTATTCATCCAATTCGGCACTTCTTTACAAGATAACTCTTTAATACATGATTAATTACTAACTTTGGTACAGTACAACTTTTATAACATTACTAGATTTATTACTTGGTGCTTTTTGTTAAGCGAATGCCATTGTCATGTCCTACAAACGATGATACACGTTAATTTTGACGTACGTATTCACCTTTCAATGGTTTAACTCGCAGTGCCTTGCGAGGAACCGAAAGTGTGCTCTGTCGCCAGAAAATCACGCCCCGCTGTCACATGGATCAATCACACGGTAACATATTTCCCACTTTGTCTCTAATAGGCTATTTATTGTTCCGCAATCTTTTATTAGGACCAATTGTTATTTTTCGCGTCTTCTGTACTGCGATGTGCTTAATTTCCTGGCGGCAAGACGCGTCTAAAGTTATGCGTTTTGCCAATTTCTAAAGATAGACGTTTCAACATTGAATTGTATTGAGAACACTTTTTTGCTTAATTAACCGTTTCGACAGGCCGCTGTTTCAGGATAATATTTGCAAGTTTTGTTGTTTGTCTGGACGACAGTATTATTCGTTCTAAAAACATTAAATGCATTTTGTTTCTCTGTTTCTCTGACTGTTGAGGAATTGTGTTGCTAATGGAATAATAGCTGTAGCAAGTTATAATATTTGAAAAGCAGCTATTTTGTCTAGGCAAAAAGTAGTATTGATTCTGAAAACATTGGTTGCATTTAATTTCATTATTTTTGTCGCATTTGAGCAATCGTTTCTTCAACAACATGTGAAAACATTTTCAAATCTTTTCGTTTATGCAATTTAAATAACTATACACAGTACCTAGTCGTTCACTTCTTCAATAATGATAAAATGGAAATACGACTTTAAAAGGTGCAGGGTGCATTGTAACGCAATATAGTCTTATAGCAAAAATTACTACTTATAATAAACCAAAAAATATGTCTAACAATTTATTATCGTAAAGTTAGACGTAGGTAATTCGCATTTTTATTTATGATTCCATCAGGTTACCAAAGTTTTAACTATATTATATATTAAAAATCAGTAAATTACATATAAACTTAAGTCCAGTCGATGTTAACGCTAATCTCCAATTTCGTTATCTTTGATTAATGTTAATTAATCTCTAAAATGTATTTGAAATTTTACCAATTAAATTGACATTCGCGATAAAATAAAAAATAATTTCGTTATTATCTAATGGTATTTAATATTATTTACCATATCTTAAAACTATAATGTATACTATAGATATACAATACACAACATTAAGGAAATATTCTCTTTTGAATTTAAAAAAATGTATATTTTGTAAAATTCAATTTATCTTCTAAAGTATATTTTCGTTTAACATTCTGTAATTGTTAATATACGCAGTGCAGTATTAATTTGTAGCATTTACCTTATAACTAACTTTACTTTAATGCTTTTTTAGGTATATGAATTCACTCTTTAAAAATTGATAAAAGCAGTTACCTACCTACATACCTACCTAGGGGTGCGACACTCCTTAAATAGATGTGGAAATAGTCGAAATGTGTTTATATCAATACATTGAAATACATACAGTGTGTGTATAAAGCCTGGAAACGGCTTAATAACATCACAATTTATTGGTCGATTTAAACCAAATTTGGTACAGTTGTGTAAGAGGATCTGACGCACCGAATGACGATATTGGCGTTGTTGCCAGCTTTTTAGTTTGTCTGGAATTTAAACAAATTTTATATTTTTAAATGTAACACCCTGTATATTTTTTCATTTATGGTTTTTACTTTAAATTTGTTACACTTTTGGTATAACATACTTTGATCCTAATATCAGTAGTTTTCGAAATAACGACGTGTTTTGAAAATATCAACAAATTGTGTTTTATTTATTAATAAATATAACACCAGTTCAGTTTTGATGTAAAGTCATTAAAGCTGTCATTTTTACATGCACAAATGTCTTTAATTGAAAGTCAAAGAATTACAATTGTTATGATGAGAGGATATGGCGATAGGGTCAGGTCTTACGAAGAGGTTAAAAATCTATTTAATTACGCATTTCCGAAATCCAATTTTAAATACAACTGTTCTAAAAACTGTCCGACGACGGTTCGAATAAACTGGAAATTGTAGAGATAGGCGACGATCAGGACGACCAGCAGTAGTAGATGAAGAGAAAAGTTTAGAAATTTTACAACATGTTGTTAAAACCCCTGTTTCTTCATTCAGAAAAATTTCTCAAGTAAGTGACGTCTGCTTTAAATCCGTCCATAATGTTTTAATAAAACCTAAATATCACCCTTTCAAAATACATGTAGTTCAAGAGTTATCAGAATATGATTATGAGCGAAGAATTGAATTTTTTGATATTATGATGGCAAGGTTTAGCGAAAATAACCAGTTTTTCAAATTTATAGTATTTGCGGACGAAGCAACATTTATGTTAAATGGTAAAGTCAATAGACACAACTGTAGGTTTTGGACAAATGAAAATCCCCACTGGATGAGAGAATGTCATACACAACGCCCTGGAAAATTGAATGTGTGGGCTGGGCTTCTGGGTAACTACAAGATCGGTCCATTTTTTATTGATGGAAATTTGACATCACAGCTTTACCTTGAGCTCTTGGAAACGCAAATAGTGCCTACTATACGAAATGTGATGGGTCCAAATTATGCAAGTACATTCGTCCAACAGAACCGAGCTCCTCCCCATTTTGGTCGAAACGTGCGCAAATTTTTCCGAATAGGTGGATTGGTAGAGGGGGTACAATCGAGTGACTACCTAGGTCCCCTAATTTGTCGCCTAACGACTACTTTTTATGGGGACACTTGAAGAACAGAGTTTATACCACAAAACCTCAAGATTAGGCGGATTTGCAGTGTCGAGTTTTGGACGAATTTGAATTAATAACGCCAGAAATGATTTACAACACAATTGAAAAATTTTATTATCAATTAGCACCCTGTCAAGCTGTACAGGGAAAACAGTTTAAACATTTAATATAAAAAATATATTTTTTTTAAATTGTACTCGCTAAAACTACTGATATTAGGAACAAAGTATGGTATACCAAAAGTGTAACAAATTTAAAGTAAAAACCATAAATGAAAAAATATACAGGGTGTTACATTTAAAAATATAAAATTTGTTTAAATTCCAGACAAACTAAAAAGATGGCAACAACGCCAATATTACATAACTGTGCCAAATTTGGTTTAAATCGGCCAATAAATTGTCATGCTATTAAGCGGTTTCCAGACTTTATACACACACTGTATACACATTTACGCATTCATTATTTATTTGATGCATTTACAGCATTTATATATAACTACTTTTGACGCTAATCTACATATCATTCAGTAAGTAATATAAAGAAATAACAAATCTAAACAATAAGTATGTATTTTAAAATAAAGTAAATAAATATTATATACTTACCATAAATGTACGTTAAAATAGTCAAAACTAAAAGATTTACTGAAGAATAACCACCGACCAAAATATGATAAAAATGCCTGTCTGTTCCTCTTGGCTGCAGGGTAGACAAGACGCCGGACGGAAGACACGCGCATTCTTTGATTAACTTAAAAAATTATTTAGATTTACTCTCTATAAATGCAAATTTCACTAATCAACTAGTTAATAGAAGCATATTTTACTATTACCAATATGTTGATTTTATGCACTGAGTAGTTATCACAGTAAACATTACTTTTATTTTATGTTGAAATAACTTTCAAAAATAGTTCGTAGTCAATCTTCTTTTGGGTAAATTTATAACGAAAAGAGGAATCAAAACGATTATACATTTAATCAATGCAACTTGTACTGATATTTACTTGAGTGACAAAAGTATTGCCTGTTGATTTTAACTTACTATTATGTTAAAACGACTCCTAAAAAAGTTAGTTACTAAAAATTGATTTTTACTAAACATAAAAGAGTTAAAATAACTTCTATTTCAAGTTAGTTTTGATTCATTGAAATTGACTATAAATTTTTTTGATTAACACGGTCAGAATTTTTAAGAGTGTATACAAGTTGCGTTTATGCAGTGTATGTATGTGTATGTATGTCGTATGTGTTCGAGGCCCAGCTTAAAGCAGAACCAAGCATAAATTGTTGCATTCCATTGCATTGTGTTTATGATAAAAATTCGTTTATTCTAAATACGAAAACTCGTCGGTAAACTAGCCGGCTTCTCGGCTTTAGGCCTTGTTCACAAAATCAATTTTCAGCCATTCTGGCGAGTTTAGAGGTCAAGTAAACGGCAAGGGAGCCGTTTTCCTCCAGACCCTTTTGTCATTTTATTTTTCGGCGACCTTTCGGATGAGATAACGTTTTTAATATTTTATTACTTCGGGGATGTTCGGGGTTGTTCGGGGGGCATATAAGGAGAGGACGCGGCACGACTTAAGTGTTACTGTGGGAATTAATAAGATATTTAGGGGCTCCTCGCAAGAATATAGATAGGGTATGTTTTATTTACTCGGGAGCTTCGCGCTGGGGATTCTAATGACACCATTTTTGTATTTTTCCTTAAGGGGGGGTACTCGATTTTTTTTGGCACCATACTCGTTGGGCCAAAGTTTTGACAGAGGTGTCATTCCTCTTTAAAAACACTGTACATTTGTTTCGATAAAATTAGCCCTTTTCGAAGAAAATACATTTTTTTGTATAGCACGTTATTGAAATAATAAATCAGAAAACACCAGTCGTCTTTATTTCGTTAACAATGTGTTATTGCCAACACATTTTTAAATTGTCTGATTCATTAAGTACATGTTTCGCGAAGGGTCTCATGAACAACCCACTTTGTCACGTGAACTTGGACCGACAGTGTCCTTACACTATTAGAGGGATTTTTAGCAATTTCATCCAGAATTTATTCGTCTAACTGAGGGTTCCTTGCTATTTTTGAGGGCCCTTCTCCACCACGATCCAGCAAAGGACTTCATAAAATGGATTAGAAAACAGGTTGGCTACTTTTAGCATTTTTTTTTATTTCACTTGGTTTTTTACCTGTTTCTCTTAAGCTACACTCAACCCTTTCAAAAATTCTTCGGTACGGTAAACGTCGACTTGGAGAATAAATTTTCGCCTCCACACAGTTGCCGAGTGCTTGTCCATAAATTAGATGCATATCAGCATATTCACTATAGGAATAATTCTCCATTACTTAAGTCTTATGAATTTAAGCAATCAGACAATTTAGAAAAGTGTCGTCAATGACACATTGTTAACAAAATTAAAACGACTGTTGTTTTATTGTAGTATTCTGATTTATTATTTCAATAACATGTTATAAAAAAAAATTATTTTCTTCGAAAGCGGCTAATTTTATCGAGCTAACTATAGAGTACCTTTTTCAAAGAAGAATGAGTAGAGTAATTAAAAAATCAGTTTTCAGCTCTGTGAAATGACAGAGTCAAAATTTTGGCCCCAGGAGTGTGGTGGCAAGTCCGCTTCTGACTTCCCTGACGATGTAAATCATCTACTGATATTTTAAATGCTAAAACCTCAAATAAATCACTGATTAGCATTGCGGGTGGTATTGTTGATGAACTTCCTGCCGCTGGGAGGAACTTTTAGGATTATCTTCTTGAACCACCTAACACATCGCCTTTTAATTTAATTGAGTCGACCTACAACGAAGTTAGACAAATACTAAGTAACCTAAAAAATAGTGATAGTAAGGACTGACAAAATTAATTAAAACCTTAAAAAATCTTATTGTCTATCCATTTTCAAAATTAATAAATCAGCGTATTAATCACCAAATATTTCCCTCTGCCCTTGAGACAGGGAGGGTGGTTCCAATTTTTAAGACAAGGGTTCTGTGGATGACCCCACAAACTACCGACTCATCTCAATTCTGCCTATTGTTTCCAAAATATATGAATCAGTTTTCAAACACCAAATAAATAAGTTCTTTGAGGGGAATAAATTGTTTGTTCAATGTCAGTTGTCAGGCTGTCGGGAAAAAGGTCGACGACCACGGCTATAAATCAACTAACCCGATATACGCTGGATGGCTTTAATGATTCCCTCGATACACATGCCTCTTTTAATGACCTTATCAAGGCTTTTGATTGTGTGCCACATGACATCCTTATATCAAAGCTTGCCCATTACAATTTTGACAGTAAAGATCAAGCATTAATCAGGGCATACCTCTCCATAATACATAATTTACATAAGCGATCTAAAAAATTCTCAGACCAATATGGCTCTTCCAACTGAGCTGGGCCTCTTTGCCTATGACACATCGAGCTATTTTGAGTATCACCATTCCCAAGCAGTGTCGGGATTTGCGAATAATACGCAGAGTGGTCTTCGGGAATGGTTCCCAGCAAATTCTCACTCTTCCGTGTGGTTTTATCTATTAGTGCCTTGTTTACATCAGATCAAACATTGACAACTTTGCAACGCATGAAGATATTCATAGCTACTCCACTCGGAACAATAAAAATGTTGTTGCGCTATTTCACAGATTCTTGAGAGCCAGAGACAGTACTGGGTACACGTGTGTAGCATTTTTTAATGTGCTTCCTATTGCCATTAGGAAGTTGGAATTGAAGAACTTTAAAACAATAAGAAAAAATATTCAATCTGTGAAGCATTTTACTCAACTAATGAATACTTGCGAAGTAATTTTAGTGATATGACTTTGTGATATGGTCTGTTTTAATGTGTTACTTGTGAAATGTTAAACTATTTTTAGTGCCATTTTTAATGGCTTAATACCTGTGATATGAGTCTCAAAAATTTTTTTTCTTTGTATTCACCATTTTTACTTGACGTGTGAAAGCACTTATGTGATATTATTACGAGTAAAACGTATCTATTAACTTACTAGACACCCTGTATAGTTAGATAATTAAACAAAAATAAAAGTTAGATACTTAAACAGAAATAAAGAGAAAGAGATGGAAAATTACAGGCCAATAAGCTTACTGAATAGTTTTTCAAAAATGTTTGAGGTTGCGATGGCAAGAAGGCTACTAGGCTTTTTTAACGAATTTAAATTATTTCGCTCCACTCAACATGGTTATCTAAAAAATAGATCGACACAGACGGCAGTGTATCAATTCACACAGACAGACAATGCACAGATTATTAGAAGAAGGTAAGCTAACAGCGGGGTTATTCATAGATTTATCGAAGGCATATGACTGCATTGACTGGAGTTATCTGCTTTTGAAACTTAGTTCTTACGGAATTGAGGGAAATGCTCTAAAATGGTTTAACTCATATCTATCCAAGAAATAACAACGAGTAGTAATTACAAAAAACAATCGAACAGTTAAGTCAAATGTTAAAGAAATAACAATGGGCCTACCCCCAAGGGAGCGTTCTGGGACCCATTCTATTCTTGATATTCATAAGTGATCTTAATTGCATAACAGATGGTGAAAGTCGAGCTATGACAAACTTTGCAGATGATACAAATTTATTGGTAGGTGAAAAAGAGCCTGAATATTTGATCCAGCAAGTAGAGTAATTCTTTCCAGATGCAAAAAAGTGGTTTGTAAGTAATAAATTAATAATCAATAAGGATAAAACAAACATTGTAATTTTTAGTACAACAGAACAACAAAAGATAAACCAATGAATATTGTGTTAGATGGAAGGGACAGTAAAATGCACAAAATTTTTAGGAATTGTCATTGACGAGTTTTTGAAATGGTCACCCCAAAAAGATAGTTTGGGTAAAAAACTAAATGCAGTTCAAACATGTAGAGATTATGTAGATAGAAATATTCTTATTATTGTATATTTGGCAAATTTTGAGGCATTACCTATCGAGTGATTTTCTGGGGAATTACCTCGGAGGCTGAATCAATTTTCATTATACAAAATAGGGTTATGAGGATCATTCTCAAGATGGGTATAATAGAATCTTGCAGGGGAAAATTCAAAGAAAATGGGATCTTGACAGTATATGGCTTATATTTTCATGAATGTCTACTTTATTTATTTAGACACAAAGAAGAATTCTTAACAAACAATGTAAATAATGTATATAATACTAGAACATTAGACCTAAATTATTCAATCCATAGGTTAACATTGACAGAAAGAAACTCTTCCTATATGTGTATAAGAATTTATAATAAACTACCGAATATAATTAAGAATATAAAATGTTATAAACATTTTAAGTCGGAGACTAAAAAACTACTAATTGGTATTGAACCATACAAAATTAAAGATTACTTTAACATGTAAAATTAAGATAAATATGTGAAATATTGGTAAATAGTAATTTAACCAGTTAGTTAGTAGTGTAATTTTGTGACGTCATTTATTTTATGTTTTATGGACCCATTGTGTATTGTGAAAGCATCATATGAAATAAAGTTTTATTCTATTCTATTCTAAAAATGTGTTTTGCGGTGCATGGCTTTTTAGACACACTGTATAATTTTCTATACAATTATTCATTTAATTAGGAAATCCGAAATATCAGAGCAAATCAAACTTTTGGCCCAGACTTTGTAATTCTTTGTCTTTACCAAACAGCGGCATTATTTGACACCACAATTAAAAGCAAATTATTGGAAATTTGAGGGCGGCAAATAGACAAATAAATCTTGTACATCAAATACGTGCGACAAACGAGGTGCACGCCCCCTTTTTCCTTCGGTTTTGTCTTTATTTACCCTCAAAGTTTACGCAATTTGCAAAGTTTCCCGAGCCTACGACTTCTCCCGCCCGACCGGAAATACTATCCATAAAAATGCGGTCAAGCGCCCGCGGCAATTTCGCTTCTCTAACAACATAGTAGGTCTTTGCAATGCGGAATATGATATGCCTATTGCCTACTTCGATAATTAGATTTGTCAAGTCGTAAGTCTCACACGAGGAACACCTGATGGCATTAATTTCTAGAACCCTCCCGAAATTTTCACGCGCGGGCTGCAAATTACATGCATAAATTTTCCGCTGCGCGCAGAGACATCTGGCGAGACCGACGACGACATTATTCGTTTTTTGATAATTCGTATACTGACAACACTATTTATTTGGATAGAGAAGTACTTCCGGGACTAAAATAGGTACTTTAGTCCCACCAAACAGGGACTAAGTTGGATCATTTAATTCCAAAGGACTAAGGTGAATTCTAGCAACATATAATTTAAAAAAGGTTGAAATTTTATACGCTTATTTAAATTCAAATGAATTTTTACGTTTATACAATTTACACTATTAAGTAATCGAATTGGTTCATTGCTAGTAAGCTGTATGACGCTGCTTGATAAAGAACTAGATGATAAAGCTCTAAATCTTGCTTAAAAGCTTCTCTGGAAGTGTTTCCAGAAGGTCCAGTAACTTGGAATATTTCGACGCCACTATGTCCAAAAATATTGGCGGCAATAATTTTTTTATTATTTTATGCATTTTTTAAACATCCACAGATGCACCACAGTCAGACAATAAAGAGACAGACGTTGGACGAAAGCAGTGTCCAGTATGTTATGATAAATTGGATAGATTTATGAATGCTGCTACTTTTTGGGGTAGTTTTCCAAATAAATTTTTCGTGACTGGCCTTTCTTAAAGCCTTATACTTCTGACAGAGTTCAGTAAAATTGATAGTATTTTTAACTGAACTTTCAACAACAAAATTCCTTGCTATCTTATTTGTAGTATTTTTAATATTAATAAGAACTGAATGACCCAAATCAGTTACATCGTCCACCGTCAACTCAACTAACTCCTTACTTTTACAGACTCCTGCGACACCAAAAATAAGGGCTACTTAAAAAAAAAGTATATTTATGAGTACTTTTTTGAAATATTTATCAAGCGCTTAATAAAATCACTATTCTTTATCATTAAAGCCTGGTTGTTTGGAGCAAAATTTGTCAACCTGGTTCCTGTTAGTACCTTCGCTTTTTTGGCTTGTATCTTTCGTTTCTTTTTTTCATCAGGGCAATTAACTTGTGAAATTTGCTGATATCGATGTTATTTTTTAAGTTGAACAGTCTTCAGCATGAAATACTGTGCCCAAGCCATTGAAGATGAGAAAGTCCTAGATTTCCTGGATCCGCTTCATATATTTTCCTTGATTTTGTCGACATAATATCTTCTAACGCCTTTTCAGCTGCTTTTTCTAAGTCAAAAGTTTCCATGTCGACTGTGACCGCAAAATTGATGAGACTCATAGACTAGAGAGGTGCGCTTACGGGAACTGTAACTAAGTCATTTTTGTCTTTCAAAGTAGACTAATAAAATATTCAACTGGTACTTGCATTAAATTGCGACAGTATCAAGTGTCAGATGTTTTAATACTTGAGGAGCCTAGTTCCAAAGTGTACAATCTCCAATTTTTAACAAAAATTAGATAGATGGCGCTTGAGATGTAATTTTTCGCGCTGAATTGAAATAATTCATCATTCTATACCAAAGCGATTAGTCTTCAGTCTATTTATTTATTTTTTTAATTAGGCTTAGTTCTATACCGTACAATCTCCAATACTGAATTAGTATACTCTGCATAACTGTACAATCTTTCAAATTAAGCAATATTTCTTTCATTCTTTCGCGCTAAAATCAATTATTTACATGTTTTTTTGACAAGCTTTAAATTGAAATAATTTGATTTTCCTTATTCTTCTCATTTAAATTCAGCAGAAAGGTTATCTTTATTAATTGTGCAGCGGTATTTATATTTACATATTCTTAAAAATTTGTTAATTAATATAAAATGATTGATTTGGTAAGGGATGTTCAGGTAACAGCTGTAACTGGAGAGAAAGCAGCTCGAAAAAAAAGAACAAATTCCACAGAATGAAAGAAAAATAAGGAAAAAAAGATTAGGTAAATTTTATTCAATTCAAGTTTACAAAATAGGTTTTTTTTGGTTATAGATATAGTCCACATTTTCTTCCGGTTCATCCAACATATGGCCACAAAACTTCTGTATTCCAGTGCATTTCACTCACAGTGACTGAAATTAAGAATTTTCACGGCAAGACTGATGAAGTTAACAAAAAAAGATAACTTTATTTTAAGATACTGTAATACTATTCCGATAAAGTGGAATATGCTAAAAAGTTCAGGATACAGCGGGAAAATATTTCATACATAGTTTGCTGTTCTGATAGTAATAAAAAAAAATAATTTCAGTTTGTAAAAACTATGGCCATTTTGGGAGTAACAAGAAGGAGGATTGACACAGTAAGAATGATACTTACTAATAATTCAAATGGGGTAGTAATAGGCCAGGAAGAAAGTTACTATAGAATAGATACAGATATATAAAAAAGTTTACGTCAACAAATTTCTTGTTTCACTTTATGGAGAATGACCCTAGATTAAAATTTCATAAATTTGTGCTGGAGGAAGCCAAGACGAGGATATTGAGGACACGTTAATATGCGAAGAGTGTGGCTTAACAGTTTAATTTTTTGCTATTGTTTAATCCAGTTAGTCTCAGCTTTTATATAAACATTTATTTAAAAAACGTCTAAAAGTATACTCATCTATGTTAGTTAGACGAGTCTAAAATATGTTTGTTAGTCTTTGTCTAAATTACAAAGCGGTATTTTATTTTGAATTTTGGCGCCCCGGGCGAATAGTAGTTCTGGCGCCCTACAAGACAATCTTAAAACTAAAATAGTACATCTACAAATTTTAGATGTTACAAATATATTAACAGACTTACTTTCATAGTTAAATGTCGAATAAACAAATAGGGCTTAAAACGAAAAGATTTAAAAAAGCTCATAATATTACCATAATATTTATACATTTTATTTTATACAACACAACACATAACATATTAAAAATATCAAATAAGTTTTGTCACTTTTAAAACAAGAAACGTTATTATTTAAAAAAATATTACAAATTTATTTTTCTTGCCTTCTATTCAGCAAATTTATTAATTAGCTCGTCGTAATTGAGTTGACAAGCAATGTCAATTTCAATTGATATGATTCCCAAATTTGAAAGTCTCTCTTGGGCCATTTTGGATCGTGGATAATTTTTAATTAGCTTCAATTTGCTAAACGACCTTTCACAAGAAGCGGAAGTTACGGGTATTGTTAGAAAAATCCTTAAAGCCACTTCCATGTTGGGATAGCTCTCTAAAATACCGTATTTGTGAATGATATTTAAAGTATCAGAATGAGTTAACTGGGCACAATTACTATCACATAATGAATGAAGCATTTCTTTCGCACTTGTTACTTCTAGTACTAATTCTGTGCTATTTAAATCATTTGAATATTTTAACGCCTAATTGATTTTCTTTTTTCTTCGCCTTTTCTTCAAATATCGGCGTTGCCAAATGTCAAAAACCATCCGGACATTAATTATATTAGAAAATTTTTAAATTCCCGTATTTCTAATGACCATTTTGGCGCCCTGTTAATATGGCGCCCCGAGCGGTCGCCCTATTCGCCCCCCCCCTTGCTACGTCACTGAGTATCCATGTCTTTTTTGTAAATATTATAATTCTACAAAATATCTATAGATAATGACTACATCTCAAAAGATTATTCAAATTTCAAAAAGAAGGAATGAAATTCAATTTAGAAGTTTTTTTCGTTTTCTGGAAATTTATGTAAACTGGATATTGTACATTTTGGAACTAGGCATCATATTTTACTCATAATAACTCTCAAAAGCTAACTATAATGTCAGTCACAACAGCCAAAATTACAACTAAGATAAGACTCGAAGGAACAACGCGGTTAGTTCAGGTTTATTCTTTGAGTTGATGAGATTTCTATTTGCCCAGTAAAACCACTCAAAGCTACCTACTATTTTGTAGCCTTGTATCGCTTTCCATACAAGAACCAAATATTTCACGTCAGTTTGACCAATAAATAACCTGGTTAACCCCCACGCGAACGCTTAAGCTGCGTCCCACGACTTTTTTTATTTCCCAAAATATAATAAAATATTAAAAACGTTCTTCCATCCTCGGAACAGCACAGGACAATAAAACGAACCTTAATATATAAAAACTAAATCTCGCTCTCACCATATTATACAGCTTTAACTGCTTCTATTTCAGTCATTTCCGAAATATAATACGGTTTCTTTTGATTTAAGGGCCACAAATCTGCTTAGATTGACCCTTTAATGTCTACCGGACAGGAATACTCACAAAGTTAATATTTCGGGGTTATTTGGGTGCAATTTTTGGACCTTGTATTGTTTTATAAACCATTTCACCACAATATAGTTTGTACCAAGGTGGGCAGTGGTACCAGAGGTAGAGGAGCTTTAAGCAACCTAACATATCACCTCATCAGTAATACGAATTTTGTACACCTGTCACGTCGAAATCACCTTACAGGATATTATAGCTTATCCTATTGAAATGGAGCCATTTTCAAGAAAAATGATTTGAGCTTCGCCGGTGCTCGTTACACGAACTCTATCTCTTTAAAAAAAAACTTCATTACGTCATCCTCAGAGGCAGAAAAGATAATAAGTTGGCGTCTCTACGGACTCATATATTTGTTGAGAGACGACAGCAACGATGTGCCGAGTTATTACAACTTATAGCTTGTTGCTGCAGTGCCAGCCCTTGTTTGAACTGGGAAAATAAAACCGATGAAAAATTTGCTGATATTTTGTTGCAATATTGCAACCCAGTCTGGAATTTTAAATTTATAATTCTACTAAAGAATTTTAATAAACCCTGTTATGTGAAAAATCCACCCTAAAAATATAGTAGTGGATTTTTAAATGGAGAATATTGTTTGGTTGCGTGAGTTTTCCCTGCAAATAACAATAAAAATATGAAATAATAGTTAATTATCATTAGTAAACTCAGTAGGATCTCATCATCAGACTAGGAGTTGTTATGTCCTGGATTCAACGTCTTCCGTCTTCCTCCTTAAATTCAATTTCATCTAATTCATTATCTGAAGAGTTATCATCAGAGGTGTATCCACAATTATCTATAAAACGATCGCCGATGGTTTAAAGATTCATAGAAAAGTTTCCCTTAAATTCTGATAGATTCTCTTTTAATCTACCTATCAGGAATACGTTAATCTATATCTCAGTAAAATTTGAATGGACTTCAGTAAGTATTAAAAAAGTTAGGGCAATCTACAAAGTCGACTAAAAACAAAAAATATTTCCAAATATTGCACATGCAGCCTTATTTTAAAAATCCATTGAAAATTGCCGCTTAACTTCAAATAAATTTTCTTATAAACCAACAGGCAGGAATGCATTGATCTATATCTCACCAAAATTTTAATCGACTTTAATGAGTATTAAGAAAATTAGGGTCATCTATAAATAGTCAAGAGAATTTTTTAGAGTAATGCACCTTTTATAAATTTATAAAAAATTTCTGTCTAACTTCTGACAAATTTTCTTACAATTCACCTAGCAGAAATATATTAAACTATATCTCACCAAAATTTGAATGATTTTTAATAAGTATTAAAAAAGTTAACGCTATCTATAAGGTCGAGTCAAAAATATTGGGATTTTTGCACATTCAGTCTTACTTCAAAAATTCATAACAAAATCCTCCTTAACTTTTGATAAATTCTCTTATTATCCACCGAGCATAAATGCATGGAACTATATCTCACCAAACTTTTAATTGATTTCAATAAGTATTAAGAAAATTAGGGCCACTTATAAAGTCACTCAAAAAAATTGTCATTCCTAAGAATATGGCATTTTAAAAATTAGCAGAAATATATTAAACTATATCTCACCAAAATTTGAATGTTTTTTAATAAGTATTAAAAAAGTTAACGCTATCTATAAGGTCGAGTCAAAAATATTGGGATTTTTGCACATTCAGTCTTACTTCAAAAATTCATAACAAAATCCTCCTTAAGTTTTGATAAATTCTCTTATTATACACCGAGCATAAATGCTTGGAACTATATCTCACCAAACTTTTAATTGATTTCAATAAGTATTAAGAAAATTAGGGCCACTTATAAAGTCACTCAAAAAAATTGTCATTCCTAAGAATATGGCATTTTAAAAATTTGTAGAAAATTGTTGCTTAACTTCTGACAAATTTTCTTGCAATCCACCTAGCAGAAATACACTGAACTATATCTCACCATAATTTGAATGAATTTCAATAAGTATTAAAAAAGTTAGAGCTATAAAGTGGTCAAAAAGATTGGCATTTTTGCACCCGCAGCCCTAATTTAAAAATTCATAATAAATGCCTTCTTAACTTTTGATAAATTCTCTTATTATTCGCCTGGCAGAAACGCATGGACCTATAATATCATTAAACTTTTAATCGATTTCAATAAGCGTTAAGAAAGTCAGAGCCATTTATGAAGTTCACTAAAAAAAATATTGGCATTTTTTAATGTATTGCACACTTTAAAAATTTATAGAAAATTGCTGCTTAACTTCTGACAAATTTTCTTACAATCCACCTAGCAGGAATACATTGAACTATATCTCATCAAAACTTGAATAAATTTCAATAAGTAGTATTAAAAAATGAAGGACTATCTATAAAGTTGAATCAAGAAACTTGACATTTTTAAAAATATTGTAAGTGAAATCATATTTTAGACATTTATAGAAAATTTCCCTTTCACTTCTGACAAATTCTCTTATAATCCACGTACTAGGAATATTTGATTTCCATAAGTGTTAAGAAAGTTAGGGCTGTCTATAAGGATAAGTCAAAAAAAAATTAACATTTTTAAAAATATTACCCATACAGTTTTATTTTAAAAAATCATAGAAAATTTCTGCTCAACTTCTGATAAATTTTTTTACAATGCACATAGCATGAATATATGGAGCTATATTTCACCAAAACTTGAATGAATTTTAATAAGCATAAAAAAAGTTAGGACTATCTATAAAGTTGAATCAAGGAACTTGACATTTTTAAAAATATTGTAAGTGAAATCATATTTTAGAAATTTATAGAAAATTTCCCTTTCACTTCTGACAAATTCTCTTATAATCCACCTACTAGGAATATATTGAGCTATCTCTAAGGATAAGTAAAAAAAAAATAACATTTTTAAAAAGATTACCCATGCAGTTTTATTTTAAAAATTCATAAAAAATTCCTGCTCAACTTCTGATAAATTTTCTTAAAATGCGCATAGCAGGAATATATGGAGCTAAACTTCACCAAAATTTGAATAAATTTTGATAAGTATAAAAAAAGTTATAACTTTATAGGACTCTCTATAAAGTTGAATCAAGAAACTTTTAAAAGTATTGTAAGTGAAATCCTATTTTAGAAATATATAGAAAATTTTTCCTTGACTTCTAACAAATTCTCTTATAATTTACCTACTAGAAATATACTGAGCTATCTCACCAATATTTTAATTGATTTCAACAAGTATTAAGAAAGTTTGAGACGCCTAAAAAAGAATTAACATTTTTAAAAAGATTACCCTTGCAGTTTTATTTTAAAAATTCATGGAACATTTCTGCTTAACTTCTGACAAATTTTCTTACAATCCACATAGCATTAAGCTATATTTCACCAAAATTTGAACGAATTTCGATAAGTACTAAAAAAGTTAGGACTATCTATCTATAAAGTCAAATAAAAAAAATTGATATTTTATAAAATATCGCAAACATAGTTTTACTTTAAAAATTCATAATAAATGGTCCCTTAACTTTTGACAAATTTTCTTATAATCCACCTAGTAAGTATGCATTGATCTATATATCTCACCAAGATTTGAATGAATTTCAAGAAGTTGAATAAGTATATTAAGAAAGTTTTCTATACGGTCGTTTCAAAAGAGTTTTTTCTTTTAATATTGCTCATGCGGCTTTACTTTAAATAATAGATTTTTTAACGCAAAAGAACTACTACAAGCAAATATGAACAATTTCCAATAGTTCAATTTACATCTATTGGTCCACCATAATACCAGCCGAGACTATGAATTACAGTGGGTCAATTTGACAATTATCATTTTATAATAAATGTATCTATGTAATAAGAAGCTCTTTAAAAAGTTGTACCAAAGCCCAAACAAATAATGCCCCATCGAAATACTTAGATATATTATACTTATACTAAATAACAAAAATATATGTTATACATTTCATAAGAAGTAATATCAGACCACTTGGGACACTTCAGAGCCCCCTTTGAAATTCAAAAAGTGACCTATCAAGTCCATTGGCACCGGAAAGATTATCGTCGAATTTTTCTCCGCGGAAATATTGTTCAGCGTCTGAAGATACCTCAACTAAAACAAAATTTACAAGTTCGGTCCACCACTGAGCTCCTACAACAAACAAGATATTTTACCTGTAAGGCAGCTGGACTTTGTCCTATGACGTCGGCGGCCTCTTTCAATGCCCTCGAAGCCTTCATTTCACCTTCAGCTGCGATGACTTTGGCTCTTGCTTCTCTCGAAGCCTCAGCTTCAGCGGCCATAGCTCTTTGGAGTTGCTGCGGTAAGCTCACGTCCTTTCTGAAAACCAAGCAATATTAGGAAATAGTGCGGGGAAATTGATGATGGGATGTTTTTACGTACATTTCGACCCTTTCAACCTTGACTCCCCAAGGGTCAGTAGCTACATCTAGCGATGTTTGCATTGCGTGCGAAATCGCTTCTCTGTCGGACAGAATTTCGGCCAAATTACGGGTGCCCAGGATGTTTCTTAGAGTCGTCATTGCCAAGAGTCGTGTAGAATTACTATGATATCAAAACAAACTTTATATTTACTTACGAACCTTTAAAAACCGTAATATTTACCTGTATAGATTTATGAAGTACAGTAAAACACACTTGAACTGTAAATTTCCACTATATTTAACTATGAAATTTATAACATGTTTCGCTAACACTGTAGCTTCATCAGATGACACAGGTATAATGATTGTTAAAAATAATTGATGTACAATAAGGTTCAGATAATTACAAATAACAATAAAACTAGAAATAGAGGGAAGGGTTATATTTTGGGGAAAACCAATAAGTGGTGGTTGTAATTATAATAAAGTAGGTAATGTGTTTATTAAGCCCTAAAGGTGTAGATAGTGGTCAACAGAATAAATTTACACCTTTAGGGCTTAATAAACACATTACCTACTTTATTATAATTACAACCACCACTTATTGGTTTTCCCCAAAATATAACCCTTCCCTCTATTTCTAGTTTTATTGTTATTTGTAATTATCTGAACCTTATTGTACATCAATTATTTTTAACAATCATTATACCTGTGTCATCTGATGAAGCTACAGTGTTAGCGAAACATGTTATAAATTTCATAGTTAAATATAGTGGAAATTTACAGTTCAAGTGTGTTTTACTGTACTTCATAAATCTATAGTTATGGATTTCCACCTAGTATCGGCTGAATCTATCAATTTATTTACCTGTAATTGGTAACTTTTACCACTGCATTCAATGGATCTTCGATTCTGTAATACACTACTGCATCCACTGTAACAGTAACAGAGTCTTTTGTTAGAGCCTAAAAAAGATGCATATTTATGATTAAGTATATTTCCTGCTGCTGAGATTATCGCAGACAAACTAAAAACTAACCTCTTGGGGGGGTACATCGAATGATACAGTCCTCAAGTCGACTTTACAGTAGCTGTCCATACAGGGAAGCACAAAAAATATTCCTGGTCCTCTAGCGCCACCAGTTCTCAATCTGCCAAGTCTAAATATGACAGCTCTCTCGTATTCTTGCACTACCTAAAATAATTTTATTTTTACAAGAGTTTTTCTAGCACCAGTCTGAGGCCAGTGTCACACATCTATTAGGAAAGGAGTAAAGGTGCATTTGATAAAAAAAAAACATATTTTGCCACGACTGAAGAAAACACTGTGACGGTGTTCATCGAGACAAGCCTGAAATTCCAGAACTCTTAAAGAAACCTAATGAAATAAATATTTTTTTTTTAGGTTGCATATTATACAAATAGTTACCGTTAAAAACCCTCTTAAATTCGACCGGGTCTCGGAAATAAATGTTTTAAAAGCCGACGGTATTAATATAAATAATCAAATCAAATCAAATAAAAATATGCTTTATTGTCATAAAGTAATATTTTTATCGACAAAGCCTTTTTTTTAATTAAATTAACAATAAAATATAATAATATAGTAAAATTTAAAATATCGGAATAAAAAAAAAAAAGAAAATGCAAATAATTATGACAGAGTATCACCAAAATATTCATCTAGCTAGAGTATAATAAGCTTTTTCCAATAATAAATTTTTAACATTTTAAAATTTGACATTTTCTTAATAAAATTTGGAAGATAATTAAAAATTTTTTTAGAATCATAACTTATGGATTTTTTTACAAGACTTGAAGAAGGAATAGGTAAACATACCGGGTCCGCCAACGAACCGGGGACGGAAGATTAAATCTTTATCGAGGAACTTATAAAGAATACTAAAACAGCATGAGGTCTGGAATTAGAAGAGGCATATTTTAAAAATATTTTACATTATACAGGGTGGCCCAAAAAAGTGTGGCGAACTAAACTTGTGTTTTTTTAAATGGAATACCCTGTATATTATTAGCCCAGAAGATGGGCATAGAGCTGCTGATCATTTTAATATTTGGTTATGTGGGTTTATTTTTAATAGTTTAAGAAATAATAACGATTTTATCTTAAAAATTATCTAAGTTTAGTAACCATTTCCAAATTACTAAAAACAATTGAATGAAATAGTAAACTAAAAAGCAATATGTTAGAATGTTGCCTATCTTTTCAATTAAAAATATTTGTGTTCAGTGCATTTATCATACAGGGTGATCACATTATGCAAAATATAAAAAATCTATTTTTTTTTAAATGGAACGCCCTGTATATTTTTTTATTTTTAGAAAGCCCTTTTCACATCCTTTCTACTGATACCAATTTGATACCTCTTAGGGTTTACCGTATTTTAGTTATTTCGATATAAACTTTAAAACCCCACACTTTTGCTACTTTTTATTTATTTCATTTTATTTTTATTCGTAATCGAGTTGCCATGATTTTTTTTGTTTAGATTGTCACTATGACGACCGAATACAATTATTTAACATTATTTGTTCAGTCGTCGAAATTAAGTACTAAATTTCTCAAAATGTCGAATTTTACCACTGTGGAAATGGTAAATATGATTTTTATACTGGGAGAATGTGCAAGAAATTGCCTTCTAGCGAG
Organism: Polydrusus tereticollis; assembly: GCA_963920685.1. Taxonomy (NCBI): domain Eukaryota; kingdom Metazoa; phylum Arthropoda; class Insecta; order Coleoptera; family Curculionidae; genus Polydrusus; species Polydrusus tereticollis. The sequence continues at coordinate 76,663,895 of OY987334.1, forward strand.
TCGAGTGTATGCTGAAAGATATCCAAATATTGAGAGAAAGCCGAGACCAGAGGCCTTTGGGAAGTTGTTGCGAAGATTTGTAGAAACAGGAAGCGTTGCTTACAAAAAAAGGATGGTAATCAATAAACCCGTTATTAATGAAGAAAATGAATTAAGGGTTCTGTTGGCAGTACAGGAAAATCATCACGTAAGTCAGACTGGCATTTTTCAGCAAACCGGTGTTAAGGAAACAAGCGTGCGGAGGATTTTAAAAAAGTATAAATATCATCCTTATCACATAGAATTACACCAAGAACTTTATGAAGATGATTTCTTAAGAAGAATCACATTCTGTAATTGGATGCTTAACAAAATTAGAGAAGTACCAGACATTTTATTAAAAGTTCTATTTAGTGACGAGTCTACATTTAAAAATAACGGAATCGTAAATAGGCATAATATGCATTATTATACTAGTGAAAATCCACATTGGGTTCGTCATGTAGATAACCAAAATCGCTGGTCGGTTAATGTCTGGGGAGGAATATTAGGGCCTTACATTATTGGGCCATATTTTTTTGAAGAGCGTTTGACGGGACAAGTTTACTTAAACTTTCTTCAACATGATCTACCCATTTTGCTTCAAAATGTAGATGCCGACACTCTCCAAAACCACTGGTTTCAACAAGACGGCGCTCCCCCTCATTATTATGAGCCGGTTAGACAATTTTTAAATAATTGGCGAGGTAATCAGTGGATCGGACGTGGTGGACCAATCGCTTGGCCTCCTAGGTCCCCTGATTTAACTCCCCTTGATTTCTACCTCTGGGGATATGTTAAGGAAGAAGTCTATGCCATAGCTCCTACGAACCGAGACGATATGAAAAATCGTATACGAGAGGCATTTAGAAATATTAGAATAAGAACTCTACAAGATGTCCAGCAAAATTTTGTTCGAAGGCTACATTTATGCCTTCAAGAACAGGGAAGAACCTTTGAACATATCATTAGAGCCACACAATAAATTCTGATTTACCGCATAATAAGGGTTTGTTTATTTTGTTTTGTCAACTCCTTTATTTTTTTAAAGTTGTAATTTTAATTCATTATTTTTATAATAATCGTTTTAGGTTTATGTTTTATAAATGTCTTAATAAATCAGTTCATAAATAACATTTAGTTTCTTTATTGCAAAATAAAAAATAAGGAATGTCATTTGATGCTAGGTTATTAAAATAGTATTAAGAAAATGAAGTTATGCATAACAAATGCAAACCATTTAAGGGTTACCGCTAGATTTTTCGAAAAAGTAGCAAAAGTGTGGGGTTTTAAAGTTTATATCGAAATAACTAAAATACGGTAAACTCTAAGAGGTATCAAATTGGTATCAGTAGAAAGGATGTGAAAAGGGCTTTCTAAAAATAAAAAAATATACAGGGCGTTCCATTTAAAAAAAAATAGATTTTTTATATTTTGCATAATGTGATCACCCTGTATGATAAATGCACTGAACACAAATATTTTTAATTGGAAAGATAGGCAACATTCTAACATATTGCTTTTTAGTTTACTATTTCATTCAATTGTTTTTAGTAATTTGGAAATGGTTACTAAACTTAGATAATTTTTAAGATAAAATCGTTATTATTTCTTAAACTATTAAAAATAAACCCACATAACCAAATATTAAAATAATCAGCAGCTCTATGCCCATCTTCTGGGCTAATAATATACAGGGTGTTCCATTTAAAAAAACACAAGTTTAGTTCGCCACACTTTTTTGGGCCACCCTGTATAATGTAAAATATTTTTAAAATATGCCGCTTCTAATTCCAGACCTCATGCTGTTTTAGTATTCTTTATAAGTTCCTCGATAAAGATTTAATCTTCCGTCCCCGCTTCGTTGGCGGACCCGGTATATTAAAGGTTTGTCTTGTATTATAAGTATGTGAATTAATACTATTTCTATGCTTTTTATGAATTCAACAAACTGTCTCCAATATAAAAATTGAAGTTAGTGTTATAATTTTTAGTGAGATAAATAGAGTTTTACAAGAATCTCTAGATCTAGCTTTGCACAAATATCTGATGAGTTTTTTTGTAAAATAAAAATTGAATTTAGAAGATATTGGCTTTTGCAAAAGCCTTTTTTGATGTTCGGGGGTATTGAATCACCTCGGCTTCGCCTCGGCTATTCAAAGACCTCCTCACACCAAAAAATTAACTTTCGCATCTAGTAATGTAAATAACTATTCCCGTGGTCGAGCTATTTACGCTATCATCAAATAGGACAGATGTCAAAAAGTGACACATACGACGGAATTTTGTTTTTTTTAGATAGGGAGTTTTTTATGAAGTTGCCATTTAAAAATTTGTGAACCTATATATTTTTTGACATTAAATTTGGCTTTCTTGCAGAAAATCATTGGGACCGTCCATAAAGGACGTCACGATTTTTCAGAGGATTCTTGACCCCCCCCCCTCCCCCATGTCACAAATGGTCACATTTTTTTCAGACCCCCCCTTGTCACGTCACAAAATTAAAGTCGAAAATTACACATTGTTGCGGTTAATAACTTCAATAGCATGTGAAAAGTGCGAAAATTGCGAATGATCAACAACAACACGAAAATGAGGCGCACGATATTTGGAGGTTGGAAATCGCCGAATAATCTCCCCCCTGTCACAAATAGTCACATTTTGCTAGAACCCCCTCCCCCTCAAGCCGTGACGTCCTTTATGGATGACCCCTTGAGGAAAGTGTAATTTATTTTTTACTGTCAGCAGGAAAATCGCCAATCGGGTAAGACACTCAAAAAATTGTCCCTGTATATAATATTAATATACGTTTTGCCACCTTAAATTGAAGTACCCTTGAAAATTCAATTGTCATGTCTTTAGATATTACTGTAATGGGCAAAACAATAATTACATTGTGACAGTAGTATGTATTCAATAAAAAGTTATTAGTTCTAATTATAAAAAATTTGTTGCGTTACGACAACAGAAGGAAGAATCCTTAAGTTGATTACTGGTCGAGTAGAGCAGGATCAGCAGTCCTAAAACTCCTAAATGAGTTGCTTATTATTGGACTTTGCCACTTTCTACATTGCCCCTGAGATTCTAAGTTAGTTCATATAATTATCTTTATGTACATAATATATCTCAATGTATTATTATATTTTCTCGGGTTTACTTACCTTAAAGCACCAGAAAAGTGAAAATGGCATGGTCACAATTAGCAGTAGTATACTGCCCAGGGTTGCTGTAACTTCTATGCACCCCATTGCGTGAGGTTTATCTAAAAAAAAACCTTTATTGACTCTGGGACACTCTATATCATACTGAAGAATTTGCAAGTATATTTTGTAAACTGAGTTTGTGGTTTTCGACGAAACAATAAATAAATCAGTTATGAAAACGTTTTCCTTTGTTTATTTTGCAGGATTGCAATGTTTTATAAACATGTCATAACGCGGAAAATGTATATATTGTAGTGAAAATATCCAGTTTCCCAACCTAATTTATTTGGAAATTTGAATTATTGGGATTTCTTGTCACTAAAAATAAAAACCTCGGCGTGTAATAAAATCACGTGATAATAGGAAGATGGGTCTCTCCAGCGCCACGCGGTACACTTTATATTTTGGAGACTATTTTACAAATATCTTAATCACTCTGTATGTAGTAATTGTGAGGTAGGTATTCAAGAGAAATCACAATTACAGGAAGGTACATAAGAGAAAATTTCCAATTCAGGAAAAAAAAGATCTTTTAAATTGGCTTAAAGAGTAATTTTTACTTTTGAATCTTAAAAAAGTCTTATTCAATTGTTTTGCTATTTAACACACTTACCCCTAGATTTTCCTTCAAAATCGTATCCTTCTACCACCGTCAATTCTTGAAAGGTATTACTCATATTCTTAACAACGAATTGTACATCGTCAAGGGGATTAGCGTCTTTATACACAACAGAAAAAACGCAAAGTAGGTACTCTTATCAAATGACGATTCTGCTAACAATAATTTTTATGATATTATGTTTCTTACTTAAGATTTTATTTAGCTGAATCAAGATTCTGAGTATTGTCGCAGATAAGAAAATGTCGTGTTTGTTATTTTAATTTGCATATTATTATGGCTTGAACTTGAAACTGAATAATTTTGCCAAACAATTTTTAACTTTGACGACGTTAGTTTTAAACACCCTGTGGTATGATTGGGAAACTTGGTAGATTCTTGTACTCAGTTAAAAATCTCCATCTACTCTCAAGATTTTATTTTTGTCTGTATCTCAATATCTTTTTCAGCATCACTAAATAATCCAGACCAATACGGTAAGTACCTATATGGCATACTTTCTGGAGCAAAGAGGTTAAAATAACCCTAATTTGCCATACTGGTCATTCCTCTTTAAAAAAGGTGTACTACATTTCAAAATCAAAAATATTTATTTTCAAAATCCTTGCAAAATTAGGATTGTATCGTGTTTAAAAAAAATGGTAAACAAATAGTTTGGAGTAGATTTTCTGAAGAAAAAGATTTATCAAATCACCAAAGGGTTTGTTTGTCCGTTGAGGTAAAAGCTCTATACAGTATATAATACATAACATTATACTTCAATTGGACACGTCCTCCTAGATCACCCTGTAGTAATACCTTTATCGCTGTAGTGCGCGCAACTTTAAAGAAACTGATTGATCATCACCTTTAGCCCGATTCCCATGAGTCATTATACTTTTTGCGCTGTGTGCAGCCAGTTCTTAATTAGCCGCAAATATAAAAAACAGAAAAAATGCCAAAGGGAAAAGAAAGAAAAAGAAAGGGAAAAGTAGTGTCCAAATTAAGGAAAAAAATGAGAAAATTGGAAAAAAAAATTGGAGAAATATGAATCAAGTAAGTACGGACATATCATATTACCTCTTTGTTTTAGATACAGACATAAATTCTCATCACATACTTGGAGCCCAGTTGGTTTGAGCTAGTCTACTTACTTTGTAGACATATGTAACTTCATAATTATGGCTCAAAATGTTACAATTCCTTAATATAAAGCCAACAAAAATATCCTTTTTTCAATGCCAGCCGCAATTCCAGTTAGCCAAACGCGGCAAATGTTTTGTTTATGCGACGTTGATAAGTCACCTTATTACGAAGTCGAGCATGCCGGAAAAATAAACAAATTCTTTGCACAGTCAGTATGTTATGATTTTCAATAAATAATTCCCTGTGAAATATACAGGGCAGTCTCATACACATTGTGCAAAAACGAGCCTGTGAAATATACAGTGTCTCTTAAGCCATTAGCCTCTGTGAAATATACAGGGTGCCATATATATCCAGATCATGTGAAATATACATGATCAGCCATATCCAAAAATATTCCTGGCCTTCCCATCCAAGCAAGGGGTTCTTATAAAGTCAAAAATAACATTATCTTTTGTCTTCCTAGGCTCAGACACTGACACCTCCTCTGAAAGCGGCAGACCGACCAGCTCGGAAGAATCTGAGAACGCCACCTCCAACAGCGATATTGTTGAGAGAAAGAACATACTGGGTGAAGATCCTACGCGTGAAACCATCCACGGACCGGAAATATCGCAAGATTTAGCCACCAGATGGAGGTGTTACCTCCAGCAAGGGTTAGATAAGGAGGCAAAAGAAGCACTATTTAATGCTCGCTATGTGCCAAGCAATTGCCTTTTTCTCGAAGCCCCAACTATAAATCCTGAAGTTCAAGTACTCCTGTCTCAAAATGAAAATAAAAAAGATCTTTTTTTGCTTGAGCTCCAAAATCACCTCGGAAAAGGGATTTCCGCTGTTGGGTGTGTATTGTCAAAGATGCTGGATCCTCTTGAAGCAAATGATAATTCTGAATCTAACTTGGCAGGCCTCGTTAAGGCAGGAAAAATGCTGTGCGAGGTACACCATGCCATTTCCAATCACAGGAAATTTCTTTTGTACCCAAAGTTCAATAACAAGACCCTTAAAATTGCAACATCTCAACTAAGAGATTCTCTGTTGTTTGGGGACGATTTCGGGGACAAATGTAAGTCTGCAAAAACGGTGGAATTAACAGCAACTGAGCTAAAAGCATCCACTTCTTATTCGTTAAAAAACTCCAAAGGCCTGGCCTACAAAAAACGCTGGAAACAGCCAGAAAGAAGGGAGAGGGGGAGCAATTATACCAAGAAGCCGACATACAAGACATCCTACCGTCAGAACCGTTACGGGAGGAACCCGAAAAATCAAAACCAAGACTGGAGGAGACCTCGTTAGGGGTAAGGTCTAAAGGCAAAATTGCTGGAAGAATAAAGCTTTTTTACGAAGAGTGGGAGAAAATAACTACAAATAGGTTAGTTCTTAACTGGGTCAAAGGCTATAAAATACCCTTTCTAAGCTTGCCCCGTCAGCACAAACCTCCCACCCCTCCAAACCTAAGCACAACCGCAGAAAAGCTTTATTTAACCAGTATCAACCATCTTCTGAAAATTGGGGCTATCAAGGCAGTAAAGAATTGCACAAACCAATTTTTATCGAGTTATTTTTTAAGGAAAAAACGGAATGGCAGTTACAGGTTTATTTTAAATCTTAAAAACTTAAATAAATTTCTCACGCCACCCCATTTTAAGTTAGAAGATGTACGAACAGCAAAAACCCTAATATCAGAAAACTGCTGGCTAGCCTCTTTAGATTTAAAGGATGCCTACTTTTTGGTACCCATATCTCCAAAATTTAAAAAATATCTGAGATTTAAATTCAAGACTACACTTTTTGAATTTCAGTGCCTACCCTTTGGGCTGTCAACAGCTCCATACGTTTTTACTAAACTTCTAAAACCTATAATTACGCATCTACGAGGGAAAAACTTAACATCGGTTTTTTACTTAGATGACGCGCTTCTTATAGGCCATAACAAGGGCGAATGTTATAAAAATATAAAAGACACTAAAGACCTTTTCGAAAAATTGGGATTTATTATAAATACAGAAAAAAGTTGTTTAAGGCCAGTCCAGGAAATCAAGTTTTTGGGGTTTATTTTTAATTCAAAAAGTATGACTATGCGCCCTACCACTGAGAAAAAGATACAAATCAGGGAATTAACAAGTAAAATGCTAATCACGAAAACAATCAAAATAAGATTATTTTCAAAATTTATTGGACATTTAGTTTCAATATGCCCAGCCACTCAATACGGATGGCTTTACACAAAACAGCTTGAGAGGGAGAAATATTTGATTTTAAAATTAAAAGATGGCGACTATGACTTGAGCATGAAAATACCGAATACTCTAAAATCCGATTTACTTTGGTGGTTAAAAACTATAGACAAATCCGAAAATAGCATTAAAAGCCCCAATTATGTCTGTCATATATTCACGGATGCGTCCACCTCGGGGTGGGGCGCATTCTGTAATGGTAAAGAAGCAAAAGGGTTTTGGGGGTTACAAGATACAACAAAACATATAAATTATTTGGAATTAAAGGCCATATTATACGGTTTAAAGTCTTTTGCGAAAGACCATTGTCACTGCCATATTCTCTTACGGGTAGACAACATGACAGCAGTGTCATATATCAATAGAATGGGAGGCGTAAAATATTTAAACCTTAACACAATAACGAAACACATATGGCAATGGTGTGAAAGGAGAAATATCATTCTTTTTGCGTCCTATATTAATACAAAATCCAACATAAAAGCGGACAAAGCCTCAAGATCCAAGGATATTGAAACGGAATACTCATCATTGCACCCTAGAGCCTATAAAACAATAATTCAAAAATTTGGAATTCCGGAAATTGATTTGTTTGCAAGTTATCAAAACGCTAAATGTAAAAAATTTGTCTCCTGGCACCACGACCCAGAGAGTTTGGCTATAGACGCGTTCACGTTGTCATGGAAAAACCTTAAAGCGTACATTTTCCCTCCCTTCTTGCTCATACCCAAAATTTTGAACAAGATAAATTCGGAAGGGGCGGAATGTATATTAATCTTTCCTATGTGGACGTCACAGCCTTGGTTTCCAAAATTACAAAAAATGCTACTTTCTGATATATACATTCTCTACCCACAGTCTGACTTACTGTTATCCCCTTTCAGAGAACCGCACCCTCTATGGCGCACGCTTACCCTGGGAGCCGCAATATTATCAGGGAAATGTACAGCAGAAAAAATATCACCGAACAGGCAGCGGACCTTCTGCTCGCGGCCTTAAGTCCAAACACATTAAAACAATACAATTCAACCTACTCCAAATGGTGGATCTTTTGTCAAGGATGCAGGGAAAAAATATATCAACCGACCACGCAAAACATTTTGGATTTTTTAACTAAGGAATTTCACAAAGGAGCAAAATACTCCACAGTTAATACACATAGATCAGCCCTTAACTTCCTCTCGGAGGCAGGGAAAGACCCCTTGGTGAAAGGGTTTTTTAAAACACGGCCGTCCTTTCCAAGGTATGACGAAATCTGGGATCCTCATTCTGTCTTACTTATGTTAGAGAATCTATATCCATTAGAAACCCTTGACTTAGGAAACCTAACAGTTAAACTAATCCTATTGTTAGCATTATGTACGGCACAGAGGGTACAAACTCTATCGAAAATAAGGTTAAGTAATATAAGACATGGTGAAGAAGAAATGGAAATAAAGATCACTGACATATTAAAAACATCTGCACCTAAGAAAGTCCAGCCTCAGCTAAAGTTCATGGTTTTTAAAGAAAAACCAGAACTTTGTATTGTCACCACCATTATTCACTACATAGAACGCACGAAACCGTTAAGGGGCCAAGAGGATGTTCTTATCTTAACAATTAAGAAGCCCCACCGCCCAGCTAGGACACAAACTTTAAGCCGCTGGATAAGAAATGGGTTAAAATCAAGTGGAATAGACACTGAACAATTTAAAGGGCACAGCACTAGACATGCTGCGTCCTCTGCAGCGTTCAGAACTGGAATAAATATTGAAAATATCAGGAAGACAGCTGGATGGTCTGCAAAGTCAAACACCTTTTGTAAATTTTATAATAGGCCTGTAACTACCAAAAAACCCATATTCGGAAATTATATAATGGAATTGGCAAAAAAGACATCTCAAGCTATATAAATATTATTATATTGATTTAAAATAAGTTTTACTTTTCACTACTTTGTCAATTAGTTTAAAATATGGTTATATTTACCAATTATTATACTCAATCGTTAACTGCTGATTTTCTAGGTAGTTTACCATATATCATGTATAGGAATAGGATAGGAGTTATTTTAGGTTGTTATTGTTTGTTTGTTATTTCAACATAAAATATATCACACATTTCTTGTGTAAATGGCTACATAAAACATTAAATGTTAAAAAACAACCTCTAATGTCATTGTTTTGTCATGAGTATGAGATCGCCTATTTAATCTTTAAACATCTACAGGGTGATCTAGGAGGACGTGTCCAATTGAAGTATAATTAAGGATTAAACGACTTACCTGTAAGGAAGTTCAATCCTAATTATACGAGATGGGACACGTCCTCCTAGATCAAACCCACCCCTACGATACGTGGCCCGACCCAGAGGCGATCTCCTATGGCTCCAAAAGTATAATGACTCATGGGAATCGGGCTAAAGGTGATGATCAATCAGTTTCTTTAAAGTTGCGCGCACTACAGCGATAAAGGTATTACTACAGGGTGATCTAGGAGGACGTGTCCCATCTCGTATAATTAGGATTGAACTTCCTTACAGGTAAGTCGTTTAATCCTTAATTATCTTATATACCCTTATGTATATTTATTACTTCTTCAGCATAAATTAATTAATAATATAAATTATTATACTTAAATTAGTAATAAACTAATTGTAATAAGGTGTCTCAAATATACAGGGTGTTTTAGAAGTACGGTACGCAACTTAAAGGGGTGATTCCTTATGATAGTCTAAGAGAAAAAATTGATATGAACATGTGTGTTGCCCGTTTTTGATATACAGGGTGTTAAAGTTTAAAAAGAAAATGAGTTTTTTATAATTTTCTTAAATATCCTTTTTCTGATTTTATTGAAATTTGGTACTGTTATTCATAATGATGAAGGGCTTAATTAGCCCTAACTAGATTAAATTTAATAAGTCCAGTGGCATCCCAGGGAGAACCTTAACGAATATTTTTGACAAGAAAATGTACGCCACTAACTTTTTTCTAATTTTGATATTTTTTTCCGGACTTATCAACTAATAGTACAACTTTTTTGTTCCTTGAATATGTTTCGTATCTTGCTTCGTTTTCGAGAGAAAAAATAATAATCACTTTATTGCATGTACAAGATAATTCGTATGTATTTCAAAGTCAATTAAAACATTTAAATTTAAATAAAATAGTTTTTTTAAATATGATTATGAATAACGGCACCAAATTTCAATAAAATCGGGAAAAGGACATTTAAAAAAATTATAAAATTATAACCCGAACCCCAACAAAAGCATCCGATGACACGCTGTATCAAATGCCTTCGCCAAATCCACAGAAACCGCCGTACACGGTTGGCCAGAATCAAGCTGTTCAATTATTTTGCCTGTAAAGAGACTTATTGCATCGTTGGTAGACTTATTTGCTTGTAATCCGAGACTAGATATCTCATCATCTCCTACGGTTGCATTATTTTTAAGTGAATCAATTTTATTAGAATTAATATTTCGTGTCAATTTACTGGTTTTAGAAATATGGTGGACATGTTAGTTGAATTATCCTGATTAATATTTAGGTCCTGGCTTAAATTTTCTTTCTTTCTTCGTGTTCGTTTTGATAAAATTCGCCGTTTTCGAAGATAATACATTTTTTGTATAATACGTTATTGATTTATTAAATCAGAACACTACAGTACAACACCAGTCGTTTTTATCTCGTTAACAATGTGTTATTCACAACACTTTTCTAAATTGTCTGATTGATTGTCGGTCCAACTTCACGCGACAAAGTGGGTCGTTTATAAGATCCTTTAAGAATAACTGCTACATCCTTATCACGTCCAATAGGTACATGCCAGATCTCCGGCTGATCATCCTGCATGAGACAACTACGCAAATTGGTTTTAGCAACGACTTAGGCAAAGTCATAAATCTACTAGTATCGTTCGTTCACAGACGAAGCCAGTTTCACCCGAGACGGAGTAATAAATTGCCATAATTTGCATATCTGGCATGAAGAAAATCCCCATGCAACAATAGAGACAAAGCGCCAACAATATTAATAATAATAATACAAATACTTTTGGTAATCGATGGATAGGTCGAGGTGAACCTATTTTATGGCCTCCTAGGTCACCCGACATGACTCCATTGGATTTCCTTTTATGGGGAAATTTAAAGAGGCTTTTATATTCGATGCCAGTTCACACCAGGGAAAATCTGATAGATAGAATAACACACTATTTCACCGAAATTCGAGACAATCCTGAAATAATGTTTCGAGTACAACGAGAAACGATCTGTCGGCTAAGGAAATGTATAGAGGTACAAAGCGCCCATTTCGAAAATCTGCTGAAGCAAAAAAGCAGAAACAAATCTTTCACAATTTTAACATTCTTGTGTTTAAGTAGTTTCCGGAATGGCAACCCTTTCAATGGTTCCTTTAGGAGGCACACTTCGATTCACTTCTTGAATCCACACAATTGCCGAGTGCTTGTTCATAAGTTAGATGCATGTTATGTATTAATTACAAGTTTTATTATTTTAGTGCGAATCATTAGTTATTTTGTTAATCGTGGTTAAATACCTTGTGTTAATAAACTTAATTATTAAATAAATTTCGAACGTGTTACACAAAAAATGTATTTTCTTCGAATATTTTATCTAAACGAATATAGAGTAAATTATACTTGTCGGTTCAAAAGTTATGTCGCTGGGTACCCCTTTGGTGCCCTGTATCTCCGTTAAGGAACACTTTAGTAGTTTTTTTATGACAAATTAGGGTTATTTTGACTTTCCTTAAGCGTTGCCGTGAGTATGCCATATGTTCAGCATCACTTTGTTATCACTTATAAATCCCGGGTATCACTAATTAATACAAACCAATATGTTAAGTGTCACTAGTAAATAACTCACCGTATTCCAAGAAGAACTCGTATCCTCCAGAGTCAGTCTTCCTCAATCCACCTCTCATGCATGTCGTGATGTTGCAATTTTGTTGGCGAATAATTTGTTCCTACTTATTTTTCAAGCATTTGTGAATTAATTCAACATTTGCGATTCATGTTTTAGAGTTCTATAATAGGAGGCAAAATTATACTATATTAATCTATAATAATGTATTTTATAAAGAAAAGCTTTCCTCAGAAACTATTGTAATATATCTGCAATCTTGACCCTTTAACTTTTCCGCTTTAATATACAGCGCCCTTATCGTTACTAAAAAAAACCCTCAACGAAACACCCTATTTTTAATACCTAAGCACGCATATCCCCTTGTAGATAACAAAACACAATCGTTGTACACAGAAAGAAGATAAGACACCAAACGTTTCAGATAGGATTATCTTGGCTGGAAGAAACCTGGAAATAAACTAAAGTTATAGGAATAGAGAACTGACAGCTTAGTGGGATCGAAGCAAAGACTTCGCTTGATCTATTTTTAGATAACTAATTACTTACTTTATTGCTTGTAAACAGGTGCTAAATGAAAAGTGATAATGGTGTGATTAACCTGTGAAATGTACACGTCTCATTTGGTTTTTCTGATCGTATATTTTTGATGTTTTATGAGCAGGTGTTTTTTGTTGTTTTCGTGTGTATATCCAGGAAAAAATACGAAGCTGTAAATGCTTTAGTTTGTTTGTGTTTAAGAACTCTCAAAACCTTACTGGTTGTTTCCTTAGAATGCAATTTTGCTACCAATGTATGAAACGAATTAACAATCGACCGAACTATAACAAATTTAATAATATACGTCTGGGATCAAATTACTTTTTATATAATGGTATAGGTAGTCAACAAATAAAAATACAAGATTATGGACGCGAGAAAATCCTTACGTAATTGAGAATTAGCACGAGAGGAAGGAGAAGTTCACATAAAGCACAGGTATTTTTAATTTTATTAGCTGCTGTCAAATGTTAAATAATTATTTTTGTTTATTATAATTATTCCCAATGATACTTCGTATGGAAATCTATCATCAGACTCTGGTTCAAGTTATGATCTTAGGAATTAAGAGTCGCATAGCGAATTCGTTATGGAACCTCATCCAAGAAGTTCAGGTATTTCCAAAGGTAAACGACCTAGGCAAGAAATTTTAACACAAAGACTCTCAGCTGCATTGAACAAATGTTGTATTAGTGACAGGGATGCTAACAGCTTGCTTGGAGACTTTACACATTAATCCAAATAATTATAACATAAATCACACCTCAAAAAAAGACTAGAGAAAATTTTAGAAAAAGCACAGATGAAAATTAAAAAGAAAATTTATGAACTCAAAAAGGGAATTAGTTGTTATTCATTATGACTCCAAAATGTTGCCTGTCTTATTGGATAAGACAAATGTTGACCGACCTCCGATCGTAGCTACTTTACCCAATACAAATCAAGAACAATTACTTGGTGTGGCACGGTTATCTTCTGAAAGTGGCTACGAGGTATCCACCGCTGACTATAATTCGCTTCAAGAGTGGTATTCATGAAATTAAACTTAAGCCTTTGTTTCTGATACTACATCTACTGGAGCCTGTATCTTATTAGAATCAAAGTTAAACCGTGAAATCCTTTCTTTGGCCTGTAGACGCCATGCTCATGAAATTATGCTTCAAAGTGTGTTCCAAGAATAAAACATTGGTGTCTCATAGGGACCTGATGTGCTTGAAATATTTCAAAAAGCAGCAGAAAAAAGCTTTCCTACTGATGATTATAAAGAGTTCCTAGAACCACAGTTTTGCGGTTTTGTAAACCTTTTTTAGGATTTTTTAAAAAACATATATACAGGGTGAGTCGGGAGGAATGGGTCAAACTCTAAGGGTGTCATCTATGCATCAAAATAATAATAAAAAACTCAAATGTTATCCAATATTCATTTGTTTTCAAGTTATAACGCAAAAACAAAATATTGCATTAATTTATACTTTAAACCCGATATTATTGTCAGTAACGTAGTTATCAGAATCATAGAAACTGCCAAAATACTGTATTGTCATTGGTGGTTTGCATTCGTTTCCATGGTTCTGATAGCTACGTCACTGACTATAATATTGGGTTTTGAGTATAGCTTTCCTGTACTTAAATGGTATTATTTTTCGCTTTTCAGTAATAATTGTTGTGCTGTCACTAACCTTTAGTGTCGGTATAAAATGTTACATTGATTCATCGTTAACTTTCGGATTTGTATCATTTAAATTTTATAAAGTCCCACACATTTATTCACATCTCGAATGCGCCAATATGATTTTTATTTATGGTTTGAGTAATGTACAGAGCATCACAAGTTTTTTACAAAATTAGTGACAGCACAACAATTATTACTCAAAAGCGAAAAATAATACTATCAACTAAACATCTAATTGGGATTCTCAACCACTGGGTACATTTAAGTATTACAGGAAAGCTAAATTAATGCAATATTTTGTTTTTCCGTTATAACTTGAAAACAAATAAATATTGGAATTATTATTTTGATGCATAAATTACACCCTTATAGTTAGGCCCATTCCTCCAGACTCACCCTGTATGTATATTACTTCCAACAACTTCACGCTGGTCTATTTCTTCACCTTCTTAAGCAACACACTCTGGTTCACAACACAGGGTAATTTTAGATGTGTACCTAACCTACCTTCTTGTGCAATTACTACTCAAAATAACGGGTCATACTTAACGTAAATTAAAACCTCGACAAAAACGGAGGAATTTAGTATATTTAATTAATTAGCATGTAGGATAAGTTTTATCAAACAACTAAAATATAATCTGAACTGAATATCTTCATGCTATTATTGATTGTTTTTAAATTGACTTTTTTTCAGTGTAAAAGCAATTTCAACATAAAATTTCATATGTTTTCTCAGTGTAATAGCGGACAATACCGTCATCCTTCTGTCACTGAAACTGACCCCTGGAGATCAAAGGGACCGACAGCTCGTGTCGCTACTGTATAGTTCCGTATACTGTGCTAGAACTAGTTAGTAGTGGTGTTTTTAGGTGGATCTTTAGACAAAAATATAGAACTTAAATAGCCAGGGGCTAATCATTTGGCAAGATGGATGGCCAAAGCTATAGTGCCCAAAAATATTTTTATTTCGCCATCAATTCAATGTGCAGACGAAGGAACTAGATGATTTGAAAGAAATTTGTCTTTTATAGTTAAATGGCAGGTATACCAGAGCCTGGTTTCTTGCTCCAAATGCTATTTAAACCCTCTTAATGATATGAATTTCTTATTTACCAAACTATAATAACAAGAAAATTGCTGAGAAAATCCAAAAGAAGTTTTTAAATCATTTGTGGTACTTCAATGAGGAATGTGCTGCGTTATCCTTATTGGACAAAATAATTGATGGCCAGAAAAGACATAAAGATATTAGCAAAAAGTCATAATAAAGAGAAAACTGATATTGCAAAAAAAAAAGTATTAACTACGATAACCTTTTAAGTTTTTGAAAGTAAGAACTTTCAAAAGATATGCTTTCAGAAAAATCAGTAAATTTACTAAAACTGTTATATATTTTCACATACTCTTAAGCTTTACATTACAGCATTCAGGGTTGTTAATGGTAAAGCTTATGGAAGAATTTAATAGTAAGCTTACGAAAAATTAAGATCAGAAGCAATATATTGTTGAAAAAAAGTTTATTGGATTTTAAGTATAATTATTATTTTCAGGTCATCT
Source organism: Polydrusus tereticollis (assembly GCA_963920685.1). NCBI lineage: Eukaryota > Metazoa > Arthropoda > Insecta > Coleoptera > Curculionidae > Polydrusus > Polydrusus tereticollis. The sequence continues at coordinate 76,679,735 of OY987334.1, forward strand.
AACATTATAGAAAAATACAAGGAAAGTCTTTAATCAGTGAATTACATTTAATTGATGGAGGTGCCATTTCGTAAACATTATATTATGTACAGGGTCTTCCAACGAGGACTGAACAGGGGCTCATTTTTGAGCTTCCTTGTATTTAAAGAAAAATCCAAAATAGCCAATCGATGTACTTTTTCCTGCAGAATTTAAAAATGAAACCAAAAATTTATTTGAACCAGAAACAAAAGAGTTACGCTATGGATAAGGTGTTTTTTAAATGGAACATAGCTTTTTTTATACGATTTTTGAAACGAGTGATTTTTTTTTGTCCGTTCTGATTAAAATATTTAATATTGTGACAGCTATTTTTATTAAATTTTAATGTTTTATCCAGTATAATTTAACTTTAACCTGTTTGAAACATACACTAGGTAATAAAGGTATAATCACCTTTGAATCCTTCAAAGTCAAAAAATTTGACAAATTTACTATAATATTGCCGAAATGAAATATTCTCTTGCATTTTCTTGGCATTTGTAGAACAAGATAGCAATCTGCAATCTCTCATCTAATGAATATTTCATTTCGGAAATATTATAGTAAATTTGTCAAATTTTTTGACTTTGAAGGATTCAAAGGTGATTATACCTTTATTACCTAGTGTATGTTTTAAACAGGTTAAAGTTAAATTATACTGGATAAAACATTAAAATTTAATAAAAATAGCTGTCACAATATTAAATATTTTAATCAGAACGGACAAAAAAAAAATCACTCGTTCCAAAAATCGTATAAAAAAAGCTATGTTCCATTTAAAAAACACCTTATCCATAGCGTAACTCTTTTGTTTCTGGTTCAAATAAATTTTTGGTTTCATTTTTGAATTCTGCAGGAAAAAGTACATCGATTGGCTATTTTGGATTTTTCTTTAAATACAAGGAAGCTCAAAAATGAGCCCCTGTTCAGTCCTCGTTGGAAGACCCTGTACAAAATTAGGGAATCTTTTATATAAAAAAAAATAACTTTCAAAAATAAGGACCACCCTGGATTATACCCAGACTCAACTCCTGAACGTTGGAAGACGACTGTCTGTTTTATCGAAAACATTTCAATCTTTACTGCTGGTATTTTTGACAATAAATTTTTATTTTTTTTTTACTTTTGTGGATATTCTTTGTGTGATACTAACTGAATGCATAAAAAATCTTAGACTTTATATACCTTGTGTAAAGATCTATAAAAATTTGCATTGCAACTTTATTTTTTTAGAGTTTCACCTGTATTAATAGAAAAGGGACGAGAGGCGATATTTACATTAAAATTTTAACCAACTTTTCTCACGATACTTTCGACAGTAATCAACCGCAACAAAGAATCCTCAAACAATAACATTTTTTCTAAAATTAGCCAACAAGAATGAGTTATTAATCAGGCTTTCCAGAACAGCCGCTGAAAAAACAAACTGAGACTCGAAACGATTCGATGAAAGATAAAACGAACAGTTTTATTTTAAAACCTCTTTTTGATTTGACAGTTTTATATGGAGCCCGTACAATAGCTGCACATCACGTCTCTTATCTACAGTGTTTAAAAAGTGAATACTTTTCAAAACTGGACATACTATGAAGTTCATATTTTGCAAAGAGGTGTAGGAATATGAAAGCAATTTTTTAAACCGGTGATGTCCTCTTGCACTACCTTGGGTCAAGAGAGAATAATTTAAATAAACCATTTTTCCAAAATATGAACTTGATAGTATGTTTAAACTTGTACAGTTTTCAAAAAAATCGCAAAAATAATTGTCTATAAAAAATTGGGATTGTCACTACTCTCACTACTACTTACATTACCTTCTGTCCCTTCTGAGGTGAAACTAGGCTTAATTAGAAAAAAGTCTAATAAACAATTTATTTCCAATACATTTTGGTAAGCTGGTATTTCTTGAAATACTTGCACTTTATAAGAAAACGAACTTAACTGTTTTTTAGGATGCATGTTCCATAAGATCTTCCTACTTCTCGAGACCGGCGTTTTGCATATTTTGTTGGCATATTTTGCATTATTTCACGAACATTTGCAACAAGTTTTTCTGTTCTTACAGATGTTCTTTCATGCAGCTTTTTTTTATGTTGTATAGAACCTTGTTTCCCTAAACAGAGCCACGGTTCTTCTCAGGCAATCATAAAAATCGTCCATGTTCAAACGCTGATTGTATTGTCTCTTACCATTTACTCTAACCCCGTCTCGAAAATACGGTTCAACCATAATAATAATAATAATAATAATAATAATAAGAATAATGATAATAAATATCTTTATTTCTAATTATGTACAAGAATACATGGAAGTATATCATATACAAAAAACAAATGGCGTCAATAAAAATAAACCTAATTGTCTAATCTTACGAAATTCAACAATAACTAACTTCCATTATTTTAAATAATCCTGTATAGAATAAAGTTCTATGTCAACTAACATTTATTTCACTGTGGTTTTAAAAAGTTTTAATTTGTTTATACATTTTATGTGTCCTGGTAAGTAATTAAAGAATTTTAGTTAGGGTTAGTCTGTGAATAGGGTACTTTATATTGTGTTATATTCATGAAATGCTTGTAGCTGACACATATTTCTGTTTTTGAAGAAAAAGATCAAACAGAGTCCACACGATTCAAAAACACTTCTGCAACTTTCCTCTTCTTTCTGCTCGTTTTTGAATCACAAATACTTTTTCTATTAGGCTATTGCTACCCCAGGAAATTATGCCGTACTTCATTATTGATTCGAAATTCGCATAATATATTGTCTTTAGACTATTTTCATTCAGGTACCACCCAACAACCCCAACACCACAGCAAATGGAATTCAACTTTTTATCAACATGTTTATATGATATGACCAACTTAAGAATCTGTCCAAGTAAATCCCCAAAAACTTAGTTTCTTGCCTTGTTAAATAAGGATTTTCCCATAACCATTAATTCACCCATATTTTTCGCCCCAGTGATAAGATTTGTGTCGTCTGCATAACATGTTACGTTTTCATTAAAAGCTGCTATGCAGTACAAGTTGTTGAGGAATATCACAATCAATGTTGGCCCTGCAATACTGCCCTGAGCAATTCCTAGTTTATTTTCCATCAATCGGATGAAAAACTCTGTCCATTCCTTGTTATCTTTACTTTTTGATATCTCCCTGAAAGATATGACTCAAATAATTTAAGAACCTTGCCTCTTACACCATATAATCCTAATTTTTATAATAGTAATTTTGGATCAATACAGTCATATGCTTTGGATAAGTCCAGGCATACTCCCATAGGCAAAACTCTCTATTCTCTATAAAATCTGTTATGTTTTTTGTAAATTCAAAAATAGCGGTTTGTGTTGATTTGTTGGGTAGATATCCATGTTGTATACGATTAAGTAAATTGAATTTAATTAAAAAGTCTGAAAGGCGATGAAAGTTAAACATTGAAAGTTAAAAATTTTTCGAAAATGATGGCAGAAGTCTATAACTATCCATAATTTCTGGATCTTTTTTTTTAAATATGGATTTTATCAAAGATATCTTGAGTTTGTGCGGACAGATACCTCGTTTAAATGAATTGTTTATAAGAAAACAAAGAACTTCCTTAATTATAGGAATCGCCAGTTTTACAATACTAGTACCTATTGTAGGGGTATTTCATCTAGGTATATCAGAACTGTATTTATTTTTAATTTTATTAGCCAAATCGGAAAGTTCAGTGGTAGATATCTTATCTTATAAGCAACGACTGATTGTTTGCCCTAATTTTGCAATTTATCGGTTGTGCTGGTAAATTTTTAAGTAGTTCAGGAACTATTGACAACACATGCTTATTATTCTGATCGGATATCTCTTCAGGAATGCCTTTAATACCAATATAATAATTTTTCACACTACTTTCAGTTATTTCGGTACATGTTTTATGTTCTACAATCATTTCGTCTTATTATCCGCTTAATCCTAATCCTTTTTCATACCTCTCTGATCTTACTGCTTTCGATAGATTATCATATTCTCTTTTGGTCTTTTTGTATTGTTTATTAAAATTATTATCAAATATGAATATCTAATTTATTCTTACACTCTTTAATTTTTGCATCATCAACTGATTTTTGTTTTTGACTTGTATTAATTAATTTTAAGGAAAGCTACTGATAAAAATGTTTGAAAAGTAATTTAAAAATATATTCCGTTGAGTATTTACATTATCAATTTTTTTTTAGCTTCATATAGGTACTTAAAGTCAGTTTTCTTCTTTTAAACAATTGATAAACCAAAATGTTGCTGTATTTTTTAAATATCTTTTAAATATATGCCACAATATATCCTAAAAGTGTTTAAACCTAATAAATTAAGGCATTTTTAAGCTTTAAAACACGAATTTCTCTCCTTCGCGCCCTTTTCATTCATTAATAGTGAAGCTAGCCTTTATAGTACTACACCTCCTACTCCAGGCCGATTACATAAGAATTAAGACAAAAAATTGGGGTCACCGACCACTGCCCCTACAATATCTATGGTGCCATCTCTCTCTTTCGTTATACATTGGAAAAAGATGCCGCAACAAAATTATGAATGGAAATTAAGGCCCTCCTCTTTTAAGATGATGGCGGCAGACCAGGCAGAATAGTGGCAACGCCGCCGTTACCGGTCGGCAACCCGTACCGCTTTTTCTGTTTTCTGTCAAAAATTTCAAACATGGGCGTCTGTTGTGATCTTTTCTAGTTTCTTGGAGGATTTTTAATTGTTTTAATGTGTTCCTGGTTAATTATTGGGCCCAATATGACAAAAAAGGCTAGAAAAATATATTAGAAACTGTCATAGATGACATATAACTGTAAGTACTAGTATACGTGCATAAAAATTACATTTTACTGTGATGCATCTTTGCTGATATTTAGGGTTACAGTTTTAAAGGATTAAAATGTCTTGTCTTGTAATAGTCACCTTGAACATTCACCAAAGGGTACAGTTGAAAGAGGACCTTAATGCAGTCCTCTTTTTTACCCTATATATTGATTATTTATATGCGAATGCTTCCAAAAAAATTGTGCACGCATAGTCCACAAATCGCTCTTTCCCAATTAGTCTTGGGCTTTAAAATCCGTTCAACACTTTTACAGTTACAAGCTCTAAAATATAGTAATGTCAACTTTCGTTACTTGCAGGTACTTGGACTTAGGCTCAAACTAAAGGACCGGTCACTGGAACTCGGAAGTGGAACTGATGGTTCGACTGGTATTGATATGATGCAATCTAGGTAATATTAATATAGGTTTTCTCAAAAATCATTGAAAGAATAGGCTTTTGGATTATTTTATAAGCAACAAACTTATTTTATGTCCGCTAGCATAACTTTCTTCCGAAGCGCTCGACAATAACCATAATTTTTCAGTCTTTGAACTATATATATTAGAACAGATTGACAGGGGTCGGGGTTTTATTTTCACCTTAGTTAAACCTTTGACTTAGTAGATTATGACTTAGGTACTGATACGTAAATTAGAGTGCTATGGTATTTGCGGTACGCCTAGTAAATTTATTTAATTGTAGGTACTTGATAAATCTTCTAATCAACAAGCGACTTTTTCAAGGGTTATTACAGTCAAAAGAGGCGTACCTCAGAGTTCTATATTGGGGCTCATATCACCAATGATATTTTCAGAGCTAGGGATCAATGTAGCTGCCTTATACTGCTTGATTATAGTAAGGCGTTTGACTCATTAAATCATACTGCAGGCTAAACTTAAGCACTTTGGTATGGGTGAAGTGGCTTTAAAATTCTTCGACAATTATTTCTCAAAGAAATCACAGTGGGTGATAATCAACAACAATCCTTTTCCTGTTCATAATGTTGACAGAGGTGTGGCTTAGAGCTTGTTGATTTTTTCCATTTACACCTCCGACTTTTGTAAAGTAGTAAAAGTTTTGCGAGTCTCATCAATATACACAAATTTATTTTTCTTTTCCCCCCTCAAATGGTGCTGCTTCTGTTGATAGAACAAATTCAAATTCAAATTGTTTATTGGTGTCAATGTCAACAAAGCTTACACAAGTCAAAATACAATATAGACAGTAAATTCTAATAAAATTTCAATTACAACATCAGAGTTATTAAAATAAATGTACTTACATATAATCACACTCTACAATAAACATTTCACAATAGACAAGCTAAAATTATAATTTAAGATACAGGTCACAACATATTAAAATCAGATGTTAAGAATTGCTCATATTTATAAAATGCATTATTGATTAAGTATTTTTTCAATTTTTGTTTAAATTTACTAATGGGCAAGGATCTTACACTGTTAGGTACAGCATTAAAAAATTTTATCCCCCAATATCCCGGGCCATCCTGACACCTTCCCAGCCGCCAGTATCCAGGCACCAATTTAGACCCAGTGCGGGTGTTATATGAGTGAACATCTCCATGAGTACGATACAGATCTAGATTCTGCTTAACAAACAGCAAACATTCCAATATATATACACAAGGCACAGTCATCAGTTGCATGTCAACATACATACTTTTACAATCATCCCTATATCCTAAGCCTGTCATTATTCTTAGAGCTTTTCTCTGTATGCCAAATATCCGATGTGTTTGAGTTGCATGACCCCATGCTAGAATAGCATAGGAGAGGTGTGAGTGAATAATCGCATAATACGCTGTTCTCAATACATTCCTTGAAACACAATTTCTCAAATTTCTAAGTACATAGAGTCCTTTATTTAGTTTTGCTGAGAGAGTGTCAACATGTTTTCCCCATTGTAATTTCGGGTCAAGATCTACCTCACATGTTGATTTATGTCGTTATTGGGAAATTCTCTCAAGGTAAAAAGCATGCGAATTGTTTTGTTTGCATTTAATAGCAGTCAATTCGAGCAAAACCAGTTTTCTGCTCTATCCTGTGCCACCATGGATCCCTCCAGTGATTTGAGGTAACTTTCGGCCTAGTAAATGATTGTTGTGTCATCAGCAAAGAGTGTATATCCAGCTATATTCTCATTAAATGGTAAATCGTTTATATAATCATGATCTTAGAATTATTGCCGATGTTTTCAAATCTCATAACTTAATTTTAAACGCAAAAAGAACAGAGCTGTTGTTGTTCGGTACTTCTAAATCTTTAATACTGGAAAAACCAGCGACAGCGACATAGCACCTGTCAATAAATGTAGGAATCTGGGATTGTTGATTGATTCTGAGCTGAGATATTCTGACCATGTTGCATCCTTAATACAGAAAACGTATGGCAAATTGAAACTTTTATATATGCATAGGGACATCTTCGATACAGCTACCAAACTTCGTCTCACAGAGTCCCTCGTTTTGTCTCACCTTGGTTACTGCGATATTGTTTACTGGCCTGCCTTACTTCAGAGGGAGAGAGGATAAGGGAGTTTTTGCTGGCGAGTCACCGGTCGCGCTGAGGGTAGCACTTCTTTTTAATAGCATTTATTTTATTTATTATTATCTAATCGCTTTTTCTCAATATGCTCAATGCTTTATCTCTACCATTACCCATAATTAGTATAGTTCTTCGAAAATTGTATTTATTAATCTCTCTTAAACAATTTCAGTGAACCTTCTCTTTTTCATTAATTCTTTTTTATTTCTCTTCTGATTAGTAGGTATTCACTTTCTACTGGGTGGTTGTATATGAGCAGCATATTGTACCTACTTATCGTATCCAATTAAATTCCAAATCCAAAGACATTTTTATTATTATTATTATTATTTCTGATATTAGCCAACGTTTTGAATAGAAAAATTAATATTACATCTTTGTATCAGTTCACAGATGATACGTCATGCATATAGTATTGTCTGCCGACAAAACTTTATTCAACTTTAATCAATTTTCGTTAATATGCAACCAATCAGACTGGGATGGTGCTTTAGACACTAATGATCCTTTGACGCACTTTCACTCTAATCTAGTTAATACACTTAATATGGCTTTAATATAGGTAAGATCGTTCTCGGTCTTCAAAACCTCAAATCATAAGCAGTGTAATCCGCTCTTTCTCTGTAAAGGAAAAATGATATAATTTAAATATTATTATATCCAATAATAAAATCAAATTTGACAAAATCAAACAATACTCTCACGAAAATATTATAAAGGTAATCGGTAAAATAATTAGGAATAAATATCTAATATTACCTTATAAGTTATAACTATTTATTGTATTAATAAAAATGACGTTTTATCTTTTAAACTGATGGATTTAGGTGTAGGATATTATGTAACCAAGAATCTGACGCGTAAATAAAATTAGAAACAAATAATAATCTTCGTTTTAGAAGTATGCTACAACACTGAAACAACGTCAAAAGAAACAAGATCACAGCAACAGTAACACTTCTATAAATTTCTCACAAAATCAAAATATTTACTAGCATTGTAAAGTTCTATTTTTATTAATAAATTAAATATTGCCCTTTTCAATCCATTAACATTATTAATTATTTTTATATTGGCCGGTAAATGGTTGAAAATACATGCTTCTCTGAAGTTTAACGCCAACATAATTCTTAAAACCTTTTTTTGACATACAAATAATTTTTCTATATCTCTACAGCCCCCATAGAACATCAAACAATATCAAATGTTTGCTTTAAAGTTTGCATGATAAATAACTTATTTAGTTTTAAAATCTGTATGTTTCGATAATACTCGAAAGCTATAACAAACTGTATTGCATTTTTCTCATATTCAATGTGCTGTTTCCATGATAAAAGGTCATCCAGAAATTACTCCTTTGACTTTTCTGTCTCTCTGCAATGTTGTTTCTTTAAGTTAGCTAAATAAGCTTCTATTTCTATTCTGTATCGATATATCCTTGTGATTCCTTTGTTTGTTTTCTTTTTACTTTTTGTCTTCTTTTGATTGTTCTTGTTTGTTTTTTGGTTTTTTGTTTTATAGTTTTTCTATTCAATTTTTTTTTTATATTTAGGTTGGGAGCCAGTCTTTAGGGAGTTTGTGTCTGTCTTGTTCTCGTGATTTTATGTGTGAATTAAAGTATCTACATATATGTAAATAATTTTAAATATTATACAATGTGCTGTATGTTTTTTTTGAAATTCTTATTTTTTAAAATAATCAGAAATTAATTGCTTCATATTTTTTATTTTATTTTTATAAAATTCAGATTCACATTTATAGCAATTCAAAAATATTTGTAAACTTGTCAAAATTGTTAACATTAATAAAAAAGTTATCTAAGTCTCTCAAACTTGCGCAGGCTTCAGATAGGCTTGATATTTTCGACACTGGAGCAAGTTCAGGTTCCTCTTCCTCAGTCTCAGAGTTGGGAATATAGTTTCATCCGTTTCTTGGATCTCTTCAATACACTCGATGATAGTCAATTCCTGCACTTTCTGTTGGCAAATCGTTATCAATAGAGGCAAATTGTTTTAAGTTCACAAATGTGTTCTTAATGTTGGGAAACAGTGTGCAAGTGGAATATTATCTTCTTCGAAGTCGTCAATATTATCTGTATCACACATAAATCCGGCTTTCATAAAGCATTTTTTTATTGTCACTGGGGACAAATTGCACCGGACCACCGAAACCCATATCAAGGCGTTGGTTATGGTAATATTATTTTAGATTTCTTAAGAAGGACAACCACTGTCTATACATGTTAAGAGCCTCTTAATAAGGTAGCTTCTGCAGAGCATTTTAAGATTCTTAAGAATGCCTTGGTCCAAAGGTTGGCAATGTGAGGTAGTATTGGGTGGAAGAAAAATAAGTTTGACATTATTCACTATAATTTTGGGATGAGGCGTTGCATTATCCAGGAACAATACCACTATTCTATTCTGCTTCTTCATCTTGGTATCAAATCTGTGAAGCCATGATGTCTGCTGTCATCCACGCTTTTTTGTTCGAGACCTATTGTGGGGGGGGGGGGGGGGTAACTTATCGATATGTGCTTCCCTCGGTGCTTCCTTAAAGCATCGACGATTTTTGCTTTTGCCCAGGGCCTATTTTACCATAAGGCCCGGGCCTTGGGCCCGGTGGATTGTGGGGCTCGCTGGACCCCCCGAAAGAGGATAAAAAAATATAATTATAAACCATTCCAATTTAAATTTAAACACCAAGAAAAAAAAAGCCGTGTGATAATGAAAATGAAATAATTTTTTTTTCTATTTATAAATATGCCACTGCAGGTGTTTAACTTAATTTTTAATTATAACCTTGGAATTTCAAGAATTTGTTCTTAGAAACAGACCTAAACAAAATATTGACAAAATAAGTGGGTGCCTAAAACAATTGGACGGAAAAAAATCTAGATGCTTACAAAGTTCAACATTTTATAAATTTAAAGAAAATGGCGAAAAAGTCCTTCGTGAGTGGTTGGTTTACAGTCCCAAATCATGCTGTGTGTACTGTTATGTTTGCAAACTTTTTTCGAAGAAAGATGTCAAGCTTAGTGCCGATGGCTATACTGACTGGAAAAATGTGACTCAGTACTTGAAAAACCACGAAAGGTCTTCCGAACACATAACTTCATTCAGTACAATGATTAATAGAAGTCGAATAGAGGGCAGGATAGATACAGAAATCGAAAAAAGTTACTTGCAGGAAAAAAACTACTGGAAAACTGTTTTATTAAGAGTGCTTGCAACCATTAAGTTTCGAGCAAAAAATGGTTTACCATTTTATGGTTCGACGACTAAACTTTTTACAAAAGGAAATGGTAATTATTTAGGCTCGTTGAAATTTCTTAGTGAGTTTAACCCGTTTTTAGCTGGACACCTCCAGAAATATAGTAACATTGGAAGTGGTCATGTTAACAATCTTTCTTCAACCATTTGCAATGAATTTATCCACCTTCTTGTGACCTTAATATCGATATTAATTACTGCAGAGGCCAAAGTTATGAGAACGCATCCAATATGTCCGGGAAGTATAACGGATTGCAGGCAAAAATAAAAGAAAAGACAAAAAATGCACATTTTGTACCATGTTCCAGTCATTCTTTAAACTTGGTCGGTAATAGTGCTGCCGAAAGTTGTTCAGAAGCTTCCAGATACTTTAAAAATGTACAATGCTTATACAACTTCTTTTCTGCGTCAACACATAGATGGAGCGTACTTCAAAAATGTCTATCGGTTTTAAAAACTAAATTACCATTAGTTAAGAAAATATGTGATACAAGATGGCCGGCATGAGCTGATGCTATCAAATCTGTTGCGCTTGGGTTTAGTGAAACAGCGTTAATAGAGCTAAATGACGATGCAAACCAAAAGAAGTCCACCAGAACAGAGGCTGGAGATTTACTTCATAAATTGAATACATTTGAATTTGCCTTGATGACAGCAATTTGGAAAAGAATCCTAGACAGAATAAACTCCACCAGTAAATCTCTACAAGATAATCAAGCCAATCTAACTGCGGCTTGTACACTATATAACGGATTGATTGAATTTCTCAAGACTTTTAGAGAGCAGTTTGATGAAATTGAAGAGAAAGCCAAAAAAATTTAGCCTAATAATATTGTTTACAAGGATGAGATTTCAAGAGTTCGTAAAAGGAAACAGTGTTTTGAGAAAGGCCCTGCAGAAGACATTACTTTAAGCGGTGCTAAGAACTTTAAAATAAATACATTTTTTCCTATTTAAACAAATTAATTTCTGAATTAAAAATGAGAATGCAAGCTTATGATTGTGTAAATGAAGTTCTTGGTGTATTTTTCTTCGAACCCGTGGATGAAAGATTTAACGTAAGTATAAAAAATATTAAAAAATATTACAATATGGATGTGGATGCTACTGAAGATTTAGTGGATGAAATTATACAATTTAAGGCACTTTGTAAATCAAATGATATTTCCTCCAAAGACCCCCAGGAAATGTTAAAATTTTTAATTGACAACAATATTTTGTCGACCTTCTCTAACGTTGAGGTATTGTTGAGAATATATTTAACTATTCCCATCAGTAACGCATCCGGCGAGAGATCATTTTCTGCGTTAGAACGGGTAAAATCCTATTTAAGAAACTCATTGAATGAAGAAAATGTTTTATCTTTGGCAATTCTAAACGTAGAAAGCGATATTCTCGATAAATTAGAAATAAATAGTATCATAGATAAGTTTTCTGAAATAAAAGTACGTAAAAAAAGAATTAATTAGATGTTTCTGTTTACTATTAACTCTTTAGTTTGTTCGTTGTTCTTCAGAAGCAAAAGCTTTTTTATTTATTTTTTGTTGTGATGTTAATTTCCAATTGGAAATTTTGTTTAAGGACCGCTTAGATATAATTAGTCTTTTGTATCTTATTTATGTTGTTGTGAAATAAAACTATTTTATTTTTTTAGTAAAAGCCATTTTTTAATTAATTAATTAAAAATTAAATTTTAACTATACAATTTTTTTTTATCATGAATTTTAACAAAAAAGTGAAGGTGCCGAAGGTAAGCAGAAAAATTCTTATTGGAAAGTTATATAAGATATTGGGGGCCCGAAGTTCTGCTTGGGCCTTGGGCCCAACTAAATCAAAAATAGGCCCTGCTTTTGCCTATTATAAGTGGGTTTTTCCTTCTCACCTTCCATATTTGCACCGAACATAATTGTAAATCGTTGTTGTGCTGTTTTTTTTTCAGTTTTGAGGCATAATCCTTTAAAATGGTCAATAGCCTTTCTTTCCAAGCAGTTATAAATTTTATTCGAGTTAGTTTAGTTTCAGATTACACTTTTGTTGGTCTTGTATATCTTTTCTGCTTTATGTCGATAAAACAATCGTTAGGAACGCGAAGAAATTTTTAGTTTGGCGTGTAAATGATTTCAAATAATAATAAACAAATTCTAAAATTAAAATTAAGTTTGCAACATCGGGAAAACTTTATATGAGTACCGTCAAATTAATTGTTTATTTTTTTAGCTGGCGCTGGCGAGAGGAATGTTTAAATTTTACAAATTTTCGTTTATCCATTACGGAGCGCAAAAAAACAAGCCTATTTTAAAGATGTATGTATTTAAAGCAATAAAATATAATAAAAACATTGGTTTAGCATGATAAAATTCATAAAATAAACAGCAACAAAATGCAAAAAGTTCTCTAGTTTTCTAAATACAGGGTAGGGTTTTCCTCGCGATACCTACTTTAGGAAAACAAGATTCTTTAAATATGTGCAGAAGAAATGTTTAAAAACATATTTTTTAGGTACGCGGGTTTTTCTTAAATATTTTGAAAATAGTGGATTGGAATTTGGTGCATAAAAATGCGTCTCTGTGGCAAAACAGAATATTTTAATCGATATAGAACCCTACAAATTGAGAGTTCATTACAGAGTACTTTAGGCTGTTTTGCAAATTGATTAGTTTGTACTTTGACGTCATTGCCTTTTGTATTCTATGTGCTCATGACTTGTAATAAAGAAATTTATTATTATACCTTAACACTCTGTATCTCGAAGAGGAAACGTTTCTGGATAAATGTCGTTGGTAAGAATTGACAAGGAATCTTATTTACCCTGTATTTATGGATCTATACCGTCGTTAAATTAGTCTCATTCTCTGCTGCCTTAACGCCAAACTATTACAATACACCGGATGCTTAGTCCTGTTAACGTCGCTATAGAAACACGCGATGTCGCTCTCTTTAATCACCAATTCGATTTTGGACTTTTTATCGCTTAAATCGATGTGTCTCGGCATGAGCCCGCTTCGGTACGCCTCTGCGTAGTTTCGCAGTTTCGATTTGCTTACAGATCCGTCCCTGGAACATTCAAATAAAAAAGTTTGTTTTCGTGTGCCAAAAACACGGGTTAATGCACTTACTCACTAAACACATGTCCGGACGAGCCTAAATTCAATCTGCTTCCTTCCATGGGTCTGTCGCAGATTTTACACAGGCTTCTGCCGAAACTGTCTTTGCTAACCGGCTCCGGGAGCCATCTTCGGTCTAGTTTAAATTGGTGAATGCAAATATGATCTTTGGACACATCGCCTACGCATATAAGAAAATATTAGTGCCATATCCACAAGGGTGAAGCTCTATTTACATCTATACCTGTTATTTCGACGATTCTACCGACATTGTGGGTTTCGAAATAATGCCGTCTCCGAAAATCCGGAACGGTTTGCTCAGAATATTCCGGAAATTCATCTTCCAAGGAGTGGTAGTCAGATGCGTTATGTCCCGCCACTGTCGAAGTCGTCGTGCCGTATTTAAAATCGGGACTTGACCCGGATGATTCTGATGCCCCATAGTCTTGTGTCCCTAAAAGAGGGTAAATTTGCCACCAATGTATAGTAAAGTTTACATTATACCGTTGATCTTTTGACCAATAATGATTTGGATTTATTAAGAAAAAAAATTTATCAAATGTATGAAGAGCAATCTGTATCTACCCAGGTTTCGCTAAAAAATAGGCTTACCAACGACGAAACATGGTTCAAAATTGATTATTGTAAAACTTTTCTGTGTACACAGTGTACTGTATTTAAATCTTGAACCTAATTTTAATCTTGTATTATATCGTGTAATCTAAATCGTAACATTGTAAATTTTAATCATAATAACTTGTAAAAAATCTTTTTCATATACCTAGTGTACTTTGTTGACGACTGTAAAAACTTAATTTTTATTGAACCAAATAAATCTGTATTTCAGTACTTCATTCATTTTTATTGTACTTACTTATTATGTCTCGAAATATTATTATTATAATAATTGATCTTTATTTTCATTTGGTTTAAAATGTCTCTTTTATTCAAAATAAAAATAAATTAATATGTAGATAGCTATTGTGATGACCAGGGCATCATTAAGAAAAGTTTAAAATTTATTTTAAACCTTTGAAAAGGGGAAGAGAAACTAAACTTTTTGATTTCATAAATTAAAGTAAAGTTTTTTTTTATCCAAAAATATTCTCGAAAATATTTTAAATTGGATAAAAATAAATTTATGAAAGTTTTCTACTTTGTAAGTTTTGCTCAAGCTTCAGCACAAAAATAAAAACAATAAATATTTTTAATCGTTTAGTATAAGAACGCGAATGCAGGGAAAAGAATGTT
This sequence comes from Polydrusus tereticollis, assembly GCA_963920685.1. NCBI lineage: Eukaryota > Metazoa > Arthropoda > Insecta > Coleoptera > Curculionidae > Polydrusus > Polydrusus tereticollis. The sequence goes on from OY987334.1 coordinate 76,694,791, forward strand.
AAAGTAAATCTCCACCTTATGATTTGATAGAAAAGTCGAAAAAGGACAAACATTTTCAAAATTTAAGTATTCACGCGTTAACCCGACAGCTCGAACTAAATGTCACACTTTCCTCTTATTGTAACTTCTCCCCTAAAAATGAAAAGCAAAAATATTAGGATGTTGTTTTCGTGGTAAATCCTTGAAATTCCTGAAGGGAAAAAATAAGATGATCCTAACGCTTATCTCGCGTAATCTGTGTCTTTTGAAGAACGCAATTTTATGATGTATTTTTCGTGGTATATCCTTGAAATCCCAGAGCAGGAAAAAAATAAGAAGATTCTCATGCTTATCTATCTCGCAAAATATGTGTCTTTTGAAGAACGCCGCTGTTTGTGCATTTTCCTGTCAACACTTTGAGCTTGTAAAGAGAATACTTGGAATTTACTTTAGCTGTGAAACATACCGTGGTAGATCGTGGGATCTGGAGGTCGATGTTGCTGTTTTCTTGAAGTCCGTGACATCACTAAGGAAGACCTTATAAATATATGTGGACGACCAAAACGGGGACTCAATCGGACTTTCTTAGTTAGAAGTTGGGTCAAGTACAAGTCCTGGTTAGTTAATCCTGAGTTCTCAGTTAGTCTTGGAGTAGTCGGTCGTCGGTTAGACTACAGCTTAGTAGTCCGGCAGACATTATTAAAAAGTGAGTGTCTCCGAAAATTTGAGTTTATTGGGTGGCTTCAGAAAAATTTGGTTTTCTATTTTATTTTATTTTTTTCGTTAACTTTTATTTATTGAAAGTAAGAATTTAAGTAAGTACTCTAGGATCGACCTACCCCCTTTCCAATAAAGACCGCAGTGATTCTTGCCCTACACTATATTTTCAACCCGATTTTGCACTCATTTTTGCTGTTTGAAGATGTTGGGACCTACAGTCAACGATATAATGTAAACTTTATTATACAAAATCTATCTTAACTAATACTTTTACCTAGAATCGTATTAATATCCGGCGCACTATCTCCTGCGCCAACCCCGCTCTGATGAATCGATTCCTTTTCAAAATCTCGATATCTCTGCACGTCTGCCTGGTATATTTCCTCCTGCGCCTCGCGGTACTCCCCATAGAGCTTTCTTTGATCCGAAAATTGTAACCCTGGTCTAGATCCTGGCGCGCTCTTTGACAATTTTAGTCTGGTCACCCTAGAGGTCGAATCCTCCGGTATGTTCCCATCATCTTCGACTTCTTCGCAAACACATTCATCGATTAGCGATGTCCTTTTCAAATTGTCCTCGTAGGTGCCAGATTTTTTCGATCCTCCCCCGTAGCTAACGCACGTGCTGGGGCGTTTGAAAAAGCTTGGTTTGGGCAGGTGTTTGTTTTTGGTATATTTACAGTAGCAGGTATTCCTGCTCAGGATATGTTTTTCGATGACGTCGCCTTTGGTTTTTTCGCCATATTTTAGCCGAGGCGATGCCAATGGGTGCAATATCGCATTGACATTCGAAGAATCATTCCTGCAACTCCAATTCGTGGATGTTAACAGTCTTTTAGGAGCAGGGCTAAAAATAAAGTTACTTTTTAATAATTCAACACGACAACGAATTTTTTTACCATGGGCAAAGTATTGTTGGACGCTCGTTTGTTTTACTGCTGCAATTTTTATAGGCACCCATTTTTCTTTCTGCGTTCGAGCCACAGAACGCCGTCAAACTCATGTCAATTTGGGTTAATAAGGAGTCAGAAGTGAATATTATTGCCGTAGCAACGCGTTATTTCAACAGTTACAATGTAACAATACAAACATTATTCACACAAAGTGGGTGCCACAACTTAGTTATGGGGAAACCCCTATTTAAATTAAAATATTATTTACTAGTGGCCTCTGGCGAAAAAGTGCAGACTTTATAGTTCACTGCAGTTAAATTAATATGGTCACGCTAATCCCTGGTTGCCTAACAATAGCGTTAACTTCTGCTTGTTACCAATAGAGGGATGCCTAACCACGAACGTAACCAATAAAAAAACAGCTGATTTTGATAGATGTGTGAAGTGTTTACAAAATAAGTTTTAAACAATTTTTTAGCCTTATTTTATTCATTAAAGTGTCTCGAAAATGGTGTAGAAAACTTTCGTCGCGGTCTTCTGATCACGGTACAAAAATCGTGCTGTAAGATTTGGAGGTTATATTATTTATTTACATGAAATAATAATGTCTGCAGTCTCAGACAATAGAGAAGAAAAGCAAACCGCCCTGAACAGCACGATACAATATGGGTGTTCCATGTGCGGAAATATTTTTCAAACAGAAGAAGTCTGCGACGAACATATTGCGAACTGTGCACAGAACACACCAACTAGCCCAGATCTTGAAGAAACAAGTAGGGCTTCCAAGCGCAAACTGGACCATTGCGAAGCAAGAATATTTGAGGATTCTTCATCTGATACGTCGGACGATGAGCGTGAATGTAAAAGAGTGAAAGAGCAGCAAGAGTTCATTGCAGTGAAAAATACTGTGTATGAAGCCACTAGTCAAATGATTAGCGAAAATGAAATGCTTATTACTTTGCCATACGATGAGCAGATCAATGACTCCATTGAAGGCCCGTTGGATTTTTCTAATGAGGTAGCTATAGGTGAGTTCTTGTGTTTTATGTTCCTAAGTCCTACCTTGTAATATTTAAATTCACGGGATTTTTCTAGGGTTTGAGCAACACACTAAAGAAATAGATACCTTTGAGCATGCATTTAATCCTTGCACCTACAGAAAAAATTACAATGAAAGCACAGTTGCTACAATTGACAATTACAATGTTGAAGATTTCAGTAGCCTAGACAAAGATTGTACCATTAAAATACTAAGTGTGTTTACCACCAAACCATCACAAAAAGAATGTGAATCCAAATACAATGACAATATGGCGGCAAACTCAGACAATGCAGATAGCGAAAGCAATAAGGTGTTGACCGTGTTGAATAATGTTGATGTGAATCAACTTAAAATTCAGGAGGGCAAGGAAATGACAGTTATTAATATAGGGAACCATACAGAAAGCTTTGAGCTGGAGAGAGAGATGCAGTCTGAATATAGGGATGGAGAAACTTTGAGGAAGAGTAGGGATGAACTTGGAATACCTGTGGTTGAAAAGGATACGAATAGTAAGGAAATATACCTATTTATGTATGTGTTTGTATATAACTAACTTAAAAAAACCCTTGTCTTTAGCTAATCCATCAGACCCTCAAAAACAAAGCCCCAATTCAAGTAGAGTCAATAAACATCAGCCAATGACTGGCAAAAAAAGATCCAAGAAAATGGATTCTGTTAGCATAGTAACGAAACCTAACAATTCCAAGAATTTCCAGAATCTTAACAAGAAATTGACAGAACAACAGGGTGATAAGCACAGAAAAGAAGAAACAAATAAGGTAAAATGTAACTCTGAGAATAGAGATCAGCGAGAAAAGTTGTTGTACTCTTTCATAAGTAGAGAAGAAAAAGAAGTTGTGGAAGAACAACCCAATGAGCTGTCTGTTTATGAATTTTATGATGAAGAAGATGAAAAAAGAAAGGCCGAGATGCAGGAGGAGATCGAGAAGCAGAAAGAGCTTAAAAAAAGAACTTGCAAGTAAGTTATCAGGTTCTATAACTATTTTAAGTGGCAGGTCCAGAAAATGCTCCTTTTCAATAATTTTTCCTTTGCTTAATTTATTTATTAATTTAATTCGATATATTATATACAGCATTTTTATTTAAAAAAACTGAGTACTTAATTAAATGTTCGAAATAACTTTAGCTAATCAAATGGCTGTATGCCTCAAGATGTTCTAAAGGTATGTTTAAAATAATCAAAAATATTAAAGTAATAAAAACAATCAAAAACAGTCCGGAGAAAAAATATATTCCAGTGAAAATTCATACACAATATCAATACAATGTCAAAAAAACCTTCAAATTGTTTATAATTTTTGAAAATAAATTCCCTGCATAGATTAGTAAGCCTTTTCCTGCTTCTTACCTTTTAATGAACACACTTCAACAAGAACTACATCAAGTATCAAACACAATCAATATCGACAATTTCTACAAAGCAATAACCACAACACTTAATGCACACTTACCCATTAAACCCCAAAAGATTAACACCCAAAAGCCATGGCTAACCAGAGATGTCTTTAAGAATATTCAGAAGAAACGGGATCTTTGGCACAAATATAAGAACTGCAATACTGAGGAAAATTACAGAAAGTTTCAACAACAAAACAACAAGACTAAAATGAGTGTAGTATCAGCTAGAAAGACCTATGAGCACAATCTATTGTCCAATAATAAACAGTTTTATTCCTACATAAATCGCACACTTAACACCAAACTCAACAATTTCAGCATAATTGACAAAACAACCCACCAGCCAATCGAATCAAGTCTAGAAATAGCTGAATGCTTTGCCGAGCAGTTTGAAAGTGTCTTTACAAGGCTAGGTCCGAACACAGCCACGCCCACACTTCCTTTGGAGACCTACTCTAGATCAGCAATTTCGAACATCATATTTACGCCGGAAAAAGTGAAAAATGCCATTGAATCACTAAAACTTAACTCAAGTCCAGGGCTTGACGGTATTCCAGCAGTATTTCTCAAGAACTGTGTAGAAACTATTAAAGAACCGTTGGCTGACCTGCTTAACAAAATTATTAGCACAGGAGAGTTTCCCGACATATGGAAGAAAGCCATTGTTGCACCAATATATAAAAAAGGAAACAAACAACATGCTGAAAACTACAGACCAATCAGTTTAACAAATGTTCTGTGTAAATGTATGGAGAAAATAATAACCAGAGAACTTACAGAATTTTTCATACTGACACACGCTATCCCTGATCAGCAACATGGTTTTCTCCCGAGAAAGTCAACATTTACAAATCTCTTAACCAGACTAAACGAATGGACGTTGGCTGATGATGATCAAAATCCAACTGATGTTATTTACCTAGACTTCGAAAAAGCATTTGATAAAATACCAACAAAGTTCCTAAGCTACAAATTGAACCATTTTGGTGTGAGGGGTAATCTACTAAGGCTTATTGCAGAGGGCTTCCTTGGGAATAGAACATTCCAGGTACGTGTGGACTCTACGCTCTCACAAGATCACAGAGTACACAGTGGTGTCCCCCAGGGATCAGTCCTGGGGCCACTTCTGTTTATTGTATATTTAAGCGACCTTTACCAAGGGCTAAAAACCAAGAATGCATCATTCGCAGACGATGGAAATGTATATGCGAACCCACTACTTGAATATGAGGATCTACAAACCGATTTAAACAGCATTAAAAGATGGACCCTGGATTGGAAAATGCCCTTGAATGATACCAAATGCACTGTCCTGCATATTGGCCAAAACAACCCTAAACTGAACTATCACTTTGAACAAACACAAATATTATCAGTAACAAAGCAAAAAGATCTGGGAATCATAATCTCTTCTGACCTAAAATGGGAAACTCACATAACACAAATATGCAAAAAAGCAAATTCGATGATATACCTAATACAAAGATCATTCAAAGATCTCTCAAAAGAAATGATCTTAAAGTTATACAGATCATACGTAAGACCGAAGCTTGAGTATGCCCAGGCCATCTGGAGTCCATATTATGTGAAAGATATAGAGCAGATAGAAAGAGTGCAAAGACGAATAACCAAATTACCACAAGAACTTAAAGACCTAACATATGTGGAACGATTGGAAGAGTTAAATCTTACAACCTTAAAAGTACGACGATCCAGGGGTGATCTTGTAGAGACATTTAAGATACTAAATAATCACTATGCATGTAACTTAAGGGAAATCTACCACCTTAACCACAACATCAATTTAAGGGGACATAATATAAGGTTGTCCAAGGAAAAGTGCAACAAGCTGCTCCGAAGAAATTTCCTGACTAATAGAGTTGTCTACCACTGGAATGGTCTAAGTGGCAACACTGTAAACTCCACTAGCAAGAATCAATTTAAGAACCGCCTGGACCAAGAAATAAAAAATTGGAGTGTATCCTTTGTGCATTACTCTGTGTAGACTGTGGATTGGTTAAGGGATGGAATGATAAGAGTGTGATTAATTTTAAATGCTGAGATTTGGGATTGTGATACCTACTTGAAAAGATTCAGCAGTCTCATCGGACATCCGCCTACTGCTGATTACCATAATAATAATAATAATAATAATAATGTCATTTGACAACATATCATAAGTTACCTATTTTAAGTTAAGATTATTGTTACTTGTAGGGATTTGCAATTTTTTATTTATGTAACCATGTATAACATAACCATGATTAATGGAATTCTGCAACTCTTCATTTTGAGGAATATAGGAGCAAAATAAGAAGAACAACGGGGCTATGATCCGTGATATCTTCATCAATAATAAATAAATGGGTTGAGGCATAAGCTATTTCTTTGAAGTATATGATATAATAATTGATTTAATTATTTAAGGATTTATTATCAAGGAGACTTTGAGTTACTTTTTGTACAAGTTTTCATTAAAAAGATAATAAAAAAAAAATCTTCTTTTAATGGCGAGATCGATATCTCTGGCATAACTCAACTAATAAACAACAATTAAATATTTTCTGAATTCTAATAAACGCAATATTTGTTCAGTTTAGGCGTTTTTTGTTTAAATTAATTTTTTTCAAAAATATTTTGATTTTTATAAAAATAGTAATTTTCAAAATAAACGGTTAACGTTAGCCCCTGGAACTATAAAAATTGTTGAGAAAAGTGATAGCAGATAAGACTTCGTCCCTAGAGTTGCGTTTTTCAGCCACTAGGCGACACTAGTTGCGCTACAATAAATATATTTTTCTAGATACTGCAAGGAAGTTTTCAAAGACCCAATGGACGTGCTTCGTCACAATCGCCAATTTCACAAATTCGAGAAAATCATCCTCACTAAGGAGGAGTTGGAGCCCTACTTAAAACACAAAAACCGAAAGCAGTGCCCTATTTGTTTTAAAACTCTCGGCTCGAAGGTGTATCCCTCCGTGTATATGAAACACCTGGGCACACATTGCGACGAATACAATTACGAATGTCGGGTGTGTCACATGCAATTCAGGAGGAAAGACCATTGGTCGAATCACGAAATCAGACACGTCGTAAATCCGGAAAGTGCCGAAAAAGACTAAGTGTTGCTCGTTTTTAATATCACGAGGAAATTCAGGACGAGTTTCGCTTCTTAAAAATATGAAGAAAAGTTCCTATAAACCGTAAATGCTTTGTTTCGGAGCTAATAATGATAATAAAATAATAATAAATATCTTTACTTCAGCTCACAATAAACAAAAAATGAAATGACGTGAAATATACAGTTCAGCAAAATTTTACCCACTTATAAATCAAGAGAAACACATATTTAGTAAGCTAATTTCTTCAATTATATTTGGCAAAGCATTGAACAATGTAATACGGGCATTTTTCAGTCAGAGGATGTATCGGATATGAAACATCCTTTGTCCTTGTCACTCCTTGTTACATAATTGTGATTTACTCTTAGGTTAAAAAGTTCCCTGTGTTTGAAGAAAATTATTAGACATTCATAAATATACACTCCATATACATTCATTATATTTCGATTTTTAAATACACCTCTACAGCGAAACTCCATGTATTTCATTCAAGATTCTAACTGTTTGCTTTTGAGCCACAAGAATGTTCTGTATCAAACTGTGTCCTCCCCAAAAGACAATTCCGTACCTTAACACCGCCTCAAAATTAGCATGATACAACATTTTAAGGGTCTTCTCCCCCACATACCGTATCCCATAAAACACAGGGTTCAGTTTTTTTTTCCAAAGAATTTATATGGTACGTCCAAAGTATTCATTAATATACCGGGCGATGCATGACTTAGTTGAACCATCGACCAACCTAGGAAATCCCATGTAAATTCTGAGGAGGCTTAATATTGCCTCCCCTGTACATTTTAGAGAAAAGTATCAAGATCTCTATTATTCCTTTTTTTCAGCTCTATTGACATTCTGAGTTGACCATTTAATACAGTGCCTTTGGACTCAAATTTACTAGGTAATGATAAGTTTAATTAATGAAATGGAAGGGATAGGCTTATCAGGGAATTGAACTGAAAACATATCAGACACTGCTCTTAAACTGCTTCCTGTATAATACCACTTAATCATAGTTACTTTTTCCTTAATGGAATAGCTCATATTTAGCTATAATTAAAGCGCCTTCAATGAAAATGTTGTCTCTGACGCTACTTTTCGTTTTGTCAATGCCAAAATAATAATTTGCTGGTGTTTGCTGTATTACCTAATCTATGAAAATTTCGTAATTTTGCCATCACTTTTAATTGAATAAGATTGGCTTATTAAATCTTTTGGCATTCCCCCTGATTCCATGCCTGTCAAGTTTTTACTTAGAATTTCCCTATCTAGACAGTCATATGCCTTTGATAAATCTAAAAACATCCCAAGTGTTAATTCCCCTTTTTCAAGATGCTTTACAATAAGTTGTGTAAATTGGAAAATAGCAGTTTGTGTTGACCTTCCCTGAATAAAACCATGCTGGAATTTTGTGTTTCTATTTAAAAAATTAATTATTCTTGGACTCATGGCTAATTCGAAAATTTTTGAAAATCCGGGTAATAAACTTATAGGTCTATAGTTGTCTAGTTTTTCTGGGTCAATTTTAGTTCAAATATCGACATTGTTTATTATTTAGAAAAAAAAATTAAAACTTTAACACCCTGTATCTCTGAAACGAAGCATTGCCGGACATAGGTTTATAGGAACTTTTTTTTATGTTTTTAAGAAGGAAAACACCCTGTATATTATTATATCAATGTTGCCGGTTCGACTGCGTTATAAACAGTATAACGTGTAATAAAAACAATTTGTTAGATACAGACTATGTTTTTTATTTATACATTATATTAAATTAAAAGAGAAACACAAATAAAGGCGTAAAAACTTATAAATTTTTTATTTAGAATCACACAAAAATACGAATAAATATGAATTAGTAGATTTATCTGTGCCATAACTCCCTAATACTATTTGAGATATGTAGGTAAGTGTTCACTTTATTTTCCTTAGAAAGTTAAACTTAGATTAAATTTTAAGTCAAAATATAAATATAAAATGATATTTAACCACCTAAACCTATAAAATAAACTTAAAAAACCCTAGCACCTGCATACAAGTTTGAAAGCGCACAAAGTAATACTTATAATATTAGTAATGAACAAAATTATTCTTGGTCTTGGCCTTACGCATTTTAAAGACCAAAGGCCAGCTTAACAAGGCCAAGACATCTACAAAGGACCAAGATCCAATGAGCAAGATCAAGGCCAAGACTGCAATAGTTTTGTGTGTGCTCATCACTAAATCAATTTATATTGTGGGTAAAAAAACGTCTTAAAGAAATCTCCTGGCCTCTTGGTTTCTTAATAAAGTTAGAACTTAAAAGCCAATTTTCTCACAAATCTAGATTTGCCACTAAAAAATATCCATGCACAAAAATGGTAACAAATTAAGTGGCTGAATACTGACAATAGCCCCTAGCACAGGACTCTTCAAAGGCTAGTTATGGTCTAATTATTAAAACACAATTCGCGCTTTTTCCCATTGTAAGATACAAGATCCCTCCCCATTCTATGTGGACGTTATAACATTGGGTGGCATATGCCCAGTATCTCCAAGAGCCCTCAAAACACATCTTCCACTTGGAGTAATCGATATCCATGTAATACTAGCGTGATTAAGCGATATCCTCAGCCACGCTTCAGCTGGAAACTGCAAAGCCCTGTAACAATGAAGAAAAGCCTCTTGCTATAAAGGAACCTGCATGTTATTTTGGGTTCTAACACTCACCGACATACTAAATACCTAATGACGTTCGCGTGACAGACAATCACAGTGTAAGAGTCCTGTTCTTGTTTAGGATCAGCGCGATGAAAATATTTACGAAACGACGCCTCTATCCGGGCTCCGTCTTCGTAAAACTTCTTGAAAAAATAGAATAAACCAATAAACACACAAATTAAATGTAAATAAACATCGCACTTACATGTGCCTCAGGTCTATAGCCCCCTAGGGGGGGCTCTGGTGGTACTGGGGCCCCTTCTCTTAGCAAATCACAGTGAGATACTGGAACCTAGAGTTATTAAACCTTTTAAGTAAATGTAACATTTAAAGGACATTAATTCTCTTACATTGGGTAAAAATTGTGAAATAATAGTGCCAGTTTCTTGGGCTCTCGCCATTGTCGATCTGACCATGTTTGTGTAGGGGAAACTTAGTTCTTCCAATCGCTTACCTGTATATTCTGCTTGCAGTCTTCCTGTATGACAAAGAAAACAATTATCAGCACCTTATTTGTAGTATTGTCAATTATGCAAGGGTTAGAACCATTACTTTTTAAAAATTAGGCAGCAGCCCAGTTTCTAGGGCTAGGGGATAAGATGTAAATAAGCCCAGTAGCCTTTTTTGTAATATAAAGATAAATGTGAGGATAAATGTTTCTACTCTATTAATAACTAACAGGCAATATTGAGCTGTATGTGTAAAAGGTGTTCATGTGAAAAAAAGTTGATTTAAATTGCAGATTGCATAAGAGTTTAATTTATTTGGCACATAGTTTAAATGATGTTAACCTATGTTGTTGTTTTCTTTTTTCTAAGTAGCGTTATTGTGGTAATAGATATTCCAGTAGGTACTTTTTATTACTAATAATAAATGAAATTAGTTTGAACTTTTGGTTGCTGTGGAACTCCAATAAGCAATAAATAATCTGTACTAACCCAACTTAGTGAGAATCCTTTTCTCATCTGTATCTCCTTCAAGATTGTACTGACCATGTCTTATTAAAATCAGATGTCTACAAACTTTGGGCGTATATTTCTCATTAGTGTCATTGTTGTTTTCATCTTTCTTAGACAGAGGTGTGTGTTTATTTCTTATATATTGAGGTGCACGACTAAAAAAAAATGGAAAATATCAATTTTAAAGTCCAGTTATGTCACAAACCTTGATAAATAACTCATTGTATGCCCCAAAGCACAAAATAATTAATTTAACTGATCTTACTGATCCCAATTGTCATCCCATTTTGCATGGGCTGAAGGTTCATAATTGGAGGTCCACGAAGCGAAGGCCTGCATTTTGTTATTCATATAGCATACAGTCGCTACTCCTGACACCGCACCGAGGCCCAGTAGGATTTTTTTGGTTTTACTAAAGGTAGCCATCTAAAAAGGTGTAAGATTTTAAGCGACCCTGACCAAAGGGGCACATCGTTAAACAAAATTCCTACCTTCTGCTTGAAGAACAAACGTTTTTTGTTAGATAACAAGAGAAAAATCGTTGAGAGTAACAGAAACGTGGTCCCCCTGTACACAAATCCCGTTTAGGTTATAAAAATCGCCATAAATCTATTCTGTAAGTACCTTATTTGAATTTATTTGTCCGGAAATCATTAATATCTTCTATTAAATACCAAAGTATTTTATTTAATCACACAACACAAATAAATCGTAATATTCGAACTAAAATTGTAAAAAGGCATTCATAACAGAACTCAAAACCATTATCTGTCACTGTCAGTGAGCAATCAGCTGTTTCTTATTTGGTATTCAATCAAAACTCAAAACAAAACTACTTTCCAAGTATCAGAAACTGGGATGACTTCTAACCTAGAAAATGAACATCATATGAAAATCTGATACAAGATACAAGTTGTGATCAATATAAATTTTATTTTAAATCTTTCGGCCATTAAATGGCAACCGGCAGGCAAATAGACCTTTCTGATTTCATCAAATCGATTCACAAGAAGTTACGCGGCGAAGCAAGAGTTTTGGGCATCGAACAAGCCTGGCAAAACCATTGTGAGGACACGGAAAATTTGGAAAAATACGCCAAAGCCATGCAGGAACTGGCAGTAAATTACTGGGACTGGAACTCAAAGAAAGACAGTAAGGCAATTTCAAGAATCTTTTGGGTTTACGAGGCTTGTACAGAGTATTTCATCGAAATTGGTAAATACCGGGACAAAGAGCTCAGAATCTCAAAAAAACACCTTAAGAATGAGGGAAATCTGGTTCTTAATACACCCTTGGGCAGTTTTTATACACTTTTAGATGTGGGAAGCTGTTACAATCCATTTAAACAGTTTGAGGTGTTTAATGTTATCCCTATAGACATAGCTCCAGCAATTTCTGAAGTTCTTAAGTGTGATTTTCTCAATATCAGGATATCTGACAGCTTACTATTTGAGAATGGTGTTGTCACAGACCTTCCAAAAGGTCATTTTGATGTCATCGTCTTCAGTTTGCTGTTGGAATATTTCCCTACTCCGGAATTAAGACTGAAATGTTGTCTGAATGCGTATAACTTACTGAAAACTGAAGGAATTCTTGTCATCGTTACTCCAGACTCCAACCATATTGGCTCCAATGCTAAAACAATAAAATCTTGGAGGTATGTCCTAGCGAAGCATGGTTTCATGAGGGTGAAATATGAAAAACTGCCTTATTTACACTGCATGCTTTTCCGGAAGGCTTCTTTGAAGGAAGTGGCGAAACGCTGGGCTGAAGTACATGCAGGTGAAGAATTTTTCGAGCAAATATTCATTCCACAAGATTTTCAGGATAATCAAAAGGATAAAAGCGAGCCAGAGCAAAATGAAGACATAAAGAACCCCCTTCAATGGTCAAGTGAATCATTTTTACAGTGTATAGAATTTTAAAAGGCTAATGAAGTTTGTACAGAGTATTAAATAAGAGACAAAAATTCAATATAAATGTTCTATTCAATAGCAATATGCATTTTTTTTACTGTAATATATTGTTTCAACATGAAAATACTTAAAATATTTTTTTTTAGTGCAGATATTTTGTTGAATTGCAAATTTTATCCTATTTCTAATACATGTTCTAGAGCCCACTGTAATTTAAAAGAAGAAGAACAGGAAAAACACTTGTTTAGCTTAGTTCATATAGATGCGAATCACGAATTGCGAAATGCGAATTTCGCATCCATCTTTTGTCCTATATCATATAGATGCGAATTTCGGAGATTTTAGTGTTTTTAGTTTTGAACGGTTGGTAACGAACGAGACTACATAACCTGAAGAAGTTCATGACCAAGCCATTTTCATTTATATAAAGGGTTTTCCAATAAGAGGTGTTATTTTGATATTCAAAGGAAAATGCCATTTTTTGAGATAAATGATCGGATGTTTATTTCATTATAAAGAGGAAGGTATGCCATTAATAATGGAAAATAACATGAGGCAAATGACCACCACGACCACGCCTACAGGACCATATCCTTTCATGAAATTTTCCATATCCAAATCGCAAAGTGGCTGCCCTATGTCCTCGATAGCCTCACGAATTCCATCTTTGAGGTCTTGAATCGACGCTGGGCTGTTGGCGTAGACCTTCGCTTCTTTAATAGCAGATAGGCCGCGATTGCTCTGCGTCGTCGCACAAAGAATAATAATTGTTCTTCACTCATTTTTATTTTTAATATAATTGATATTTTCGAGTATACACCACAAATAGTTAAACTTAAAAATAAGGTTATAGGAAACAGCTGTGCGGTCGTACACAAGGGCGCATGTAACCAAAATCGCACGAATATTCGTAAAATATTGAAAGACATTCAAGATTCCCGCTCGTCAGATTTTAAATTTTGCGAAATCCCAAAATCCTATAAATTTCGTTCTGGCAGTTTTACGTCAAATAGATATTTAAAATTGACCAATCGCATCATCTCAAGATTCCCGCCCCCCAGATTTGAAATTTTGCGAATTCGCAAAATCTTAAAACTTCGTTCCGACACTTTTGCCGCCAAATATATATTTGAAATTGACCAATCTGAGCATTATTCGCAATTCGTAATTCGTGATTCGCATCTATATGAACTTTTTTTCAAAATAATCAAGTTACCGCTTTTTGCTTAATATGAGTATGCGGCACGCGCCATTTTGCAGTCGGTCGGTGGTTTCGATAGGTAAAGGTGATAAAAAGTTTCGTGAGTCATGGGTGATAATTTGTTCAATGGAATGGTCCCCACGGGGGATTATTTTCGTCCATTTATGTCCCCAATATAATGTTTAGTGAGTGTGCCTTTCTAAACTTTGTGTTTGGTACTTTTTTCGTCGTGAAATGAAGATTTGCTGCGCTGCCAACAAGGTAAAAAATGTGTGCAATATTTAGTACTGTTTTTTTTCAGAATTTATGACTTCTATCGCTTTTTTTGGCTTATTTCCTTAAGAGTTGAAATCCTATAGATACTTATATATACTTGCCCCAAATATATCTTATTTTTGCGAGAGTGAGTCCAAAGTTTACCCTGACTGATGTGTGGGATTCTTGATGGTGGAACCAGCTGTAGCTAGTCACAACCATCTTTACAGAATTAAGATTTATTAACAAAATAGATATTATATCATCTATCTCTATCTATCTATATCAAGTACCGTGTACGTGGTACATACCCAAACATTCTGTAAAGTGACAAATCTTCTTTTTACTTACCCATTAATAAAATAAAATCGAGCCTTTATAAATATATACCTTGTATTAATATAGAATCTTAAATGCAACACCACTTATACAATCAAAAACACAACTTATATTATTAATTTCTCGCAACCAATCTCTCTTTATCGTATTCCTCGCTTTTTTTTATTCATAGCGTAAAACATTAACTAGCTGACTCAGCCCTGCTTGCTCCTCCATAACGCCGGTTTCCCAAAAAAATAACGAGGCCTGCATTGGGTCGATATTTCTTTTACAATACTACTGTTTTTAGGTTTATTATACAGAACATTACAGGGTGCATGTGCTCGTGTCAACTTCGGCTCTTTTAAATATTTCAATTTTTTCGAATGTCTTCATTTGAATTTTAAAATACCTACTATTAAATTAACTAATTAAGCTTAAACTGAACTTTTATAATTTGCAATTGCATATTGTTTGGATTGCAATGGAAAAATAAATTATTCTCGCCCTGCCATTTTGATAGCATAATGTGATAGATCCCAGATTAGGTAGGCGTACATCTAAAAATTTTATATTATAGCTTGTGATTTTGGTTGGTTTTAACATTTTTTTGTTCTGTTGAAAAAAGTTTGTATAAATGTGTTTATTTTATTTGTTTAATGGCATTCTTAATAAAATAATAATGGATATCAAATGGTTTTCAAATATTTTAAAAAGTTTAAGATTTAGAAAATGACAGGTTTAACAAAAATTTAAAGTATTTGATTTGTTAAAAGACTACACTCTATTAGCGCTGCCTTCAGACAAGTGGCCATGGTAATTAAGCGACGCGGACAAACTTACAAACTTATTTTTGTGAGATTTGTATGGTTGTAAGCTTTGCGTGTTGGTGTGATTTTATTAATTTTTCGTTTTTAATGGATCCTGCAGTAACCTCTTTTAAGTTTTGTGTCTGCATTGTTTTCTTTCGTAATCGCATACGGAGACGGAGACACACGGCGTTCAATTGTGAACGCGTCCCATACAAATGTCCTAGAGATGAAAGGTGTCAAAAATCAGCTGGTTTCGTTTTTGATAGACGTAAAATTTACCAGTGGTGGAGTGGTGATGGTGACAGTCTTGCATAATGTAAATTTTTTAAGTTTTTACAAAAACAACCAAATTTTTTACACTTCTAAAAGGTAATTTACCCTTGCTCCTTCAATCCTTAATTCGTTTACAAGACTGCCACTGGAAACTACCGCAGTAAAATGAACCACAAAATGACAGTGTCAATGCTATCTCAAATTCGGAAAATATCAACACAATCGACGAATTTTGGAAAAAACCACTACGACTCATTGGGACTTGCGAAAAACGCAACACAGGCAGACGTCAAGGGGGCCTATTACGAACTGTCGAAGGTCTATCACCCCGACAAGAACCATGGGAATAACATTCAGCAGCGAGAGAAACATTCACAGAAATTTAAGGAAATTACAGAGGCGTATGAGGTGTTGGGTAACGTGAAGACTAGGAGAATGTATGATAAAGGTTGGTAGTTGGTGGTTCAGCCCAAGAAACATTTTAGATAGGTATGCTCTTAAGCTTAAGGCTGTATTAAAGACTACTCTAAAATTGCTAAGGTTTTATTAATCAAAAAATTAACTTTCCAAAATCTTTGACCAGTTGTTTCCCTTCACTAGTTTTAAAAACTACCTGGGGTGACTTGGCTTAGACCATAAACAGTCCACTGGATGGAGGTATAACTACAAACTTGATTTTATCTTTGTATTAAAGAAATAATGACCTTGGGGGGACTAAGCTTTGATTACAGTTAACCTTAAGAAAGCATACTGATGGTGCCAAAGTGTTTCTTGAGAGGTTATAGAAATCAGTCTTCTTTTAATTGGTACTCCTTCCTTTTAAGGATTTTGGGGGGACTCACCACACACTACACATTCTTCACACCAAGAAGACCCCCTTCACAAGTTCTACAAGTCGCGAGAGGTGCGACATCGGCCTCCCGCGCCAAACGGACGCACCCCTATCTACGATTTTGATGAATGGTCGAGAAAGCACTACGGCGAAGCCTTTCGAAGGGGCCAAGAGATTAAAGAGAGACACGCCTTTTACGCCAAACTAAAGGAAGACGAGAAAGAGAACTACAAACTGGAAGTGATGATGTGGGCCTCGTTCATTTTCCTTTCATTGTGTATGTGTATAAAACATGCAGGAGATTCGGAAATTGCGATTTTATTTGGAGCGAAAAGGAGACCACCCGTTAAAGATGCGGATTAATTTCCACCTTTGTTTTTTGTTAAAGAAATTTTATTGGACATTTGTAGAGAAATTTTTAATTTATTTTCATACATTTTTTTGCCTTATTTGTATTCTGTCTCTTTTTCTTGTCATTAAAGTAGCTGTGATAAAAATTAAAGACCTGTTTAAAGTTACCTGCTATTTATTTGACCAAATTTATAGTATTGTCGTGTATACTTTAATGAATTATAGGAATCCTAATTAATAGTTCAGACAGTAATTCCTCCCTAGTTTTTTAATTGGTATTCAAGATATTATTTAAACAAAAAGACAGGCCACTAATATTTTTGTAATGCTCATTCAATATCTGATATTATGCCTCTTGAAGTTTTTCATTTGGAGCTTATTTTGCAAGACGCCATTTATTAAAATAGGTTTTGGATCTGGAAATAAATGTTGGTACATTTTTAATAAAATAGGAAGGATCATAAAAAATACTCGCGAAATTAGGTGCATCCTTTTGGTTTAAATAATTTTCACTATACCTAGGTCCCTGACCCCCAGCAATAAATTTTTTGTTTACCCTAAGATGATTAAAAAAAAAGGAAAAATAATTGTTGTTTCTTCTGATTCTATCCATGGAAAAACTCGAAAATCCAAACTTTCATATTTTTTGAATTAGTGGGTTTTGTTTTATTGATTTTTGAAAATCGCAAAATTGACCAATTTTACTCCTGTAGGTACCTACTTACAAGAATACCAATATCTTGAAAACTACTTCCACTACATAATTAATGAATGATAGCTTATTTTAAAGGTATTTATAAGACCTTTCTAAGGATGTCACACACGACATACTTTATATTGAAATTTTTTTTTTAATCTTTGAAAAAAATTTCTTTTTGAAAAATCTCAAAAACACTGTTTTTGATTTTTTTCAAAAAAAAAAATTCTTTTCCTTACTGTCTTCCCAAGATATGTACCAAATTTAGGATGGCCTTAGAAATACCTTTAAAATAAGCTATCATTCATTTATGTAGTACAAAAGTAGTCTTGAAGATATTGATATTTTTGTAAGTACCTGCAGGAAGAAAATTGGTCAATTCTGCGATTTTCAAAAATCAATAAAACAAAAAGTAGTCGTCCAAAAAATATGAAATTTTGGATTTCCTAGTTTTTCCATGAGTATAATGAGTCTACCAAAAATCATCCAAATCGGAGATGGTCAAAACAATTGCCTGGTTGAATTAATATGTTTTGACCCTATAAACATAATATCAATGTCCTAAAATACCTAGTTTTCGATATACAGAACTCTTCATTGTGACTTAAAAATTTATTTTTTTTGTTTAATTTGTTTCTGCTTCCAAGAATTGCTAAAAATGATTTTAAACAAAACTAGCACCTTATACTTATATCAACAACCAAACTTGGTCTAGGAATCGCCCATAAAAATTAGAACCAAACAATGAGTGAACAGTCCAAACTCATCAAAGCTACTAAGCTAATTCTAAGTTAGGACTATTCCTCTCTAAAGTGACAATATATTAAGGTCTCCCCAATTACTCCAAATAAAATTGAGCAATTTGCTTGTCAATTATACCTATTTGGACTAATATCTTAACTATTATTCGTGTAAATATTCAAGTAGTAGTCTGTAAAAGTCCAAATAAGATAATTATATGGCAACTTTGGTTTTCATATCAGTGATTATCAACTTGATATTGGTTCCCGACTACGACACACCTTCTCCAAGGAAAAATAAGGAACAAGAGCACCAGAAGGCAACCCCAAATCAAAAAGAAGACTAATAATTGTGAAACATCGTTTTAGTGTTCAACGGACTGATGTATTGGAACTTGATGAAGACTTTGCCTACATATCCCAGGAACAGACGCCGTAAAAGTTGAAGGAGCAGACAGGGCACATTTTTGTTTGTACATAATTTATACAGTAAAATCGTTTATTTTTACTTAGTTGTATTATTTCAAATGAGAAAACAGTTGCAGTGGATGTTATTCTATTGGTTTGCCTGCAATAAAAAATGTTTAAAGCATAAAAAGACTTTAATTCTTAAGTCACAAATATTCCAGTAGTGAAAATATCTTAACACAAATAAATATTGATAAGACTTGTAATCAATCTCAGAAAAAAACTTCAATAAATATAAAATTGAAGCTAATTAACCTTATAATAATATACTTAACTATGTGCATCTATGTTTAGAGGTGAATAAATTTTTTATATACATCAAACTTTAAAATATGTACTTACTTTATAAACAATGTACTCTGTACACATACCAAAGGGAAACGCAATAGAAAACTAATCCAGTGGTAATGCTCAAGTCTCCAATGAACTAATTTGAATTTGAATATATAAGTTAAAAAAAGTGCATTATGCTCTCTTTACTTTCCATTAAGTGATGTGACTCCTAAATGTGCTAATAGACAAGTTTTCTATTGCGTAGCCATAATTTTCTTTGCTACTACTAACCACATTAACTTTCTAAATATGAGAACATGATTAGTTTTGAGCTTCCAAAACGATTTTGAGACACTCGTACAGCAAAGTAACTTGGCAGTGTAATGAAAGTTTAAAAGTGATTTTGAAAATAGTTCATTCCAGGCGGCATGGGCATGTTCAAGGGTCCCGTGGGATACGGAACCCCGCCTGGCGACGACGTCGGTATTCTCGGCACCCCTGGGAAATAGGCCGCGTTTATATTAACTGGTGGGGCGTTCATATAACTGGGACCGCCAAGACCCATTGGATCACCTCAAAAGAAAAATTTTGTAGATTAATTTGGGTGTATAAAGGCTAAAGTTCTTGTAGGTTTTCAACAGTTTTGGGTCCAATACACAGAGCATTAAAATAATTATTTTCAGTATGATATTGTAGGAATTATATTGTACTTTCTTTTGAATAAATAAATAAACTAAAATGTTTAAAGCCTCATACAAATTATTAATGGTAGAACATACCTCTCTGAAGAATTTTTGACAATTTATCTGCCTTCACCAGTCTTGTATGCATAATTTTCCTCTTAGTTTGGAACTCATCCAAAAATCCGTCCAACTCAATTTCACTATCCAGGAATTTCTTGGCACATTTATCTGATTCTTCTTCCATTTCACTGGCAGCTGTTTGAAGGAGGGCTAGAGCTGTTTCAAGGGATATATCGCCCCCTTTTTCCCCTAGAAATGAAAACTGTTCGATATTTAACCATTAAGTAGGCAAGCATCTAATTTGTGGTTTGAAATAACACTGAATAACAACCATACTTAGTTCTGCCATTTTTTCTTCGACAACCTTTGTCATTCTTTCAATTTCTTCATATAGGGATTGTAGTTTCTCCCTACCCTCCACCAGTTCGGGCTCTTTGTTTAGATTAAATTCCGCCATGGAATTGTTTTGAGCTATCAAGTTCTCTTTTTCATTTTCTATTTCCTTTAGATAAGACTGAAACATGAGTTAAAAATGAAGCCAATAGTGACTAGCAGAAATTGGTTTGTTTTACACAATATTAAGCCAAACCTATTATACAGTGTCTGCAGTCGCATAGTATTTAGATTACCTCACTAAAACCCTTGTGTAAATATACCTGATCTAAATTTCCTATTATTTCTTCAAACTTTCCCTCGCTATTCAAAATCTGGTCCAGGTCGTCGTTGGACAAATCGGCCAGTTGTTCCATAGCCTTTTTAGCGTCCGAGTGGAGAATCGCTATCGACATTTTATCACAAATTTATCCGCCTTTTAAATTATTTTTAACACATTTAACTATGATGACACATAACTTTCAGATAAATTCATAAACAAAATAAGAATGACGTATTACGGTTCTTTTGGTCTACTCTTTTGACAAGTCTGTGACCTTGGAGTTTTGTCACCCTTTTTTTTATTGAGGTTATGTCGGCGATAGTTTTCAAATTTTCGATATAAATGCGACCGAAACCGAGAAATGGCCAAGTATATAGCTCAAATAATCTTAGCGGGTTCTCAAGTGGTCGGTAGGGCTTTCGCCAGAGCTGTTAAACAAGAAATAGAGGCTTCGCAACAAGCGGCTCAAAGGTTAGGAAATGCCAAGACTCGCAGTGAGAGGGTTGCAAATCAAAAATTGGGGCTATCGTTGGACGAGGCAAAGCAAATATTGAACGTATCCAAATTGACGAAAGAAGAAATTGAGGAGAGGTAAACGACGAAAATTCATTTCAGGATCTAGTGCTTTGAAGTGGGAGGGTTGTTCCTTGGCCAACGGCTGATAAATAATCATTTTATGTTAGTAGTATGTCATCAGCTGTATTGTACGTGTTTTTTTTAGTTATTCAAAACTATTTAAAGCAAATGAAAAAACTTCTCTATACCTTCAGTCAAAAGTAGTTAGAGCAAAAGAACGATTAGACCACGAGCTGTTAAATGCAGAGCAACCGAAAACAACTAAGGAAAGTGCAGGTGGAGAAAACACATAATAGGAAACAAAATAGCACTTAGTAGACTGAATGTGAGTTAGTTAGATAAGTTAAATATATTGTTATTATGTTTCTGATGCCAGTATTTTATTAAACACAAAAATCAGTAACACTTGACAGTTTTGTTATAAACTTTATTATGTAAGTAATTCATTTAAGTATATTATACAATTTTTGAAACAATTCTCTAGACTACTGTACAATTTTTGTTTTGAACAAACTGCACCTTTATCAGTTCTTCAATGTTTATTTTTATTGCCTAATAATGGATGTTCCTTCTTGAATTGCTGGTGCTTTATGAGCCCCATCACAAAAAGGCCTATTTGATGTGTGCTTGCAGTTGCATAGCCAGTATTCTTTGGTTTCTTCAACCATAAATTTGATAGGTCTACAAAAGAATAACATTATTATCATTTAATATGTGGACTGTGCCTGTGTACTCCCATGATATCATGTTGCTTTGTTTGGGTACAAATAATGAGTTCTTACTTTTGTTTGATGCTCAACTGGTCATTTCTGTGAGTGCCATCACAAAATGGGTTTTTATGGCTTCGTCCACATAGACACCATGAGTATCTTTTACCTAGATTGCAAAAACAAAAATTATTACCTTTAAGTACTTTAGAATGCAGCAATGGCAGAAAAAAAATCTATTATAAGCCAAATTACTACAATTTTCTTATCTCTAAATGTAAGTGTTTGAAACTTAAATGCATTATGCAGTTGGTGTCAGTATTTAAATTACACCAGCTTCCTTTTTATTAAAAAAAACTAACCTTCACTGTAGTTACCTACCTGCTTCCAGTGTAATTCTGAATGGTTTCTTATCATAAACTACTCCATTTTCTTGCTGTTCATGGGCTGAAATTAAACCTTCTAGTTTATTTTTAGGAATATCTGTAGATTTGCTAGAACTAAATGCCTAAAAGAAATATAAAAACATTTCTTTAATCCTGTTCAAATTAATTTCAATTGATTGCTGATTCAACAGTGTCTCCTACCTTGTTTAGTGCACCTACTCGAAAAATTGAGCTTTTATTTAAGACATTCTTCATTTTTGAAGCGATTTCCATTGCTTTTTTTACTTAAATTATTTCTAAAACTAAATAAATTATAAATCACCTTTTGCTAATCTTTGGTACCCTAAAAAAAATAAAAAGCAAGGTTATGTCACAATGAACAATGACAGAAAGCAGTTCAGCAAACCGAACTCCTTAAAATGGAAAGTCTTAAGTCTGCCGAATCTATTTGAATTTATTACGACTTATGGATTTCAGGATTCTAACCCTACTTTTAACCTTTGATTTGTTGTAACAAAGTTCTGTGCTTGGGACATTGAAAATAGGTTTTAAATTATTTCTTTGGTGAATATATAAGTAAAAATCAAGGTTATGAGGCTGTTCGCAGCATTATTTAGAAGAAAAAACATGCCCCCGGGGCATATATGGAGGGGTAAAACAAGGCTATACAAAGAAGTGACCCCCGAGCATGTCCAAGAATTACGCAACAAGTTCCAAATTGAAGAGAAAAATATGTTTTACTTGAGGCATGCTTACTTAACTTCGGTGAGTACTTTCCCTGTAAATTTGACACAAGCAATTTAGAGTAATTTTTATTTGCTTTGGCGTAGGAACAATCTGCGGGACATGCCAAGGCATTAGGCAAAAATGAAGAAAACTATATTAAAACAGTAACAAAGCGAAAAGAATATTATCAAAATGTCACCATAGAATCTAGATTAGGACATTTACGGGTGAACGAAGGTTGGGAATGATGATTAGAAGTTAATACCTCTTGGAGTCTTTGTAGAAGACACATCAGTTTAGTTCTGTAAATATAAGATACATATTATGTATAGTAAGAGTTGTAAGTTGTATAAAATAATAAACAACTAAAAATAATGTAAAAGTGATTTACTTTGTGTCTATGCGTAGGACTGAGGATAGATAATATACCTAGTGTTGATTGACCTGCAGATTCTAATCATAATTACATTTTTACAATATATTTACTACTTTTGTTTATTTGAAATACAGTTGTTTCTATAAAGGATCCCTAGTAACATTCCTTAAAACTGTCAATAAAACCAACAGTACTTTTGAACCCGAATCTGCAAGATGTTTTTAAGTCTACCACAAAACATTTTATAAAGCCTTCTTAAAACCGTTAGTACTTGCAATCAAATTTTATGCGTGATTTGAAACCATCATAAATAATTTTATTATTATTGTGTCTTTAATAATTCTTTGTCAAAGACTTGTTGCACTTAAATTGTCAATATCAAAAAATGTCACCAAGTAGGTATAGTTAAATATGTCTGCCTCGATTGAGATATCTGCATGTGCTAACATTTTATAATTTGATATTAATAAACCACCTAGTAATAAAAAATTGTCAACCCCGGCCACTTTATTGATAAAGTATATAAAAAAATCACGCGCCTTTCATTTGTTAGCTTATTAATTATTAGTTATAATTAATAAAAAAAATGGTAACCATAGTTTTAGCTTAATCAGTATGATTTTGGGGTATTTAGGGGTTTATATATCATATTAACATATTTTTGATAATTGCAGGCTAAATGTAAACAGAATAAATATTAAGAGTTTGTGAGTTTGTGAAATATTTTTATAAAGCAAAAGGTTTTGTTAAATTCCAATTGCTCCACTTTATTACAATTTTAAAACCTGTAAGACTTTATCCAGCCTTACTACTCTTCTTTACAACACTTAAGATTTGTCTCTGACAACCTCTAATACAAATGTACTTAGATAACATAACCTAAAAAAACATTTATTTCGTAATTTCGTGTGTGTAAGCACTGAAGTGAAGTCAAGTGAAGTAAGTGAAAAAAATACAAGGATGTAGATTTTAAACAGTTTTGTTATGATATTAAATAGGTACCTATAATAAGTGTATTATTGGTTTATTTTACCTATACTAAGTGTAATATTAGTTTATTTGCAGAATGGCGCGAGTGGGCAACTGGGCATGTTCCATGACATATTTCTACACATGGGCGGCGCAGGCGTTAAGAAAGGTGTATTCATACTTTTATTCGTATGATATACAATCAATTTTTAAAAGATAAAAAGACTGAAAGTCTCAGCTTTTATACTTTTAATAATTTTTCAAGCCTCTTTGGGATAATGGATGATTTCTTCCTATCACAATCACAACACGGCGTTTACTATGCGTTATATGCCCCCTCTCTCAAAGTTTAAAGGCGTAAGTGGGGGAACCAAAGGATTTATAGGTGCGATGTAAAAACCAAAAGGTTTTAACCTAGCTTACTAAAGCTACCAAAAAACTATTAGGTTTCAAGGAGCCTTTACCAATTATCGTCCAAAGTAAATAGTATTTATGATACCATATTAAGGGTGAGAATACTTAAGAGTTATTCGTTTTATTGCTTGATCGTAAGGAGTACTTAAAAACCATATTTTAAAACTCCCATAAAACCCAAAGATTTATTGATGTCTACCACAAAACTTAAAAGATTTAAAATCCTCTATAAACCTTAATGAGTTTATTGTGGTTTGGATCAATGCAGTAATTAAGTGGTTATATAACCAATAGGTCTTAAAGAGCAAAAATATTTAACAACTTGCTTTAAAGATAACTTGAAGGCCTTTTTTTAAGTACATATACCTACTATCTGCAGATAAATTGGTATGCACAAAAGAAATAATAAAACCCACTTTGGTTTATTTACCTTCTTAAACCTGTGATAAAACCCTATAAATACTTGTTGGCATTTAAATTGTTACTTGGGGATATTAAGTATTAGGAATTAAAAGAGGCAAAAGTTGTTAGATAGATAAATTTTTATTAAAAAACGAGCCATATGGAATAAACTCAAGATATTTTGCGTGAAAAACACTAACAATTGCTTAACAAACAGTTATTAACATCTATATTCTTAACACACTACTATAAATATAAATCAAAATATTGTGTGATGGTGTTTTTGTGTGTGTATTTACAATGTTCAACTACATTTCAGTTTGACAGAGGTACCTACAGAGGGGTAGTACGACACTTCCAAAATCTTGTACACCTATTTATAAATACTTTTAAATACATAAAATTAATGACGTATTTATGGATTTAAATGTATATATTTCAAAATATTCAAATGTATTTAAGCGTAATTAAAATGTTTTATTTAATTTGTATTTGGTTGCAGTTATATAGGTATCTAATATCTCATACGGTTTTTAAAATTACAAACCCAGTATTATACAAACCTAACCATTAAAAATGGAACAAGTTCAACAGTATCATTTATTTAATATGTACAGGGTGGTTGTTTAAATTAGCAATTTTGAAGTATTTTTTATGAACATTCAAAATTCGTTATCAGTAAAAACAAGACGGCATTAAAACCTAAAAAATTTAAAATAACCTAGTATTTCTTAAATGAAACTCTGTATTTTATTTTTTTAACCGCAAGAGCTCTTTCTCCTGATTTCAAATGTGTGTAGTTTGTTATGGTTGTCTGCGTTAATTTTTGAAAAAATATTTGTTTTTATATAATATGGCAGCAGGACGGGATACTACCTCATAGATGTGTCATAATAAACAGCGTAATATTTTTCGGATTTAATATTAATGTCTCTTTTTTTGTCATTATCTTTGGAGTCATCAGGCTTATCGCTTGTTGAATCATGTAATCGAATGTCTTCCTCTGTAATATCCTCATCACTAGTTGACGTATCTTTATCTAAATTTTGACTAAAGACAGATTTTTGTTTCATTGATCTTCTTCCATTTACTTTGTTTTGTACTTCTTAATGTTTTCGTTAATTGTTTGCGCTATATTTTCGTCGATTGTATAATAATCCTGCTCCCAAATGGGTTCCAAGTTTGTCATTATATAACAACTTAATTTTAAAAGGGACTGGTATTCTGCAATTTCTAAGGTATAATTTTTTTAGTCTATAACAGGTTCCAAGCCATAAAATGTTTTTATTAGAAATATCACAAGTTTCTATATAAGACTCATCTATTTTTATCATTTTCTTTAACAAAAATCCCAACACCTGTCCAATATAAATAAGCAAGGTATTTTCAGGTCCTTAAAAACACCATGATCCAATTTTGATGTTTTTTACCCTGATGTTTCTATTGGTGCTCAATTTTGTTTGATCCCATTGCAGTAACCAACGCAGAGAGCTCTTCCTTACAATTATCAGTAAAGGGCGGAATATATATGCACTCAAATTCAGCCAAAATATGCGCATATACCGGGTGTTGCATCGTCGAGCGGGACATAGGAAATCCCATGTAATTTTAAATGGGGTCAATTATTGGCTTCCCTAATTATTTTAGAGAAAAATTCTATTTAGGTTTATTAAAGAGCACTAAAACCCACATTCAAAAGAATAACTTTAGATATTTTTGATGAGCCCGTTTACGGGTTATCGCCGATTTCTTTTTAACTATTTCTCCTTTTTATGGCCCCGTATTTGCGGGCACCAGTCAAGGTAAAAGATGACTGTCAAATAAAGTTGTCATTTTGAGGAATATTTGAGCATCTTCTTAAATCCTAAAGTTCTAACAATTTAATAGTACCTACCTATTAATTAGTAAAATATTGAAACATGTAAAATGTCATAATTAACCTTGTAATTGGATACTTTATTTTAGTTTTATTCAGATTAATTTGTACTCATAAATACACCTTTAATATTTTCGATGTACGAGTTTTTATAACAATAAAGCACACATTTCAAAATGACAACTTTATTTGACAGTCATCTTTTACCTTGACTGGTGCCCGCAAATACGGGGCCATAAAAAGGAGAAATAGTTAAAAATAAATCGGCGATAACCCGTTAACGGACTCATCAAAAATATCTAAAGTTATTCTTTTGAATGTGGGTTTTAGTGCTCTTTAATAAACCTAAATAGAATTTTTCTCTAAAATAATTAGGGAAGCCAATAATTGACCCCATTTAAAATTACATGGGATTTCCTATGTCCCGCTCGACGATGCAACACCCGGTATATGCCTTGTTTACCTTTAAAATATGCAGTTATATGCATTTTTTTTGACCAAATATGCATGCTGGTATGCAATATTTCTTAATTTATTATAGTAAAATAGGGTAAAGAAACACACTGGGTTCTAAAAAAGATGTTTATTTTTTTAAACTTAAAATTGAATAAAAGGCATTTAGTACATACTAAATATTTTTCAAAATTTTTAACTAGAAAGGATTGTCTTCTATCAGTAAAAAATGTTTATACAAAGAGAAGCTTCTTTCAACATCTACTGATGTAATCGGACAATACTGCAACTTAGGTAGTAAAATATAAGGTCAAGATACAACTTCGTTGGATGGTTTACCTTCATAAATGCTTTTTACTGCAGTTAAGTATTTAAATCATTCATTCTTCTTTACAGTTACATCCAATTTGTTCCTTACTTGACCTCCTACTTTACACAACACACTGCGAATCGTCATATAAATCCAAAATTAGTTCTTTAATGGCTTCGAAATGTTCTGCGTAGAATATTGCGGTCTTATTCCTTGTTCCTCACCGGATAATTACAGGTACATCTACACTCTTAAAGGTGCTTTTAAAAACACTTTTTTACATTTAAAATTTATTTATTCACTAAAGGATTCTGACGTTTTCTGCGATTCTTAAGTTTTGGCCTATTTTTACCATTAACGGTGCTGCATCAGACAAGAGCACTAGAAACTTCTCATTTGGGACTGGATTTGGTAAGAAAAAGCTCGATAGGGACTGCTGAATAAATCGGGTTACGGTCACATTATTAGTTTTGTCTAGCTGCTTAGAAGCTATTAAATATGGGTTTGTTGCTTTATCTTCTTGAAGTGCTCCAAGATGTGCGATATATCTGCCACAAGCATCTGTGCTTTCATCAACAATAATGTAAAAAATTTTATCACCCAGTGAAATTCTAATTTCTTCTAAAACAGTTTCGTATACTGAATGGACATTCTTCTTTCTAAGCGTAGATTCGTCAGGAATGGTTTGTTGACAATATTTTTGCAAACATCCTCTAAGTTGCGGATTTTGCAATTTTTGAAGGGTATGTTGGCTGCGACCAAAGCCTTGCATATATCTCCTTGAAAAATTTCCTTTTCAGATTTCGATTTTTCTCCAACATTTTGAAATGCGTTTTTTACACTAAGCTGAACTGGCTCAGATTTCATTTTTTGTAACTTTGATTTATGCCGCGCTGTTTTCAAATGTTGATCGATTTGGAATTTCTTCTCACAAAAAACAATAATTTTTGCACAAGTTGTACCGAAGACTTTTTCGCCACTTAGACAATTTGAACATAAACTTGAAATCACTAGTTTCACACTGAAAGTACTGAAATTTTTCGACAAACTAAAACAGAAACGTATTACAACCGGATATAAATACAGTTTGTTAAGCAATAATAAGGCATTATTGAATGACAATAAATAACCCCTAATAGTATACCTGCAAACCCCGGAAACCCCCAATAAGTACCTTGTGTATAAGCAAAATGTAAATATTAATTATTATATAATTATCTTCAGATTGGAAAATTATTGAAACAAGTTCCGGACTGGACATTAAACCTACGAGTCTACGAGTTTTCATGACCGGGCATTTTTAATTTTTTGATAACGCCGAAAACATAAAAATATGCTCATAAAATAATAATTTGAGAAAAATATGTATTTTATTATAAAATTGACAAAAAATGCATATATATGCACTTTGCATATATATTCCGCCCTTTAGTTATGAGCTTTACCGTTTCAAGCTCAACTTGTAAATATAGTGAATTTTCAAAATTCTCAATGTCGCGATTGGAGTCCTTCAGGTTAAGCTGCTCTTGGGATGCATAAATGCTGTCCAATATGTTAATAATAATTCATATTTAACCACATCCCATGCATGTATTTGTTTCTGTTAATGTGTATTTATTTGCATTCATTGGTATTTAAATGTATTTATTTGTGTATATGTATTTAAGTATATAAATATATTTTCACAATTTGTACATCTAATTTAGAAGTGTCGCACCCCTCGGTACCTACTTTTGTCTAATTTTGATCATTGCAACTTTTTGGACTTTACGCAGTGTTTTTGTTGTCAATTGTGTTGCTGAACACCATATTTTCCTTTTTATTTGAGCAATATACTTAAAGCCGAGTATTTGAGAAAAGACATGTCGTGGAAGTTTAGGCAAGAAGAAATGTGAAATAGTTTAAAGAACTTTAAAAATGCTATGCGGTGCACGATTGTAGAAAATACTATATTATAGTGCAACAGCTCTTTTTCGCTAAATGTTGGTCGGTTTGCAGCTAAAGAAGCAATAAGGAAGAAATAGAAAATTACAGTGAGCTTAAGCTATATTATATAGCTGTATTATATCATATTATACTCCATTGAAAAAGATTTAAGTCTTTATTAGAGTCTTTTAATTACAATGGTTGGGTAACTTTCAATTTAGTACCAGAGGGTGCTTAAAAAATATTTACCCTTTCTTTGTAACTTATGTGATGGGTATTGACCCGTTTATTTTAATGGATGACCCTGTTTGATTACTGTTTTGGTTTGTGTGGTTGACTTCAGTCAACTCAAGGTTTCTCTTTACTTATTTGGTTCGTTTTTTGAGGCAATGCGTAACATGCCCAAATTAATTGTTATGGTCCCAAATTGGTTCAAATAATATGTTAGCTACCATGATATCTATCCAACTTAAGACATTTAAACGCGCTTATAAGATAGGCATGTCCTAATTTAAAATAAAATAAAAAAAAGTTGCTAAAATCACTTTATTATATAAAAAAAAAAATAATTAAAAATAAAGGTTTAAAAACTCATAGAATATCAAGGAGAATGCAGAATGTACTCGAAATGTATTAATTGCGCATTTTTCATTCTCTAGAATTTATCGATATTTGCGCTTTTTCGAACACCCAGTAGGGGAGCCTTGGGTAATAAGAACGGTCAAACACTTCAGCTAAAAAAACTTCTATAAATGGTTTTAAAAATACAGTAGAGTCTCGATAACGTGAACTAATTAGGGATAACTGTGTTCATGTTTTCGAGGAGTTCATGTTACTGGATAGATCCAGAAAATGTCAAGGCAACTGTTGAAGTAATTTGTTTTTTTCTCTTCTTAATCGCACACACTGTGGATTTGACTATTCCATACTTTTTTGCTAAAAAGGTAACTCCGGAACCTCTACTAACATCGGACAATAGTTGGGCTTTTTTTTCCAAAGTTAAATAATTTACTTTCTTAGTAGACATCGCGCTTGTTGCGTGTTGATCGGCGAATAAACACTGAAGAAGACGCAAATTTCATATCTCTTCCAAACATGTACAAACAAAATATAATTGGCGGCCTTATGCAAAAAAAAAACTAAAGTTACCGGGAATGCCGCTTAATACCGCCGTAAAACGGTATAAATATTTTTTTTGTTCACGTTATAGAGGCGTGATATTTTTGGCGTTCCCGTTTTAGAATAGGCTAAATACCAATTTGGCTGTTCACGTTTAGGGATGTTCACGTTATCGATACTCTATACTGTATAACAAATAATTTATACAACTAAAGGTATAGTCGAAATGATTCATACTGCTCTATTGTATCATTTTGTATTTTTTGTTTGAAAATCTATTTTAGGTTAGTGTTTTCGGCACTTGAAATAGAAGGCTAATATAAAAATCTATATTCTTAAGTTCTAACGGTTTGTGCCTTTTATTACGAACCTATCTTGAAGTTAAAGGTCTCAAATAAAGGTTTTTTTGTAACAAACTATTACTGGTTTTGGGCTAATAGGAACTCAATAGTAGAATTTTCCGAAGATCTACCACTAATAAATTTTGCCAAGAAGCCACACGAAAAAAAGACATAGTGTTACAAACTGACCGGTATATTATGCCATATATTTCCAAATCCGAAATAACTATTATATAGGACGTATTACTAAAGTTAATGACGATGAAACATGAAGTTTCTACATGAGGGGTTAAAATATACAGGGTGTTATTTACTCACTCACTCTACAAGTGGGAGCTATACTAACATCAAATTCAAATTTCGTATTTCAAAAAATCCCTAGATACCAATTTTCGTCCATTATTTCAAAAATCATTTACGGAAAACAAAAATAAAAATAAATTTTTAACACCCTGTATTTCAAAAATGAAGGGCTTGCTTTCTAATAACTTAGGGATGTTCTATGAACCATTTTTTTTTAATTACATGAATGATAGGTAGGAATCATCTAAATATCCTTTAAAAATATTTGTCTTAAAATGTCAAGATTTAAATGGTCACAACTTTTTTTCTTATAAACATATTTTAAAATTATCAATATCTTTAGAAATTATCACATTAGTACTTGTATTCTAACAGCAGTTGCTGTCTATTGTTGCTACTTTTTGTTCAACAAATCTTTAAATTATGACCAACTACTAACGACCGCATATTTTTCAAAAACTGCCGTATCATAAGTTTGTTTGTTCCACGGCAGTTATTTTTTCAGGGTGAAGGGAACAAACATGGATAAGTTCTTATTACCATAGGCACATTCAAACAAGAGACATTATAACCCATACACTTCAAAGTTCCTATTACCCCAACTCAATTTAGATTCAAATTCAAACCATCGATTTTTTCATCTTATTATCCCAGGCTCCCCTATATCGCCTTTGAAATAATTGAGATTCAGGACCAATAATATATGTAAGAAAAATAGAGTACCTAAATAAAATATAATTTGTGTAAAAATTTAACTACATACTAATAATTATTTGGCAGTTGATTTGAACTGTCCAAACAGCCCATCTCAAAAATGGGTTCTATAATTAATAAGTGAAATAACCAATATGGCCTAGTAACCAGAACGAACAAACTACTCATTGAACTTGAAGGAGCACTTCTGATCTTTTGTCTTAAACTGCCATGAAGTACAACTCGCAGTAAGTTGCAAACTAGGTTATTATACATATTATAAGTAAATATAAAATTGAGTGACTGAAAAGAGAATTCCATTCAACTGCCAATTGCTTTGTACGAAATAACAATGTCTAAGTAACACAACTATATAAGTATAACAGCCATGTAAGTAGATCTCTGTCGTTTCTAATACAGAGTGTTATTTAATTTTTAGCTCATTTTGAGACTGTAAAGTCCTCATATAATATATTAAGGCCTAAATAAATACTATCGGGATTTATCCAATAGTCACATGATCTTTTATTTTCCGTCATAATGTCATAAATAGAATATTGGTACAAGCAATGAAGGTTACATTACAATCTGGTGGGATATACCTACTGCTCGAATACCGTAATGCAACAGATTTTTAACGCAGCGTGTCTAAAAAAAGACATGCAGTAGTTGAGTAAAATATTGCACCGTTCAGAACCCGTCGTTGAATCACATCATGCATTTGCAGCCGTTAATTAAAAACACCCTGCACAAGCGAATCCTTAAATTAAGTAAGATTCTATCACCGTTTTTGTTTCGTCGCTGACATCTTTAAGTCTGCAACAACAATTTTTTTTCCGCAATTCCGTGAAACACCGGACGTACTTAACTCAGCACCCGGTGTGGATTTCTGCTTAAACAAACTCGCCGCATCAGCTTCCGATCTTAAAACAGATTCATCTGATGCCGCGGTAAGATCATCAGGTTTCGAGATACTCTCAACGTTTAACGTCAAGGTCCTGCTCAGTTCGCCGCTCTTCAGAGATTTCTGCGTCCTATTGCCGTTTTGTCTGTGCCGGCTCGTTCTCGTCGATGGGATCACTTCCTCGCCGTTCTGATCCAGAGTGACTTCTCTCACGGATTCCAGATTCGTTTCCACGGATTTTTGTTTGTTTAGAGTCGTCCAACTATAGGAATCCGGAGCAGAGTTTGAACGCCCAGAACGACCAATGTGTTTCTTGGATGCGGCTGCGACGGCGGTGTTCCTGGTTTCTGAGGCGCCTAGCGTCGTTTCCCGTCGGTGCAAAAATGGATTCTGTAAAAAAAGGAGGGTAGATCAATGATTTATCAAAGGCGCTTGACAGGAGAGAGAACTCCCTCCTAACTGGCAATAGGAGGGTTGTAAGAACGTTCCGGAATGTTATTTATTCGACTTTAATTCTTATAATATTTGCTTTAAGAATATTCTTACAGTTTTTATAAATGTATGACTAGAAACACCAAAATGTTTACCTGAAAAGAATGTTTCTTTAGCATATGTTTGATAAGAATAAGCGTGTCCAGCTTTGGTATCGACGTTATAACCTTTGCGACGTCTTCTTCAGTGACTTCCACTAATTGGCAGTTTTCTTCTTCGGACGGCAGTGGATGCAGGCCGTATTTTGTTACCCACGGATGTTCCTGGAAAAGGTCAGTTTCGGTTGTTTAAAATTACTTGGCACTATATTCGATAATATTAGACCAAGCGGCGATGGATGGCGTCAACTTACTTTAATTTCAGGAAGTGTTATCCTCTTTGACGGATCTTTTATCAGCATTTTTGTAATAACATCCTTCAGATCTTGTGAAATCGGGGGGTTTTCTGAAAAATCGACCGGCTGGTGCCGTATCTTCGAGTATAGGCCTATGATGTTGTCGTCGTGAAAGGGGACATGCCCATAAACCAAGGCGTATAGGGTGACTCCCATCGACCAAATATCTGTACACTAAGGAAAATAAGTAATGGTTTATTTAGCATCTTGCCACTTTCCTAATACTTATTTTGCTGAGAATGCGTACCTGCTAGGTGGATTGTAAGAGAATCGATCAGAAGTTGAGGGGATTTTTTTTTAAATATATGTTCAGCTAATGTTACAAGGTTATACCTTTCCGCTAAATCCTGATGTCCTCTCTTCTCCCAAAGCCTCCGGCGGTGTGAAGGCCGGAGTTCCTGCTGTACTGGATAAAAACGCGTCACTACCATGGAACTCATTACAGACACCGAAATCAGTGATTTGTACGCGATCTTGATCGTTTAGCAGGAGATTGGCTGGCTTGATATCTCGGTGAATTATCCTTTGAAAGTGTACTGAAATAATATAGGTAGTCGATTATCCAGACAACCTTGTTTATTTTTTCAAACTTACAATATTCGATTCCCAAAACGACGTCTCTAAAATACGACCAGGCTTTTTCCTCGTCCAGCGGGTTATCCGTTGGAACTTCCAGCAGTTGGCCGCGCTCCAATAGTTCAAAGGCAAGATACAAATGGTCCTCGTCTGGATCATCCAAAACCTAAAACAAACAGAATATATAGAATGAAACACTTGTTTCTAGATTTCCACTAACTTTTATTTAAAATTTGATGACAATTGTTTCGCCAACACTGTGGCTTCGTTAGATGTTTATAACCGAATGATTATAACACAAAAGTATGCTACATAGTCCTAATTACCTAATTAGAAATTATATAGGTACAATAGAATTAATAATTAAGATTTATTAACAGAGTTTTTGTCGTTTATCATGTAATAAAATTATATTATTGAAGAAGGTTTAATAACGGGAAACTCCCCAGATTCAACTGTTCATTCAGTAGTAAATTTGCATTTTTATATTTATTTATTTCCATCTATTCCAATAAATCTAATTTCTTCCCTTTGTTTTTTTCTAAGTGTAAAATTTTAAAGTTGTCATTAAAATTGTGGTTTTTGCTCAATAAATATTTGGCATAATTAGAATTTTCTTTTTTCTTTAACAAACTAACTTTATGTTCCTTTATTCTATTCTGGAATGACCTACCCGTTTGGCCAATATAAAATTTTGAACAAGAACCGCAATTTATTTGATGAACTAACCTGAACTCCTGATTTATTTTGTTTTTTAGTTTTTGATTTATTATTTTTAATGTACTTACCAAGTGTATTATTAGTTTTAAAAGCTATTTTTGAACCTCTTTTCTTGAAAAAGGTAGCAACTTTGGTTGTGACTTTACCTGTGAATGTTAAAGCCTGGAAATTATTTTCTTACGGAAAGAAAATAATTTGCAGACATTTTGGTGAGAACCTGTTTTGACAAAATATTTTGTTAATTTTGAGTTAAATTTCACTCAAAATTTTTTATGGTGTAAATCTTATTTATTAATTCTATTGTAAATAATTTCTAATTAGGTACTTAGGGTTGTGTAGTATACTTTTCTATTATATTCATTCGGTTATAAACATCTGAAAAAGCTACAGTGTTGGAAAAAACAATTGTCAACACATTTTAAATAAAAGTTAGTGGAAATCTAGAAACAAGTGTTTCATTCTATAAAATTAATATGGATCTCCATAAAGTATCGGCTAACTCCATTCAATACAAACAGAATATGTCTAGATATAGTGATTACATGAGCTGTTTTCTGATCTTATTAACCCTACACTGCGCGATCTTTTATTTTAAGAAAACAACAATTTTTCGGTTTTATAGGGAGGTATATAAGAAGGCAACAATAGTTAGAAAAATCCACTGTATTACAAAATAGTACCTTTGACAGAGAAATATGCTGTATCTTATCTGCTACATAACGGGCCAGGGGGTAATATATTATGCAATATTTATTTTTTCGTGAAAATTAACAAAACAATTATTGTTATTTTTGTTTCCTGTGCGCCTCATTTAGAACATCTTATAAGGAAAATGATTTACAAATAGGAAATTTACATTTCCACCTTACATTGTCATAATATGTGGGCCAGTGCGAAAAATTGTCAGTATTTCTGACGTCTCTTGGAGGAACATACAATCTTGTTGCGCTGACCACTTTTTTTTTTCTTGCAACTGTTTCTCTACTGCCTCTGATGAAGGTCTTCCTCTTTTTGTGGCAGTTGTTTGACGTATGTGACACAAACAGAACGCTACTTCGGCCCGAAAATTCGCCTGAGATTAAATTTTTTTTTCATTTTTTTCCCTACAAACTTTACCATCATCATCATTATTAAATAGCCATTCGTGTCCACTGCTGGACATAGGCCTCCCGTAGCATCCTCCATATGGTCCTGTCTCGTGCGATGTTCATCCAATTGGTTTGGATCCTCTTTATATCGTCTGACCATATGCTTCTTGTCGTGGTCTCCATTTAATGATCTTTCTCGTCCAGCGCCCATCCGAGAAACGTGCAATATGTCCAGCCCAATTCCACTTCAGAGTTGCTATACGTTCCACTGCATCTGTCAACTTCGCCCTTTGTCTGATTCTGGTGTTCTGAATCCTATCTCTATCCTTTCTATTTTCTCTGAGCAATGCGTATCTTATTCACCGTTTTTTGGGTAAGGGTTCGCGTTTCTGCCCCGTAGGTAAGTACAGGTAACACGCACTGTTCAAAGAATTTCTTTTTTAAGCACATCGGGATATTCGCTTTAAAGACGTAATGCAATTTTCCAAATGCAGCCCAAGCTAGGCCTATTCGTCTGGTGATCTCACATGTTTGGTTGTCTCTTCCAACACGTAGCTCGTGTCCCAAATACTTGTAGGAATTCACTAGTTCTATATTTGACCCGTCCAGCTTAATGTTTTCGCTCATGACAAGGTTAGTCATAAATTGAGTTTTAGCGATATTTATTTTGAGTCCTACCGAGTTTGACATTTCATTGGGCCTTCGTAGCATTTCCTTGGCTTCATCAACCCTGTCAGCAATAAGCACGATGTCATCTGCAAATATAAGATGGTTTAATTTTTCACCGTCTATGTTTATACCGATATCTTCAAAGTCTACTTTCTTAAACATATATTCTAGTAGGGTCGTAAAAAGTTTCGGTGATATGGCGTCGCCTTGACGCACTCCTCGTTCAATGTGAAAATCTCGAGTGTTTTCGTGTAATCTGATGGACGCTTTTGCATTCTGATATATATTTTTAATAATTGTGGATGTATCTGTGGTCCACTCGAGTTTCTGTTCGTAGTAGACGAATATGAGGATAAGGGGCTTATTGTATTCTATGCATTATATGGCAGGAATCATTGTCAATTTTTTGGCTGGACCATCCAGAACGCATTTCAGGATTTATTACCGCACTTTCCACTTAAAACCCGTCGAGACATGTACTTCATGCACGATGGGGCACCACCTCATTTCAGCGTTGGTGTGCGGGAGCACCTGGATAACGTCTATCCAAGCCGTTGCATAGGCAGAGGAGCACCTACTGCCTGGCCTCCTCGATCTCCCGACCTAACGCCGTTGGATTTTTACCTGTGGGGACACCTGAAAAACTTGGTGTATTCCACTCTGGTCGGCACCGGGGAGGATCTTCTATTGAGAATTACATTTCATTGTGATGTGATAGATATAAAAAAACACTGATTTTAACAATAATTGTTTTTGGTGTAGCAGATCTGATACATCACACGTAAGGTCCTGTTTGGGATATAGTCCCAATGACGACAATGTACCGGACTTATATAAACACTTCAGCAAGACACAAAATCAAAATCAATCTCTATGTAAACTTCAATAGAAAATCTGTGCCTTAACTTTTTCAATGCGTGTCACTTACCTCCACTAATTTAACTATGTTCGGATGATCAAGCTTTTTCAAAATGGCGATTTCCCTATAAACCTTCTCCAATGGGTGATTAACTGGCGACGAGTTGGATCGGCCTTCTTTTTTGGGAGGCATCCTACCGAACATGCCCGATTTCTTGAACAGTTTCTTCTTCGAAAGAATTTTCATCGCCTGCAACAAAAAAGTTTTCACGTTTAAAGGTGTTTTCCGTAAATTGAAGCATCGATTTTGATGACCGAGACGTAATGCATTGCGCTGATAAGCGCCCCGCTACTGCGTTGGCTCGCCAGTGATGTGTATTATAATAATCGTATTCTATTATATCCAGGTTTCATGGAAGTTATGAGATTCATATCGTAAATTTGAAATTCTCTTGGCTAGTTAAATTTTAACAGCTACCTCTGGGATGCCATTTTGCGTATAATAATTCATGCAAACGAGGCGGAAGAAATTTCCAAAGCAGTTTCGCTTGAACCTTATTAAAATAGCACGTCGTGTATTTTTTTCGAATTGAATTTTGTAATAACGTTCTACAGTATGGAAAATATAACGGCAATAAACTCTATTACCAACTGTCTTTAGCAAAATAATAAAATTATCGTACTTAAACTATACAAAACACCTTAAAAAGTTAGTTTTACGACCAAATTTTGTTTTTGGCTACTATTCTAATATATTCCATTAAAAATACGTATGATTTATCTCAAAAATGTTAATAATGCTATAGTATTTAACAATTTCGTATCTGATCATTTGGGACAAAAAAACAGTTTTGAGGCAGGAAGTGTTATCCAATCATTGCCACAGTACTTTTTTTACTTATTAAAGCATTAATCAACTTTTGTGCCAATAGTCGGAACCGGATTGGGTAGATGTGTCTAATATAAACAAAAAAGATGTAAATGACCAATGGTCAAAAATGGTCAAAACTTATGTATAATGTTAAAACCATTTTCGAACAGATCTTCCTTCTTAAATTAGCAAATAGACAGTTTCACGAAAATAGAAAATTATATAAGGACATCCCCACTTTAAAAGGGTGTAAATAGCCGCTAAATATTTTGTCAGGCTTCTCCACTATCAGTCAGAGCTTTTAAAACGAATACTGGCAAATAAAAGAATATGATAATCAAGTAATTTAGTCACCGGCTAAATACTTTTAAAACAAAATAAACAGTTCGGATAATAAAATGAAATCAATGTGGTCGTTTTGTTGAAATCTATGGAAAAAGTGGAAACAATTTCGTGGTAAGAATGAAAGAAAGAACGGAATAAATCGCCAATGGGTATAATAGTCATCTAACCAATGCAATATCGAACTTTTTAGAAGACGTTATGAATATACCGTTCGACACAACCATTGTTCATAATAATGCTTTCATGTATGCAACTCCTAATGAAGTGTGAGTTTGCCAATAAAATAAATAATAAAATCAGCTATGGAATTCATGAAATACCTACAACTATATTCAAAAAATTAATATCTGTATACAGTGTGTCTACGTAAGTTGGCGGCATATGGGAAACTTTTTTATTATTAATTTTACGAAAAAAAGTCATTCTTCATAAAAAGTTCTGCATGGTCTAAAACCTAATATGCAACCATCAGATATCAAGATTTGTCAGTCGTATACGAGGTTTCTCAAAAAATATAAATTTTGCTCAAGAGTAAAGTACCTTTATTTTTGACAATATCGAAAATTATTATAAAAAAAAAGATGTTTAGAATTAAAAATAACTTTCAAATATTCATTAAAAAACTATTTATTTAGAATTGTTTTATCAAATTTATAATTATTAAATGTAATGCAATAATGGGCAAACTTAAGTTTTCACCATTATCGCAGAGAAAATGTCTAAGAAATATTATTTTAATGAATATTTAATAATTATTTTTAATTCTAAACATCTTTTCTTTATAATAATTTTCGATATTGTCAAAAATAAAGGTACCTACTATAAAATCATATTTTTTGATAAACCTCGTATACGACTGATAAATTTTGATATCTGGTGGTTGCATATTAGGTTTTAGAACATGCAGAACTTTTTATAAACTATAACTTTTTTTCGAAAAATTAATAATAAAAAAGTTTCCCATATGCCGCCAACTTACGTAGACACACTGTATATAAAGATATTTTGTGTCACATAGTAAATAACCTCAGACGAACAAATTCGTCTGAGTAAATAACTCTATAAGATGTGGCGTATTTCCTGACCAACTCAAGGTAAAGGGGACCCTGAAGATTATGATAACTATAGTTAGTCTACTACCTGGGGTTTCGAAACTTTTTGAATTAGTCATGAGTCAGAGAGTCATAAACTTAATGGAAACATGTAACCTAATCTCTGATAATCATCTTGGGTTTTTAAAAGGAAAATCCGTCATGACAGCAATATTTGAATTTATTAAAGAAATATTAACATATCTAGAAGGTGGTTGTTTGGCAGTTGGCTGGACTGTTTTTAGATTTGTCAAAGGCCTATGACTGCTTGGACAGAGCTGTGTCAGTTAAAAAAATGAACTGGTATGGCATTATTTATTTTAGCGATATTAGCGATAGTTTTCTATCTGTGAGTTTGTGTAAATGGCCGTTAGGGGGCACATTTACTAGATATATCAAAAATGCAAATTTAATCAGATAATAGCTATGTTAAGGTACTGTTTTAATGACGGAAATAAAGAATTCGTTAATTTTTGCGGAAACTAGTTTCTAAGACTTTTTTTTTGTATCTTGGGGGGAAGGTTATGGAAAAAATACTTCTTAAATTGCTGTATCTTCCATATCCTTTACCCAAATTTAATCAGCTTAGGCTCTCGTTTAATAGACACTTTTACACTTATTAAAAAACCGACTTTGGTCGTGGTCGCTAGTACACACCGCGTCTGTTTATATAAGATTTAGTTTTTTTCAAATTTTCTTAATAAAATTAAATGGCATGATACATTTTTTTATAACTCAGCCTAAAGAACATAAAATTAGCTACATTTTGGCGAAAACCGTGATTCAATAACTTTATTTGTTTATCAGTTATTTAGAAATTATTATTTTAATTAAAACACCAAAAAAATCGACAACATCGTAAATTAGCCTTAAAGTTAACCTACTTACTTTTATTACTATAATATACCATAAATTTTGTATGCCATTAAAACTGTTTGGCATATGTTTAGCACACTTAAACTGATTAGAAAATTATAGGTAATTTAGAAACAATGCGATTTTTGATTGATGAAATTGGTTGCTAAATTGTTATCGTTTGGGTTGGCAAAGTTTTACAGTAATTTAATTTATTGTTATTCTAAACAGGCGGTGTATAAATACTTTAAGTCTATAGGCGACACAAATTACTTACATAATGTAGGTCATCCTCTTGATTATATGCTAACTTCACTACACCATAGGAACCCTTGAAAATAAAAAAAAAAATTGCACCAAACTTGATTCAAAAACTTTGTGACTTAAATTTCGTTATTCGTTACCTGTCCAATGGAATCCAACAATTTGTACTGATTGAGCTGTAAATATTGACCCAATTTTTCAATAGATACCCTTCGGGATTCCCTGATCAAGTTCTGTCTTTTCCTGTTGCTGCGCGGGGAATGCGTGGGACTGCAGTAGGGGCTGTAGGGGCAATTCGGAAATATTGGTCGACTAGCAGAGGAATCTGGACCCCCTAAAATGTTTATTGGAATAACTATAGGGTATAGTGACGAAAGATCATAATAATAATAATAATATAATAAGTTTATTTCAAATAATTACAATATAATTAAACATGTTAAGATGTTATTCTTCAATAAACTTATTCATAAATTCCCCAGAAGACATGCTTGTCAGGGGCAAATCTTATTTATTTAAAAGTATTTCAAATTATGAATATTTAAGAATATTTCTATGAAAAGTTGCAATAAACGCTACTTTCTTGATGATAGATTATTAAATTTCTGAAAAAGATTAATTATATAATTGATTTACAATAATATTAAATAGCATTAATTAGCGATAGCATTTTCAAAAATATTTTTAAAGCGTTTGTTTCCAATATAAATGTTCTTACTTCAATTTTATACTTTTTTAATGAAATGATTTTTTTTTAATATTTGTTGGTTAATAATCATTTAAATAAAAGCATACATATTTAAAAGTTTCCTACGGACTTATTTATTTTAGGTTTTATGGATATTTCATTTTTATAACGTGTATTATGGTTATAGTCTTCAAATTGTATAAGGTTTTTATTTTTAAAAATATATATTAAAATATTATAAATATAACTTTGTCTAACGTTCATCTTTTTTGTTTCTAAATATAATTCTTTTGAAGGATAAAGATAGTCCTTGTTAAATATAATTTTCAAAAATCTTTTTTGTAATACTTCTAATATTTTAACCAAAGTCCCGTTTATTCCTCGCCAACCTAAAATTCCGTAATTTAATTGAGTTTTGACTAATGCATAATATAATATTTCTAGATGTCTTATATCCAGAAATATTTTATTACTTTTAAAAATTGGTAATAAACTTCTTAATTTCTTAATCAAATAATCTTCTTGACAATTACAATTTATTTCACTGTCAAAAATTATTATTCCAAAATATTTTACATGATTAACTTTTAAAATTTGAATGTCATCGCTTATTTTGATGCTATTTATATTTTGTGGTACATTATTTAGGTTTAAAGTAAAAGAAAGATAATTTGTCTTATTAAAATCAATTTTTAATGAATTATTATCAAACCATTTTTTTATAATTTTAAAATCTTTTTTAATTTTCTTATTTAAATTGTCCCAATTTGTATCGCTATAAAAATAGCAGTATCATCTGCAAAGCTATGAATTTTCCCATCGCAATTTATACTAAATAAATCATTAATATAAATGTTAAAAAATAATGGTCCTAAAATTGTTCCTTGAGGAACACCATATTTAAATACGTTTGAATAGCTAGCTTTCTTCTTTATCTATTTCAACATAAGTTGGTCTATCTTTAATTAATTTTAATTGAATTGATTGACTAAATTATTGTGAATTGGTTAGACTGGCCGACAAGACTCTTGCAGCACAATATTTTCACAATGCTAATACCTTTCTTATGATAGAAAAAATATTCATAAAGCCCTAATATGTACC
This sequence comes from Polydrusus tereticollis, assembly GCA_963920685.1. Classification (NCBI taxonomy): domain Eukaryota; kingdom Metazoa; phylum Arthropoda; class Insecta; order Coleoptera; family Curculionidae; genus Polydrusus; species Polydrusus tereticollis. Next base: position 76,737,651 of record OY987334.1, read on the forward strand.
ACTTTTCAATGGGCTTATTAGACCCTTTCATATTGGCAGATAGTAAATTTTATGAGGGGTCATTTAAAAGAGATGCATTTTAAAACAGAAAGAAAACCTAAAATGGATTGTTTATAACATTAAACTTATTCTCTTATTCAGTCTTTTTTGAGTTTTGAATTGAGTGGTTCTGTGTAGTTAAGAAAGTTTTTTCAACGACGGAAATGTCAAGTGAAACGCGCCGCAGTGTTTTAATCGAAGATGGGCATCGAGATATAGTTTAAAAGCTGGGTTATTACAAAATGGAAATTAAAAAAATATGCCAGTTGCCCATTCAGTGACAATGAAAGAAACCTACAAATATATGCGCATCCTTGTAGATGAAATAAACTACAAACGGTACAGATGGCAGATACGTGGGGATTTAAATTTTATAGGAATTTTAGTGGAACTTGATAATTGATTTGTAGACCCAAAATATTCCCTTTTGCCTCCTTTTCACATTAAACTTGGACTAATGAAAAACTTTTTGAAGGCTATGAATAAAGAGGGTGAAGGATTTAAATACCTAAGACAAGTCTTTCTCCAGGTAAGTGACACCAAATTTAAGGAAGGCATTTTTATTGGGCCACAAATTAGAAAACTGCTGCACAATGTTAATTTTATAGGAAAGCTCACCACGTGACAACTCAGAGCTTGGAACTCATTTGTCAGTGTAGTGTGGGGCAATAATATGGACGCAAACTACGAACAACTATTTAATGAACTTTTAGACTCCCTACAAGTCGCTGGTTTGCCTAGTGTCATTGAAAATTCACTTTCTCCCTTTCCGTTTATTATTATCTCCTGAGAATTTGGGCGCTGTCAAGATATCAGGACAATGGAGATTCGATACCAAGGACGATGGGATCCAACCAGGATGGATGATTACTGTTAGTTTTTGAAGAGACCTCCCCATAAAAGAAAAAAATAGAATAGTGTGTTTGAAATAAATATTTTTGATGTTTGTTTCTTCTTAGATGTTAACTTAATATAAATTATTAATATACAGGGTCAAGAACTTGTAAAATCATTTTTTTAATAAATATTAAATGATAGATACCGTTTTATATGTGGTTTGTATAATGTAACAAGAAAACCTTACGTGTTACAACGCGTTTTTGGCCATTTTCGTATTCACACATTCCACTACAATATACTATTCAGCTATAATATGTTACAAAAAAAAAAATGTCGCCTAATGATAATTTCTTCCTTCCTATATTTAAAAATATATTGATTGGTTGTTTACTGTCGAATCAAAGTAGGTAATTAGGAATGGTAATATTTCAAACTAAATTACAGCTTGTAAGAAGACCTTCGACGTTTGTTGAAATTGATGGTTTTAAGCCATTCCCGAGGCATAAATATTTGATTAGATAGAAGAGCGTCCGGTTTTATTATTTTTTTATTAAGTGTCGTTGTAAGCCTATAATTATATGTTCTATTAGCACGCTAAACTATTATTTGTTTTATCGGGTGATTCTTCAGAATCTGACAAAAGCAATTATTACAGTGACACCTCGATAATCCAAAACCGCGGTGATCCGGATTAGTAAATAATTCGGATTACTGAAGTGGGACAGTTTTTTTATTGTTTAGTTAAACATTTAATAAAAACAACTAAAAAATAGTACATAAACAAGAAAGTATATAAAATACATGCATGCTTAGTAAATTTTACATTATTTTGTGAAGTAATTTGTAATTTTTGTTTGCTTAACCCTTTTCTGGTTCATTATAAAAGCCGTTTCTTTCAATCTTTGAAGTACAAGAACATCATGTAGTGGGATATCATTTTCTTCTGCTCACTTTATGCACAAATTGAAACTTTTTACTACCTCATCATTCTTAACAGTCTGGTTTATAATATCTAACTCTGGACCTTCATTGTCACTGTCATGGTGTTCGTCTATAACATCTATGTCTTCAAGTGGTATCTTCATCATTTTCAAGCCAGATTTTGCTCATTAAACATATCTGAAACATCTGTTATCTCTTCAGTCAAGGAAATCAGATTACGCCGCAATTGATTCAGAGGAATCAGATCTTCAGCATCCTATTCAGTATCTGTGTCGTTGGCTACATAAGCCATAATTTTGTGCCAGCACTTCTGCAAGACCTCGAAGGAGACTTTTTCCCAAGCATTGCATAGTAGGCATACAGCGTCCTTCAAGTTAATGGTTTTTAATAACTTAACAACGTTCTCTTCGTCATTAGATAAAATATGGGCTAAAAGACTTTTCCGATAAAATAATTTTGTCAGTCTGATGGCGTTTTGATCCAGAGGTTGCAAAAGTGCTGTACAAATTGGTGAAAGAAATAATGTTGTAAATTGTTTATCCTTACTAGTCAGCTCTTCTACAGTTCCATGGTTCGAGGCGAACGATTAACAGGGTTTTTTCAGGCGAATTGAGGCTTCTCAAATGACTTTTAACTTGACGAATAAATAAGCAATGAAACCAGTCTAAAAAAAGTTTGTGTAGTCATCTATGCATTGGCAGATGATTTATATTCAACAGGGCGCGTTCTGTGCTTATTTTTCGACATGGTGCGGTCTTTTCCTGAGAACGAACCAAAGTTTTTTCAGGCAACATTTTACAATACAGAGCAGATTCGTCTGCATTGTATATTTGAATAGGTGCGAGGTTTAACTCCTTTATCTTCTCTTCAGTTATGAAGGGATCGACGACACTTTGATCATTGGATAGTTTTTCGCCACACACTTTTAAAGCACGCAGACCATGTATTTTTCTGAAATTAGAAATCCAACCTCTGCTAGCTTTAAATTTATCATGTCCATAGGTTTCGGTATAAAACTGTTTTGCTTTGGCAGATAAAATTTTATAAGAAATTGGAACGTGCCTAGATCGTTATGCACAAAACCATGCATACAAACGAGTTTCCATTTCTGGATATTCGGCTTTTCGGCATGTTTTTCTAGCACCGGGACCGGAATCACATTTTCCAATAAATCTATAAGGAGAAACACGTATGTATTTAGTAAAAGTTCCAAATGGTCATTAAATATATCATACCTTTTGTTTTTTGCTTCTGTTCTTTTTTATGTAGGAAATTGTTGATGTTCCTACCCTGTATTCATTTGCAAACAGTTTTCCACTTTCACCACCGGCTGGTCTTTCTATTATATCGGATTTTTGTTTTATCGACAACGTAGTATGTTTTATTTTAGAAGGCATTTTAATATGTGTGTGTATAAAAAATGATCATATACTTATTTAAAACATAAACTATTACGTATGTACGTACTATGCAACAACAAATAACTGAGCAATTAATCCACAGTCGAAACGAAGGCGCACATACACTGTTTATGGGAACCCCCGGATATCACGTCTGGCCGAATTCAGGAGAGGGGAAATCCCTCACGATCGGTTTCATAAAAACGCAGGTCCGGATTACCGAGTACTGTCAAATCCGTATCATAAAGTACACAATGCAATTGAAATTCTTGGCCGGATTACCGAAGAATCCGGTTTACTAAAGGTCCGAATTATCGAGGTCTCACTGCATTATTAAGTAAGGTATTTTAAACTTACCTAAAGATTTAGACTGTACAAATAGCTTATTGGAACTAATTCCCTTGACTTGCATTCTGGATACATCGTCGGACAAGCAGTTTGGGGAAGGCACATAATTTTCTATCACAGAACTCGTTTTTTTCAAAGTGGGACGGGAAATACGATCCGACGGAGGCGTTCGTCTGGCCTCGGGAACCGTCGCCGCGTCTTCGGCGCTCGCTCGCGTAGCCTCGGCCTGTAAACGACTGACGTCGGGTTGTGCCGGCGGTGGCACCCTGGGAAGATCGGATCGGGCGTGGTGGAACGATTCAAGCGGTGCTTTCGGGACTGGTTGTGCGATTTGGTAGGCAGCGGTGGGGGTGTGCAGAGATTTGTCATTTTCTTTTGGTTTTAAGTCGCCGTCAAGAGCTGAATGTCTGGAAGAAAAAAGTGAAAAAAAAATGTACAGATAGCCCACACAAATTTACCTTCTCAAGGGTTTTAATATTAGTTTTATGAGATGAAATGAAATAAATATAGGACAGGTCAACATATTTAACATAACACATATAGATACCTTTATATAAATAATATACAGGGTGTTTCAGAAATACGGTACGTAACTTAAGGGGGTGATTCCATATGATATTCTAAGGGAGAAGGTTCATATGAACATGTGTCCGGAGTTGCCCCGTTTTTAATACACAAGGTGTAAAAGTTTTTTTTTTTTTAATCGTTTATTTTTAATTTTTTTATATATCCTTTTCCCGATTTTATTGATATTTGGTACCGTTATTTATAATGATTGAAGGGTTTAGTTAGGTTAGTTAATTAATTAATTAATAACGCCACTGACTTTTTTTAATTTTGATATTTTTTTCGGGTTTGCCAACTAATAATACAAGTTTTTGTTCCTTGAATTATTTCCGTATCTTGCTTCGTTTTCGAGAGGAAGAATAAAAACCACTTTATTGCATGTACAAAAAAATACCTATGTATTTCAAAGTTAATTAAAACGTTTAAATTAAAAATAAAATTATTTTTTTAAATAATAATACAAAAAAAAATGCAACAGTAAATGATGCAAATGTTGAAAATGGCCACCTTCTGATAAAACGCACAATTGCAACCGAAACTTTAACACCCAGTATATCAAGAACGGGGCAACTCCGGACACATGTTCATATGAACTTTTTCTCTTATAATACTATAAGGAATCACCCCTTAAGTTAAGTACCGTACTTCTAAAACACCCGGTATACATAAATTAAATTACTATTCTAAATGGTAATGGGTAGTGGAGAGGACGTCCATCTCACTAAAAATGCAATCACTAATTTTGTGAATTCGAAGGAGAAATCTTTTAGGGGTGGGTAGGGTAGTAGTGACTCTAACTTTTGTATATAGTGAAATTTGGTCAAGCTGTCAAAAAGTATTTGTTTTTAAATCTTTCAGTAACCCGGGCGGAGAAAAATAATTAGGCATTAAGTAAATAAGATATGTCCTTCCTCGGGGACGCACGATAATTACGTTTTACTTAATTAAACAACTTTTTTAAAACTACAGTTTAAAAACTTTTAAAATCTTTTAAATCTTAAGGTTTTAACTTTAGTGATAAAATAATTTTGTTAATTTTGTACCCACTTGTATTATGACTAATCTCTAATTTTTGATATTGGATCGCCCGACTTCCTTTTTAAATAAAAATATTGTGGTACTTCAGAGTACCTAAATGTCTTGGCCCTCTGTAGGGACTAATATACCGAAAGGGGTAATTAAACCAATTTTCGATTTATAATCGTGCCCACATTTTAATTTATGAATTCGAAATGCAAACATTTTTTTATAAGGTGCGTAATTCACATAATTCGATCCTTCTATCGTAAATAAAAAGTTCGTAAACAAACCTTTAAAGTATAATTTTTTTTGTGACTTGATTACAATTACTATGATATTTTGCACTTTGTAGAATTTAATTTCAAAATGGAATAACAATTAATTATTGCTCCAATTTAATTTTTATTGTTTTGACACACTGTTGTGGCATCCCGTTTGCACTTTTTTGTTAAAATATAAGACCCATTATATACCTTAAGGAAGCTAAATTGACTGGTTGTCCAAAAATCGTACTGTAGGGTATATCTCAACTTTAGATTGCATTAAGTCACTAGTGTTCTTGTAAAAGAAAATCAATAAACTGCATTGGCTTCTGCAAATGCACGACTCGAGCAATAAAGAGGACAGAAAAACTCGTTGTATATTGCCCCTTAAGAAGGTTGCATCTGATAGTGAAGGGAGCGCAGGCTGATTTCTATACTTGTTTTTGTAAACAAGTAAGACAAAAATCTTCTTTATCCCCTTTTTTCTCGATTTTCATTAACTTGCACCCCGATTATATAATAGTACTGTTATAGGTATCCAGCAACCCGCTGAATATAACAATTAAAAACAATATAATTTTGAACTTACTCTCCATTTCTACTGAGCAACAATGTTGCTATACCTACTTCGCGTTCCTTAATACCTGAATATATCACTAATTCTCCTAGAAACGTACTTATAGAAAATTTTTGTTTTCTGGATTTTTTTAATTTACGAATTAAAACTGTACCATCTTTTGTAAACACCCTATGTACAAAAAGCTGGAAAAATATCAATTCTTTCTTTAAAACTTTTCAAAACAACGCAATCCAAGCATCACTAACCACCTCTTTCAAGAAATTTATTATTCATAACTCAATTTTCTACAAGAAACTCATAATCATGACAAATCCGAAGAGAATATCACCGAGAGCGAATTGGAATTAGAATAGTAATAAAAATTATGCCTATTAGCGGATCCATTGTTGTGAAACGTGCACTCGTCACTAAATAAAACAAAATTAAAAAAGTTTTAATTTTCTGCCACTTTGTCTAAGACCCACATACAAAATTTCACTCGTCTTTCAAAATCGTTTTCAGAAAGTTCTTGGTGACGCTGAATTTTATGGGGATGATAACTATGTTTCTGAAGAATGCTTGAGACCCTTGATTGGCTAATGTTGATATTTTGCGCACTTTGGTTTTGACCTATATGGGGATTTTCGATTACAGATTACAGCGAATTCGGTTTCTTCGTTTTCTGTCACAGGTTTCCTTTTAGTGGGTTTTTTTGTACAGTCTTTCGAAAACAACTTTTTCTTCTGACGTTTTATAATAACCCCTTTTTGATTGTCGTTTTGATTTTTAAATAACTTTAGGCACAGCGTGCTTAAACGTTTTTTAAGCACGCTGTGCCTAAAAGTAATAATTTACAATTAAAAACTAAAGACTGACTATAATTTTACCTATTTATTATAAATATTAAAAGTACAGTTACTTATATTATTAAAATAATGCTTGGGTAACCTAAGACGCAGTACGTTGAGATATTTCTCTTTGTAAAGTAGAAGAGGAATTTGAACTAGAAATAGAAAATGAATCTGCAACAGCAATATCAATTAAACCCATGCCACTAGTAGAACTGGTAGAACATTCTGATTCATTAGATTTAACACGTTTGTTGTTAGCGTCCAAAGATTTTTCACCAAGAATTTTTTCTTTTGTTTTCTAAAGAATCGTCTATATACCCCTCAGCCACGGCGTTTGACCGCCATCCTCCATGTCGCTTTAGCATCAATATATCCGCTCCAGAGTCCGCTAAAGAAGTTGCTGAAGATCTTCAAAAGCAATGGCCTGTATATTCATTTGCCCTTGGAAGCCCAAGACTCAGCAATTTTCTTTGGTGTCGCTCCAATGGTATTCTTGCCCACTGGAAGTCTGGAACATTTGGAGTTGTACGTGATAAAAAATCTTTCATGGGTTATGTGTGCTGGACGTAATTGGGCGTACTTTCGGACAATATTCAAGAAGTTGATGCCGTTAATAGAGCCTTCGCTAATTACAAAGCTTCTTGCAACATTTGTTTTAGTGTTTGGAATGCTTATTTTAATTAAAGACTCCGAAATTTCGATATTATTCATCTTTAAATATGTAGGTTCTTCTCTGCGACATACTCCAGAGATTCCCACAATAAGAATGAGTTTGTCCAATAAATAGTTCTTATCGTCTGCTTCTTTGACAAATCTTTCTATTTGTTCCTTGGAAAGAACTTTTGACTTTTTGGGCTTATACACCCTAGATTTCCTTTTCAAAAATGCGATTAGGTTTGTAAATGTCTTTATATCAAAATTTTTATTTAAATAAACCATCGTTCGAAGCATTGAGTAAGTACTCCACAAAGTTGATGGCTTATAGGCATCGGATAATCGTGAAAAATATGCCAAAATGACTTTTTCTAATAAGTTTTTTACCTTTTTTTCTTCACACCAGTTTTTGAATTTTTCGTATGTGCCCTCATTCAAACTCCTTGATTCTTGGGGAACAAGGTTCACCATTGCCTCATTTGCGGCATTTTTAATATCTGAGTCTTCTAAATCACTCATTTTTTACTTAATATTTGCCGCAGTTTTTGACAAAAAAATTATTTCGAATTTTTTTTGACAAGTGTCAATTTTCACGTCGCGTGCCTAAAAGACCCTTATTTCGTAACTTGTTGTATAAATAGCTATTATTTGGATGACTTCTGTTTGCATTTTTCATGAAAACGAGAACAATTAGTTATGAGATGCTTAATACTTTTCAATAGACAATTATATTTTACATATATTGCTTACAGAAAATACAGGGTGTTACATTTAAAATAAACAAGTTATTATCATTTCAACCTTCTAATTATTTTGTCGTCCTTTTTGGTCACCTTGTATAAGTTAGTGAATTTTTCATTAGTGCAACATCAAACTTAATCAGTTAGTAGATTTCAGTGTGAAATTTAATCATTAGAATTATTGTTACTACATTTTCACAAAATACGAAATATTTTAAAAACCGTAGGGGTTCACTACAATAAACCCCGATAAAACTCATTATTATTTTGCTCGTAGAAACCGAAAATAAAATAATATACAGGGCATTCCATTTAAAAAAATACAACTCTGACGCGTTTCGTGTTTTTGGGACAATCTGTACGTTATGAGTAAAGTGCAAACGAAAATCTTTTCCTGGAGGTATTCTCGAACTGGTAAACTATGTTCCACCTAACTCGCAAACCGATTACTAGATTTCGCTTATCTTTGCATGGTTATGGTTGGATAGGTAATTTAATACCCTTTGCAATGATGTATCACTCGATAGGTTGACATTTCAAAGTGAGGTTGGTTGGAGGTGTGGAGGTCAATAGTAAAATTCTACCAAATGTGTAATTGATGATATTAACATTGACGCGTTTTTTTTTTTAATCTTATTTCGCTTAAAATCAAGGGAAATTCAGAGCGTTTGGAAATAAAAGCCCTACATGAACCAAAGTTTTCTCCATTCGAACTTAACTGTTTCTTTTCCTTTCAAATCTTTATTTTTTCCGCACGCATAATTTCTTTCATAACATAAAATTTAACACTCTGTTTACCAAAATGGTTCGCTCGAACGCTACAAACGAGGTTTTAACCCAATTAGAGCCCAAAACAGCCTCTAATATTCCGAAATTCGCACTTCAAAGCGTCGCAATACGGAAAAATTAACTCGATAATAAAAACCGAAATTAATTACTCCCATGTTTTTTATACGCGATGAGTCAACACGTCAAAAACAAAACACTATCCAGATTGGATTATCACACGCGTGATGTGTCGTGAAATAAATTAGAGTCGATCTCGGAGTTGATTGATTTGATTGATAGACTGGCGAACTGGATGGTTGTATAATCAAATTAATTCAAGCTGGAAGCAAAACATTACCTACTTATTTTTTAATATTACTTTGGATGGATTTTACTGTACGTACAGACCATTAACTGCTTGACGAACTTGGAGAAATTTGGTACTCATTCTAAACCGATATGGAACCATATGGTTAAAGTCTGTTTAATAATCTCTTTATTACTCTCTCAGATATCTATAATTGCAAGTAAAATCTATTGCCCATATGAGGGCTCTTATGTCTAGGTATCATTAGAACCTATGTACATTGTACACTACCTAATTCTAAACTAAAACTAAGTATACACAGTGTGTAAAAAGTCCCGGATCGGTCAATTATATAGAAAATGGCGCACAATATAAAAAAAACTTCCGGTATAAAAATTTTAGACCTATAAAACTAGAACACCTGTAATTAAACAGGGTGCCTGAAACAGTCATGGTAAACAAAACTTTGATTTATTTAAATGGAATGCCCCCTTTGTCAACAATTAAATTAAATACAAGTAGTAAAATTAATAACAAATGTACAAGAACAAAAATAAATTTAAGTAAGTCGTTATTTAATTAAATGTTGAAAATGTCTCCCTCTCATAGTTTGACAATGGACTAGGTTATAATAAAATTTATCAATGACGTTTTGTAACATTTCTTGGTTAATAGATTCACATTCCTCAATAATTCTTCTTCTCAATTCGTTCAGATCTGTAGGTTTTGTCACATACACTTTATTTTTTAGTTGTCCCCAGAGAAAATAATCAAAGGGCGTTAAGTCTGGCGACCTAGCGGGCCATTCTATGGGGCCCCTTGACACCCCACGACAATTATGTAGTAAAAGTATTATTTCAGTAAACTCTTACGGCTTGCCCAAAATGAGGAGGAGGTCCGTCCTGCTGAAACCACGTATGTCGTAATAGTGGTCCTGGTCCTACTGTATTGGTTATTGCTGGCACAATTTGATTTTGCAGCATGTGGAGATAATATTCTGCATTCAAATTCCCCTCTATAAAGAAAGGTCCCACTAATATATTGCCAATAATACCGGCCCACACATTTACTTTCTGGGGATGTTGAGTGTGTGTTTCTCTCATCAGTTCTGATCAGCCCAGTAACGACAATTATGTCGATTGATATTCCCGTTTAACATGAATAATGCCTCTTCCGAAAAAACTATTTGGATAAAAAAATTGTTATTTTCTTCCTGTTTTTGCATCATTACTTCGCAAAATTCCATTCTACGTTCGAAATCGTCTTCTGATAATTCCTGGACTAAAGTTATTTTATGGGGGTAAAAATTACTGTTTTTTAAAATAATTTCAACTGATTTAAAACATACATCAACTTGGGTAGCAGCTTTTCTCAACGACAAATGTGGATCGTGAACAAAATAAAGTAATGTCTCTAATTTTTTTCATCACTAGTTGCCGATTTTGGTCTTCTGGAACGAACTTATCTCTGCAACACCCGGTTTCCTCGAATCTTTGAACTGTTCTCACAACTGTAGATTTTGATATAGGCTGTCGGTTTGGAAAAGTTATATTGAAAAATTGCTTTGTTTCGGTAAATGATCTTTGTCGGTCTCTAAAACCTCTGATCATTAGTAAAGTTATACGTTCCCTTTCGTTGAGAAACATTTTCAGATATTAATATGACAGTGACGCAAAACATTCTGGTACCAGCTTGTAAGAATGCAAAATGTAGGTAATATCTTACCTGTTGTATTTATGTCCTTTAACTCAAATTATTTCTTAAAGTAATGAGTTTAGCCATATGACATGTTTCATAATTGTAGTTTAGAATGTTTAGAGGAATCAGAAAACGTGATTAAAAAGGGTTCATTCCATTTAATAAATAAACCAAAGTTTTGTTTACCATGACTGTTTGAGGCACCCTGTATAATTACAGGTGTTCTAGTTTTATAGATTTTTTTAAGGCCTACAACTTTTATACCGGAAGTTTTTTTATATTGTGCGTCATTTTCGAAATAATTGACTGGTGCGGGACTTTTTACACACTGTGTATTATATTAAATTTGTATGCGCTCATAGGGTTCTAAATAAATAAAAGAAAATATTCTCCAAGTTTCAAATCTCGATCTAAATATTAACCCGTTCCGACTTTCAATGTAAGTTTCCTATCTGAATATAATGGGGGTTTCAGCATAGAATACTTAATCTTTTATTCCGGTCAAAGTAACTGTTCAAAAATATTTAAAACTTGGTAGACTTTAACCTTTTAATAGTAGCTATTCCTTAGAATGTTTACAGATTTTTAGCTAATATAATTTTGGAGTTGAAAATTTTTTTTTAAATCTCAGATCGCCTCAGGTCTGTATTTTTGTTGTACGGGACAACCCGATAATCGGCGAAGTCGTCGAACGTGCGATCGCCCAAAGAGATTTTAATTTGCGGGCGGTGTACGATTTTGTCCAAAAAATTGGTCCCTTTTTAACTTCCTGAAAGCGCGTATGTTCGTATCTGTCTTGAATTCAATGCATTTATAAGTCTTAGGTTCTTCAATATATTTTTACGTCAGTTCAGTGGCATAAAAATCCAATTCAATATGTTTTAAGTTTAAATTCGATGAACAAAGTAAAATAAAAAACAATGGTCATGTCAGATGAGTCCTAAAATTTAATTAACACTGGAGGCAAGGAGAGCAATAGGTAATTTTGAGAAAATTGCTATCAAAAATATGCATGGCACGGGAAGTGAAACCGAAATTAAACTATTTTGTTGGCCATAATATGCATTTTGTTTTTAAATCGAAAAGGAAAAAAATTAAATCCGGCTGGACGACAATTTAAAAAAATTGATTTATTTGGTAAACAAAACATTTTTATATGACTTAGCAATGACAACTTAACAACGAAGTTGTTTAGATCAGACACTCACACTTACCAAAGAATTCATTATGAAATTCTTGACACAATTACGATGCAAATAAAAAAACACTTTGTGATTTTGAAAAACTTTTTCTCTCGATTTTTTCGATAAGAATAGGTTTGAAGGATTTTCCTAAATAAGTATTTGTTGTAAAATCTGTTGCCAATGCTATCAATCATTTTTTCAACATAGAGAACCAGTTAAAAGTATAATGCTCATCCGCTAATTTTTGTAAATTGGGAATAACTTGTAAAAATGCATTATTTTATTTAGGTATAACCTTTAACCAATGCAAATATTAGAAATAGTAGACAAAACCGAAATTTGCATGTGGTCTCCAAAAATTTTCGCCTGACATGTATAATTCACCTCTTTATTTGCTTACAGCAAAAATTAGGACAACCTGAAGCTCCCTTTATTTACATGTCCCAAATAATTCACACACTCGGGGCTTTTCCTGAAGGGCATAGTTAAATAATATGTTATTAAAACTTTGAAATCCAATTACTCACTGGGCACGACCGTAGATCCCAACCGATTAAAACTTTGTGATATCAGTATATCGATAAACAATTATTTTAACAATTCCTGCAGGTTTTGTCTATTAAAGACTGTAAATGATCAAAAATCTTGCTATAGGAGCTTCTTTATTATTTTCAATAACCTTGCAATAGGTCTGACATGTTAAGTAATTGTAACTCTCCCTACACAGCTGACCACGCCTAAAGTTGTTACACGATTGAAACTTTCAAATTCGCTTGACCACTTAAGGTTCACATCACGTCAGCCAAAGGAAACTAGGAAAGTAATTCAAGCTCAAAGATAAAGATATCAGGGTCTTTCTTAAAGTAGGTTCAACAAAGAGAAATTTTAATTTCAAAAGGCGTTTTAGGAGCAAACATTGGTTTGGAGGCTTCTAAAGCCGTGCTGGGTCAAATTTACTTTTAAGTGGCAAAATGTTGTAGGTAATATGTCATTTATTAGTGCAATCTTGTTATTAAGTAAGTGGTCGACAAATCAAAATTCCCTTGGCTTTGAAACGGTTTTTAGGATCAAAAATTTGCGCTGTTACGATCCTGGATGCTTGACCAAGCGCCGGCCCGTCCATTAGAGTTTCATTTATCATTTTCTTGTTAATAATTATCCGGGAACATCGACCCTAGCCCCATGCTAAGTTATTAATCAATAAGTAATTATAGTATATTTATTTCGAAATGTTATTTGTCACAGTGTTGGCGTCTAATGATTTAAAAATATAAATCGATTGCAGAGACTTCGAAAATGGGCGAAAGTACTTTAAATTTTAAGACTTTTTGACATTTACCCTAATTCGATTACTTCACTCGTTTCTAAGAAAACAGAGTTTTATTTAATGTTTAGATAAGATTAAATTAAGATATTAAGTTTGGAAACGTCAGTAGTAAAACAAAAATAATTCTTAATTTAATAACAATTCAGTCAATTTTGCTCAAAATTCATCCTTTCCGCGCGAACACAACAGTCAACATTTTTTAAAAAATTGCTGTGGGTAATTTTCTTCTTTTTCTTGTAATTAAGGCATACCGTTGTAATTTTGTTTATTAGGTAGGCCATATCTTTAACTGGTGCTTCGTAGACGATATCCTTTAAGTGACTCTTAAAGAAAAAAAATCTAAGGGTATTATATCTGGTGACCGTGCTGGCCATCTTATTGGGATCCAAATGGTCTTTAAGAATTTGAGCATTATGAACAGGAACCCCATCCTGCTGTGGTCACATATTCAGTCTGTACTCAAAGCGTACCTCTTTTAACAGTTCTGCAAGTGTAACTTCAAGAAAATTTAAACAACGTTCTCCAGTTAAAGTGCCTTCATAAAAATTAAGTAAATTCCATAAATCGCACCAAACATTAATTCTAAAATCAATGTCCATTACAATAACGCTATTTTTGGCTATATTTTAAAGAAGTCAATGTTTAAACCAACGTTCAAGAAGTTGTGCGTCAGTGTCTTGGTGGTAATCTAGAGAAGAATCTGCTATGTTTTTAGCTGAAAGCAACAGACAGTTCGAAACAAATCCATTTTGTAAACCTAAACCTGCGTGTATTATTGTTATTATTTTGCCTTTATTTGAACGAGCCGTGGTTTGACATTTTTATGAAAGATCATCCCATCCTTTGCTTGCAGCATCATGTGTTTCTCAATAAATAGAGAAGACACGAATAGAATAAAAAAGCCAAATTAAAAACTGGTTTATTAGTAAACATACAACCTTAACCAAAGCGACAACTATATTGGACAAAATCTCGCTTATACTCCTAAAACTAGATTTTAACAAAATTTAGATATCAGAAAATTAAAAAATAGGTTTTCACTCCATTTTATAGCCCACAAAGGAGACTGAAAATTTAAAAATGTTACGACGACTGTTAATTGGGGGTGGTAATTTTCTTTTAATATCATGCTGACCAACAGTAGAAATGTCGTCGACGACGACGTCCTCTTCCAAATTTCTTAAACAACTGTTACTCTCAAAGTCTTCGTCTGATTCATCATTGTAACTGATGCCGGATTCGCTTTCTTATCGGTTTTTTTTCTGCTTTTTATTTTTTTTGTACATATTCGTTTTTCTTAAGCACGTTCTCTTTCTTTTGTAACTTTTCCTTTTTTCTTGAAGATTTTGGACAAAACCTGGTGATGTTATCGCTGCTCCACTCGATGTGTCTCTTCTAGACGACACTGACTAAAGTCGTGCAACTTTTTGAAGTAAAAGCTCTTCAAAATTTATGAAAGAGGTAGTTGGTTCAGGCACGACATTAATAGGAATATCAGGTAGGACAGGCACAGTAGTATCACTGGTGTTTGGTATGATGACAGCTGATGACAATTTTCTGATTTCCGACGTGGCCACGTTTACCCCGAAAAATTGCCAAAATTGTCCCCATACTTTTCTATAGGGGGCAAATGTGGCAGACTGTCTGGTAATATTGTGATTCAACTTACGGCCTTTTTGACTTGAGGCTTAAAATCATTCACGCAAAAAGTGTTCGAATAACTCGAAATACATCGTAGAGCCTTAATAAATAATAAAGTATAAAATAGTGTCCAAGTGCAAGTTATACTTAAAAAAGGTAACGTTGAAAAAATTAGGAAATTTCGGTCCACAATAATTTCAATTTTTTTTTAAAATATGCTTTATATAGTAGACGTATTAAGAAGTATATGTGACATGTTTCGACCCTGGAATGTAGCATTTTTCTATTTTTTTTTACAAGTGCCATTTTTGCCCGAAACCGCAATTACCCCGCCTCACCCTATATATTTTTGGAGGGTCGAATTGACGTTATCTTTAAAAATGAATAGTGATCCTATATATCGATTCGTTTTCGAAGTATAAGCCCTTGGAGTCTTAAGAGAAATCCTCTGAATAAGCATCACTGTACTGGTCACTCCATTAATTCAAATTAATCTGTTAGTATCATGCCGAACTTCATCCCTCTGTCTATAAATTTCGCTATTTTAAAGTGTCATCCTCAGATACAGGCTAGTTTATTTTTCCTCGCTGGGACTTTGCGACGAGCTAGTTTTTTTTGTGTTTATCCATTCATTTGCCTAAAAAAAGTAACCTCCGTTCCCGCATCTATTTTGCCCTTATTCGTAGGGCAGCGTTGCATTGGACCCTTTCATCGTTGGAGCGTTAAATTTCTTTTGCCAAGCGAAATTAAAATTCCAGACTATTCGGACCAGGGGCCATAGGATGCGCTTAAGTTCTCACAGTAACATGAAGTCTATTGAAAGAACTTTCAGGTGTAAAGTCCATTCGAACATATTTCGCTTGACCTAATAACTGCAATAATAGTTTTATTATATTGTAAACACCCAAAGAAACCCCGTTATCTGTTCGATTGCCAAACCTACGTTTTTAAAGAATTTCTAGGTAAAATTACCCATATAAAACTGTTGATGAGCGTGCCAACCAGCGAAATCTACCTGGCCCCGCTAGCATCACTGTTTATATTACTGAAATGAAATGAAATAAGGGGTACTGCTTTGCACAGGAACGGATTTTGTAGTTAAATAAAAAGTCATAATAATACCTTCCTTATAGTAGCAATGTTTATTATCCTTATTCTTACCAACACTTCTATTGTATGTATATTAATTTATTATAAGTACAAAACAAGTGTGAAAAGTTTGCGTACGGAAAAGGGCAACTTTACGCATGCATTTAGGTAAAAGTAATAATAACAATTAATATACCTACTTAAAAGAATATATTTACATATATACACAGAAGGTTTAATTGTAATTATAAAACGTTTTAATCCATTCCTAATTCAGTCTCGCTATCACTATCATCCACATTTATAATAAGAGGATGTATTTCATTTTGTTGTGTAGTTATATAAGACTCTTCAATTTTTAAGACATGGTTAACCAAGTTTTTCCAAGTTTCATCTGTAATTTCACCGAAAACTTTCTTTATTAGCTCGATTACACTGCCACTAAGAGTAGGTGTGCTATTTTCAGTTCTCATTTTCGATTTAATTTGATTTCACGTGTATTCAATAGGGTTAAAAATGCAATAATAGGGTGGCAGTCGCAACACAGTGTGACCTATTTCTTCCATTTTATCACACACACACACTCTTTTTTAATACTAAATGCCTTTAACACTTCTAACAGCTGTTTTTTACTATACTAAACTCCTTTATTGCGGATTTTGTGCTCGATGCATTCGATACTTTTTCCAGTTGCCGGTTGTGGTAGCTTGCATTGTCCATCACAATAACACTGTGTTCTGGTACATTTGAAAGCAAACTGTCTTTAAACCAGCTTTCAAAAAGAGCGGCGTTGGTATGTTCATAATAGTCCAGATTTGAATCCTTTATATTTTTTGCCGACAGTAATTAGGGATCCATCCATTCTCCTAACCTGCATGAATTATTGTCCCTTTTTGACAGTCTCATGAGTGTCAAACCACGTTTCATCCAGATAAACTATTGAACGCTTTTCGGATCTAAACTTTTTATTTCCTTAAGGTACAGAAAATTGTTCTTAATCTTTCGGACTCCATAATAATTTGTCTCTTGTCTCTAACGTGGGCACAACATTTTCTCGATACATTTGGTATATTTTCCTGCGAATAACATCTTTGTCACAATCATCTACGCACTTCATTTTTCCGGTATCTTTGCGAACTTTTCTTTTAAAATGTCCTTTTAGCATAATATCTAGTACCGTCGATAATAGAACTTTCCTCATTTCACTGGTATTTTTAATGGCAATTACTTTAGGGTGACCGCTCTTTAATAACGATTCACATACATTTTTCACGGTCACTTTGGCGTCAAAAGATAAATGCTTCCTGGAAGGTTTAGGGTAGCTAGATATCGCATTAGCTGAAGATTCCCAAGGCCTCCACATACTTTTAATATTAACTTGTTGCACACTGTTTCAAAGTAAAATCGATAGGTACTAATATATTTCGAATATTATGTTTACTATTTATATAAGCTATATAAACAGGTACCTGTAACTAAAATGTTTTCAGAAATATCCTAATAATTAAGTTGTTTCTAGAAAACCTTAATTAGACTGTAATAATAAAACTGAAGTAATGTACCTATCTATTGTTATTATAAACTGGTATTAAAAATAAATGTGGGTTAATACGTCTCTGCGAGAGCGAATGCCGAGTTTATGAGGGGTTTTATTGCAGTCATTAAGCCAAATGAAATATTTTGGGAAGTACTTTAATTTAAATTTAATTTAAGGCCCAATTGTATTTGCAAGGGTTAATTTAAAAGTGCAGGTTCATGTAAAAATTGCTTTGAATAGAGTTTAACGTCAATCTCAGTATTAACCATCCATCAACTCTTGGTTAGTTCAGGTTAGTTTCAATTTTTCTTTGTGGCAATGAACTGAGCCCATTAGATATCCAAAGCGAACAGGCCATTGATTCTTGAGCCGACAAAAAAATCGATTCTGCTTAATAAATTAGGTTTTCTCCGTATTGAATAGATATTCGATGCTAAAGTAGATTTAACCTACATTTTGCCGAGTTGATCGCGTCCGTCCTTTGTTGCCCTGTTGAATATTTATCGATATTTTTGTATGGAAAAATGGATAAAGTTCTAATGGATGTAATCAATGCTTACCTTGGTATGTCTCCTATTTTCGGAGCTCTGGATTTTCGGCAAGTACACCCGTCTTGCCATAGATTTGCTGAAATGAAAAATAAATATAATATATTATGTGTATATTGTCGGTTTCTTGTATTTAACTACGTTTGTTGTGTTTTTTTCTGGCTTTTCTTGTGATTTTAAATAAGGGAAACATGTCAAATGTCGAGGCGTCAATATACTGATATAGTTTGTAGCAATATATTCCGGTATTTCTAGACTTTTTCATTATAAAGTAAAATAAGTAAATTAAACTAGCCTTTTCAAATCCGATGTGGAAATCCTCTATAATCTCTAACGTCTGAAATTACAGACAGATTTGGCCCTTTTATGTTACAGAAATACGGGTCAGTATCTCCTTTGCTTTGAAAAGTAACTTCTATTCAGCGTTCACGCTCGAATTTGATTATCGTGCTTGACATTTCTCTGTGTGATCAATGCTGTGTGAGTATTGAGCAAGTAAATGAAAGATAAATTAATTTTTCCGATTTAATTACTGTTTAACATGAAAATCTATGATTGTTGATACGGTTTAGTGCTATTGTCGATTCAGAGAAACTTTGAACATTTATATTCGACTTTTTCATATCAATTAAGTATTATTTGCATTATATCAATTAAGTATTATTTGCAGAATTTCAGAGACAATAATAATATTAATATATTTTTTCCTTTTTATTTTTGTTGTTAGTCCATCCCTGTCCCTAATTTATTACCAATCAACCTTGACACTTCAATTAAAGCACGTACCTACGTCCATCAGGTGTCTATATTTACCATTGTTTTTTTTAAATTACTTAGTGTCAAATTTAACGAATGCATGCTTTCTTATATGAAAGTCGCACGATACGATAATTTAGTACAGTTAATTAAAAAACATTTTGTAAGTGCCATTAGCGTGTTCCTAATAGACGTCAATTAAGTTCATCGGATCGTTCTACATGATTGCTTGCAGGGGTCTTGTCTAAACGATGATTGGCCCTCCAAGGGTGTCGATAATACTGATTCACAAAAAAATTGCTGGTGGGGTGACCAATACCTTTGCGTATATTGACAATATTTTTTAAGGGGAGTCCAAGACATAAAAAATCGCATGTTGTTTGTCTTTGTCGTTATCAAAGACAAACAACAAAGGCGGCATAAAAACCAATTTAATTTGGTAAAGAGGAACTTCAGGATGCGCTGGGCAACTATCCACTAAATCCTGTTTTTCCACTCTGTAAAAAAATTATCTACAATTTACTGTTTGATCTGTATTTCACTGGTAATATCTGGTTTTTAAAACATCTAGGATTGGCTAGGTTTTTTTTCCGTTCCAGTCATGCTTGCAGCTACCAAAACAGTAATTCTCACTTTAGGCAGTACATCTTTCTCCTTTGAATTTCAAAGTTGTATCCGATGTCAGTTAGTAAAAAAGCCTGGTCTCATCGGCATTAAAAATGTGTTTACTGTCATAGTTGTTGATCAAACAGTTCTAACCAGTAACTGACAATATTAATATCAACTGATGCAGACTCGCCTACAATTTTTCCTCCAGTGATACATTGTCTCTTCTCAAATCATAAGATCCAACAACATGTAAAGCTTTTTTCTTCAATTTTGCTACCCACTTCACATGCTTTTTCTTGAGGAATTGGACTATTTAAAGAAACATCCTCTTGCCTTTTTTGAGTAAACCGCTGTAAATAAATAAAATTATCGAGCTCTTCATGAGCTGATTTTTTCAACCTTTTGCACTTAACATTAACGTTATGATATGATAATAAAATATCTTTTCTTTTGTTCCAATTTGCGACAACGGTAGATTTAGGCAAAGTCATTTTACGACAAATATACTTGGCACTATTTTAGATTTTTTGAATAATATCATACTTGTCTTTTAGTGTTTTTTTTTCAATTGTGAACGACCAACACGATACAATCACCTAAACTCATTAGATTCACTCTTACAGTAGAATCTCCAATATAACTGAGAATAACATTAATGAACATACTCCCTATCGTATAAGGTCAAATCGAGAAATTACCGGGGGAACCCTCGAGAAGTTTACTGTAAACGGAAATTTGACCCCTGACGTTAATAAAATTCTGTTCACTTTTTCCGGAAGATCATTATAACCGGATAAAAAATGTATTAGTCGTATGGGAAAGAAGTAGGGTACTTAATGTAGCCTTCATTATAGCCGTTAGTTCACTATAAGCGGGTTTTATTTAATGTTTATATCGTATAGAACCTCCTTAGATTCAAAACCAACGTGAATAATCCTATTTGTAGGACCTACACTGGTACTTCCTGTAGTTTTCGTAATGATTAAGATCATGAAGACAAAAAAATATTGTTAAATAATTCATAAAAATGGTAACTCTTCTCTAATTGAATAGTAATAATACTTCCAGCGTTTCAAAATGAAGACGCTGTATAAAATTCTTAAACATGTTTAGCGATCGGTGCTATTAATATTTATTAAAATATATGTGTTCATATAAAACAATCTTCGAAACTGATCTACGTCGTTTGTGGTACAAACTTATAACCATTATATTATTTTAATTAATAAATAAATAAATAAATAAATAACCATTTATTTTATCACGTTTTTGTATACAATGCAAATTGTAGCAAGTTATATTTTTGCGATAGATGGTTGCAATTACAACATAATTTGTTTATAAATAGTTATCTTACACAGACATACATTGTAAAAACACAAATAAGTAAAGTGGTACATCAAACAATAAAAAGTGGAAGAAAAATGTATTCAAAATTACAGATTAAAAATTGCACAAGCAGGATTAACAACATCCAAGTTTTCTTCACTTCATTTTTTTTTATGAAAATCTTGTACACTTGTAGAAAGTAAATCAGCAGATTTTTTACCATAATTATGAATATTTAAGCTATGTTCAAGACGATCTCTGTTCTTTTTTTTCAAGTAATTGGTGCAAGATAAATTTAGTTAAAATTAGGTGTGGTCTGCAATGGTCACAGCCACCAATTCCAACCATTATAAGAATTGATCTTTTTTGCATTCAAAAGTTTTGTAAATAGCTGGACGAGCCCCCCCTCTCCAAATAAGAAAGGTGTACATGAAAAAGCGAATAAGATATGTTCAGAATAGCCCAAAGAAACACACTGCCTTTTCAAAGACAGATATGATTTTACAAATTTTAAAGGATTTCCTCTAATGTCATAACGATATAGCTTTTCAATGAGAAGTTCGTGTGTTACACAGTCCCTTTCAAGGCGCCTGAACTGCAGAATGACTATCCCTGAAGTCATATTGTGAAACATTATGTAACCCATTCATCCCAAGATATCGACCCACATTAGTATTTCTTATCATTTCAAAAACTTTGCCAAAAATTGGAATAATTGAGATTGGTCTATAGTCACTTTTACAGAATTTATGTTTTTTTTTTTTTAAAACGGACACTACTCGATATAACTTTAAAGAATTTGGAAATATGCATTTGGCAATGCAAGCATTAAATTGAAAAGTAAAGAGCATGATAAGTTCTGTAGCGATATGCTTCAAGATAATGCTGTTCATATAATAAATGTCGTAAGAAGTAGTTTTCTAAAGCAAGAGACTTGCACTAAAAACACAAACAGGTAGAAATGCAAATGATTGAGAAACCATTGGTATACCTATATCCAAAAAGTTCTTTCTGTAGATTGTCTCTAATAGGTTAAATTAATTTGCTCGCAGCTGATTTAATCAAAAATCTATAGTTATCGATATAATTACCATATGCTTGTTTTTTAGACCTTAGAATAGTCCTAATTTAATATTTTATACAAAGCGTAAAATGTTTCATAAATTTATTAATTATTTAACTAATATTAACACTGTTATTAACTTAAGACTCATAACAAATGTAAGCTGTTTCAGCCTTTGCGTCGCATTTTTTAGTTCAATCAAAACATTTTTTTTATAAAGAAAAAACTTAATGTATGACGTGGGCGGAATGTTACACACGTTTTTATAAACTATATCTGGGATGCGAAATATAATTACATTCATCCATATAACCTTCACAGCGCCACTGTTTATTATCATTTATAACATTTAATGTGGCTGTCAAAACAATTTTACTTTGCGTTATTGTGGTATGGATGATGTCGATAATGTACGTCGTATAATATTGGATTTAATTAATGAATTCGCAAAGAAAGTGTAATTCTAATAATAATTTAAAACTGTCAAGATCACCCTGTACTAGGGACATCAATGTGGCTATTTCCATTGCAACAACACAGAAATCGAGTTGGATGGATGTTTAATAGATGACAAATTAAATTCAAAAATGCAAATTAAATGTTTTGTAACTGAACAAGTTTTTAATGAGTCCTAATTTGAACTTTGATATTTAAGATATTATATAAGTAAATTATTATGTTATTATAGTCGTACGGTGCACAATTTGAACAATTATTAGGGGTGTAAACTTAAATTTAAAGTATACAAAAACAATTAAATTTTTAGGATTATATTAGATGAAAATCTAAGTTGGAAGTACCAGATTCAAAACCTAAAAACTAATATGTCTTAATTAATAGGAATTTTATATGAAGTAAGACATGTTGTTCCCTTAAAATATTTAATAATTATATATTTTTGTCTTATTTATTCAAAAATCCAATATCTAATATCAATCTTCTTTGAACCTCTTTTCTTGAAAAAGGCAGCAACTTTGGTTGTGACTTTACCTGTAAATGTTAATCTGCAAATTATTTTCTTTAAGTTTATTGACGGGGAATACATCTATAAGTCTATTGCTTTTTTATACTGCTTTTTCTTAACTAATTTTTTAAGTTAAGATACGTTATATCCATTATTGACTGCAATTTGTTTGATAATATTTAATTCGTTAATGAAACTGTCATTTGATTAATAATTAACGGCGAAACAAATTTTAAATTCTAAAAAATCTGAAAATCTAGAAACAAGTGTTTCATTCTATAAATTTAATATGGATCTTCATCAAGTATCGGCTAACTTCATTCAATATATGAAGGAATTGATATTTATAATCAATTACCAACGTTTCTTTAGATGTCCAAGTAATATAAAATTTAATAATAAACTAACAAAATTATTTTTTATATATTATATTTTTAAAAGTTGATTGATCCAAATTTCCCCAAAAATACAGAAATATATGCCGCCTCAATTCTCACGTTACACGACAAACTAAAAAAATTATAGAAACTGCTAATTTTCGCTTTTCAGATCAGTCTATTGGTATGCGGTAACTCATCACATTTTTTAGATAGCTAGATCATGTGCAAACACAATCATTTATATAAAAAAAAAACCAGAATGGAGCCTTGAAAGATAGTTTAGAGCTAATGAAAACATTCTTTAATTACTGCGTCAACAACTTTATTATTGAAAAGTATAAATCAACAAGAACTATATCAGTGCTTCTATTTTTAACAAAACCATGTTGTGTTATGTTGATTGATGATTAGTTCAGGTTAGTTTTCTATTGGAATTAAAAAAAACATTTAAAAATATATTAGCAATTCCCTCTTATCATTACCAAAAATAATTTTATATTTATTTTTGTACCATGCATTAAGCAAATATTTATTTTAAAACCGCTTTTATTTTTAAGTTTAATAACGTTCATATAGAAATTTATTTACGAACATAAGTAGATAAATGTTATTTTATGGTTAATTTCCGCATTTAAAAGTAGGGCATAATAACAGTAAAAATATCCAGACTTAAAAAAAAATCTACTTACTAGACAAACTCAACTAAACCAACCCTTAGAGAAATGAAATCATTATTTAGAGATGGTGCTTATATTACGCTAACTTATCACACTATACAGGGTTTCCATTTTAAAACGACCGACCCTAAATATCTTTTGATTTTAAAGGAAAACATATTTGACAAAGAACACGTACATTTTACTATCGAGGGGACCGTGGTGCTCAAGGGAGTGGCCCACCTCTTCCTATCCAGCGTTCAAGAAATAGTTCGTCAAGATATGCCCGTACATTCCTCCTGAAATTAGGCGGCGCCCCGTCTTGCAGAAACCACATTCCCACTCTCGATTGAAGAGGAACATCATCTATTAAGTCCGGAAGAATATTCTGTAAGAACAGTAAATATGTGTCTTCGTTTAGTGGGCCATCAAAGAACTGTGGCCCTACTAGTTGATCGCCTATAATTTGCGCCCAAGCATTTAATTTAAATGTTCGCCGATGACCTCTTTCTACATAGCATGTGGATTTTCAATAGCCCATTGACGAAATATTTACTGAACGCTGGACAGGAAGAAGCGGGCCACTCCCTTGGGCACCACGGACTCTAGATCTGAACCCAATGGATTTTTTCTTTGGGGCATCTAAAAACCCTAGAACTTTGGTAAATGATCTTGACGATTTACGAAACAGAATTTGTATAGAGATGAATGGTAGACAGTTTCAGAATTTATTATAGGTTATGATTACTAATTTATTGTATGCAATTGTTCCTGTGTTATCGTATTATTAAAAAAATTGTTTCTTACATAAGATATTTTAATGCCGACTTGCCTAAACAGAACCACGGTTCTTCTCAGGCAATAATAAAAATCCCTAGCAGTAAAAGTGACGTTAGGAAAATTTTCGCGAAAATCGTCCAGGCACAAACGCTGATTGTATTGCCACTCACTATTTATTCTAACCACGTTTCGAAAATACGCTTCAACCATTTTGTACTATTCCGTAAAACCCATTGCCTGAATTATTCAAGAAATTGGATTAATTAGCGACGAATGAAATTGCTTGTAAGGACTGTTAAAGATGGGGAAGAATTTTCTTTGTTAAAATTTTGTGCACAGAACCAGTAGAAATATTTGTCAGCTTGGCGACTTTCGGAATAGAAGCAGCTGTTGGATCTACAGCGAATTTAGCGAAATAACACAACAAACAAATTACAGCACAAATATATTATTGTTTTTATTGATATCGTACTTATTATTTATTCCATTTCTTTATCACAGATCCGGGTTTATATGCATTGCAAAGGGTAAAGGTTACAAACTTGTTTTTGTATAATATACTTTTAATTCGATTTCTTGACTGTGATTAAAATACAAGATACTTCGCGAGCCGGAATCTCTCTTGTTTTTGATAAAAGTTGACATAGCGCTTAATTTTTTATATTCTGGAAGCCTGATTTCTATAACTTTAAAAATGTCTTATTGTTGCCACGTTAAATTTTTATGTTTTGTAGGCAGTGGCCAATCAGAAGTCGGATTCTCGTCCCTTAAACAATGTAACCTATCAAATAATAATAAGTAATAATTTCAAATGTGATAAATTATTCATATAATATACATAAATGTTTTTAGACAAATTAACCATCATTCACGAAGTACTGCTAATGGGTTGGAACTACCTAAGTATACTTACAAATAACCAAGAATAGGATGCGATAATTTTTCAATATTAATGTTAATTTCCGAAATTTTAATGAGTCTATAATGGTAAAATATGACCACAGCACCATCAAAGCGTTTGAAATATTGGGAAAATACCTTATTGGATATTTAGCTGTCGTTTCCAAAATTATGATTGTTGATAAATGCTGGTGCTTTAAGAAAAACACAAATTATAAGGTATTTCTAATTATTGAAGGAAACAAGTTGTAATAGTCATAATGGTAATTCGAGGATCTTCAGGGCCAGACGAAAATTACTGCTCTGTCTACGGGTTCAGTAAGGGTTGGAGTGCTGTTTTTAGATTTATGACTAATTCATCATTAATTTCTAAAGGCGTGTTATCTACAATATTATTTTATCTATATTTATCTTGCACTTACGGATGATTTCGGTAGTGGCGTCCATTGAAATACAGTCTAATCAAATAATCAGTATACTTATGTTATTAACAATATATCAACACAGTCTCGAAACATATAAAACGACACAACATGTGTGTTAATCTACCGACAACTTAAAATACACTAAATTTGTTAAAACTAATAAACGCCTTCAATCGTTAGTAATAATTTCCGAGCTTAACCAAACAAGTATTAATAATAATATAATGAATATGTAAAGTATGCGACCGCACTAGCGATAAAATTGCTATTTTTCACCAAGAAAAATATCTTCATTATTCTTGTTGTCTGACGATGATTGGCTGATAATTGGCCCACAGACGTTTAGGTCGTCTCGGGTCAAGATTAGGATTACCCCAATGGTTTGTTTATTTCTTACTAAGAGGCCTGTTTACGTAGATAAGAACTCTTTTGTTGATTTTGATCCAAATATTTTGAAAATATTTATAAAGAAACGCTTCAGTTTCGGTGATAGGTTTGTATCTGTGGGCAAAGCCGCAGAGATCCAGCTATAATTATAAAATGTAGTAGTTCGTCTATACCATTACTTGCACTTATGGTACATAATTCTGGGTTGTTCAAAAGTTTGCATAAAATAATATTTTCTTTTTAAGAAAAACACGGAAATTGCTATAAATTGTTGTTCATCCTTCTGTATTATTTCCAGCCCCTCCCTTCAACCCCTTTGTGGATTTTCTACGGATTGTATTTATTTTTTAAGTAGTGAATAATAGTTAAACTCGATTTTATTGAAACAAATATACAGAGTGTGTGAATTTTTTCTGTCATTTCTGATTTGGTTGCCATAGAGACTAACTACTATTTTTTTTACATGGAACACCCTGCATATAAATAGCCTAGAAAATTGAATAAATTAACATCGGAATAATAAACAAGTGAAACCTTTTCAGTGGATCAGGTGTTCAAAATGACCACCATTTTCTGCTAAGCAGAGCGCCAATCGATCCCCGAACCCGTCTACAACGTTTTAAAGGAAGTCCTCTGGAATGGCCCGAATTTCAGCACTAATTCTGATTTTTAAAAATTCTAAGTCATTTGGACGGTTAACGTAGACTTTATTCTTTAAGTGTCCACACAAAAAGAAGTCGAGCGGGGTTAAGTCCGGGGATCGCGCTGGCCAGTCAATATCACCTCTTCTGCCTATCCAACGTCCTGGAAATTGTTCGCTTATGTATTGTCTAACATTTTCTGCAGAATGCGCAGGTGTTTCATCTTGCTGGAACCATACCGGTTCGTTTATGCCATTTAAAACCATTCCGCAATAATGAATTATGTGATTCGTGAGAAGGTCCAGATATTTTTCGCCATTTAAATTACCATCTATGAAAAAAGGTCCCACAATATGTCTACCAACTGTGCCCGCCCAAACATTAATCTTTTCGGGCCTCTGACTATGACCTTCCTGGAACCAGTGAGTATTCTCAGCCGACCAATAACGATAATTGTCTATTAACAATGTCATTTAAATGGAAAGTAGCTTCATCCGAGAAAGTGATATTTGTTGCGAAGTTATTATCGTTATTGCATTTTTCTATCATTAGCTCACAAAATTCAGCTCTTCTATTAAAATCGTCCTCGTTTAACTCGTGCACCAACTTTATCTTGTAGGGATGCAACTTTTCCTGCTTAAACGAATTTTTCACTGATTGATGAGACACATTAAAATCCATTGCCATTCGCCTGGATGATTGTATTGGATTTTCATGTATTGAGAGCATGATATCCAAAGCCTTGTCTCCCCCGGTTGCTGTTTTAGGTCGACCTGATCTAGCGGCTTCCCTAACACTGCCTGTTTCTCGAAATTTCTTTGCCACTCTATTATTCATTGAAAACTTGACAAACCTGATCTTGCGATCTCTTCATATTTCTGTAAACGCTTGCAGATCGGTGAAAATTTTTAATACAAAAAATTCAGAGTTTTCCTAGTAGAATCCAAATATGCAATTATATGCAGGGTGCTCCATTTAAAAACAAGTAAGTTAGTCTCTATGGCAACCAAACCAGAAATGACAGAAAAAATTCATGCAAGTAGAAATGTGGGGAATAATTTACTGAAAAAATTTCATAAAGGTCACTTTTTCGTATACGGGGTAATTCAAAAGTTACAGGCATTATGCGCGACTTTTTTGCCACTCTGTATATTGATTTCATTTAACACATAACATTGTCGGTGTTCGCGCCTGTAGCGGGCCATTGATATACTGTGTTGTAAAATTCTTCAACATCTTGTCGCTGGGGAAGGTAAGACTTCAGTTTTAAGAGGTCATTAATTTTGTTAGTATACGATTTTCCGGCAACACGGAATTTTTTAATGAGTTTGGAACGATATTCCTGAGTACTTTTAACGACTAACTTTGACAGTTTCAATTCAACAACTAACACGAGGCAGACGACACCACTGCGTTCATTTAAGAAACAATATTAATCATGCTACGACTTATGTTGTTTTTCAAATGACCAATTAATTTATACAGATTATAAATAAAAAAATTGACAATACAAGGTACACTTCATAAATCATAATTGGGTAAATAAATAGATAGAAATACATATTTTAATGATGCCTAACATTCACATTATATTTCACAAGCATGAGACGCAGGAATCTATTACAGTAATATGAACATAACAACAAAATTAAGATAAAAATAAAAGACGTATAAAATCGCCTAAGCCCTAAGATACTCCTAAACCATTTCCAGTCTTTAGGAAAGTAACAAACTCACCAATGCTGTAAAAGGCTCAACAGTTTTTTGGCTTCCCTTTTAAATTTTATTCGCAGAGTTATACTTTTTAATTCTCCCGGGTAGTGGTTGAAGATCCTGCACCCATAGGAGATTCTTTGTAAAGTTCTAGGTTATGCCTTATTAAAAAAAATCTCGTTTCTATGTCTCGTAGAACATTCATGGTAAAAACTGTTGAGCAGGATAATATTTATTTGTTTATGTATACAGGGTGTTTCCTAACCTCTGTGAAAAAATGAAGGAGCTGAATCCTCACCTTATTTTAAGACGAAAATGTGGTATAAAAGTTTTTCGCATGTCGCTTCGTTTTGGAAATACAGGATGTTAAAAAAAAATTTTGTATTTTTTTTTTCATTTTATTAGTTAATGCCAAACGATATTCTAATGATATTTGTATGTATGTAAGGAATTAGAGCACTTTACTTTGGGTCAATTTTAAATTTTACAATTAGTTCATTTGCGGGGATCTGGGTAAAAGAGTACCTTAATTTTTTAGTTATTTTTCGTATTTTCATTATTATGTTGTGTCCAATGATACGGGTAGGCTTTGCTTCGTTCCATGGCAACCATGTTTGTTTTCTCCGCAACATTTGTCTCCTGTTTAACATCTTTAATAATATCCTTTTCAATTATTTTTGAATTTATTTGTACTACATAACATACTTTTCATGATGGCTGAGTTTACCAATCAAGAAATGGCTCATATTCATTTTATGTACGGTTTGGCAAATGGAAATGCGCTAGAGGCGAATTAAGGAAGAGATCTTAAACATGGTGGAAGAATCTCCAGGCACTAGTACAAGGAAAATCGGGAACAAGTTGAATGTGAGTTACAAAACAGTATGGAGTATCTTAAAGGACTATTTACTTTATCCTTATCACGTACAAAGAGTGCAAGCTTTGTTGCCTAGAGACTTTCCAGCTCGAGTTAATTTTTGTAACTGGTTTCAAGAAAATTCTTTAAGGGTCCCACATTTTTCCGCAAAAATACTATTTACAGATGAAGTGAATTTTTCCAGACAAGGCATCATAAATTTTCACAACAACCATATTTGGGCGGAAGATAATCCTCATGCTATCATCGAAGGACATCACCAGTATACATTTTCTTTTAATATTTGGGCAGGGATTATTGTAGATAGCTTAGTTGGACCGTATTTTTTTCCAAATCGACTTACTGGTGATGTCTATTACAATTTCCTTAGAGATGAATTGCCAGAATTGATGGAAGCAGTGCCATTAAGAACGAGAACTTTAATGTGGTTCATGCATGACGGCGTTCCCCCTCACTTTGCAGTACGTGTTAGAAACTATTTAGATCAACAATATCCTGCTCGTTGGATAGGTAGAGAAGGACCTCACCCATTCGCCGGATCTGAATCTAGTGGATTTTTATTTCTGGGGTCACCTTAAACAACTAGTTTTATACTACTCCTATTGAAACTGCAGACGACCTTCGACTGCGTATTATTGATGGTTTTAATACGATTCGCGCCAGTCCCGAAATTTTCCAACATGTAAGAGACAATTTAGCACGTCGTGTACATGAGTATTTACTGGCTCGTGGAGGACATTTTCAGCAATTTATTTGACTCTTGTTCATGTGAGTTCATTATTGAAAGTTTTTAAATCGATTATTAAAATGATTATTATTGCTTTACTAATTTTTTTTTAACACCTTGTATTTCGAAAAAGAAGCGACATGCGAAAAACTTTTATACCACATTTTCGTCTTGAAGTAAGATGAGGATTCACCACCTTTATTTTTTCAGAGAGGTTAGGAAACACCCTGTATAAACCAGTAGGTTTAATAGATAGACAGAGTATACTGTAAGTATTTTGTAATTTTTGAATATTTCTCGATAGATCAGAAACAATGATCGAAGCATCATCAGCATAAAGAAAGACTCGTCCTACACTCACATTATCAGAAAAAAATCAGTGTTCCCAATATGCTGCCCGGCGGTGTTTCAATATCCTGATTAAATAATTCAAACTGGCAATCATTGGCCTTTACCCTGAAGTTTCTGTTAGTCAAAAATGATGCTGATGTAATGATATACCATACTAAAAATACAATATTTTCAACAATCTGAGAGAACTAACTTAAAAAAGAAATTGGTCTGCAATTTTCTCTGCTTTGCTTGCTTGCAAAAACACAGAACGATAGGGAACTAAACTACCCAAATACTAATATTTGCTTATAATAAAAGGTGATAAGAAACAAA
Organism: Polydrusus tereticollis; assembly: GCA_963920685.1. NCBI lineage: Eukaryota > Metazoa > Arthropoda > Insecta > Coleoptera > Curculionidae > Polydrusus > Polydrusus tereticollis. The sequence continues at coordinate 76,768,846 of OY987334.1, forward strand.
ACGGTGCAAGAAAAGTATTCTTTATTTTGTTTACTAAAGGCATAAAAACACATGTTTTGCAATTAAAATAAGGTATCCTTTTTTTAAATGTAATAGTCAAATATAGATAATGTAGGCTTTTCCTGATTAATAACAGAATTTTTAGGAAAACCTATTTGGACTGGTTTTACCGTAACTAGGTTGCCATTCTTGGGGTGGTTAGAGGTTACGTGTTTTAGCGTTTTCCTTAAAAATAATATTGTATGCAGGAGTTTTGAACAGCCCTGTATAATCGATTCAGCAGATGGAAACAGAATAGGTGTGGCACAAACAAACAGATAAATAACCCGTCATGGGTTATTGACCAATAATAGTAAATTTTAGTCCATGTAGATCTTCTAATAACTCTCTCTGTCTTGAAATCCAGTTTCATAAGATTGTATTGTTTTAGGACATCGACCCATCAAGACTTTTTTATTTTCTTGGTGTTATATCGAAGAAAAGCCATAGACAACTAATTTCACGTTGGCTTTTTCAGCACTCAATGAATGCGAAAAATTCGCCCATTGTAAGTCAACACATCCATCAGGTTGAACCATACCGTTTAGTAGAAAAGTCGGCATCCATTTTAGAGCTTTCTAGTTTTATATGAGATGAACTTTCTATTGATATCTTTCATTTTCTTTGGTTACAGTATACTTTACATTGACTTTGCCTTTTACTCTTACTCTGGCTCTTATTATTTGTTCGCATGTTGTCAGATCTAGAGACCCATTGATAAAGTTAAACCCTGTCTAAACACTCACATTAAAGCTGAAACACTTATATTAAATTATTAAATATAACTATGTTGGTCTTGTCTTGACAGACATGTCTTTAATAGGTTTAAAAGCAGCATAATAATGATAAAAAATTTTGAACAAAATAAATTCGAATTAGTATTGAGAATTAAATGTCATTAAAGTCTTGTTGCGTACCGAACTTGCAATTACAGTAAAATGAGAACGAAAATGTTAGTTAATGATTTTACGTAATTAAAATTTAATTTGAAGATATCAGGTATATTTGAAAGTAGTTTTAATTAGATACTTAACTTTTTTTGATATGCCACAGTTGGTTCTTCATGAAATTTAATTATATATCATGGCGTCCTATATATTTGAATTTAGAGTGTCAAAAATCCTTTAAAAGACTTGTAAAACGAATCGTTAAAGTGTCTATGAAAAGATTCGCATGTATTCGTAGTCCGTGTAAGTTCTGCTGAGTTTTTAGCCCAAAGTGAAGGAGGGAAGAGTGGCTCCTCAGATATGTAATTATTTATCAAAAACATTTGAATATTTTCATCGTCTGGTGCTATTGATCGAATACAAAACTATCACTGATTTCTACAGGATTCAAGAAAGTAAGGGCAAAAGTCATTTTTAGCCATCAGCTCGCATCGGAACTTTCATCTTTGTATATAGGCAGATATTAAACCAATTTGCTGAATTTTTCTATACCATGACTGCAAAAGATGAAATCAACATCCGATTATTTGACCAAACTTGTTGGACAGCCTCATGGATGGATACCTTTTTCAATATCGATTACAATTTCAGAAATGTCTAATCTAACACTATTTTTGATGCAGATTTCTATTACAATATTAAATCATTTTTGGTACGTTTCACTACGTTTGTTGGGTAATAGGGAAAAAATCAGAGGAATTTAGTGGCCGTTATAATACCCGCTTTATAACAGTTACATTGTCCACGTCACCCATACTAAGCAAATAAGATCTACACTTTTTATTTATACGCGTCCACCGCTTTTCACCACTTTTTAAAATATTTTAAAAACTATACTATAGTTATTTATAACTACTATGTGCTTTCCTTTTTCACTCAAAATATTAAGATCCATGTTCCAGACTACAGAGAATACTTGAATCGACTAATATGTAAACTGGGAAAAAATACTCAACTAAATGATAAATATTTAATATAACTAATTACTACTATTTTCTACGAAAGAGAAGCCCTACGTTTTTCAGTCCAAGTCCTCTTGCATGAAAATAATTTTTGCTCTCACGGTACATCAGTAGATTTCACTGCTAAAAAACGAAAATTGTTTAATTATAATTCATTTGGACATACCAAACGCCTTCTACCATTTTTGGTCAAGCAATGTTTAAAACAATCAATCATCAATTATTAATATCTGGCATACTTTTTGACGTGGACGAGTTGTTAGCAAAGAAACATCTGTTAAAAATATAATTTTTTTGTTTCTTCATTGAAAGTATTTTTTTTATGTATTTCGTAAAGATATAGACATGCTTTAGTCACGAAAATTTAAAACATTGAAATTTGTGAATAACCTTCATTTTTCCCTTGCTATATGGGATCTTCATTTAAAATTACAATTACATTATGAAATTATTGTCTTACAATATTTAAGTCGGGACGTTTTCCCAATACATGTTGACATAATATGAAGTCATCTCTTTGTTCAGGGTGTGTGTGTGACTATACTATAGCCATGGGCGCCCGCAGGGAGACCATCATTAAAAATCAACTCGAGTTTCATAACCATACAATTAAAGCTATGCCGAGACCAAAAAAGGCTCGTTTTCATATTGATTAATATAATTTATTTTCCGTATAAGTTGTACAGGGTGTTCGGAAAAGGTGTTACCGAGTGATACGAACCTTGAGTAGATGATGAAATCACTCGTAAACAGTAACAGTTGAGTTACTCTTACTTGGCCCCTTCTTAGTTTGGGACTTTCCTTTTATCAGGTAAAAAAAAATGATAAGCTTACTTAACATTAGAAATGAAAATAGGAGAAAATAATTTAAAATTGTATTTATTTACAAGGTGATATAATTTACAAAAATAGTGGCACAACAATTATTGCATTTTTTACAATATACAATAAATTTCTCAAACATCTACCGATACTAATTACTGTCATTACTGTAATATAAACTTTCTTTTTTCAATGCACTTATTAGTTGAATGTGATTTGGATTTCTTCTAGAAATTCTGCTGTTGAGGCGAGTGTGCCAACCCTCCAAACAATTTGTTGTTCTGTGTCTTTCATCGTAGCATACCCACAAATCTTTTATAACGTCATTATCCATCCACTGGTCAATAAAGTAATCATTAAAAATTCGGATTTTGTCGCAGCTCGGTGCATTTTCCATAATATGTAACCAACCATCATCTAATTTTTCGTGCGGTATATGTGACAAAGCAGCACACATTCTTATATGTAAGCGAATTTCTTCATTTTCCCTGTACTCATTGGTAAGCCCTGTTTCTTGCACTTTTCGCCATAATCACAGGTTGAAGTGAAAGTTACAGCCTGTAATCTTCGCATTGGGAAAGCATGATCGGAGTGCCTGAATTGTTGCTAATTCAAAGTCGATTTTGAAATTTTTCGGTACCCACTTGGGAATTTTTTGTTGGATTAATTAAAACAACCGTTGGTAGGTTTTCAGACTTTTATCTGGAAGCAATGCAAAAGCAACAGGAATGATATTGCTTTCCAGGGATGTGCTGCCGATATCTGCATGAATTGTGTAAAGTTGGTGGAATTGTGGGCTGCAGCTTTTGAAAGTACCATCTCCAAAGAAATCTGAACACTCCATCATAGTTTGTTGGGGAGTGGGGGAGGCGAATACTAAAATTTTGTTCATGCGGTCGTCGTCTATATGCAAAAATGCTTTCAATAGTTGTTCAGATATAATAATAATTATTTGTTATGATAATATATCATTGTATTTGTACGTTAAGACCTTAAATTTAGTATGTACTTAGGAAAACCCATCATTGTTATTACTATAGTGTTGAAATTGCACATAAATACTTCAACAAGTTTCTGTTCATTTACATTTGTTTGGAAAATTTACAAAGTGTCGAAACATATCACGTCGTTAATATTAAAAATAGTAATAATATAGTAGTTTACATTATTTTCTCCCTATTTGTGAAATAATACATGCCAACATTATTTTGACAGGAACTTTCGGCTCCGGGATGGAAGCGTCATGTTCTTATTACAGGCATTTTCGGCCCCAACAGTCCCATATTATAACATTTTAATTTTTGAACCATTTTAATTTTTTTATGATCTTTTGTGTATTGGATCATTTATAAAATGAAAATGCAATGTATGGTTTGTATATTTCGGTTTTTTATTTCAAAATTAAATTTCATCACTAACATAAATAAGTACCTAATATATTTACATATTACAACATACTTTACACATAATCTGAAAATTACTTATTGCTACTACAGGAATGATATGCTACAGTTTTTACAAAATCTAACCTAGATATATGCCCCAATTGGAAGTTCTGTATCATTTTTTCTAAAAATGACAACTTATTTTTTACATTTTTGTCTTTAATTTTTGCCGCTGTGTGAATATTTTTCATTTTTATATAAGCGTCTATTTGGAATTTTTTTAATTTTTCCATAAAAATATATATATACGGATGTGGCACATAAAAAGAAGAATTAAACCTAGAATGGAAAGATTCGCAAGCGTTTGTAGTCCTAATAATTGATTTTGTTTGCTCATATTGTCGGTGGAAATTAGGCACTTATAATGTACACCTCTAAAAAGTAATCAGCGTATTTATCAAGAATGCCATTATTCTTCTGGTGCTAAATATGTTAAGCCAAATGTAGGTCTCAGCCATTTTCCAATATCTGATTTTTATTTTTAAATTCGTGAACCAAATAAAGTAATTGCATTTTTTTTTTAAACCAACTTTGATGTAATACTTAGCATTTCGAGATGAATTGCTTTTTCGAAATTTACAAAGACTTCTTTTACACGATGTAACGACAATCTGAAAATTTCAAATATTCTTAATTTTAGCAGAAAAAATAGATTTTGGTGCGTGGCCGCTGTTTTATCTCTTAACAAACAATATACTAACGGTATATAATGTCCATTTTCTAGCCCATGTATAGTAAATAATTGGCAAAAATATTTGGTTTTTCACATAATACACGAATGCTTGTTCCGCATGAAAAAATAATTATATTATGTTCAAGATTATTTATAAATATAAAATCTTCACTGTGTTCGTTGTAAGAGAATAAGCACTCACTGCACTATGAACTTCTTCAATTGATTTTGGTAATGAGCTTGGTAGCAATTTCCGACGACAGTTGTAAATATTTTTTCGAATAGCCTCAATGTCTGAGATTATCACATCATTTGAAGAATTTGTAGCAATAGCTCGTCGAATATTGTTAGCAGGTTTTTCTGTTAAATATTCTTCAGCTTTTCGTTTGCACGCATTGGCAATTATTTTTCTCTGTATCTTGTTCATCTATCAATATCACAGTCAGATCCAGCTGCGGTTCAGATTTTTGACTTGCAGTCTGGTTTGGTGAAATTTACTTCTGGCTCTCGAGAAGTATATGAGCCGAGTTTTGGTATTATTAGACCAAATTTTACATTTATCTAATCACCCCGTCGATAAGTTCTTAATAATAATCTATCAGAAGTAGTTAATATACAGGGTATTGCTTTTATTGTATATATATTTTTTGTTCTGCGTTTTTAATTTCATAATATTTATCATAGATGTAAAGTTTATAATATAATACATACGAGGTTGGTAATATGTTTGTACTTGATCTTAAATTATTCCATGATTAAGGTCGATTTATAAAACTTTTCGTCGCTGTTCCCGTTCGTTGTCACTGCTCCCGCTCGTCGCCGCCGTTGGATAGGTATTTATAAAAAAAAGTCGAACTACGAACTGCGCCGCAATAACAAAGGAAGGTTTGAGGATGGGAAACAAAGTTAAGAATTGTATTTTATTTTAAAAAGCGTGATGTTAGTACCTTATTATATGTTATTAATGTTTTTTTTTTGTAGTAAAATCCACAAAACAGCAAAATACTCTAAGTACTCTAACCCTAAAATCTCTTCTTTCAATACTTCAAACCATATGATCGAAAATTTCTTTCTTCTCATTGGCCAGAAGTGGGAACGACGAACGACCAAGGTCAGTGGGAACGACGCGATTTAAAAATTGGCCAATTCAGAACTACCAACGGGAGCGGTGGCGGCTTTTCTGAACGTATACACTGTTTCCCCCTAGGTTAAATTGCGACGGGAACGGCGGCGACGAGCGGGAACAGCGACGAAAAGTTTTATGAATCGGCCTTTATGCACTAAGTCAGCTTTCGTTATTGTAACGTCAGAACCGATTGTCACCACTTTTGCTAAGCATTTAGAATTCTTCTGGATGCACCGCCACGATACTTTACCACTTTTTATTTCTTTGCTGTTAAAAAACGTATAGTTTTCTACAAGAAGTAAATTTCGGTTACGGGCACTTTTTATTAAACTAATTTTTAAAAGATTACATAAAACATACAACTTCAAGAACTGAAAAGAAATGATTATAATCGGTCTTTAAACATAAATAAATACCCTTTGTGTCATTGTTGATAACAATTTAATTAAGCATACCTAAAGTACCGGGTCCGAAATTACCCCGGGTGGGTACTTAAATGATAATGAGCTATACCTGGAATGTCTGGAGCCGAAATTTCTTGACCTATAATTCCTAACAGATACCTGACCCAATATGGGGCCGAAAGTTTCGCCGCCCCACTATAGGATGGTTTTATGAGTATTTATGGCCTACATAAAATATTAAAATTTAAGTAACTTAGACATGTCGGTTCAAAACTTTGTATATCCGTTAAGGAGTACTCTAGGATTTTTTTTTCAATCACGAATTTTAATATACCCCTCTTGAAAATAACTGTGGGCGCCCATGATTATAGCTACACCGGCGTAGTAAGTTCTTTAACAAAAAAAAGGTTAAGGCTATTAAAATATTTTTTTCCCTTTTCAAATACGCAAAAGAAACGCAAGAGCTCTAAATTATAAAAATAAATAAAACGCGAAAAAGTTCTTATCGAACGAAGGTATTTTAATTTTATACTAAAGGTTGAATTTTTACAAACACAATCAGCAGAAAACATTTGACATGCTAGGCTGCCCTTCGTGATGTCTTAAAAAGGTCGCGTGCTACTTTCTTGTAGTAACTGAATGAAATTCTCATACTAGTATGTGGTTTGATCAGTTAGATCGTGTGCGATTTTGTGTTTTACCTAAAAAATGTGAATATTTTATATTTGTACCCTTTTTCAGTTTCTTTACAATATTTTCAGTATATTTTTTTAGTTGATCCCGAGTATTTTATTTTATTTTATGACTTTGGCCTGTAACTCATAGGCGTTATAAATCAAAGATAAAAACACAGAAGCGAGCGGAAGGCCGCAAAACACATTCAATCAAAAATTAATTACAACAGCACGCTACAATGCACCCCATCCATTTTTCAGACTCCGATCTAGAAGCTTTTGACTTTTCTTTTATTTATGAAGCTTGTCTGCAGCTTAAGATATAAAAATAGTATTCTCTTATCTATACAGGGTCTCGTATAATTGTTGAATAACTCAGAAGAATAAAATATAATCGTGCTATTCTATATAACTCATTTTTGGAAAAAAATGAGGTATACAGGGTGTTTATTTAATATACGGCAAAAACTGAAGGGGTTATTCCCTAGAATATTCTAAGAATATTTTGTTCTTTGATAATTTTTAAAAAACCGCTTTCTTGCAAAGATACAGGACGACAAAAATTTCCGACAAAACCAATTTTGATATTTTCCAAATTATTAATGTAGTCGAAATAAAAGTATGGCGCACTACACTTGGCTTACCAAGCAATGTGGTTTATGCACGATGTTGCACCAGTGTGGTTACTCGTGAGTTTTTGACAGTAACATACGGAGATTGGATTGGTCGAGGTAGGCCTCTCGATCACCGGACTTTAACACCCTGGATTATTTCCTGTGGGGCTATCTAGAGTCATCAGTTTATACTTTATTTATTTATTTATTCAACACTACAATACACTACAGAACCCAGTTCCAAATGGTATATTCTAAAAAAAAAACAGTAAACAAGAACTAACAGTACAAAATCAGTTAAAAAAAATCAATTCACACAATTAACAATAATTCAGATAAGTCATAAATATACACAGTATTCCTTTTTTTTGCCTCATGGGCCTAGCAGTAAGTAAAAGCCCCCACTAAGTATTCTAAATCTCTCAAACAGCCCTATCGTCAATAAAATGTCTTATTTGGTTTTTAAAAGAAAGCATGGAACAATTGATATTAAAATCCCGTGACACAAACAGGTTAAAATTGTTCATTATACGATTTAAAGGGCTTTTGCTGCCGATGTCAGTACGGCTCTGATTCATAGAAAACGAATTGGTCTGTCTCGTCAAGCGACATGGTACTCTAAAGTTAAGCAAAAACAATAGTACTATGCAACAGAAAGTTCATGAACCTCGATTGCACCAGCTCAATCCGTTTAATGTGGACCTGATATAGAGGAGCCCAGATCACACAACAATATTTTAGATGACTTCGAACCAATGCATAGTACATTTTCTTCAATGTCATCTTGAAGGCCTTTGCAATTATGTTATCAATGTGGCTGTTAAATCGTACACTGTTATCAAATACTATACCCAAGTCATTAATCAGTTCAACTCTATGAATTAGTGCTCCATTGATCCGATAAACAACAATCAGAGGTTGCCTCTTTCTTCAAAATGATATTACTTTGCACTTTTCGCTGTTTAGGGTCATGCCATTATTGAGACACCAATCATACAGTTTTGAGACTTCACTCTGCAAAAGGGCACAGTCGTTTTCATTCGCAATATGACGAAGTATTTTGAAATCATCAGCAAAAAACAAATGATGGCACTGTTCGAAAACAAATGATGGCACTGTTCGAAAACAAAGGATAGGTCATTAATGAAAATCAAAAATAATACAGGGCCGAGGTGAGATCCCTGAGGGACACCGGAATGTGCAATGATTGGATTGGATTGATATTGGATTCGATCGTGGAGATAGCTATCAAGCCAGAAAAGTAAAGGACCACCAATACCATAGATATTCAATTTTTGCAGCAAGATATTATGATCAACTCGGTCGAAGGCCTTTCTAAAATCAAAATAAACACTGTCAACCTGTAAAGCATTATTAAGAGCAGTAGAAATGAAGTCACTGTAACTACATAAATTAGTTTGGCAAGATCTACCGGAGAAGAAACCATGTTGATTTTCTGAGATGACACCTTTAAATGAAGCAAAGATTCTGTCTGTCACTATACTACTATTAAACAGTTACCAGTACAGGTTTTCATGTAAAACTTTTGACACCCATACATTTTCAGTTCCAAGGGTAATTTCAAGGAGTTGCTGTAGGATATCATTTGGGATATGTTTGAGCGAACCTATGATCAGCAGATCTATGTCGAAATGTTGTATGCGGATATCTCAACATTTACGGGATACTTGGCTAAAATACCAAGAACTGTTGAAAGTAGAGATGCAAGTAAAGATCTGTTTTTCGACAAATGGGGTATGAGAACATTTTCCTAATTTTCAAAAATATTCGTTAATTTAAATGAATAATTAAAAGTTCATTGACTTTCTTCTCCTTCGTTTAAAGTTAATTAGTGTCATCGTACAAGAGACTACTGAGGGCACCGCCGCTGCCCAGACTCACAAGTGACGTTCAAATTGAATTAAGATTAAAAATCCCTGCGTAGGAGTCGTCGTTTTTCCATTTGTAAGATAAATTTAAATTTCCCAGTAAATATTTATTGACTTGGAAAATGTGACCGTTTCATTAGCATTCTTATCGTCTTTTGTTGTTTCCCGTTAACGGTCCTCTTTTATCGGCTCTTGTAATTTTGATGAATTGTTTCTCCCGGATAGGTCAAAGGTGGAAGACGCTTTTCTCTTTTCTTTTTGAAGAAACTTGTGGGCACAAAAGTTTCCCAAGATAAAAAGGATTTCTTGTGTACGCCATACTGGGTGATTCAAGAGCATTTTGACAAACAGCAACTTTAGCAATTAGAAAAGAGAAAATACAACAACTCGGAAATGGATTTAATTTTAAAACTTTGATATGTTTTTAATTTAAGTACGTATACCATTTTAATATATTCTAGCTAGAATCGTTGGGCTAACAAAAACCCTCTTAGAATGTCAGACATCAGATACACGAAACACAACAGGGAAATCAACACCACATACACAAACAACACATCCTAGTTGACCTAATTAGGCATCGTTTACATCTTTGAGGCCATGGAGGACACTACAAATTTGATGGGAAAATTATGTATTTTTATAATAATATATCATAGCCGTTACAAACATACTTGGCCAAAGATATATAGTATATTTGTTCCAAAAAGAATCATCCAAAAGTGGTTATAAAGCACATCAATTACAAATTACAAATTAATTTAATATCAACTTCTACATTTGAAAGAAAAATCCAAACGAAACATTTACAGTTCAATACATAAAAAAAAAGCTTAACATATTATATACATTATCACATCATCACTTCCGGGAAACCAACCAACATTTTGATTTCTCTTCCATTTGTTTTAATGGTAAATTTTTTAGTTGAAATGGTAGTTTATTTCAAATTTTTGTGATGGAATATTCTACGTTCTTCTGTAGGTATGTGTAATTATTCATAGAAGATCGGAGATTAATTTTGTTTCTCGTATTATGATTTAATAAACTGGATTTTTTTGTTATAAATAATCCAAGACATACTAAGTATACCAACCGTTGTTAATAGTTTTTTATTTATACAAACTTCCTCACAACTCTTTCTCTGCTTCATGACATATGTTTTAGTTTTATTTTTGTATTCAAAATCAAGGACATTAGGTTGTCTATGTTTAACGTAAATTATTCGCAGTGAACCAAGTCTCATGCTCATTTATCACCTCAGTCATTCCAGTCTCACATTCGTCCCTTGTATTCTCACTTACAATTAAAGAAGTATTATCACAATAAAGTACAAGTTTTTGTCTAACAATGCCTGGTAGCTCGTTTACATGTAATATATATAAAAGGGGGCCTTGTATTGAGCCCTAAGGCACACACAACAGTTAACACTTCAGATTTGATAATAATACCGTTTTTATCAGTTTGCACAAATTGTTGTTTTCTGTTTTTAAGATAAAACTAAAAAAATCAACGATATCCCTTAAATTCCATATATAGATCCAGCTTTTCCACAAGCAAACTATGGTTCACTGAGTCAAATACCTTTGATAGGTCCAATCACAATGCTACACTTGTTTTTATCATTTTTTTTTTACCATTAAGTGATTTTAGGATATTTTTTAGAGCTGGGTAGACCGCGTGCACCATGCTTTTTCCACCCCTGAAGCCATTCTACTTACTTTCAACAACTTTGTTGGATTCCAGAAAATTCTCAAATTTATTTTTTGCTGATTTCTTGTGAACAGCTTTAATATGACCCAGTTTAGGACATTAAGGGTATACTCCAGTAACTTGTTAAAATGAGCAGCTGATTATAGTGCTGAAACCGGAATCTCATCAGGGTTAACTGATTTTTTGTTTTTTAGTTTGTTTACCTGACTTACCTCACGAGGGCTGTTCAGGTCAAATCAAAAACCTCTTGACATACCCTTATATTTGCAATATTGACTTTTGATGATTCCTTATCCAAGTTTGAGTTATATCGGGGCACTGATGCCGCCAAAGCTTTTGTAGATCGTATTGAGACAGATTTGAGGTTCCTTTATAATACATAATATTTAAAAGATATAAAACCAATGCACCGTTCAACAGTCACTGAGCAACAAGAGTTTCAAAAGGCCACGACATGTGGGATATGTGAGCGATCCTTTGAGGGTAGTGATGCTAAAGTTAAAGACCATTGCCACATAACTGGTAAAAAAAGATGATATGGTGCCGCACATTTTATTTGTAATTTAAATTATCAAATACCAAATTTTATCCGCATTATTTTCCACAATTTAAGTGGTTATGACAGCCGCATGTTTATAAAGGAATTATGTCGATATGCTGACAAAATTGATGTTATAGCTCAAAGTAGGGAGAATTATATGTATCATTCACAAAGAGTATTTACATGCATGAGTTCCTTATATCTGGACATGCATTTATAAAGAACCGAAATTGTATCTGTGTTTTTATCGATCATGTTAGTTTTGAGGGTGTTAGATTGAATTACATGTTTGTTCTCTTATTACCGACCAAACAGCTTTAGATTTGTCGCTAGCCAGGGAAATTATTTGGTTATTTTCTGCGCGTTTAGCGTCTCCCATTTTTGTGCGTAGTTAATTAGAGAAAGTTCTATACTGATTTCTGGTAATAAGGCCCCTAATCATGCTTTTATATAATTTCCTTTTTTTATTTATATGGGTTTTTAATCTCATTTATTATTTTGTCTGACCTTTTTAACCGAATATATTGTATTTAATACGATTCTTATATTTTTTCAAACAAGTTGTATGCGGTATTAACTTCAATTAATAAAGCACCTCATTCCAACTTGCAGCCCTCACCCCAACAACAAAATCATGAAGTTTAGTTTCAGAGAAAACTCGCTTGCAGGCACTTACATCCACATTACTCCTCTCTTTGGTACCTTCAACTGACAAGAGCTGACAATAACGATCTGATAAAGCAAAATCCATTACACGGCATTCTATGATGTTTTCAAAGTGTATAAAAAAATGAACGAGAAGTGTGATGGATCTATCAGTTACACTAGCTGGTTCAAAAATGGTATGTCCTAAAACTACTTTTAAGAATTTCAAGAATTTGTTCAATCTTTTTCAAAAATAAGTTAATATTTCCTAAATTAGAGTTGAAATTTTAATATATGCACATTCTATCTGACCACCTACGCTTAGCTCTTCTGTTATTAAAAGCAAAGTAAAAAATAATACATACGCCAGGCAACTTTATCTGAACTTTACACATCACATTTTTCCATCAAAATTTCTTCATTCGAATGTTTTTCACGTAGGTCGACTGTATTAAGGAGCGACATGAGATACCCTTGATAATGGATGACACGTCTGATGTCGCTTATTCATGTTTGGGAAAAACAATAAATTCCGAAAATACAATGCAAGTGTAAAAAAGCAAAGGCTATAATGCTCTAGAGATCTTACCCACTTCAAATATGAATGTTTTCGGCAGTCTTGGGTTTTTGGTTTCTTTAAGAGATTAATAGATAGTAGCCAGAGATATACAAAGTTTTAGGTCTGTATGTCACACCCTTTTCGGGGAAACAACGTTTCTGCATAATAAAATTATGCGGGCCATAGAGATAGTTCTCCATTGACGGTTTCAAGAAAATTAGAATCCAGGAGATCCTCATTTTATTATCGATTTATTTTTAAAAGGCAGCAGTACACGATAAAGAAGTCATTTCCTTTTGAAATTTCAATTTCATAAGATTTCTGATACGATCAGATTTTTAATTTTCCCCGCGACTCATTTTACGCATATTAAAATGTTTATCGCAAATGCTTTATCAGATATGGGGCTTGGTATTTAGGAGGTATTATACATTTAATTGGATCCCTATATCCTTTTCTTAAATTTCGCTTACTACATATAAATATAATATACTAAGTACTTATTTTAATTTAATTTGTTTCCTTTATATACAAGCTTTTTTTTTTCCTTATTTTCAGCATCTTATTTGCCATGGTCGTTAATTCACGTCCTTAAAAACTTTTTTAAAAGTCTTAATTAAATTTTCTTTCGCTACTTGAGAAAAAACCTTTTCAAGTTTTAATTTGGAAAATATTTATTATTGCTTAAATTAAAAATTATTATTTCTAATAGAAGAGTAACGAAGTTCAGTTGAAAAAGCTATTGTGAATTTTACAGGGTAGTCACGAGGACTGGCTACCTATTTCAAGTTTTAAAAGTTTTCTATGATCTTCTCCGCTAAATACCAAAAAGTTTTTTTATGCTTTTCTAAGTTTCATTCCCAGTTTGAATAATGTCGAAAGATTTCTCTTCATGGATACACATAGAGAGCTGAAATTTTAACAGCTTATCTAGATTGTGGAATTCTATTGAAATACCATAAAAAAAATTACGAAAAAAAATATCCGTAACAAGCCTATTTTAGAAACTCCTCATGTCAGTAATATTTTCGACATTATCCAAATCCGTTTTAAATTAATGAAAACTTTTTATCATAAACGTCAAACTTGACTTTTCAGGTTATTTGACATTGTATTACTATTCGGATTTTGCATTATACCACTTTAAAATCGTCACCCTGTATATTTATCAATGCATCAAAAAATTTTTGGTCGCCTATTGTCCTTTAGCATCGTTCTATAAATAAACTAAAAAATGAAAATATTCAATAATGGTCTTTTATCTACCATGTTCACACATCACCATAATGCTTCCAAACCAATTTACTTTATAGGCTGTTGGATAATGTATTGTGCGGTTATATTTAACCTAATCCATTATTCTATAAAAATTGTGCCATTTTGGGCGTCTGAATACACAAGGCCGTGACCTGAGTTCTTTCGAAATTAGACTTGGGCCACACGTCAACACCGTGACACGTTTTGCGCAGAGCAATATTTTTTCCACCGTAAAATTATTAAATTAATTTTTAAATCAACCTGAAGCAATTGCATTTGTCGCGGCATTTGAAAACACGGAAAATTAAAAATGCGCAAAAATAAAAAACGATAAATATTTCTCATTCGATAGACCTTTTCTTCGTTTATTTCAAAGGCGTTGGCTTCGGCTTCGTTTTCCTGCGAATCTGATTGCAGGAAAAGGAAACTGATGTAATTGCCTAGTTCTCGTCTCGTTGCTAAACCGAACAAAAAAAAAGATTTGTAGCGGAATGTATGGAGAGCCTACTATAGTAAGGACAAAAATATTTGAGAACTTTTCAGATTGCTGATATACTTTTATATTCGTTTTTGTCTAACGGTTTTATAACCTCCTACCCTAGTTTTCTAAATTTTTTTTGATTTGTGCATTTATTGTTAATAATAACTATCAACTATTATATATTTTTGAAAAGCTTAAAAATAGCCCAATCAAATAAGAGAATAATATAAAGGATGCCCCACTGAATTCTACTTAAAAACTGTCTTAGAAACAATTTTCAATTTTTTGATAAATTAAAGAGTAACCGAAATATAGGGGTGATCGAAAAGCAAACATTTTCGAAAACACCCTGTAGCTTAAAACCTAAGAAAACTATGACAATTCTGTTTGCGGCATCTTTTGTTTCACGGAAAAGAAGCGCAGTAATACAAAAACTAAAAGTTTCCATCCTACTAGTTACCGAGATAACCCGGCAATTACATCGAAAACTGGAAACCCTGTACACTAGGTATATGTAAAAGATAATGCACTAGATTAATGACCTCAAAATCGTACAGTAATGGGTCACTTTACAGCATAGCAACCATTACAGCATAGCAACCATTACTGCATAAAACGTCAATGTCATTCAAAACACAATTTTACAAGAAAGAAATGCGTTTATTTTAAATCTTATTACAATAAATATTAAAAGAACAATTATTTAAGTTAGAAAAGGATGCAACTGCTGACCTGGCCGTATTAAGTAGTTGTTGCTGAACATTTTTTTCATTCACCACAATTCCTATGGGGACTTCTTGGGGTAGTCCCAGTTGGACATTTTTAAATACCCTTTGAGAATTTTTCAATTTATTTTCAATGCTTTCTTCCACGTATCCTTCAGCTACGCTTGTGGACCGCCATCCCCCATGCCGTTTGAGATCCTGAATATCAGCGCCATTGTCAGCAAGAAAAGTTGCAGATGTTCTTCTCGAACAATGACCGGTGTAGCTTGAAGCATCAGGAAGTTTTAGATATTTCGCAATTTCTTGTGGGATTTTTGCGAAAGTGTTGATGCCAACTGGCTGTACTGTACATTTTCCATTACGATAAAACAGGAAAAATCGATTGTGCCTTACTGTTTTAGGTCTTAACAGTAAGTACTTGTGGTAAATTTTATACCCATTGCCATCTGATCCTATGGTAAATACACGTTTTTTCCTTGTTTTGGTATCATGTAACGTTACTATTAGCATTGTTCCTGAATCCTCTATATCTTCAGATGTTAAACTGCATAGTTCTGCACGCCGACATGCGCCATTCAGCCCAAAAATTAATACCACTTTCATTAACAGAAACGTGTCGTCTGGAGCTTCCTTCAAAAACTTCGTGACGTTTTCCATGGTAAAAACTTTTGATATTTTAGGTTCATATTTGTCGTTTTGACGTTTCAAAAAAGCGATTAACTTTTTATATTGTGAAATATCCGTATTTTTACTGATAAGTATTGTGCTTTTGATCATAGGGTACGTAGACCATAAACTGGAAGCTTTGAGGACCTTTGGCTAAAACAAATAACAAGATTAGTACCTATATACCACACTTTAACCATATAAAATAGCTTACCTTCTCGTAAAAGTATGCCAGCAGCAAATTTTCGTCAATGCCTTTAAAATTCTTGGTGTTTCTCCACTCGCAGAACATATTATATGCTTTCTCGTATCTTTCCTTGGATTTTACTGGAAGCAAACTTGAAGAAGCTTCGCGGGCCGCATTCAGGATATCTTCCAAGTCGTTTTTATTAGCCATTTCCATAATTTTTGTGAAATTCACTCTTCAAATATGATTTTATTTGGATGCTGTCAATAGTCGTCAAACACAAAAAAACATCTTGTTTATATTGCTAAGTTACCGAGAAGTCATACTACTAAGTTTTTGTAGATTTTCTTCACTTACTATTCTTTTTAGATTTTAATATGAAATGCAAAATAATTAATTACTTACAAAATGCGAAAAAATAGTATACGCACCTCGTCAGAAAAGTGATTTTACTTGACTCGTATGGAAATTAAATCCTCGCTTCGCTCGGATTCAAACTAACCATACTCGTCAAGTAAAGTTCCACTTTTCTAAACTTAATACGTAATGTACTATTACAAGTTATTATAATTAATATTTACATGTTATGATTTAGACTACACACTAACACAAGTTTAAGATTTAAATACAGTTCAATGTGTGTACACAGAAAAGTTTTAGAATAATCAATTTTGGCAACTTAATTCTGGTATACTCTAAATTTAGTTCTGTGCCACTATCGTTTATACAGTTTTTCCAATTGTCCGCAGAAATGTTACTTACTAAGTTTTTTATTAATTCTCCTATACAAATGGATTTAATTAGGGTGAATTATTATTCCTTCTAATGTCTCATTTTACTTTTATTTTATTTTATATTAGTCCCATTGGATTAAATACACAGAACTGACCCTACAAGATGCCCCACTTTCAGCACAACCCCCTGGTCGCTACGTTCTAACACCTAAAAATATCACGGGCCGGTACACCAAACACTTATATAATAAAATTCACTCGTCCAATTGGAAAAAATTGAAAATAAATTTGCTATTTATATATTATTAGGTATTTATACTTACTTAAAATGGTATAGCAATATCTATGGCAGTCAAACGATCAACGGTATAATGTAAACTTTACTATACTTACCAGGAATTGAAGCACTCGCCTTATGCCAATTTCCCTTGCAAATGAACCTTTCTTCAAGTAGCACCTTCAAGGGCTATAATTACGGAACTGTATTTTTTGTGTAGTTTTTACGCAATTCTACGGCCTGTTAGATTAAAGGTTGGCTAGATTTTTTTAGATTCCCTGAGAAAACTGTTCTGGGACTGAGGAAAGAACTTAAGGCAATGGTGGAAAATTTTACTATACCGACGGGTTAACCCGAAAGGAATCCTTTTCTGTTTGGAAAGTGCTTTGCAGGAAGCAATAACAGAGTTTTTGTGGAAAGCTGTACTAGGTATATCGGCTATGATAATAATAGTAAATATTTGTGTTGGAGAAATTGAAAACAATGGCACGTTTGTATTATACACAGCGTTTAAAAGCTTTCTTTGCCTTTTGTTTATATGTGTTTAAATATTACACAGTCACTTTCAAAACGATATACATATAGCGACAATCTGCATTGCCATCAGTCGTGCCTACTTGCTAATATATTAAAATAGACAATTGGATCAATACTAATAATTAAAAAAAACTTTTTCTTGTGCGATTTAAAAAGCCTAATTGATTTTTTGTTTTTTACAGATGTTTCTTCAAGGGAGATATATGTATTGAAGGTAAGATATTTTCCGAATAAAATTAAGTTGATTCTTAACTTAAACGGTATTTTATTGGGGAATTAAATTTTGCTAATTTAGTTTTCTCCCGATTTTCTTTTATTAATGCTTTAATATTATAACAAAATATTATAGATCCTTCAAGCATTAGATTCAAAAATAAAATTATTAAACTTTATTCACCGTGCAATCCCGGTTGCCAAAATCATAATTTAATTCCCCTATTATAATTGTTGTTGTCTGAATAAAAGTTTTATGATGCAATGGTCGCGTTATCATCTTCTTCCTCGTTTGCACTCAGTAATAAGTCGGCGAGATGTCGCTCGGACGCGCCTTCTATGTGTTTCACATGTTTGGTTCCTGGTAATGGAGGGCGCATATGATTAGCTATACTTAATGCAAAACAAAAACCGATGCACGTCATACCCTTCGAGTGACGTCAGTTATTGACAGTGTTACCAGATTGTAACCAAAATATCCGAGTGAGGGAATTAAACAGGTTTTTTTTTCATAAAAACAAGATAAATCTACAAAAATTTCCCATAGTTTATGTATTTGTTTACTGCATAACACCTTTCACCATTAACTTTAGTAGATCTAACATTTTATTTTGCCAAGGTCAACCAATTCAATATTCAAATTTAGGGCAGCTTCTACACGCTAAAAATTAGCAAAGTAGAAATAAAATATCTGGACCTTAACATACTCTTTAAATTTACTTCTCTCTACTGCTGTCAAGGGTAACAATAGGCCATTGTCGTTAAATTCTTCCTGAAAATAGCTTCTTAAAGAACCTATTAGCTCTTTGCACCGAATATTTAAATGCCTTGGCATTTTTCACAAATACTTAACAATACAATCGACAGAGATATGTATGTGCACTTTTGTTTCTCTTAATAGAACAGTTTTTTAATGCTATTTATGAAAAGATCTGAAGTTTTTGTTAAAAAATAGACGCACAGCAACACGAAACCACAAACAATTAAGGTTAGTTTTGCATGAAACGTCAAACCAAGCGAACGAACCAGCTGGCGCCACCGTTTACAGTTGTATTGCCAACTATCGGTCAATAAAATTCAAATTATACTAATTTTTACAAGCTTAAATAAACAAAATAATGCCATATGTGGGTTCGTATCAAAGAAGAATACTTTAAGTTTGTAATAAATTCAATATCGCATAAAGTTTTAATACTTTTTGTCCAAATTTAATTTCCTCGTGTTTTCTTACGGATTTCCAATTATCCGCTGATGACGTGGGTCGGTTCTTGTTTTGCAATAACTATATGAGGGTATGCCATAAGAGCAACACTGAAATAATTCAGCGCTTTCAGAATAAAGTATCAAGGAAAATAGTGTTGGCTATAAGAGCAACGAAAAACGACTTTTCTACTAGGTTGATGTCGAGGCTATATTAAAAAGAAGATTCAAGGTGGTAAACCCCTTTGAGTTAGTAAAATAAAAGAGTAAAGTGCGGTAGTTCTACACGTTAATCTTATAGTGTGTTTAGAGCCTAAGGATTATTGTAATAATTGTTGAGTAAGAACTTTATAAGATTTTTCAAACGTAGAAATAATTTAAGTAAGAATAAAACCACTCGGGTCGTATTTTATAAAGACTATTTGTAGTTGTAGTCAGTATACAGGGTGACCGCCGAGATATGCGAGATTCTTCGTATATTAATTACATGACTAATTTTAAGCAAAAATGATTCTATTCACTTTTCGCAAATTTCTAACGTTTCTTTAAATATCGGGGTTTGGAGTTGACATACACTTACCTAGTGTTTGCACATATCCCCACCTGAAAAAGTCTAGTGGGTTTAGATCCGGAGATCGCGGTGGCCAAGCAATGAGACCACCACCAAGAACCGTTAGGAATTCGGTAAAAATAAATAGAATAATTCTTGCTTAAAATTAGTCATATAATTCATATACGATGTATCCACATACCTAGGTACAACGAATATCCACATTATGCTTATGGTTCTGTACCTGAGTATGGTTAGGGTAAAGTTTAGTAGGTGAGTTCATAAACTTGGTTTTTCAAAACTTCAACCAGATTCGATTATGAAATAATAACTTAAGGCACATTTGAGATCGATGCAATTGGTTTACTTTTGCCCGGAACCCTTCATATGTTACGTGTTTTTCTTGTAAAGGTTGGTTTTAGCTATATTAACTCTACAGTAACTAAAAAATCGTGTGCAGCACTGTAAAATTTATTTTTTATACATTTCGTAAAGTTGCTTTTTACATTAAACTGTTGGTATTATAAACATACGATAAAAATATAAAATATTGCATATAAAATGTAAAACATTTTGTATATAGTCTGTCTGTTGTCAAAGTGACTTTTTTTTCTGGCCTTCTTGCTTATTTGTCATTTGCGTTTTGTCAACTGCTTTTTTTTCATGTTGGTTCAGTTAAACTACAGGGTGTTTCAATATTATACCGACAAATTAAAACAGGTGATTCCTTGACAAAAAATAATGAAAAAAGTTCCCTTTAATGGAGGTCCAGAAACCCCTCGTTTGTAAGATACAGGGTGTTAAACTTTTCATTTTTTTTCGGATTTCCATTTTGATATCTTATACGATTCGGCTGATATTTGGTAAAATATGATTTAAAGCAGGGCTACATTTTTAATCTGGTAAAAAAAAAGAAATTTATACATTATAAATTATTATTTAGTCATCACAAAAATATTAACAATAAACCCATTTTCATTTTGTAGATAGTTTTAAATGACAATAGGTTAATTCTTTAGATACTCTAACATGTTTGAAAAGTACAGAATTTCAATAAATACTCTTTAAGCACGCATAAAATAAATAGGAAAAACCGAAAAAAATTGAGAGTTCAACACCCTGTATCTTACAAACTAGGGGTTTCTGGACCTCCAATAATGGGAACTTTTTCATTATTTTTTGTCAAGGAGTCGCCTGTTTTAATTTGTCGGTATAATATTGAAACACCCAGTATATCTCGAGCGGCCCAGAATAATATAATGACAACAGGAAATTAACTATAAAATGATTTTAATTACGAGGACCTTTGTCGCTAAAGCAGTTGTTATTTTACTACTTGGGATAGGATTACTTTTGTGCTGAGTTTACAAGTTTTAATGATCAAAGTTAAATTAAACCTTTGATTAGCCTTATCTTAATGCAGCATTCAGAATATAAATTATTTTGGGTTCCTAAGTACTCGATTAAGCAGTAGGTATATACGAGCGAGCAAATATTAAACAATTACGGTTATATAGGTAAATATTATTACACCGCGCAACGCGGTCATTAAAAATTACCTCCCAGTTGACGGATATTATTCGAATGGTGTGAAACTATCTAAATTTGTAGTAAGCCAACTATAAAATGCCAATATTACCCCATAATAAAGGATAATGGCCGTATTATACAACAAAGGAAATAGATCGCATATAATGTAATAGAGTCGTTACAGCGTTATATATCCGGTGCAACCGGAACTCCGTTATTGTGTTCCTGCGGCTGCCTGTTCGCTCCTGCAGATAATACATTATGGATATCTCTATACTGTTATGTCGGGATGCCATTTGTAATTTATAAAATCAAGGCATTAGCGGCGCTATTGCTGGACAGGGATCCGCCTTTACAGTTGCATTACGGGTAACAATTATCATATGGTATCGTAAATGAATAAAAAAGTACCAGTACAGTAGTGTACAGGGTGTCCGATATATAGTATATGGCATACTATCTGGCGAATATAGCGGAGGTCAAAATAACTCTTTTATAATAATTTGACCGTCTGCCTGTTTCCTTTAAGCTATGATTAACCGTTTCAAAAGTTCTTCCGTGCGGTAAGCGGTAAGCGTTGATTGGAAATGGTTTAAAATAAATTCTTCTAGCCTCCACACAATTGCGGAGTGCTTGACGATAAACTAGATGCATGTCAGCATATTCACTATAGGAATAATCCTGTCTTATGTCTTCAAATAGTTCTGCCGTAGTATCATCGTGATAATCAACAAGAGAGTCCTCTATATTCTTGGCTAATGAGGCCAAAGCATTTGGTATAAATCCGTTTCTTGTCCCAGCATGAATTATTGTTATACGCTTACCTCTATTTGATGGAGCTTTGGTTCTGCATTGACCCGATTAATCTACCCAACCTTTATCTGGAACATCGTGTGTGTTATACCACGTCTCGTCCAAATAAATAATATCCCTTCCATCCTGTCTATATCCATGGACTGCAATTAGGTATTCCATCCTCCATCTTTTTAACCGGGCCGATTCCATAATTACTTGTCGTTTGTTAATTTTTTCATTTTAAAACCGTTTCCTTAGGCCTTAGAGTCTCACGACAACACTCTATTTCTGTATCATCTTTTCTAAATCTTTGCAATAGGGTTTTTAAAGTGGGGATCATTTGTTCCCTGTACATAGCATATATTTTCTACGAATTATATTGACATCCGTCGCGTCCAGTTTCTTAAAAGTAAAAGAATCTTTCCTCTTTCTTCTCTCCACTATAAGTTTATTTACAACAAACCACACTGTGCTCACTGGCCTGCGTGTCAAAGCTGCCGCTTCCTTTACTGCACCAAATTTTGAAAAACCACGTTCAAGAAGGGTGGTGTAAACGTCGAAGATTACTTTAGGATTTTTTTTTTCAATTACAAATTAGGGTTGTTTTGACCTCCCCTATATATGCGCTTCCGACATATACTTACGGCAGACGCTGTTTAAGAAGAAAATAATTTAATTAAGATGTTGTTTTCCATGAGGTTAACCAGATTTTATCATGATCATCATTAGGGAGCAACTGTTTTTATTCTGATCAATTTTTGCTTTACACTCTTTAAGATAAGTATACTGTTGTTAAACTTGAAGAAGTAGTCCATTACAGTGGAGTTGATATAATCAAATAAAACAACGGCAGTCTACCTCCACAATATGTATTTCAATGTTTATATCTTACATGTTTCGGGCATAGAAATGTCCATCATCAGGGATACAGTAGTCGATTACGACAGCTCTATCTTCCATAAGCGAAGATCAAAATTATGTTAAAATTGTAATTGTTGGTTCTAATGAATGTTCAAGACTGAATGAGATGTGATATTTGAAATTTTGGTCAAGGTATCTTTGAAGAAGGGGATTCCCAGTCTGCAGCCACTGAGACAGGTGGTGAAGCAATTATGTCATTTGTAGCTATTTAGAGGAGATTAATTTACGAGAGGTGCTCAAAGATGCTTCATCTACCGTGTCCAGGATGTGGTGGTGGTTTTCCTGCACGCCAGCATGGTGAAGTGAAGTATCTTTGAGCTGTAACATCATCTAATTAGCTATAACACTGTGATTTTAACATAAATACTTCACTTCTAGTCAAGATGGTAAAAATCCAATTTTAATTTTTTAAATCTCCCTTTTTTTCAATCATAACATTATGTTTATTTTCTACCCCCCTTTAACCTAACAATTTGTTAGCCAATACTTCAGACATGGTTGGATGAAGCATCTTTGAGCACCTATCTACATCATTTTCCTCTAATTAGCTACAAACCTACATAATTGCTTCACCACCTGCCCATTGGCTTCAAATTAATAAATTCCAACCTTAAAATAGTATAATTTTCATTTCATTTCTTGTTTATCTCCTAAGAATGTGTTTCTCACGTCTAACCTCTTTTAACCAAGTATTTTGTTGACCACACCCTGGACACGGTTAGATAAAGCATCTTTGAGAACCCCACGTAAATGAATCTCCTCTAAATAGCTACAAATGACATAATTGCTTCACCACCTGTCTCAGTGGCTGCAGACTGGGAATCCCCTTCTTCAAAGATACCTTGACCAAAATTTCAAATATCACATCTCATTCAGTCTTGAACATTCATTAGAACCTACAATTTCAATTTTAACATAATTTTGATCTTCGCTTATGCAAGATAGAGCTGTCGTAATCGACTACTGTATCCCTGATGATGGACATTTCTATGTCCGAAACATGTAGGATATAAACATTGAAATACATATTGTGGAGGTAGACTGCCGTTGTTTTATTTGATTATACTGTTGTTGTTTAAATCAATATAGCGTGTTATAATTTGTGGTGACAGAAAAATTGCATTTAGAACCCAAATGAATTAATCAATGGGACTCGTAACACTAGAGGCCATTTGGTCAGTGTTTAACGTTAGCGTAACAGCTTTACTGCTTATAACCACATTTCTCTAACTTCAAGATATTTTATTGGCAAGCAAGTCACGTAATCAGGTAAAGGTTAACTAAACCCGATACAAATTATTTGTAAGGAAGGAAGTGGCTTTAAACAACGTAATGATCGGTATCGATTGTTTCCTCTGGCGAGTATTTAACCTGTTGCCAATGAACTTAATTGGTTAACCTTAGCAAAGCGCGCCTTGAGAAGGTGCATTTTTTTATACAATATTAAGCGTAATGGCAGCCCTCATTTGGGAAACATTTGAAAACAATACCACGCAATTTGGATTTCGAAAAGCGTTAGGTATAGTTGGGGTCAAGCAAATATTTGACGCGTGACACTTCCATATTGTCATGGGTGTCAAATACGGGGGCACTCATAATATAAAAGTTACTAATGGCTAATTTATATTATAATAATTACCACCCACTCGAAGTATTTGTATCTTTATCCTTTTATATGACTAAAAAGAGATATACATAAACCGAGTTACCTTCTCGTCGATTTGGTCAAATCATATGGGCTGCAGATCCGCATTTTATTTATTAATTTAATCGTTATACACTACTAATCGTTATACACTACTAAGATTGCTTTTGTTAAGACCTGTGATATTAATGGTCAATCCTGAATCCCACCATTACAATGCACAGAATTTATCAAAACAAATTTATTTATATTATAATTCATATTCTTAGATGAATTTCCCAGCAATCATTTTCTGCAAAGGTTTATAAATAACAATATTCGTCAGTCCGGCCCTGACTAAGTATCAGCTGTAATAAAGTTGGTGAAATCGAAATAACCTAGTATTGGACAAATATGACAAGATGGAAGTGTCACGCGTCAAATATTTGCTTGACTCCAACTATAGTAAAGAAGTCCTATAGTATAGTGAGATCGTAAAGGTTGAAACAAATTCATTTAAAATCCATGTGTTTTTTTTTGACAAAACGCTCAAACCGTCAATTTTTTATTATTGTAATGCATTTTTTGACTTATTTCATGTATATAGGTTGTCCCAAAAACAAGTGTCCCAAATCAATTGATTCAGAACACGTTTTCAGTTCTCCTTTTAATTAAGTTTGTCTCCCTGTTTTGCATCTTTGAGTGTATATAAATCAAAGATTTTATGTTTTAACAAGCTTTTATTTTTTTTTTGATTAATCTTGATTAATTTCTCTACAAAATGGAACTAACTTAAATACGGGTTACGGGGCCTTAGGTCTCCAGTACCCCAAAAAATTTTGGAAAATATGTTTTTAACCTTTATAAATGAGTCTTCAGCAAAATGGAAATCGTACTTAAATTCTAACAAAATTTTTCTTCCATGCCATTAAACAAATATCATGATATGAATCAGAATGTCCCACAATCCTATTTATATATCCCTTCTTAAAACTTTCATAGGAAGAACATTTTTTTTCTTTATAACCTACTAAATGTGACAAACCTTTCACAAGTACTTTTGAATTAAAAAATTTTATTTAACATTTCATAGTATGCTGATTACGTTCATTGCTTAATACACACCAACAGCAACACTTCTTTTGTGTCCTGAGGATGAAGGTCACTACCTTCGAAACATGTAGATGATTTTTTATTATAAAATTGAGCCTTTGATTGCTCTTTATTAAATCAGTGGAGAAAGACTTTTTGACTTTCTTTCCTTTCCTTATATTTCAACTCCACTTTGAGAATGAGGTATTTCTTTAAATTAAGTGTAATACATTTTATTAAAGAAATTTTTGAATTCTAGCAAATATTTTACTCGCTCTGTATAAATATTGGTTAAAGATATACAACAATATACAACTTTAGGCGTTCTTTAAAACTTTGACAAAAACTATGAGGTTTCCATTGAAAAAAACTTGCCATGATAAGTGTTTCTGGCTCACCGTATTTCAGTTTATAAAATGACAAAATAATAATAATAAGGACTCGATAAACGTACCTGTAAGCAAAAATTAATCACCTCACAAAAAACGCGTAGAAAATAAAATCGATAAAAAATTTCAGCTGTCTTCAAAATCAAAATACGTATTCGTGTTAATTCAGTTAAATGCAGGAATGGATTGATTTATTCACGATCCACAGAAATAATGCGATTTACCCGAATTTAAAATGAAATTTTCATCGTTCGGGGATTTTTGAATTATCCTTGCAAGGTTTTAGTCAAGTATTTTGGACGTTTGCGCTACTTCCACGTATCAGACTGGTCTGAAATTTTGCACATATATTACGTAAATTCGATGATAATATTTAATCATAAACGCGGTGCTCAGTAATAGCTTTAAAGCATATTACATAAACATGGCCTCTCGACATAGTCATTTACATCATTATGGGAAAATAAATTGTATATGCCAGATATTGACAGGACGCGAGGAAATAATGTAAACTCGCAAGTCAATCCGCTATTTACAAGCGCATTTATGGTTCAAGATATTTATTTTTAGGATCCTATGAAAATACAAAGATTTTATATTGGACTACTTAGAAATATAATATTATTTATAAGCCTTATTTGCAATTTATCTAAATTATATTTGCTAGATTCTCCCCAAAAGATGCTAAATAAAATAAATTGCTATGTGTATGACTATATTACAGTAATTTTTTTGTATGTGTAATTAAATAATACGAAATTCGTCTAAGCATTTAATGAAATTATAATTTGATTAATGTGTTCATTAAAATTTAAATCATTGTCTATAGAATGAATCCTAAATACTTAAAATATTTAATTAGTTATTTATTTCAATATCTGGCAAGTTATCATTTCAGAGTGTTCCTAGTTTTAAATAGAAACATTTATTTTTATTTAAAAAGAAATCATTACAACTACACCATTTTCAATTATTTTAATATCATTTTTCATAGATTGAATATTGTTATTTTCATTTCCATTATAAAAAATACCGATATAATCAGCATATAATAAAATTTTACCAATTAAGTTGAAATGAATAATGTTATGTATATAAATTAAAAACAGGAGTTGGCCCAAAATTGACCTTTGAGGAACCCCACATTTTATTAAATTTCTATTACTTTGAATTCCGTTAATTTGATATCTCTGTTGTAAATAATTTTGAAATAATTTAAAATAATTTTCTTTTACACCTATATTACTCATTTTCATAAGAAGAATATTATGACTTACTACATCAAAGGCTTTACCAAAATCTAATAATGAACAACTAATAATTTTTTTCTTATCTACTTCACTATAAATTAATTCTATTAATTAAATTATTTACATACTTTTTATCATCCCATTTATATACTGGTGTAATTTTACCAATTTTTAACTCTGTAGATAATATTCGAGATTCGATGCATTTATTAAATAATAAAACTATATAAGGACTAACAGTATTCTTAATCATTTTTAAATGTTTTGGTTTTAGACCATCTAAACCAGGTGCTGAATTTAATTTTAAGAATCTATAATTTCCAAAATTTCTTTTTTTTTTATTTTACTATTTTTTACGGTCGTCGGCGTATCAGAGGCCATCTTGAACCGGTCATCGACCGTACGGTTTTAAATCGTGCGGTCTACCGACTGGGGAGTGTGAAACGGCACCTTCATCCTACGAGATATCCGATCTCATCCGGCCTGTCCGGCGTGAATAGGATGTTTTATTAGTTTTTCTTATGTACATATTTGCTAAATATTTTCCTTGCTATCGTTTTTTTTTAAATCCCTTTAATGGGTTGTTATATTTATTAATAATATTTTCAGCTATACTAGTAAAATGGTCATTAAAAAGATTTGCTTGTTTTGCTTCATTTGATATCGTTTCCCATTATTATGAAATAGAATGTACTGATTTAATGACTTTTAAGTTATTCATCTCTTTTAAACCATTCCAAATTATTTTAGGATTTCCCTCTACATTTTTAAGTCTGATTTCATAAAATTTATTTTTATTATATTTTACTACGTTTCTTACTTTAATGTTTAATTTAAATAACTATTTAATGGATACTTTTTAAATAATTTATATATTTTATTTCGTTCTGAAATAAGATCTGCAAGTTCTTTTGTAAACCAACCTTTACCTAAATTAAAACAGTAGCTTTGAAGTTGAATTTTTATCAGTCTCTTCCTTCATAATATTATTTAAAGATTTAATTGTTATATCTGATTCATGCAATAATTTTAATATATAGATAAGTAGTGTTTTATTGGTGTTTATAAAATTTGTAAATTTAACTTCATATATCTGTTTTATAACCTTCTGTTTGTTAAGGCAAATATTTTTTGACGCTTAAGTTTAGATAGAACTACATTCAAAAATATTTTTGACCTCTTATAGGTACTGATAATGAATAATTGATTTTATATGACATCCCAAAATAGTCACTTATAAAAGTCAATATATTCCCTTTGGACGTGGGCGAATGGTTTATGTTATAAGCGTATATAATCATGAAAAATGCATGGAAAAAGTAACTTTTTACGTCACACGACGGCAGAGTCATTACTGGATCATTAGACGGACATGATAAATATGTTTTCGATGAATCAATGTTAAGCTGTACGAGCTTCGGTCTATATTCTGGATACAGTCTGAATAAATTATTTATTAAATACGAATGGATTATATAGGGCGCGTCTCAGAACACGCCAGCATTTGATAAGATTGCGTTAACATTTTTTTTAAATGTAAATATATTCTTACAGGTTTAATCAGGCTGTTTTGAATCTTCTTCGTGTTCATCTGACCATCTGTGTTTTATTGATTATATTTTACATCAGGTGGTTTGTTGTAAAACTCGGGTCATGGGCAGTGGCGGCTTGTGGGTTTGCAGCCAGGGTCTGCTGTTTGGTACAGGCGCTGACCCCAAAAAAGCGAACATTTTCGTTTTTGTAATGACCCCCCCAACTCTTGTTTTTTTTTAAATATATTATTCCTTTTAAATACTTGCTAACTACGAATTAACTACCATAAAAAAAATTTGGGGTTTTTCAAACCTGGTAAATTAATTATACAGGATGTTTCCTAACCTCTCTGAAAAAATGAAAGAGGTGAATCCTCACCTTATTTTAAGACGAAAATGCGGTATAAAAGTTTTTCGCATGTTGCTTCTTTTTCGAAATACAGGATGTTAAAGAAAAATTAGTAAAGCAATAATAATCGTTTTAATAATTGATTTAAAAACTTTTAATAATGAACTCACATGAACAAAAGTAAAATACATTGCTGAAAATGTCCTCCATGAGCCAGTAAACACCCATGTACACGACGTGATAAATTGTCTCTTACGTGTTGGAAAATTCCGGGACTGGCGCGAATCGTATTAAAACCATCAATAATACGCAGTCGAAGGTCTTCTTCAGTTTCAACAGGAGTAGTATAAACGAGTTGTTTAAGGTAACCCCAGAAATAAAAATCCAATGGATTCAGATCCGGCGAACGGTATGGGCCATGGGTAAGGTCCTCCTCTACCTATCGAACGAGCAGGATATTGTTGATCTTGTTGTTCTTAATGGCCCTGCTTCCATCAATTCTGGCAATTCAACTCTAAGGAAGTTGTAATAGACATTACCAGTAAGTCGATTTGAAAAAAAATACGGTCCAACTAAGCTATCTCCAATAATCCCTGCCCAAATATTAAAAGAAAATGTATACTGGTGATGTCCTTGGATGCTAGCATGAGGATTATCTTTCGCCCAAATATGGTTGTTGTGAAAATGTATGATGCCTTGTCTGGAAAAATTCGCTTCATCTGTAAATAGTATTTTTGCCCGAAAAATGTGGGACCCGTAAAGAATTTTTTTGAAACCATTTACAAAAATTAACTCGAGCTGGAAAGTCTCTAGGCAACAAAGTTTGCACTCTTTGTACGTGATAAGGATAAAGTAAATAGTCCTTTAAGATACTCGATACTGTTTTGTAACTCCCATTCAACTCGTTTCCGATTTTCCTCGTACTAGTGCCTGGAGATTCTTCCACCATGTTTAAGACCTCTTCTTCAAGTTGTACGGTTCTAATTGTAAGTGGTCGGCCGCCTATTTTGCTTTTTGCAAAGCTACCTGTTTCCTCTCACGTGAGGTGCAATCTTGTAAATGTTTTCGAACACGGTACTCGACTATTAGGAAAGCGTTCTGCATATAAACGTCTCGCCTCTAGCGCATTTCCATTTGCCAAACCCTACATAAAATGAATTTGAGCCATTTCTTGATTGGTAAACTCAACCATTATGAAAAGTATGTAATGTAGTACAAATAAATTAAAAAGGATATTATTTGAAAGATATTAAACAGGAGATAAATGTTATGGAGAAAACAAATGTGGTTGCCATGGAACGAAGCAAAGCCTACACGTATCATTTGACGCAACATAGTGATAAAAATACGAAAAATAACTAAAAAATTAAGGTACTCTTTTACCCAGATCCCCGCAAATGAACTAATTGTAAAATTTAAAATTGACCCAAAGTAAAGTGCTGTAATCCCTTATGTTTAACAAATATCATTAGAATATCGTTTGGCATTATAAATAAAATGAAAAAAAAAACACAAAATTTTTATTAACACCCTGTATTTTGAAAACAAAGCGACATGCGTTAAAAACTTTTATACCACATTTTTGTCTTAAAATAAGGTGAGAATTTACCTTCTTCATTTTTTCAGAGAGGTTAGGAAACACCCTGTATATCGCTAGTTTTAGATGTTACAAAATGGCGACAAAATGGTGGATTAAGACTTAAAATTCAGATGTTTTTTACAGCTTTTTTTAGAATGTTGTTTTCTATTAGTTACCAGTAACTATTTTGACAAGCTTGACAATAATTCCTGGTTAATTCTATTACGAGAATGACTTTAATGCTACAAACATAGAAACAAAATGTGGAAACTGTTTCTATACTGTTTGTACACAAATTATTTAAACATACGGGAAACTTTTTTGAAACAACTTAGAAATGTTGTTTCCTGTCCATGCATCAGTATGAAAAAATGTCGGAACGATAACGTTGGTAAAAAGGTTAAAAACAAACCGAGGCGTTGGTTTAGTAGCAGCAAAGAAAATTTTAGCTACTAGCAGTAGCATTAAATTCTTCGGCAACAGTCGTATAAGAATCAGTCTTCTTATTTCTGTTTTATCTCTTTCGCTTGTATATCCCACAAACACGGCAAGGCATGAAAGTTTTCAATAAGTTTGAACGTAAGTTTCGTATTCCACATGTTCAAACTTCGCATGCTATAACTATACCGAAAAAAACAAAGAAAGCAATAATCTCCCACCTGTTTCGAAAACATGTCAAGAAGTGTAAACTTTGTTTCATGTTTTCCCTTTTTGACGGAAACTGAAAAACATTGAAACTTGTTTCGAGACTGTTCCACAATATCTTGATAAACTACTGAAACGAATCGTAAACTTTTTCCTTTTTAATTTGAAAATAAAATGCTTGACCAACAAAACATTTTAATTTTGGTTTCACCACAGATCTATACCTATAGCTACATAGATCAGTGGTTTCACTCCCCGTAAGCCATGCATATTCTTGATGCCACTGACCTATTACTCCCCTTGGCTCTTTCCCGTATTAATTAAATTCAACATTTTAGGGGATGCACGACCATTTAATTTAATTTGTTCACCCACTGACGAAAATCCACATTTCAAACTTAAAACATATTGAATAAGATCACTTTTTGTCTCAGTTTCAACTTGGTTTTTCATGTAATTGCGTGAAATTTTATTCGAAATTTCCAAACAAAATATTTTTCTTATATTTTGAAACCCTTACCAGAGGTCCTAACCAAAAAAAAAAAACAAATCAAAATATATAACAATTGCTTTGACATATTTTAGACTAATTCAGTCCCTTTTCTTTTAAAAATCGTCATGAAAACACATCGTTACAAAAACAAGATCTTTCCGGCTGATTAGACTTAATCTCACTTTAGATTTAGTGGCCGCCTCGAATTTGCCCACTGTATGTTCAGGCTTGAAATTCTTAGTATAGTAAAACTATTTATTTTATAGTGGATGTAGTTTGAGAGTAATCCACTATGACAGTGTCCTTCAACCTTGTGTAGAGCGAGGAACCCTGGAGCACTAAAATATGAGATAATTTTCATCACAACAACAACATCATGCTGCTTTTATAACTCTCGCATACATAATTACGAACGAAATAATATATTAATCACCAAAAAAATCACATGCATTGGTCATTAGTTATTTTTTATTGAATACCATTTCATCTAAGCAAGCTTAATGAGATGGCTAAGCTTATTTTCGTGAGACAAATTTGTCAAAATCAGTTTCAATGTCCCTAAGTTTTATCAGCATGTCTGATTCAGGATACAGTTTATTACTTTGGTCAGTCTTTGTGAGAGCATACTTAGAAAATCCTACTTCACAACGGTAAATTGTAACAAATGGTATATAGTAGTCTTTTTACAGCACAATTGGCAATTCCCTGGTATTCACATCTAAGCCCAAAACTTCAACAAAGTAGCAGAGTTAAAAGTGGTTTTTAGGTTCCTTTCAGCTGCTATATCAATAAACTCTTCAATTTGTTTTACTGTTAGGGTTAGGGAATGATGTAAATTTTCGATTGTGACTGAGAATGGATTGCGAAGCCAGTTTAGATCGTCTTCTCCTGTTGGAAAATATTCTTTGTATGAAGTTTGGAAATTCTGAAGGTGGTTGGTTATATCTAACGCCATTTCTTCTGAAAGTAGAGTCTTTGACTCGGTTATAAAATCATGAAGTGAAGAAAAGCACTCAGTTATACCTCTGTTTATACAGGAATCCCAAAACTGTATTGTTTTTAACTGGACTTCAATTTTGTCATAGAGTGCAAGTACCGTCACAGATAGTCCCTGAAGTGAAATGTTGCATTCATTAAGGCTCGAAAATATATCTGCAAGATATTCCAAACGTTATAACCACTTGACTCCAGTTAATCTTGGTGACAATTCAAAGGACGAGTCACTAAGAAACACCAAGACCTCATTTCTCAGACTAAAGAGGCGTACCAAAACTTTTCCTGGAGAGCGTAGTGAACTAAGCTCCCATATATTTACAGGAAACAGCAAAAATTTGCGAATTTAAAGGCCTGGACTTTATGAAATTTACGATTTTTACTGCTTCATCCAAAACGTTTTTAAGACTGAGTGGAATTTTTTTTTACTGTTAATGCTTTTCTATAAATATCAAGTCGAAAATTTCCTCTTCGGTTGTATGAATCTTTAGAGGTTTACAAAATAGCATTTCTTCTTCAGCAGAGTGGTTGTGTATATACCGTACAATAACGAGCAGTACTGCAAGCCCTGCCACATCTGTTGATTCTTTAAGTTGTAATGCGTACCAATTACTACCTTTTATCCTTTAAATAATTGTATTTTCTATTTCGTCACTTATTTCATTAATTCTCCTACGTACGGTATCGTTTGAAAGTGGCACCATCTTGGTATTACTACTAAAGTTTTCGCCAATTATGGTTTTAACAACATCTATTACGCATGGTTTTAAAGAGTTTTGGCAGTAATATGCGCTTTTCCTGCCTTAGTAACTTACTTGAAATGGGACTTTTTACATGCTTTAACCTGAAATCTCTTCGATTTTTTCATCATGACTGGTTAAATCTATCTTTTGTCTCCTTTTCAAACTATCAGTTTTAAGCCATTTATCCATTATCAATAAATATTATAACGATAAACCGGATTACTTATTGATTACTCATTAACTGTCCTCTCTATCGGAAATTCCGGCGCTAATAAGCCGATTTAGGGGATCCCGAATTTTCTAGTAGGTGTTCGACATCGCGCGGGATATAGAGGTACTGCCAGAAACTTCTTTCCTTTTCTCGCGCGCCTGTTAGGTCATGTTTATTTTTGGCGTGAAGAGCGGCTGATACCGGGGACGTTGCCTAATTTCTCGTTACAATATACAGGATCTTGAGGGGGTTTTTATAAGGTAGAACCTTTGACATTTATTCTTTCTTCGCTTGCTTAGTCAACAATTTCATTGGAATTTGAAATTTTTAATTCGCTATAAGCTTTTGTTGGTCGTGTGTCGTGTGTGTTTCTTCGATTTTTTTTATGGGGCTGCTGGCTTTGACGCCTTTAACCGTCTTTTAGACGGTGTTGGATACTGCCTCTCCACTGTTTCCAGTGCCTCTCTACTGGTAATTGGGCTCTCAAATAGGAAGCCAGTCTCTAGGTAGTTTATAGGTTGATCCTGGTCTGGCTCTGGTATGTGAGTATGTTATTAGTATGTTCGTCGAAACGTCCGTAATAGTCTGTAATAAATTTTAAGAAATATTCGTTTAACGTCTGTATCCTAAAATCATTGTCTACTACTCTGTTCATAGTATATCTTGGCACACCTGCCGGATTGAGCCTAATTTCTCGTTATTTCTTCTGCGTCATTAATACACAACAGTACGTATTGAATCAAAAAGAGACAACACCTTCGTGCGAACGCAAATGAAGAAAATAAGAAAAATAAATCACTAGGCGGAGTTCTACAAATATTTTATTCACATTTTTTTGTGGGGTGATGCTATTTGTGTTTTATTGACCTCTTGACGCGGAACCTCACACCCCCCTCTGCAGTACCCAGGTTGAGAAACACTGCACTATGACGTCCGGAATTACAAGGGCGGAAGTGGAGCGGGTATTCGCTGTTTGTTTGAGTCATTAAAATGCAAATTGATCTATATTGTAGATAAATTATAAACTATATTCTCTGTTGTCTGTTGTCTGTTTGGCACCGATCCTGAAGCGTATTATGCAGAACATTTTCGGCAATATTACATTATACCTTATCTACATATTTTATATGTTTTGACACCCTACCTTGACGCTAATTATACCCACCCTAAGTTGCGAAAACTTTTTACAATTATTAACCCTTTAAGCCGTGTATTTTAAATGCCTATGCCAACTCCCTCTCGAGTTCGTAGCTTGGAAAATTTACGACGCAGGAAAACTTCTGGGATGCCATGCAAGAGGCCTTAGCGGCCCTAAACGGTTTAAATTAAAACGAAAGCACATTTTTTTATAGATAATTTATAATAGGATTATTTTTGTGCAAGTTTTTTTTTATAGACAATTTATAATAAGATTAATAACGCCCCTTCATTCGTTCATATTTATGTGACGCCGACGCGGAAATATAAC
This sequence comes from Polydrusus tereticollis, assembly GCA_963920685.1. Classification (NCBI taxonomy): domain Eukaryota; kingdom Metazoa; phylum Arthropoda; class Insecta; order Coleoptera; family Curculionidae; genus Polydrusus; species Polydrusus tereticollis. The sequence goes on from OY987334.1 coordinate 76,804,340, forward strand.
GGCAATGAAATGTTTGAAATACCAATAAAATTAAATTAACCCTTGGATTACCCGTAACTTGTTGTCATAGTCGTAATTTGTCGAGATAGTAAGACGGAACAAAACAAATTAATGAAATGGGCTTCTTCAGTAAATAGAAATCGGAACAAATCATGAGCGTCTCGTGGATTAAATATTCTTTCTAAAATGTACGCCCATACTGACAATTTTTTTTTGGTTAGGAGATAAATGCAATTTTATCAAACTCTGATAATATGGGCATAGCGATATGCAAATAAATGTTATTTATTATTTTGCTCGTAACGACCAAATATGCGTTTTTTACGTAAAAATGAAAGAGAAATCCATTTCTTTGCTTACACATGTAATAAAAGCAATCATAAAAAAGTTATGGCTCCTCAAAAGAGTAAAAAGACATGTATGTGGTGCCCTCTACAAGTGGGAGCCATACTAACACCAAATTCGAATTTCGCATTTCAAATAACCCGTAGATACCAATTTTAGTTCAACTATCGACATTATTTCAAAAACTATTTAGAAAAAACAAAAAAAAAAACAAAAAAACTTCAACACCCTAAAAGTGATTCATTTTTTAAAATAAAATGCACTTTTTGTCGTTATATTGCTTAATGCGCACATGTGATCAAGTTCTGATTGTGTTTTCTCTTTTAAGGGAACAACTTCGACGGTATTGAACAAAACAATCATCTCCAGCCCTTACATTTAATGAGTAACCTAGACCACAAATAAATAAGAAAACGATCAAAGAAGTTATACGAAAAAAATTTAATTAATAACAAAAATTTAAATGCAATCTATCTGTACTCCTACTGTCTATTCAAGGCATGTTTTATTGGTTCTTTAAAAATACCAAAAATATGTTTGTTTTTAACTTTTTATACAAAATAAATAATGTGTTCCAATACGTGTAGAAAAAAGTTATGGGTTCTCAAAAGAGTAAAAAGACATATAGGTGGCACCCCCTACAAGTAAGAGCCTTATTAAAAGTAGGAGCCATACTAACATCAAATTCGAATATCGCATTAAAAAAAAAACCGTAAATACCAATTTTAGTTCAACTATCGACATTATTTCAAAAAATATTTAGAAAAAACAAAAATAAAAATAAAACTTTAACACCATAAAACTTCTAAGTAAAATCTAAAAGTTAATGGAATAAAATACCTTTATGTACTTTGGAGAATAAGAGTACCGCTTTAATACCTGAAAACGGGGATTAAAGTGGCACTTTTATTCCCTTGCGATAAAAATAACTTTTTAGTCCCTAGGGATTAAAGTAAATCAATTAACTTAAGATGCAAAATTGAGATGTACTTTACCGATTCGTTTATTGGAAATAACTACACATAAAACAAATTTAAGTAACTTATAGTAAATGTTATCGGAATCCAGTATCTTCGACTTTTTTTGTTTATGCCCATCATTTTTTCTTTTTTTAAAATGCGGTAAGTTTACTGTATTTGCCAATATAGATGTTGGTTTCTGTGATCATTGTGGCCTTTTGCATGGAATACTGACTCTACAATGACGATACCTTGAGCTTGCGTGACTTGTACAAAAAGTAAGCTAATAGCACCTTTTCTGCAGTAACGTTTTCTGCACTCCGTTCTTCACACCATTTTTTATAATCTGTGAACTGTTTCTTATAGAAATGGTGATACTTTTGAGGTAGTAGCTGGCCAAAAATCGGTGGCTCCAAAAAAAATCAAGCACATATTCTTGTAATATATCTTTATCATTTTAATCTCTAACTGAATTTTTTAATTTGAAGACAATTATTATTTTATCGATTTTTAAAAAAGAAATGAATCTTTTTTCATAAAAAATACAAAATACAAGTTTCTGTGGATTCCCATTAAAGGTTTTGAAACTATCGCCGAGACCATAAATTGTTCTTTTGTTGAGGGCGTTTTTCCTGAACGCCTGGAGGCAGGCGCGAATCAAGGGGGGGGGGTCATAGGGGCCTTGACCACCCCCCAATTGTGATACTACATATTATTAATAGCATGTGTAGGTAACTTTCTCAAACCTACCTTTTTGCATAGAAGTTTTAGAACAAATGGCCGTGAAATTAAATAATATATCATACATCTGTTCAATGCAAATATTAGAATAGTAGAGAAAAACGAAATTTGGGCGTAATGGCATCCACATATATCGTTGTATCTTTGTCAATGTTCGGAATAGAGTTACACCACCGTGGAACTACTGATGACGTCATGGGATCACGACGATTCATATCCCTTTATCGACGCCAGTGCCACGAACTTATAATAACGTTACTGTTGCATAACCAAAATGTCTTTTGAGAAGATCTAAATTAAATAAATTGTAACTCGCTAAGATACGACGTGAACGGAGCCTTAATTAAGTGTAGACGAAGTATAGACGGTTTTATGCAAGACAAGCCGTGTTACGTTAACGAAGTTTCTGCAGCTTGACGACTCAAGAATATTATTAAAGGAAGTTTAAAATCATATTAGTCCAGGCGGTGTTTGTGGACTTGAGGTAAGCATTTGATGTTGTAAGACATTTTATTAGATACATTACATAGAATCAGTTTTATAAAGAAAACTTAGAATAATTCTTAAACCTTTGGTGATATTGATTTGCAGTTTAAACTAGTAGTTTCCAATGCAAATTTACTCTTGTACCACTAAAAAATGTTATACCATCCAATCTAAAGATACGGAGAAAAATCGAGAAATAAGTTAGATTGAATAACAGCGCCATGTTCATTCATTTAAACTCCAAAGAAATTCCCTTTTAAACAAGTCTAAGTTGTATATAGGACGAAAGATCACTTTCTCCTGATTTCAAAAATATATAACATTTAGTTCAACCATTTTTGAAATATTTGAGTTTACAATGTTGATAAATTGAATTGATGATAATCGAGTTACTGAGGCGTTCCGCATACTTCAACGTGACAAACTGACTTCCTGAAAGCTTAAAAATAATTTGAATCTCTTCTACTGTGCAATAACTCTCGGGACCAGAGCTATAACACGCACTGTTTAAAGAATTTATAATTTACAAATTGTCATTACTTATTTAAACCTAAAAATGCCATTTATTTCATAATAATACTAATTCTTTTTAAAACCTAATCCTATAAATGACCTATTTGAATCGTGTGGTTTACTGCGTAGGTAAACCTTTTGCTTTTATGGTAATTTTCATGGTGAATTTCCAAAAATCGTAAAGTCAGATCAGAGCGTAAAGTGCATATACAATGTACATAAAATATATTTTTTATGCATCCACTCTGGGAATTGAAAACGTCCATCTTCGTCACATTTAATCTAGATTTTAGATTAGACATATCCAGTGCAATACCAGTAATCATTTAGCTACTTTTGGTTGCAGTTTTGAACTGTCTGGTAAAACTTAATTCAAATATAGGTTTCGTGCCTTTTACTTACCGTGCTGTAATGTCGCCATATGACTCTTCTGCCTTCCGGCTGTGGCCGACTCCGGCACAGCTGACTGTCATCTATCGATCAACTTCTGGTCCACGATGGGTCTCTGGAAATTAAGGGAAACGGAGATTAGTATAACACTGTGTGCTAAAAGCAATGGGATGTGTTGTCGCTGTTGAAAACGACCGTCATTCGCGTCTCCCGATCGTTTGTAGCCGAAACTTCAACGTCATCCCTAATAAAACTCAGACGCGGTATCGAAATTTGGCCTTGAGCTAGCCAATCAGACTGCCGTCATTTCTTGAGATTCGGACTGTGTAATTACATGTTGTATTCAGTTTTTCCAACTGTCTGCAGAAACGTTACTTATTAAGTTTTTTATTAATTCTATTATAGATGTATTAAATGTGTAGGAAGTATTATTCCTTCTAATATTTGATTTTATTTAGTGCCATATCAGTTCGATTGGATTAATCCATTTCTGTTGCAAGTTTATCACACACGAATTTTTTATTCATTTTAGAAGCCTGTAATACTTCTAAAATATCCCGTTTTTTGTAATTTTCATCAAATATATATTACTAGTTATCATAAAATTTTGCTTCTGTACTGTTAGAACTAGGAAACATTTTTACTGACGACTATGATAACTAGCATTTTGGGTATATTTTTAAGAAGTCGGTGTTCAAGCCAATCTTCAAAAAGTTGTGCTTCAGTGTCTTGGTAGTAATCTAGAGAAGAATCTGATATGTTCTTGTTAGCTGAAAGCAACAGAGAGTTCGGAACAAATCCATTTTGTAAACCTGCGTGTATTATTGTTATTACTTTGCCTTTATTTGAAAGAACCTTAGTTTGACATTTTTTTGAACAATCATTCCATTCTTTTCTTGCAGTGGTTCGATACAAACCATGTTTCATCAAGGTAGATAATTGGCCGATTTTCTGCTCTATATTGTTTAGTGGCCGTTAAATATTTATGACGCCATTTCCGTAAACGTTGAGATTCTATTTAGGTTTGCCTTATATCAATTGTGTGAATTGAAAACCCATTTTAAGCAAAATTTTTCTCTTTTAGGGAAACCAGGATAGGTATACAGGGTGAGTCGGGAGGAATGGGCCTAACTCCAAGGGTGTAATCTATGCATCAAAATAATAAGAAAAAAATCAAATGTTGTTATCCAATATTCATTTGTTTTCAAGTTACAGCGTTAAATATTTTCCCCAACTGAATTTCAATTCTTCGTAAGCTTGTCGTCGCATCTTCTTCTACTAAAGCTAGAACATTTTCTATTTCTTTTAAGTCCTGTTGAATGGCTCGTTCGGATTTACATTAGCACTTGGAAGCGTTCCGGTCTCGCAGAGTTTGTTGAAAACTATGATAAAGGTCTTTCTGTTCGGTGTTCTTTCATGTGGAAATCGTTCACGATATTCTTCAGCAGCCGCTGTAGCATTCCCATTATACAAACCATAAATAAAAATCATCAAAATCAAAATCAAAATCAAAATCTTTATTTGGTACTTGCAAAATGCAGCCATCTAGGATGGATGTACACGTAATTTGACAAAAAAATAAGTATAAATAAGTATAAATAAATATATAAGGACAGCATTACACTAAGTATATACGGACATTTTACAACGCTAAAAACATTCATCTATATTGTCATTTAAGAATTCTGATACTGAGTAGTAACTTTTTTGGATAAGGAAGCTCTTAAGTTTAGTTTTCAAAATATTGAGACCCAGTACTCTAATTCTGTAAGGTATTTTGTTAAACAGTAGTTTCCCAGCATACTCGGGGGATTTCTCAAATTTCGTTGACTTGTGCTTAGCTATTGATAAGTGGTTTGCACTTCTGGTTGGGTATGAATGAAAGGAAGAGTTACGTTTATATTTGTTCTCGCTGCTTCCTATACACATTATCAACTTATATATATAAATACATGGAAACGTCATAATTTTTTGATCTTTAAAAATCGGTCTGCAGCTATCGGTAGGTTTTAGGTTAAATATAAGTCTTATGATTCGTTTTTGGGCTACAAATATTCTGTTGGACTCAGCTGCACGTCCCCATAATATGACGTTATAATTTAAATGGCAATATACTAGTGAATAGTAAACATTTATAAGAGCTTCCTTCTCGATTATATTTTTTAACTGTAAAATAGCAAAGTATGCTGAATTAATTTTCTTACAAATATAGGTTGTGTGATGTGTCCAGGTAAAGAATTGGTCCACATACAATCCCAGAATTTTACATGCTTCGGAAGTTTGAATGAGAGGAATGTTTATACTGGGGGAATTATTTCTACATCTAAAGTTAATACACACTGTTTTTTGGACATTTAAGATCAGATTATTTCTGTCACACCAGTCTTTAAAGTCTCTAATCACACTTTCTATCACCTGTTCGAGTTCCTCCGGAGTTCGCCCCGAGATCACCACAGAGGTGTTATGAACTTAGGCATATCATTGATAAAGATTAAGAAAAGTAATGGTCCAAGCACGGAACCCTGAGGCACTCCAATATCAATATCCGCTACATCAGAAACGTCAGAATCAATTTGCACATAGAACTTTCTGTCAGTAAGGTATGAGGACATAAGGTCCAGCATTCGTCCTCTGATGCCATTGGCATAAAGCTTTTCAATAATAAAACCTATGTCTATACAGGGTTGGGCAAATGTTCCGGAACGGCTTAATTACAAGCGAACGAAAAGTGATATCGAATCGGGGTTTTGGGCAATCTATAGGACAAAAATTTTACTATTTGACTGGTATACCATATGTCAGTAATGTCACCAACTGTCAAGTGTCGACGATATTTTTTTATTTTTTTAAATGGAACACCCTGTATATTATCAGATATTCTAGATCTTCAATAAATTACAAATATTTTTCATATAGCATACCATATGATTAAATTCAACTGTTTCGGAAATACGGGCAAATGAATCTAGAAAGCCCATATTACATTTTGTTTAAAAATCAAGCAACATATTTCTTTTATTATGACATTCCAAATAAAAGTCTTAGTTTCCATGACTCCCAAGTGTCACTCTGACACATTTCCTATTTAATTTTTATTTATTTGTATTAAGTGAGTTGTGCGAGTTTTTTATTTATCGACTAAACCTCTGATATAACTGATAAAACTATGGTTCAGCTAACTGAACAAGAACGGATTACTCTGCTTATGATGATAGGATATGGGGATAGACGGAGATCTTTTCAAGAAGCAACCGACCTTTTCAATCAAAGTTTTCCTGTTCGAGATCCCATTTCTAAATCAACTGCTAATAGAATATTCCATAACTTTGAGCATACGGGTACGGTAAAAAACTTGCCAAAAACAGGTCGTCCGAAAACTGCTACAAATGACGAGAAATCCCTGGATGTTTTCCTTGCCCTACAAGAAGAACCACAGACGTCAGTTCCAAAGCTTGCTCTTGCACATGAAAACAGCGAAAAATCAATTAGAAGAATCCTCAAAAAAAATAAAATGTTTCCTTATAAAGTCAGCTTGCTTCAAGAACTATCAGAGGACGATCCTGATAGGCGTATGCAATTTTGTCAAGAAATAATGGACTACATAGACCTACAACCTAACTTTGTAAGTCGTATTTTATTTTCTGACGAGGCTACATTCTGTCTTAATGGTTTCGTCAATAGGCACAACTGTCGATACTGGTCAGACCATAATCCCCATTGGATGATTGAGCACCGTACGCAACACCCCCAAAAATTAAATGTGTGGGCAGGTATAATTGGAAACCATATTATTGGGCCTTTCTTCCTTGATGGAAACTTGACATCTATTTACTACTTAGATCTGCTTCGAAATAGAATTATACCAAATTTGATTAATTTATATCATGATCAGGTTAACGATCAAATACTAGCGAATGACATTTGGTTTCAGCAAGATGGGGCGCCAGCTCATTTTGGTATACATGTCAGAAATTATTTAGATCAAACTTTTCCTGGAAGGTGGATAGGTAGGAGAGGGTCCATTGAATGGCCTCCTAGATCTCCAGATTTAACACCTCTAGATTTCTACCTCTGGGGTCATTTAAAGACTGTCGTATATCGTACACAACCTAAGACTTTGGAGGATCTTCAAAACAGAATTTTAGATGCTGTGCATGTTATTTCTCGTGAACATTTGCAAAACGTGCGTTCTGAATTTTCCGACAGGATTGGACACTGTCAGGTGGCTGAAGGACGACATTTTGAACATTTAATTAAATAACCATTATTTTATATTATTGTGTTTTAAAGTTATTACCTTGGTTTTGTTTAAATAAAATGTACTACATTCATTTGCCCGTATTTCCGAAACAGTTGAATTTAATCATATGGTATGCTATATGAAAAATATTTGTAATTTATTGAAGATCTAGAATATCTGATATTATACAGGGTGTACCATTTAAAAAAATAAAAAAATATCGTCGACACTTGACAGTTGGTGACATTACTGACATATGGTATACCAGTCAAATAGTAAAATTTTTGTCCTATAGATTGCCCAAAACCCCGATTCGATATCACTTTTCGTTCGCTTGTAATTAAGCCGTTCCGGAACATTTGCCCAACCCTGTATATTGGCGTATTCGAGATGTGAATAAATGTGTGGCATTTTATAAAACTAAAATGATACAAATCCGAAAGTTAACGGTGAATCAATGTAACATTTTATACTGACACTAATAGGATAGTGACAGTACAACAACCAAGAGCAAACAACAATAACATTTATTACAGCAAAGCTAAATTAATGCAATATTTTGTTTTGCTTTATAACTTGAAAACAAATGAATATTGGATAACAACACCCTTAGAGTTAGGCCCATTCCTCCCGACTCACCCTGTAGATTGTTCTTTATACATTTGATAAACTTTCCTTCTTAATAAGTCCAAATCATTCTCGTCAATACTTCTAAATGTGCCACAGTAACATCGCTTCTTTCTGGGAATGGATAGGTTTCAAAAAGGCAGTGGCGTTCATATTTTTTGTTCCACTTAAAACTTTTATCACCCTGTATCTCAAAATATGTAAACTTTCTGTCTTAAAATCATCCAAGGATTAATGCCCTTATGAATCAGCATTCACTTATACATCCTGTATAACCCTGAAATTTAGCCGTCCACGAAGGTCCAAAATGCAGAAGCCCCTCAAAATTCGGGTCTAATGAAATTCTTGAGTAATTTATGGACGGGAAACATTGTACAACGAAACGGATATACTAATGTGATGTTAATTTTTAATATGTTTGTTGGCAGAGTTAGAAGAATGTCGTTTAATAATTTGTATGCGTTAGTTAAATATTCGTGTTTAATATAAAGAATATTTCCAGGTTCTATACAATAATATAGACGGGTACTTTTTACTTTTCGCACGTTTCGATTTTATTTTCGCACTTATTCTTTATTCGATATTTTATGGAAAGCGTGACTCTCAAATTTTGGTATTTTAACACTGACTGGAGTGTAATGTAAGTGTACGGATAAAAGTAAAGATATTCAGACCGACTGAATAGTGTAGAAGCGTCAATTTTAATATCGTGACTTGAATTTTAAGTTGATGCGGATGGAAAAAAGGGGGTAAACATAATTTTTATGACTTGCCTGCATTTACACTTTTTGGTGAATATGAAGAAACGTAAGGACAACTTTTCAATGTGTTGTTAACTTGTAGATTATTTTGTGGCTTAAACCAGAGGTTAATATTTGATTCATCATCAAAAAAGTCCATTTTACAATATTCTATTACCCGCAGATGTATCTATTGTTATTGTCACTGATATATTCCTAAAAGAAGTCAAGTAAGCTTTATTATCAAAAACCGGATGGTTCGTTGGACACAGCTAAAATAAAGCAAAGCAAACAAACTAGTATAACAGTCAGAGAAGAAGGAACAATACAAAATATAGTATATACAGTATGTCTCCGTAAATTCGCACCATATGGAAAACTTTTTTATTATTAATTTTACGAAAAAAAGTTATTCTTTATAAAAAGCTCTGCATGGTCTAAAACCTAAAATGCCACTATCAGATATTAAATTTTCCCAGGTACCTATACACGGGGTATGTCAAAAAATATGAATTTTGCCCAAGAGTAAACTACCTTTATCTTTGACAATATCGAAAATTGTTATTAAAAAAAGTTGATCAGAACTAAAAACCACGTTTAAATATGCAATTACACCCATTTACGATGGAAAAAATATTTTTTCTTTTTTGAAACGTATGTTTACAATAATAATGCAAATTTAACTGTAGCTACATGTAATCTAGGGTGCTCTGACGTACAAATGAATTGTTGATAGCAAGAAATGTTTGACAGCGACCGTCCAAACGCGTTAAAATTTATAAAGTACATAAAAATGGTGTTATTAAGTTGTGAAAAAAAAATTAAAATTGTTTTGATTGTGGGAGAAAACTATAAAACGCATAGAGAAACAGCAATTATTTTTAATGATAGACATCCCAATAAAATATTAATCATTCAACTGTTACAAGAATAATGAATAAATTTAAGACTACTGGAAGTTTAAACAATAACTTTAATGGAAAACGCCAAAAACTGGTTGCTAATGAGAACACGCAGTTAGAAGTAATGCTGTCTGTTGTAGAACATCCAAAAGTGTCATTGCGCAAAAGAAAGTCGTTAATACAACAAAATGTAAGTAAAGATACAGTGGGAAGGATTTTAAAACGAAATAATTTCAGACCATTCAAACCAAAAATCGTTCACACATTGAAAGAAAGGGACTGTGATAGGAGCTTCAATATCGTGGTTTCGCTGCTTGCATACCACGTTCTTTAAATGGCCCCAAAGAAATGTGTCTAATATTGACAAATCGGGACTATTGGGTGGCCAAGCATAGGTTCCATTTCTACCAATCCATTCTTCATGGCGTCCGTTTAAATATTGAGTAACCTCACGCACGGCATGCGGAGGGGCCCCATCATGTTGCCAAATTAAATTTTGATATTCTTCCAATGGTAAATCTTCCAAAAAGTTCTCAATTTCGTTTTCTAAGAACTCGTAGTATCTCTGTCCATTTAAAGTCCCGTTAAAAAATATTGGTCCCAAAATTCTATTATTTTTGATTGAAGTCCTTCCTTGAAATTTAATTGTCTGAAATTTTCTTGGATTTCCAACGGCCCAGTGATGATTATTATGTCTATTGAAAACCCCCGATGTTGTGAATGTGGCTTCGTCAGTCCATAAGATATTTCTGAATAAATTAGGGTCTTCGTTTTCTTTCCGAATCACAATTTGGGAAACAAATTGGAAGCGAAGTTCTTTTTGTGCCGGTGTTAGATGTTGAAGTGGAAGGATATGATAAGACTTAAATTTATGATTTCTTAAAGTCCTGTGAACAGTTCCTTGGGTAACTCTTCTGCGTCTTACACCGCCGCCGTATTGAACGTCCCGAACTGCGTCCGAAATTGATTTGGTTGGATTCAGTCGAAAATAATTCACAATGGCACAGTCTCGATTTCTATTCCTTTCTGGATTTCTTTTTCTGTCATGTAATGTTTTATTTTCCTCAAATAGGTTCTTTATCCTTAGAATAGTATTGACGGATATATTTCTGTGAAAATTTGCAATAAATCTTCTCCTTGCTTCTCTTGCATTTTCTTGGCATTTGTAGAACAAGATAACAATCTGCAATCTCTCACCTAATGAATATTTCATTTCGGCAATATTATGGTAAATTTGTCAAATTTTTTGACTTTGAAGGATTCAAAGGTGATTATACCTTTATTACCTAGTGTATGTTTCAAACATGTTAAAGTTAAATTATACTGGATAAAACATTAAAATTTAATAAAAATAGCTGTCACAATATTAAATATTTTAATCAGAACGGACAAAAAAAAAATCACTCGTTCCAAAAATCGTATAAAAAAAGCTATGTTCCATTTAAAAAACACCTTATTCATAGCGTAACTCTTTTGTTTCTGGTTCAAATAAATTTTTGGTTTCATTTTTGAATTCTGCAGGAAAAAGTATATCGATTGGCTATTTGGGATTTTTCTTTAAATACAAGGAAGCTCAAAAATGAGCCCCTGTTCAGTCCTCGTTGAAAGACCCTGTACCAAAAGAAAATATATTTTATAACACATATTATATCACATTTTTAAGCTTATCATAATGTAATGTTATCACAAAAATGTAATTAAAACACTAACTTTCTGCCACCTTGACGTCTCTGGTAAATTCAAGTTTTGTCAAATAGAAGCACCTGTTTCAATCATGGCCAACCCTGCATAAATTGACAATATTGAGGATCTACAAAAGGTGTAATTTTTTGGCATTTTTCGTGGCATAAAAACCAATATTTCTTTAATAATAGTAAAAAACTTTTAAATCTTTTTAGTGCAAGTTGTTCAAAAACGACGGGGGAATCAAATAACCCCAATATGGATGTAAAAAGAAATAAATGTCCTATATAATATTTCAGCTTAAAAAGAAATTTTTGATTTACGTAATTTTTTGCACACTCGTTAATTAAAAAAAAATAAAAACCGCTTTAAAAAATTGCGATTTTTAGTTTTTCCCGAAAATCTACAATTTCTAAATTTGTTAGGTATAGGAGGATGTATTGTAAAAAAAAATACTTGAGATATACTATCTAACGGTCTGAATCGCATTTTGATCTGACTCCTCGTTTTCAAGCTATTAAGTACCAATTCGGGGCCTATTTTGATTTTCAATCGTTAAAAAAAATACTTTTCATTTTTTGATCGTACAGAAAAACAATAGGGTTCTCAAGGTCGATGGTATATCTAGTGGTTCAACCACCGCGTGAGCCGCGTAAATTATAAGAATAAACTCATTTTAGTCCTAACGTTTTTTGTATAAATATCTAAATATTGTAAAAAACAAAGCTGGAACTTCAAAATTTACATTTCAAGTCTCACATCAAGTCCACTAAACATAGAACACACATATTTTTGTACTTCAGAATTCCGGCAAGCGAACAAATTTAACTTTGCATTTTTATATTCTCTTTTACGGTACAGCTTAAGCAGAGCTATATAAAATTTTATATCTCAAAGCTATATTTCTATAATTTCATCTGGGCTTACAACGGCATAAGATTTTGTAAAAGTCAAACTTGATATTAAAATATTGTTGCAAGTACAAGAACAATATACCTAAAGCATTAATATATTATAGAGGTTATTTAGCAGCTAGGACTCTATGGCAATGGTGGTAGATTAAGTAGGTATATGAAAACAAAAGACTTTTTTGCCGAAAACGAACAAAAGAATGAGAATAAAGTAAAGTCAACGGCAATACACGTATTTCCTTTTACTGCAAAGATAAGGGAACTTTTATAAAGCAGATTAAACATTGAGGTTTCAGATCAAACGGAATTATTTATAGCAACAGTCGGTATTTGGATGAAAATAAAGTTTTGGGTATAAATTTTGATATTTACGCCTGAAATTGGAATAGGTAGTTCAACAGTAAACGAAAGGATATAAATAAATATAATATATATATATATATATATAAATAAATACATAATTGAAAAAATATTTAAGAAAAAAAAATGGTCTTCATAACTTCACAGATTATGATATACAACCTTTAACTTTTAACAAATTTACATGTAATTTAGGAATATTGCATTATTTCTTCTTTTTTCTTACCTAAAGACAACTTTTATTTTTAACATTATTACAAACTGAATGAAACCCCTATCTTCATAACTCAATGGAATATAATATACCATTCTTGATTTGCCTGCGTATCTCTGGTGAAAAAAAATTGGGTGTATAAAAAACAGACTAAGCACAAAATCACCCTCATATAAGTTTAACCTTAATAAATCTTATAATATTTTCTACTTCTCTCGTGTGAACGAGAATCGTTCTTGGCCCCGAAGAATGTAATAAAATTATATTAGCAATGCAGTGGCGTATCTAGATATTTTCAGGGAACAAGAATGACTAAGAGATATGTTTTGTCTGATGTACAACAGTCAAATATTAGTAGGATATGGAGAGGAAATAATATTTCCCCTTATCTTTAGGCTTATAGGATTAATACGTCATATACAAAGCAAAACACCGTTTTTATCCGGAAACGTTCCAGACTTGAGCCCCGATTTCTGCAGACTTTATATTTTTTTATCCTCAAATCCTCAATCTGTCTTCGTTAGAATTTCTTGGCGCCCGATCGATATGTGTAAAATAACATTAAGGGTTGTACAAAAATAAGTAACGGAAAGATTATTTAGATTTTTCTCGTGTTTAGTTCAGGTTCTACGGATAGTTGATTGAAAAGTATGTTTGCTATTTCGCAGTTGAGGACATAAATAAAAATACAGGATTAAATTAAAATGTCTTTAAAACAATTGGATCCGAAGAAGAAAAAACACGTCCTTGATAATTTTAAAAGCGCTATCCAATGATACCAAAGGCGACCTTGGGGTGGGGCGGGGGCAACTTTAAAATTTGAAAGGGGTACCCCTATTTTTATTGCAGAATCGGATTCTACGACAAATATTACATCAAGTTTGTCTGAAACGTTTCTTTCGATTCTTGGCAGATGACTATGTAATCGCAAACATATTTTTTTCGTATTTTTGGAGAAATTATACGGAACAATGAGAAATAATAAATTACGAGTTCATTTGCTTAAAAACCGCCATTCAATGGTCCTAAATTTGATTGTTGAAACATGGTGGGCAACCTTAAAATATATAACGACAAAACTTCTTACTTAATGACATGTTTTAATTGATGACCTTTAGCAATGTGACAGTGTCCCAATCGTGCGTACATTATTAATTACTTTCTGCTAAATTTCTGGTGTTATCGTATTAGAACACTATATTATGCTTTTCCTCAATTCATCGATGTCTGGCGGTCTTGTTTTGAACACATTGTTTTTCAAATAGCCCCAATAGTAATTATCTAGAGGAGTTAGATCAGGTAATCTTGGTGGCCACTCAATTTGCTTTCTACCAATCCAGCGCCCAGGGGATTTCCTGATTAGCTAGTTGTTCAATAAATCGACGCACTTTTGACCTGTCAAGCTACCATCTATGAAAAACGTCCCCACAATTTGGATGCACAATATTCCAATAACCTAAACATTCAGCTTTTGTGGATATTGTGTATGGGAATCCCTCATTCAATAAGGATTCTCATCGGACCAATATCGCATATTGTGTCTATTGACCTCTCCACTCAACTGAAATGTGACTTCTTCAGAAAAGCATGTCCAGAATGAAAATTGTCCATTTTCGTCACATCGTCTCATCATTTCGTCACAAAATTATATTCTACGATTGAAGTCGTCCCCTAGAAGCTTATAGGGGTGAAATTTGTTTGCCATCAATATGCTATGCACACTTGATTTGCTTATGCCCGTTTGTTGGGCAACCATTTTCAACAGACGTATGTACGACCTTTTACGGAACCAGTTTCTTGATATCGAGTCACTGTTTTACAAACCGTTGATTTGGCAATGGGTTGACGATCTGGATAAGGATAAGTATTATTAAGTAAGTGAACAGTTTCTTCGTACGATCTTGTTTTACAAATACATTATGCTTACTAACAGCAGTGATTGTCACTGACTTTTAAAATGACTGTAATCTTATTGTTGTTGTTACCGCTATAATGTTGTTGTCACTCTAATATTATCGTTAATTACCTCAAAGTATCCCGTGGAATTAATCACGCTCGTCTTGAATTATTACCTTTAAAAGGTCACCAAGGTAATAGGTAAAGGTAAATGAAAAATACAACTGTCAAGTTCTAAAGCTTTCATTTGCAAGACAATTAAATATGGTTTATTTGTCATCTATCAATTATTTACTTATAATACCTTAGAAACGGTTGCTATAAACATCACCATAATATCATAAGAATTATTAGCTGGCGATAAAGTTCGTAATGCCCGGTAATTATTATGAAAGAAAATATTGAACAAAATTTGTATTTATTCTTTAACATTTTTTTTAGATAATATTATTCTAAATAAAGAATGAAACACAAAGTCTGCTCCACTAATATAATAAATAAGTTCAGATTAAAATCCCATACATGTTTCAAAGGTATAAACCTTCATCTTCAGTGGATTATTATTAAGATGTTGTTATTTATGAAGAGACCAATGACATTGTTAAATTTGAAACTAATGTTGCAGAAAATTTTTTTAAGAAAACATATGTAACTTTAATTAGGTAAGTAATACATATTGATAATAAAAGTAAAATTACTAAATAAAATGAATTTAAAATGAATTTTGTTTTATTTTAAATTTAATTTATTCATTTTATTTAGTAATTTTACTTTTATTATCAATATGTATTAGTTACCTAATTAAAGTTACATATGTTTTCTTAAAAAAAATTTCTGCAACATTAGTTTAAAATTTAACAATGTCATTGGTCTCTTCATAAATAACAACATCTTAATAATAACCCACTGAAGATGAAGGTTTATACCTTTGAAACATGTATGGGATTTTAATCTGAACTTATTTATTAAATTAGTGGAGCAGACTTTGTGTTTCATTCTTTACTTAAAATATTACTCCACTGTGAGATGGACTACTTCCATAAAATTAATATTATTCTGTTTTTCCTATGTTAAATGTACAATTTTTGAAATTTCCCGAGAAAGAAGCTGGACCAACTATGAAATTTTGCGACTGGATTGCTGAGTTTCTCGGTGTGCATGCGGATTCCTGCTCCGTTTTAACATTAATTAACATATTTTCTTTTTCGGTAACAGAGCTAGCTATCATTTTTGCTATTCGGTTTTTCGACTTGATGCTTTCCTCTATATAACCCTACGCTACACTATAGTACTCTTCCACTTTCCGTGTAGCTTAAGGGTTGCAAGGGAAGCACCACCCTCGATAAGAAATGTGGCGTTTTCCAAATTAAGAATTTTTGCTATGATTGAAGGAATACGTCCTAGTGTATTTTCACCCACAGGTATAGCTATGCATTTACCATTACGGTATGTAAGAAAAAATCTGCGTCCCTCTAACGAATTTTAAGGTATCTGTTTGGTCTCCTTCGATTATAGTAAAACTTTTTGGCGTATCAGTTTTAGTTTCTGATACCTTGACAAGCATAACATATCAATATCATCAATGGTCATTTTTACCATCTCATCCCGTCTTAGGCCGCCAGAAACTCTCATTACGAGTACCGCTTTATGCATCAGGAAGGTATCATGCTGCGCATTTTTGATAAAAGTTAAAACTTGTTCACCTTCCAAAACTTTTGAATTTTTAGGGCGATATCCCTTTGATTTAACTTTTAAAAATGCTATTAATTGACAATATCTTGAAATAATAATGTTTTCCTTTACTATAAGTTCAGACTTCACCTGAGAATATTTTGTCCAAAGGCTATTTGGAGTATATTTTTCCGACTAAAAGAAAGTAAAAGTAATTAAATATTGTTATTGCCAATGAGCAAAAGGGTTACATACCAATTCCTGAAAGTAAGCCATCACTACTGTTTCAGTAATCTACCGTAATTTGGTTTTTTACTTTCCATTGTAGAAAATTTTCATACTCCTTGTCGTACAGGGCTTTAGACTTTGCCGGTAATAAGTTTTTCTTAGCTTTTTCGGCATTTTCTAAAATATTTTGTGGAATTTCCATATTTTCGTTTAGGCCCTCGGGCTAGTTCCTTTCGCCTTCCGGGCATTATAGTCTACATAACGCCCTTGGTACATAAATAACTATTGATATAATATATACTCGAGATATTTAACCGCTTTCAGACTTTTTGGAGACCCGCTATCTCTGATAGTATCCCATAAACCATCAGACGCAATTTTTGAAAGGGTTATCATCAAATGTTGAGGGCCGATTTAATTTAACAACTTGAAGTGTTGTTGGTCAAATATGGACTGTATTATGCAGGGTTGTTGCTTAATTTTATGTTTGCATACTAAAAAAGTAAGCGAAAATTCGACCAAAATATTTACCCAATATCCAGCTGTTCTCGCGTTTCGCATTTTTTATTACCCAAACAAATGTTGTTTTCCCAGGTTGTAAATCCGAATTTATTATTTTCCTGCGGGGATTAGGTTACGCCCCGTTCTTTGCAAATCATTTTTTTTAGAGGCTTCCATTTTGTCACGCAGCAGGGAAAATTAGGCCTGTTAATTGTAACGTCACAATTACCGACTACAATAAAAATGTCGCATAAAGGCCAATAAAAAAATGGTTCTTGACAAGCTGCTGTTGTCTCCCCCCCCCCCCTTCGTGACGTGTCATTGAGACAATAAAAAGAAGACTATACAGTGCGTTCTTTTAAGTGGAGTATAGGGAAACGATATTATTTCTAGTGATAAGATTTAGTAAAATAAACTCCTAGACAAAATTAACTCAACCTCATAAATTTGCCACATATTGATGCTATTTTTTAATTATAATTATTTTTATATAAATTTAATTTTATTATGGTTATAATAAAGTTTACAAAAACATGATATACTCTGTTGCTTTTAAAGGCAGGGAGTAATAAAATGTAAATTTGCAATGACAGGACCCACTAAGCAAGGACAACTTAAAAATTGCGTTGTTAATTTCAGGTAAATTGCAATGAGAGTTTTTAAACATTCCGTATTTCAGACCTACACACCCCGAATCGTTCCTAAATAGGGTCACCCTAGTTTTCATACAAAAGAAAGACGAGTTTGGGAATGAAAAGAAGGTGACAGCGGCGTTACTTCAGGTAGTTTATTAGAATAAAAAGTATAATAATAATTATTCTTGATTATAACTTCTATTTAAATCACATGTTCGACGCACTTACTCCATTTTTCACAATCCACTGTCTTTATTCCCTTTTGCAAGAGGTTTCTAACGTCACTCATTTTAAAAGTGGTGTTATACCTTGCTACAAACCCTTTTACTTGCGTCCACACCAATTCTATGGGGTTTAATTCACAGTGATATGGCGGAAGACGAAGTACCGTTAAATTTCGTTTTGAAGTGATTTCTTCGACAACAAATTTCGAACAAAGAGGTTTATTCAACTTTACAATCCCCACTAGCTCCCTTTTCAGCATATCTTTATAAAATATTAATGATGTAATTTTTTTTCCAAGAAGACTTGGCATTATCCATGACTATAACAGACCCAGGAGGAATAAGATCTAGCATTTGCTGGAAGTATTCTTCAAAGACATCAGCGTTCATGTCTTCATGATAGTCTCCAGTCCGTTTTGATTTAAATGTTAGTAAGCCGCCATCGACAAATCCATATTTGCTACCAATGTGAGTAATTATTAATCTTTCCATGAATGCTTGCCTCGCGCTTTTTATATGTTTATCCTGCCATATTTTATCAACGGTATATCCCTATATTAACCAAGTTTCGTCCATATAATAGATATTCCTGTTTTCCCTTCAAAACTGTCCGACTGCCCTCTAATATAGTCATCGCCAACGGATGATTTCGTCTTTTTCTATTAAAAGTGATTTTCAGTTCTGAATCTTTATAAAATAATAATATATAATTTAATAGTAATTGGACTACAACTATGGAATACGGCGAAGATCACTGGATTTTATAGTTTAATAATGATTTATTACTCTTTCGCATCAAGTAACAGACTATAAGCTATAAGACAGTGTATCTCCTCTAATAATAGAAATAATGAAGTAAGCCAAAGCAGAGAATGTTGGGGAAATATGAACTATTAATTGCTATATGTTGCGGTTGCTAGTATAATCTACAGGGTGATGCGAGTTTTTGGAAAAAGACATATAATTTTTATAACACCCGGTATAAAACGTTTGCAGTAGGAAAGAGATGGAGCGAGTTCTATTACGATTGCTGTTTTCTAATTTTATTTGAATATTTTCGGTCCGATTTTTTTTTGTATCGGTAACTAAATAACGACCGAACAGCCCCATTCTCCTAAAATCGGTTCAATCTATATCGATTGGCCTCAAATTAATTTTATTGAAAGCCACCAGCGTTAATTGTGGCTCATTGAGCTGACAAGCGACAGCGAACTGCGTCACAAATTGGATATGAAAATTGCTTGTTATTGCCCAGCGTTTGATTTGCTTATTATCGAAACCAAACGAGATAATTTTATTAACTTAATTAAGGTAAAGTCGCTGTAAAGTTTACTGAAATTTCAAGAAAGAAAAAAATATACGCAAAAAAAGTAGCTGAATATCGCTACCCAAATATCGCCCAGCTTAATTTTTACGGTCCACGCACGAATTCCCCCGCAAAGTTTTAAATTATGCTGCTACCTATGTTATCTTTCTAATTTTAAATAAAACTCCCATAAAGCTTTTATAAACATATATTTTATATACCCTGAGTAATACATCAATAATTGCATGTGTTTATTTTAAATAGAAATTCTTATGCAATAATTATAAGTAGGTAATACTAAATAACATTTTTAGAAGTGTGCTTGAAAACAGTTTTTTTAAAAATTGTTGTATTTAAATGATACACATTTAACAAAATCAAATCCGGAAATTTGCCTGATTTGATACTGTTCGATCTTACTTTGCACAAAATTATTTTTTTTAACAACGGCTTTTCGTTAATTTTACAGAAATTTATGGATGTTTGGGTGAGGCGTCTCACAATACTGTTTGAACTTCGAATGGAAAGATTAGAAATTATTTGAAGTTCTTAAAATACTTGCGGATTGTATTGCCCAGATGTATGGTGGAAAAAGAGAATTGTTATTAATATATGTTTGGGTTTAATAGTCTGCTAACTCTTCTAGCGTTTTGTCTTTAGGCATGCAAGACATGATATCTTCCACGAAACATTCGCCAACCTGGTGAGCTGGCAAAAAGATCAAACTAAAAAGATATTTTAGCCACTTTCCAATATCCGACTGTTCGCTTTTATATTCTCTTGTAAGACCTACTTGCTGAATCTTTCTCCACCTTGACTGGTATAGATGGAACCGGCATCCAATAATTTCGCTTTCGGGAAAAACTTCCCTACAACTGACATGGATCCCGATTTTATAGTCTATAACAATACTTAGGGGGTTGAAAACAAGGTTGTAATTTCTACAAATTTCTTTTCGACTGATTAACAAATTTTTATATATATTTTTGTCCTAATTTTTTAATAAACATAAGACCACAGGTACATAAATAAAATTTTTATAAACATGCAAAGTAAACAGTTTTTGAAGTTTTTTAAAAAAATCATGATTTTTTCAACCCTGGTTACTTCTCGAAGTATCAAATCAGAAGAACAAAATTGCATTAATTGATTTTATGATGCGATATGAGGTAGCCCTAATTTTTTCAAGCAGATACTGATATAATTTTGGAAAACAAATGTGTGTATTTATAATTTTAAATGCATTAAATATAAGCACGTCAAGTCATAATTATTCCCTTATAAATATTAGTTTTTAAAAATAGCTAAAATAATTCGATTTAAAAAAGTGTGTGATAATCCCTTCCTCTATCAACGATTTGTGTTTTCTTGTCTAACCTTGTCGAGTCAGGGTAAAACATTCGTGAGTTAATGTAACCTTTGTTGCTCTAACTCAAACTAAAAATAGATATTTTAACTGTTTTTAATGTTATCAAAATACGGTTGTGTTTTTTTGTGGTCGCGTGCTTTCAAAGCTTTGACATTCGTTTTAAAAACGATAAAGGTCGGAATTCCAGGGTTAAGTTTTAATATTCCTATTTTAAATAAATTTAGTTTAAAATATAGAGTATCGAAGAAGAAAAACCTATAGTTTATGTTAGCTAAAATAATCTATTTCTTTTGTATATCTTAGTTTTTTTTGGAAACAATTCAGCCTAATATTTTCCCAATTCTGATACCTTTTTAATAGTAGGAAAAATATTCATAAAGTATTGATACATATCCCTTTTCAATGGACTCATTAGACGCTTTTATATTGGCAAAAATAGAATTAGTGTTTGAAATAAATATATTTGCTTCTTTTCTAGATCTGAACTTAATATAAATTATATATTTATATAGAGGGTTAGAAAACTTGTAAAATCAATTCTTCAATAAATATTAAATGTTGCCGTTCTTCCTGTGGTTTGTTTAATGAAACAAGAAGACCTTACATGTTACGACTGGCCACTTTTGTATTCAGATAAGTTAATTCTACTACAATATACTATTCTGCTTTATGTAACAATAAAAAAATATTTTGTTGTCGCCCAGTGTAATTGTTGGATTCTCTTCAACTTCTAAAAGTTACATTTCTTTGTCTTTTCTCGTAAACCAATTGTCCTTTCCTCTGATGAAGCGATCTGAATATGTTTCTCTGCAGTGTAAGTCGACATTTTGAACAACTATTGATGGACACTTTCGATCAAAGAATTTATAAAATATTTTGAAAAAATGGCAGTAGCTCTCAAGTGGAGAGATAAAGATTACGAGATGGTTTAGGGAGTTCGAGTTAGAATTATTAAATATGCTTGAATTTCAGGAAAACCCACATACTTCTAGTTGAAAAACAGCCCCAATGTTCGATGTTTTCAATTCATCGATTATTCGAACATTACAAGAAAATAAAATGTATCCCTATAAAATGATACCTACTCATGACCTCATGGAAGACGATTTTGATAGGAGAACGTATTTTTGTGAACAAATGATGGCAATGTTAGATAATAATGTGATCCAATTAGAACATGTTTTGTTTTCTGATGAGTGCACCTTTACACTTTACGCTCATGCTAATCGTCAGAATTGTCTCTATTGGTCTAGGGAAAATCCTCACTGGATCAGAGAAGAATATACGCAACATCCTGAAAAGGTAAATGTTTGGGCAGGAACTGTTGGAGATCATATCATAGGTCCTTTTTTCATTAATGGCAATTTAAATGGCGATAATTATTTAGCACTGCTCCAAAATAATGTCTTGCCAACTTTGACAAACTTATATCCTGATCTAGCAAACCCACAACTTCCAGCGAATATGATATGGTTTCAGCAAGATGGAGCACCGCCCCATTACCAAATCAATGTCCGGCAGTACCTCAACCGAGTATTTCCAAATCGGTGGATAGGGAGGCGTGGATCGATGGAATGGCCAGCACGATCACCTTGTCTGACGCCATTAGACTTCTTCTTATGGGGTTATGTCAAAAATATTTTATACAAACTAAACCCCTCGACTTAGCTGACATAAGAAGACGAATAACGCTTGTGATTAGATCGGTCACGCCTGAGATGTTCAGTAACGTTAGAAGAAATTTCTATTTAAGATTGGAATGTGGCCAAGACGTTCGCGGCGAGCATTTTCAACATCTACTACATTAATGTTTTTTTTTTTGTTTTTACATTATTAAGAAATAAACAGTATTACTTATTAGTTTTTTAGTGTGGTGTTGGTTTTTGCAATAAATCTGAAAATACTTAATATTTTCGAAACAGTTGAAGATAGGTATAAGATATTGTACATGAAATATGTCTAGAATTTTCTGAAGAATCCAAAAATTGAATAATATACAGGGTGTTGCATTTATAATAAGAAAGTTAGTATTGGCCATGGTTACATGACACACCCTGTATAAAAAGTTTTTATTGAAAAAAATGCGCAACTAGAAGTACCAATCGACGCGTCTGAGCGTTTTTTCGGACACGCCCCCATATATTTATTATCGGGGGTAATACCACGAGTGCTTAAAAATTACCGATAATTTTCATGAAAGCTTGTTATTTATAATTCCACGAGTTCGAAGAACGAGTGGAATTAGTATAACAAGCTTGAATAAAAATTATCTGGTTAATTTTTATGCACGAGCGGTATTTAGGGAGAATATTTCTAGAATGAAATATATATTATTTTTTCATTTATGCCATAATTATATCTTTGTCGTTATCTGTTGAGAGGGTTTGTTTTTCAAAAGCAATGAATTTCCCGAAGGGAACTCATAACAATAACGATCACGTTCGCAGTAAAAAGGTAAAAAAAAAAACTGTCTCGTCAAATAGGTTCGATTGTTGTGTGTTGGATATACAACGTTGTCTAGGCAACGTTGTATATCCGCTGATATTTTTTTATTTTTAACGTTTCTTATGGGAAAATTTATACATGAGTGAAATATTCGAATATATTCCATTTGGCTGATACACACTGTTCTTTTATCTGAATAAAAATCAAGAATTTGCAGACTGTTTTTGAACACATATATGATAACTTCTACCCTACCCTGTATACTGTATAATGTATATCCGCCATATAAAAAAAATAAGGTCAATGCCAGGAAGGCAAAAAGATAAAAACGAGCGCGTAGGAAAAAGTTTTAAGGTGATTTTTTTTTAACGAAGAAATAATTACGTACTTTACCTTGACAGACAGACCATCAAGGTTTTGTAGTATATCCCGATACCTGTAAGCACAGCTTTGCTTTAAGTGCAGGTTGGATTACTTTCTATCAGAAATTTAGTATTTGTTTCGATAACTTGGTAAATTGTATGGTAGGTACGCTCGCTGACAAAATCTAATTTCATGCAGACAAACAACAACCAATCAAATTATTGTTTGATTTATAGGACACACTGATTTGTTTCCTCTTTTGTAGTAGTTTACTGAGTTGGAGATAATTATTTTTTCACAGCTGTGTGTAAGTACGTTCACAAACATCTAAAAATAAAATTTTATGTGCATTGTGTTCCAGAAAATATAGTGTATATCAGACGTTAAAACTTAATTGATTGATGAGCAATGAATTTGACACAATGTGTTTTTAGCACTTTTATTTTAAATACAAGTCGAATGAGGTTAGATCGGGTAAGTTCGTGTAAATTGTAGTGTTTTTAATCAGACTTACGGTAATAAAAAATAGCAATTAAAACTGAAGGATCGGATAAATTTCATTTATTGCAGCAAAACCCAAATAACAAAAGATAAAATTTTATTATGGTGCATAAATTTAAATGTTTATTTCTGGTTTTATTGGCGATTTGCATGATAGGATCAACTTTCTGTATATTATATTATTAATTAAAAAGCTTTATTTTATGACTGCGATATTGCGATATAATCATTTTTTTTTGTAATGCACGCAAGAAAAATTGCGCATAGATTTTGAATAAGTTAAATAGCTTTTATTTATCTTTGCTTTGAGCGCTGTTGAATTAATTTTTCGGCATTTCAATTCCCAAGACAATCTTCAGGAATTTAGTTTTAAAACGATACCTACAACGTACAGTGACGGAAATAAAATTCCGTACACTGCAGCACTGAGATTAACATTTTATGCCATTTTTGAATATTTTGGTAAACTGGGCTTTTTACAGTTATCTCACCTCTATACCTTGCATTTCTTTTTTCAGTAATGATAGAAAATAGGCTATATATAAAATTATTTATTCGAGGAAAGTATTCCTAGATAGTTGAGCAAGTTGGGAAACCAAGAAGAACTATACAAAGCCTCAGAATTAAATGCGAAAACGCAGGATCATTGAATAGAAGGGCTGGAAGTGGCAGAAGAAAAATTTCAAACGAAAATCAAGATAATAATATACAATACATGACTTCAAAATTAAATATAAAACAGATTATTCAAATATTAAAAAAAAAAACATTGGTTTAATATTTTAAAGTGGAACCATTTTCTTTTCACTAATAAGTTTAAACGTCTGGGCATTGATGCCACCAGCATTTGGGCGTAATAAAAATTGTAGGTATTCCAGGTTTCTTTAATTTTATTCCACACAAATCATCACTGTTTTGAGGATGGAAATCATTGTTCTTGTTAATTTCTTTCACGATATATCCCCAAACGTTTTCGATTGGATTGATATCAGGGCTTCTTGAGGGCCAAGGTAACAATGAAATGTTATTT
This sequence comes from Polydrusus tereticollis, assembly GCA_963920685.1. Classification (NCBI taxonomy): domain Eukaryota; kingdom Metazoa; phylum Arthropoda; class Insecta; order Coleoptera; family Curculionidae; genus Polydrusus; species Polydrusus tereticollis. Next base: position 76,829,620 of record OY987334.1, read on the forward strand.
TCCCGTATCCAGTCCGAAACTCTCCTGGCTGTATGGACGGGGCAGTTGTCATGCTGGTATATAAAATTTTCTTGTTGAAATATATTGTTTACCGGTGGCAACATAACATTTTGAAGGATGTGTGTATAAGCTTGAGTATTAAATCTTCCTCGAATTCGGTGGCATATTCCTAGCCCTCTGGAAGTCATATACCCCCCATACATTAACTGAAAATCTTCCACTTGTTTTAACATGTTGGGTATATCTTTCTTCGTACCATGTATTTGGCGGCCTGTTATAATAAGACTAAAAAGTCTTCTCGTCGGTAAATACTACCTTTTCCCAAAAATCCATACCTTGCGGTAAATATTCCAGCGCAAACCCCATTCTTTGCTCTTTATTCATATCGGTCAAAAACGGTTTTTTAGCAGCTACCTTATTTCTCAATTCCGAATTTTTCCTTATACGATTTCTCGCCGTTCTTACTGTCCCAGGAAAATTAGTTTGGTTGTGTGCTTCTACAGCCGTCTGAAATGGATTGTTTCGCAAAAAATGTATTAGATCATTATCCTAATTTTCGTTTGAACTTTTTTTTCTGCCACTTCCAGCCTTTCTTTCCAATGATCCTGTATTTTCCCATTTGGTTGTGAGGCTTTGTATAGTGCTTCTTGGTTTCCCAAATTGCTCAGCTATTCTTCGTAGAGAAGCACCGTCTTCGAATAAAGCAATTAATCTCGCCTTCTCGAGTTGATTCATGTTCACAAAATTTGTTAAAATGAAATAATATCAGGAAAATATAAGTGTACGAATTTTTATTTCCGTCACTGTACATATTTTGAGTCGGTCTTTATTACTGGACTGATAAGAAACTTTAACTAACCTACATTAAACAGTTTTATTTATTATTTAGAGGGTGCTAGATATGGAAATTTGTATAAAATATACGGGGTATATAAAGAGAAACCAACCAAGTTTAAATCAAAATCAGAGTGTTTATTTTACACTTTAGAGAAAATTATATTATATCTACTGATTGATTAAAAAAAAACTGTTATTTTTTTAGTTGAACTTTGGTAGAGGCGCACTGTCAATATTGCAAGATAGGTGTTTACTAGGGTGCAAAACTACTTTCTTAAAATAATTTACAGAATTCTTAATGGCAATAGGCATAAAAAAAGAATAAATTATTATTATTTATTATTTTCGTAAACAGTTCATTTTATCGATGTCGATCAAGAGTACCTTTTTTTAGTTTAAGATTTAAGCTGTCCAAAAATATTATTGTTGTGCCTTTATCGTACAGGGTGTAAAAAAATAACATTACTTTGTTAGAGCTAGTCCGTCCCTGGCAAACTAAATAAGCCGAATGCGATTGAAAAGCCCATCTTAACGAGACTTACCTAGTAATCACCATATTAAAAAATTATTAAATTACACGTAGTACTTCAAAAGTTATTTAAAAGCAAACGAGGAAAAAAATGTATAGGAACTTGGTCAAATTATTTTTATGTGTTCTACCTGAATCCTGGAGAAATCCCACATATTCTCAGACGCCATGTACAGGGTGTTTCAAACGAGGGGTTTCTGGACCTCCATTAATGGGAACTTTTTTCATTATTTTTTTTTCAAGGAATCACCTGTTTCGATTTGTCAGTATAATATTGAAACACCTTGTATAGTCAGTGATTCAAGGAAGCGCGACAGCGTTATTAGGAACACGATTTTCTCCGGATAAGTTATGCCAAAATTGAATAGGAAGAAAGAGTTTTTTTATTAAGAATTAAAATAATTTATGATATTTTTACAATTTGTCGATATTTTTTGTGATTAAAAGCATGTTTTGCAATAAGTAAGTATAATTTTGTGGATACTCTTGTCATTTATTTTCTGCAAATGAGGTGTTTATGATTGTATGCTGCTGCGGGGGTGGAAACTGGAAACAGTCATGTAATTCTAATGTAAAATCCCGTCTTTTAAGCCTCGTTAGAGTTTCGAAATAAAAAATAAATTTTAACTCTGCACCCTAGGGTTCCCATAAAACAAATTGAGTTGAGACCTGCCTAATATTAAATATTTGTAAAATACATAAAAATAAAAATTAGTCTTGCCATACAAAACAGGCATTATTAATTAATAAATATTTGAAAAGTTCACCCAGCCGATCCAACAAAGTTAATATTTACAACCCCAGATCGGCTGGCTTTAATCAATAAATATTTTAGGGCATAACCTACCCCATAAAAACACACAACGGGAAAACAAAAGGGAAGGAATCAGAAATGAAGATTTTCCGGCTAACGTTGGAACATTTTTTGCATAATTATTTAAAGAAGGAAACCATCATTATAATATTATTATTTTTGTACAAACATTACAACATGCTTAAGATGTATAAAAAATGTATGTGTAAAAAATGCTGATATAAAATAAAATAAACAATTAGATGCACCTGCAGGGTAGGACTTTCTATAGTTTTCTGAGTGAGTAAATATTTATTCAACAAATATTAAATCATTTTCCATGAACCTAATAATAAAGCCGCAGCATTATGGAAATAGTCACCTTCATGATGTAATGGTTTGAGCCCATTTTTGCGACTTATCGCCTTTGCTTACATGGGTGATTGTAAGACGGAAAATTCATGTTTGATTTGTATCTAATGGGATATTTAGGGGTCCCTACCTGCTTTTTTATCGTCGAAGGTCAATTTCAGTGCCTTCAAACGTGCAGCTTCTAAGATCACTCTAAATTGACCAAAAATCGACCTCTTCGTCCAGGATTTTCCGGTTTTATTTCACTATTCGCGTTGTTTTCCTGCTGGCGCGAAAACTTGAAGTTTTTCCGGCTGACGCGACCGACTGCTCGATTGGCCTCGGTCAGGAAATAACTAAAGCAAAGTAAGCGAAGCACGCTTGCCGGATTGACGGGATGCCGCCGGTCCGGGGCGGTGTTGCCCAATTTTCCTGCTGTAAATCCTACACGTCCTTGTGGTATCTTTGACAAAAAAAAAACAATTTATGGTTCAACTAAGTAACGTTTTTTCCCCTCATATTCTACTACTTGTTTTATGTTTTGTCTGTAATCATTTGTTCATTTTAATAAATTTTCTCCTGCAATTGCTTTGTTTCTTGTTTTCATTTCTGTGGTTTTCACATTTTTATTTCTATCGCTCTTGGCTTTTTAATCTGGCGGAAGGTCCGGAGACCTTGGTGGCCATTCAGTTGGACCCCTTCGATCTATCCAGCATCTAAGTATCTTTGAACTTTTACACCATCTTGTTGAAATCATATTCGTTCATCATCGGGATCATCCTCATTGGGAAAAGTAACTGCTAATGCCGGTATTAAATCAAATGAGGGCAAATCTAAGTAACGCTGAGAAGTAAGATTTTGGTCAAAGGAATATCGTCCTATAATTCTGTTATTAATTATTCCAGCCCACACATTGACTTTTTGAGGATGTTATGTATGTCCTTCAAGTATCCATTGTGGATTTCGATCAAACCAGAATGGATAATTATCTCTATTGATCGTTTCATTTAAATGAAATATAGCGTCATCAGAGAATATAATATTTGGGAAAAAATGTGGTTTTCTTCGCATCTTGCCATCATTTCCTCACAGAATTGTAATCTCCTATCGCAATCGTCCTCGATAGGTTCCTGTACAACATTCACTTTATATGGGTGATACTCCTTTCTTTATAAAAGGATGGAAGGGAAAGGAACAAACTTCTTTAAACCTCTTTATAATATAGATATTATTATTATTATCCCGATTCTCTGACAGGTCACGAGACCTGTCATGCACTCCTTCTACGGGGAACATTCACTCCCTCTACGGGGAACATTCACTCATCCCAGATATCACCGATATCAAAAGGATTGAGCTCTGTGGGGGCCGTTCTCGTGTTATTGAGCCCGTGAGGTTCTTATCTGGTTACCCATTTACTTCTTGATTGTTCGGCTTGTTGCAAGTAGCACTGGTTTCTGCATATCCTTGTAAAAATCTTGAGGTACCCCTAGTATTCTAAGGTTTCCGAAAAGCTTGGTTGGGATTACTTCTGTTGTTGAAACAATAATCGGCATGATTTCGATGCTGTCCATATTCCACTGTCTTTTTATTTGCTCCTGCAAGTCTCGATACTTAGATGTTTTCTCAGCATGCTTCACTAGAAGGTTGTTGTTATTTGGTATAGCTACATCTATCAAAGTCGTTTTCCTGGTCCTCTTGTCTACCACAGCAAGGTCCGGTCTGGTGTGGGCCACCGTCTGATCAGTAAGAATATAGATCCCAGTATATCTTGTAGTGGTTGTTTTCTAAGATTATCTGTGGTGTATACCTATGATATGGGATCTTCTCGTTTTGGACAAGCTGTGGCTTTACCGTTAACTCCTGGTGTAGGATCTTGGCCACTGCGTCATGCCTCTCTTTGTAATCTGTTGCAGAAAACATCTGGCATCCTCCTGTGAGGTGTTGGATCGTTTCTGCTGTTTGACATCCGTATCTGCATTTGTCTGCCTGTACTGAGTCGTCTCGAATTATGTATTTCAGGTAGTTTCTAGTTGGTATGACCTGATCTTGGATTTCCAGTAGAAATCCCTCCGTTTCAGGGAACATCCGTCCAGAGGTGAGCCAGTAGTAGACTGTCGACGTGATCCTGATCCTGGGCTGCTTCGTTTAAAAGTCGTCCATGCAGAGGTTCTTCCTTCCATATCTGCAGCTCTTCTTCATTGATCTTGTGGTGTTGTGGGACATTCTGATCCCTCAATCTTAGAGGAGTGTAGTGGTCTGCATCGAATATAGCATGGTGTAGGTCTGAAGTTTGGGCTCTATTGCGGAAGTACTCCTTTAAGTTGGTTATTTGTTGATCCATTATTTTTCCGATGTCTCCCAGTCTTCTTCTGACTTGATGTCGTAGTAGGGTGGTCCGCTCTACTGCACTTCTTGGGTGATGTTTGAGGGTTTTGGTAAGTTGAGTTCTGATTTTGCGCTGTAGCTCTTCGATGTCAGTCACGCTCCAGCCTACTATGCCGAATGACTAGGACGAAACTGAGCAGGCATAGGTGTTGATTGCTTTGAACATATTCTTGCTGTTCAGTTTCGTTCTTAGGAGCCTTCTTGTTCCCTTAAATTATTATAATTATCATCATTATAATTTACTAAAGGCATAAAAACATGTTTTACAATAATTAAAATATGGTTTCCATTTTTAAATGTAAATAATGTAGGCTTTTGCTAATTAATAACAGATTTTTGGAAAAAACTTATTTGGGTTGGTTTTACCGCAACGAATTTGCGCGAATTGCGCTTTTATGTACCATGCAGTTCAATTTGTAAATACTTTTCATAGAGCCATGTCACCTAGGGGACCATTTAAAAAAAGTTGGAGAAGCTACAGATTAAGGGGTTGGAGGAAGGGGGTGAAAATACTACAGAAAAATAAGCAACAATTTAATCAACATTTTTTTAAAAAATAACTTACAGAACAAGTATGTATATGTCTGTTTTTGTTATTAGGGATATTGAAGATATTTATTAAGTATTGTTTCAAGTGCTCGACAAAAAAAATCTAACGCCATTGTGTGAAAAAGGTTTTATATTAATTTTATGTCTAATTTTTTATGTACTCATTCAACAAATCTGGCAACGTCTCCCTAGCAAGTAACCATGACTACGGCGTCTTACTGACCTTCTATATTACTTTCCTGATGGTGAAGAACTGCAAGGTAGTTAAACAAAAACGTACCTTGCCTATTATTTTGCATATAGTAAACAGTTATTTTAAAGGTTAACATTTATTTAGAATGTGTGAAAGTACGACCTCTGCGTTTCATATTCTTAAACAAAATTTTAAAAAGATATCCCACGCTTTTCAAACGCCCTGTATACTGTAGGGTTTAGCAATGTCCAATTGAACGCATTACATACTAACATATATATTATACTATGTACTGTATGTTTGCTTTGAAGTTCTTAATTTTTAAAATAATCAGAAATTAATGATTGCTTCATATATCTATTTTTTTTTAGATTCAGATTCACATTTTAATAGCAATTATTGAGAAATATTTACAGACTTGTCAAAATTGTTTACAATATTAAAAAGTCTCTCGAACATGCGCAGGCTTGATATTTTCGACACTGGAGCAAGTTCAGATTCCTTCAGGTTTCTTTAATACTCTCCTCTTTACTGCTTTTTGAGCTGCTTTCTGCCAATTTTTGTCCCAAAGTAACCACTTTTTCTTATGTATGTATTTTCTTCTAACTTAAATACTATATCTCTTTCTATAGCAACAATATTTTCTTTCTCATAATATACTCTATATCCATTTACATTTTCAGAATATCCAACAAATATTCCTTGTTTGCTCTTCATATCCAATTTACTTCTTTGTTCTTTAGGTATATAAGACCATGCTTTGTCCCCCAAAGAACCTTTTACCATCTTTATATCAAATATCCTCTTATACATCAACTCGTATTGTATTCGCTGCTTCAGCCTAAAATTTTTTTTCGCAAGCAGAGCTCTCACTGCCTCCATGATAGTATGAAATTCCCTTTTTGCCCGGCCATTTTGCTGTGGTGTATATGCAACTGTAAACTCATGCTTTAGACCATTTTCTTCTAATAACTTACCTACAGCATAGATATCGAATTAAGTTCCACTGTCATTTGTAATGACATCGACTGACTTAACTGTTTGATTTTTAAAATGGGGTCTAGAGCCCGACAAGGTTACGGTCACTTCTAATGTGCTGGCAGAATTGCCCCTCAGGGCAGAGCCAATAATAAAAAGAAAGAAAGAAGAAAGAAAATTCTTTCAATTTTTCATAAACATCAGATTTATTTTTTATGAAATAAATAAACTTGTAATTCCTATAATCATCTTTTAACAAAAACATGTAGCGAGAATTGTTGAGAGAAGATTCCTACAAGAACCGCACAAATCTACATGTATTATACCTCCAGGTTCATACGCTCTATCATTTATCCCAAAAGGTTTCCTGCATTGCCTTGCTTAAACACATGACTGACAAAAGAACTCTGTGTCTTTGACTTACCTAATATTCTGATGCCTTAAAGCTTTATGCCGCCATTTAATCTTTTGGTTAGCTTTTGCAAAACAACAATTTTCGCTCTCTAACTGGCTGTATTTTGGACATGTGTGCTCAGAAAAACTAGACTTGTCTATATACTGCAACATTATAAAAAGCTTATCACAATGAATGACCATCGCGATAGTAATATTCTCTTTGCTTACAAACTGTGCTTTTTCTGCATCTGAGATTAATGACAAGCCTTTATCTTATGGTCTTCCATGAGAAAACAAATTAATCTTTATTTGTAGTACAAAGAGAACATCAAATAAAGTTATCCAATGAAAACGTCGACCATTACACGCTAAAATACAAATGTTACCTTGTCCCAATGCTTTTAAAGTTGTAAGGGCCACCAAACTACCAAGCATTTCCCTGTTTTTGCACATGTGCTGCGAAGCTCGACTATCCATGTACCATTCAATACTTACTTGAGATTGAACCTCACTGGACATTGCAATAAATGCAAAATTTCCATTGTTCTTGTTTGGTACCTTCTAGCCCTTTCGCCCTTTTTCTTTTTCCATATTTCGACACTGAAACTTTAAATGCCACAATTTTTCACAAGCAAAACATTTTCTTTGTTTGTTTTCATTGTTTGACATTTATTGGTGCTGGTGAATTGTCATTAATGCCAATGTCGACTCTTCTTGTCTTTCTAACCTCTCTTCTTCTATCAAAATGCGAGTTGTCAAATTTTTATTGTTGTTTGGTTATCAGGGCTGACACTTTCCCAAGCAGATAGGAAATGCTTGTATTTTTCAGGAAGTGTCATGATGATTTTTGTTAAAAACATTTTTTCTGGAATTTCTTGTCTCGCTTGCAGATTCGTAACTTTTGTGGTGAAACTATTCACCGTTTCATTTTAAAACTTCATATTGTAGAATTGTTCATTTAATAAATGTGCACTGACTTCAGATTTTCTTTCACAAATATTTTCCAGCTTCTCCCACATTTTCTAAGATCTTTCACACTGCATTATATGAGAAATTACTTTTTCCTTCATTCTTACGATAAGTGCGTCCTGTGCTTTGGCGTCTTTTAACTTCCATTTTGCTATTCTTTCATCATTACCGACTGAAGCACTTTCAGTCCCGCTGATGATCTCAAAATGTCCTTTTATTTTCAGCCATGTATGTAATATTGACATTCCTGTCTTTTTAGAAATTTGAAAATGTGACATTTCTGTCTTCTTACTTCCGATCCACATTTTCCATCCTAGGACGGAAAATGCGTTTCCATCCTAATACATTTCAATCCTCATTTTCTTGCCCGGTATTTTTGAGTAGGTCTTATAAAAACGGGGTAAAATAAGAACACAGGAACTATCCGATTCTTTATTTATTCATATTTTTATTTATGCACGTTAATTGTTAAATTGGCATTGTTATTTATTACAGAAATTTTGAAACCCTGTTGAAGTTGAGTTTGATTTGAAATTCGTATTTCTTGCGATGCAGCTTCACTTGAAATACTTGGTAAATCAACAGTTTTAAAGGAAGATGATAACATTATACTTTCGTCAATACTAGTGTTACTTTGATGGGTTTTACATGGTAAGCAATCCAACTGTAGATTTCGTTCTTCTAACCATTTCTATTAGAAACTTTACATATTTTGTAACAATATCAACTGTAACTGTCTTCTATAAGTTCTTAAAGATTTTTTCCTAGTTGCTTCCGTCTACAACACAAATAAAAATAGGGTCACAATCTCAAATCAAATTTGTAATAATCGGTAACAAAAAATTATTGTCCATCTAATTGTTTTATTATAAACCCTCTCTGTGGACATACTAAGCAAATCAGTAAAAATTAAAAGAAGCAAAGTTAAAATATTCTTAAAAATTGTAGGTCTACTATTATATATTTATATATTTTAAAGTTACATCGGAAAGTATCAGTAACCCACTAAATAAACAATCTGCTTTGACATAAATAATAATAGAAAAATTAATAACATTTTTATACAAAATCAATACATTTTCTACAATACCAAGGTTCATTTGGAGTGTCTTTTAACCTGACACATGTAGAATGAAACTATTCAATTTCACACATTTTTGCAGTCTTTCGTTTGTTCTCTAGTGAGGATTCTACATATCCCTCCGCAACTGCACTCGATTTCCATCCGCCGAGTCTGCAAAACATCAGCTATATTATCAACCAATAAAGTAGCGGCGGTTCGTCGAAAAGCATGACCCGTGAAAGACCCTAAATTTGGAAGTTTCAAGAAAGTAGCTATCTTTTGAGGAAAACTCGCGATTGAATGATATCCAATAGCCTGATTATGCAATTTTCCATTTCTCCATTGGACGGAAAACCTGTCATTTTGAATGTTGTTTCGCAAAGTCACATATTTCTGAAAGACGTCAATCCAATTTGGGTCACTTATGATGAAGGATCTATTTATATATGTCTTCGTATCAGGGATTTCGATGACGACCTTTTCTTGCAAAACATTAACATGGGAAATTTTCATCTTTACTAGTTCATCACCCCTGCATGCTCCCGAGACTCCAACAATAAGCGCAATCTTCATACACAAAAATTCTTCAGGTGCTTTAACCAAAAAATCTCTGATGTTTTCTCTTGAAAAAACACTTGACTTTTTAGGCCGAAAGCCTACACTTTTTCCCTTTAAAAAAGCCAGAAGTTTTAAATGCTTGGAAATGTCGAACTTTTCTCTAAGTTTCAGTATACTTTTTATCATACTGTAGGTAGCTCATAAAGTGGAAGATTTTTTTTCTTTAGAGATCTCACCAAAATAGACCAACAAAACGGTATCTGATGTAACATTGGTTGTTCCTCTGCTGCTGCACTACGCCTGGAATGTATTAAAAGCTTTCTCATAACGTAGCTTACTTTTTGTAGGTAGCAGACTTTCTTCAATCTTATCCGCTGCTTCTTTCAAATCAGGCGGAGTACAGCTAATTAACTCGTCGTCACTATCGGAAAACATCTTTAATCTGTATTCTTTTTCTTAAAAAAACGCTGACTTTCAAAAAATTTTAAGCGAAAACTGCTGTCAACTGGTGACAACGACTAACAATGGATATGAAAGGTAATAACCGACAAAATTTATTTTTTCAAAAAATTCTATCGTGCAAAATCATGAATATTACTATAAATATTACTTGAATCATAAATTCATGGCTGAAAATAAAATACTATAACTATACTATTGCCATCAGCACGACTTTCATTTAAAACTTTCAAACCTTCCAGTTGATATCACTTAGCAGGGCCGTTCCTGGCGAGCGTGCAGCACGTGCATGCACGCAGGCGCAAAATTTTAGGGGCGCAAAATTGACGGTCACTCAGTATTCTTTATTATAAATTTAAAAAAATAAAAAAATTTCCCTTATTTTATCATTTCAATATGTCTAAAAATTTTACCAAGCGTTTGCCTCAATAATAGCACAAATGTGTTCTCTCCGTAGTTTCATTGTTGGACACTACATGCACCGACTTTTAAATTTATTTGTTCGATTTTAATCTGGCATGATGTTTTAGGAAAAATTAATATAGTAAGTAAAATAATACAAGATTTGAATAGAAACTTAAATGACTGCCATAAAGAAATTGAAAATCTAAATCTTTATTTTAACGAAAAACGGTCAGAAAAAAATTTTGATTTGCTCATCAATAAAGCTAAAGAAGAAGCAGAAAAAAACGATGTAGAGCAGATATTTCCAATAGTACGGCAACGAAAAATTAAGCAACAATTTTCATATCAAAGTAAGGATGAATCTGTAGCAGGTCCAAAGCAAAAATTTAAAATCGGTTTTTATTTTCTAATTTTAGATACAACCATTCAGCCTTCACAAAAGCGGTTTGAGGGTATAAACAAATTTCAAAATTTATTTGGTTTCTTATGTAATTTTGAAAATTTAGAATCTGACTTAATTAAAGAATCATGTGTACATTTAGATACCGCATTGCAAGTTGAGATAAATGAAGTAATATCTAAAGACATTGACGGCTTAGATTTACATAATGAAATTTCAACATATAAAATTCTTAATCCTAAAAATACTACTGATTCATCCGTTCCCATAGACATTTTAAATTATATAACTAAAAAAAAATCTACAGTCTCTTTTCCAAATTTATTTATAGTCTTAAGGATATACCTTACATAACTTACATTACCCATTTCAGTAGCTTCAGGTGAAAGAAGTTTTTCTAAGTTAAAACTAATAAATAATTATTTAAGGACATCCATGAGTCAAGAACGCCTATCAGATTTGGCCATTATTTCGATTGAAAATAATATTTCTGAGGCTCTTGATCATAATCAGATGATCAACGAGCTTGCATCCGTGAAAGCCAGACGTGTTTTGTTTTAGGTATATCATTCCTCTTTTGTTTTGTTCATTACAAAAATAGTATTTTTTCATTTTTGAAACGTTTATTTTTTTATCATTAAAATATTTCTGTAACCTACCATATAAGTACTAGGTATAATATTGTTTTGTGTTTTTGTTATTGTTTATTTTATTTAGATTAATTTTATTCCCCCTTTAATTTTCTTGTGAATGTACTGCTTTTAGTTCCCACTATTTATTATATTTCATAAACAAACGAGTAAATAATCTTAATGATATATTGATTATAAGTACTGTTTATACCGTTTTTTTTTGTTTCTTTAGGGTATATTTTTCTTTTGATATACTTACCAAATATTTTTTGTAATTTTGTTTGTTTTGGTAATTTAATAAATATTTTTTCTAATTATTTTTTATCAGTTTTCTTACATTTCAAATCATTGCCAGTTTTTCGCGAAATATATTAAAAAAACATAGGACCATTTTTTTTAACTAGGGACCCACCCAAGGAACCTGCACGTAGGCGCCAGACACCCCAGGAACGGGCCTGTCACTTAGCTTGCATGCTTACATGATTTATGTCATTCTTTTCCTGATGTGACATTCTACATACATTTAAGTGACAGTTGTTACTTTAAAATAATCTTGAAATATTGACGGTCACAGAAATTTAGAATATTGTGTGTGTTTCCTGTCAACATAGTTTCTGCAAAAAGGGATAAAAAGAACCTTCGCAGATATGAATCGTAAGAGTGAGAAGAAACAGGCTTATCAGCAAAAGAAAAAGCTTTCGATTGGCGTGTATATCAAACTAGTGGTAAGCGCGCTAACTCTGTTGGGTGGAGGAGCGATTGCCTTGCTTATAAGCATAATATGGTGGTAAGATTTTTAATTAATTATGAAGGAAAAACAGTGTTTGGGGGTCTCCCGTTAAAAGAATATTGTTAAAACTTTTCAGAAAGACCCCCCTAGACGTAACAATAAGTTTGTACTTACAAATTATTGGTGTAAAACTAGAAGCTCATACGAGACATATAAACATATTTCGTGATACCCACCTCCACCCCCTTAACTTTTTTTTGTGTCATTTTACTGAGCTGAAAACTGATGTTTTAAATACTCTGGTCATTCCTTTTTAAAAAAAGGTACTCTACATTTGTTTCGATATAATCAGCCGTTTTCGAAGAAAATAAATTTCTGTCTAACACGCTTAAGCATTGATTTTCGAAATTTATTTAATAATCATGTCAATAATTCTTACATGCATCTATCCTATGGAGTTGTGTTGATAGGAGAATTTATTCATGTGAATAGAAGAATTTATTCTGACAGATTTCCATAAGCAACCCACTTCATCGCATGAACTTAGACCGACAGTTTTCTTACACTATTAGAGGGATTTTCAGCAATCTCATCCAGAATATCCTGCTCTAACTGAAAGTTCCTTGCTCTTCTTGAAGGCCCTTCTTCACCACGATGCAAAAAATTTTCCTAAAATGGATTAGCAAACGATTAACTACTTTTTTTTTATTTCACTTCAGTTTTTACCTGTTTCTCTTAAGCTACGATTAACCTTTTCAAAAGTCTTCGGTGCGGTAAGCGTCGATTTGAAAATGTATCAGAATAAATTCTTCTTGCCTTCACATATTGCCGAGTGCTTATCCATAAATTAGATGCATGTCGGCATATTTACTATAGGAATAATCCTCCATTACGTCTTATGTACTCAATGAATTTTTTGGGGCTTTCATTTTGATCAAATTTTAAAAACAAAGGTACTTTTCTCTTCAGTCAACATCGCATCTTTCAAGTTTTTTGGCTTCCTGTACGTACCGTGTGATCCACTTATCGTGCCCACATTTTAATTCGATATTATAACATTCCCTTTTTTTTTATATTTTTATTATTTTTATTATTATTTTTATTATTAAAAGAGTTAAAGAAAAAAGTTAAATCCATAAATTTCTTGCATTGACGTAAAATTCTTATCTGTTCACTTTTTATATATACAGGGTGTTTCGTTTTCCCCATCCAGGCATTAACTTTCTTATTTTAAATGGAACACCCTGTATATTGATAAGTATTTAGATTCCCTTTAATATGTGAATTTGGTATAACCTTTAATATGCCTATTTCTATCGTTTAGCCAATATTTATTTGTTAATAATTTAATGGATTCGAACAAAAATATTACAATTACAACTACAAATATTTACATAAATTATTGAAAATGACCTCCATTATTTTCAATACAACGATGGATTGCTCTCAAGCAATAATTCTTTACATTTACGAATATTTCAGGTGTTTCTCGTAAATCGTTTACCACTCTTCGAACATTAAATATAATCTCATTTAAATCACTGCATGAAGTTTTATATACCTCGTTTTTAATGTGACCCCAAGAAAAGTAGTCCATTGGGGTAATATCAGGACTGTTTGGAGGCGACAGGATTGTTCAATTCCTTCCAATCCATTTCGATATAATTTTGGTTCAAATAATCCCGAATATTATGCGGGGAGCCCCTTTCTGCTGCCACACAATAGCTGCTACCTCGTTTAAAGGAAGATTTTCCATTAAACTGTCTATATCATTTTGAATAAAATTAAGGTATCTAGGGCCACTTAATGAGCCTCTATAAAATAACGGTCCAATTATTTTAGAATCAAGAAACCCACACCAGACATTTATAGAGTGCCATCCTTGGTGTCTAACTTCTCGTATCACATGTGGATTTTCTTTGGACCAGTGACGAGTATTTTGTCTATGATGTATGCGACACGTTAAAAAGCAGCTTTCATCAAAATCGTAAAGAGTTCTCGAAATTGTTCCATAGGAGTATCCAATGGTAATGGTATCAGTAGAAGTTCTTATTGATATATTAGGATATGCGTTGAAATATCCCAACGGACAAACAGGTCGAAACTTCGAAAAACGTGTGAATGAACATCATACAAGTTTTATAAAAAACAAAACAGATTCTAATTATTCTAACCATCTGTTAGAAGCAAATCATACATTTAATCCTAACTACGATATCTTGCATATTGAAAACAAAAGCATAAAATTAAATTTGCTTGAATCTTTAGAGATAAATAGGCTTAAATATAACAATACTCTCCTTAATGATCAATTGGATTTAAATGGATCACCTCTTTTAAATCTCTTTAATTAGTTTGTAAATATTATTATTGGTTTTTCCAACAACCGTACCTAAGAATTACCTGCTATAAAAATTTTACACCTAAGTATATACTTGTTAAAATACCATTTAATAGTACTCTTTTGAAGAAGCAACTGTGTTGCGAACCATATGTCGAGTCAAAATAAAAATCTGTGGAAAGTGTAAAATTATATTTTTTATTTTACCATCTATTTAAACAAACATATTTCCGCCTATGCCTCGGTTCTCATAAGTCTGGTCCTGACTTTTTTTATATTTCCAAGAGACTTATGTTCCATTAATTTTAGATAGTTTGCTCTAATCATTTTTCTAGAAGGTACTCTCTGATTGGGAAACTTTCGTCGATATGCTCCAACAGTTGCGGTGGTACTTTTATTGTTTTAATATAAAGCTCAACCATTTGGAACTTCTGTTCTTCAATAAAGTTCATTTTGATTTTGACAACGAAGGAATATTTTAACGTAAGACAATATTCAAAAAAGACATATCAACAGGTAAGGCCGTTAATAGGTAACTCGGAAATTTAACCCTAAAAAACTTATAAAATAGCATTTGGAGTGCATATTCTTTTACCTAAACAAAATAAAATATTGGCTAAACGATAAGAAATAGGCATTTAAAGGTTATACAAAATTTTTTTAAGAGTTCAGTCACCATCTTTGCAAGCTCTTTTTATTTAAAAATCTCGTAACTAAAGCATAGTTGAATTAATTTCGTGACAAGGCTTATTTTACTTATAGTCAAAATGATACCACCCGCCTTGGTGGAGACGGATCCGGCGGCACAATTTTACCTGGATCAGTATCACCTAAATCATTAAGACGTAATCCACCTGAATCTGGAGTAACAGGACTAGATGATGAAATAACAGTAATAAGTAAATCTCCAACAACAAGCCGTGAACCTTCAAGAGACATGGGTATAGAGGATTACTACATCATTGACCCTAGTGGGAGGGTGTTGCAGCTATAGTGGGTGTGTAATTACTAAAATTACTAATTTTGTCTTCAATATAATTTTTAATCACATTTTAATTTAGTTACCTACGACGGACAAAATGTAATTATAATTAATAAACATGTTCGCCTATGCAAGGAAAGTGTCAAAGACTGACAAGTTTTAGTGGTACAATTATAGTCAGTCGCACAATAGATAGAGTATTCCGCTCTCGCCATATTGAATTATTTTCCTTTTTCGAAAAAATTGTGAGGAGTATTTCTTATAGAGAGAAGTTGGTCTAAGTTTTTTATTTAAATTATTACAAATTACAATTATAAAAGCTTCATCATTAACTTATTCCCTAATATTCCTGTAATCGACACTATAAAATTAGTCGAAAAACTATTATTAAAAAATAAAGTTAACCTTATTAAGAAATAAGAAATTATGAATACCCCAGAGGTTTGTTTAGAACAAAACTATTTCGAATTTAATAACGAACTGTATACAAGTAAAGAAGGCCTTATTATGGGTAACCCTTTAAATCCTCTCTTAGCAGAAATCCTTATGGACTATATAGAGCCTATTATTTCGAAACATCCACTCTTCGGTACATTTCTTTATTGGTATAGATATGTGGACAATGTATTAGCTTGTTTTATTGGTACAGATAGACAACTAGATTCTTAGAATTCATAAATAACATACATAACAATATAAATCTTACAATAGAAAAAGAAATTAACAACTCAATAAACTGTCTATACTTAACTATTAAAAGATCTGATAATAAACGTGATATCTCTAGTTACCATAAACCTACTCATACTGATACTACTATACACAATACGTCTTGCCATCCAATACAACATAAATTAGCGTCTTTCTTCAGTATGATACATCGATTAGTAACATTACCCTTAAACAAAAATAACTTTTAAAAATAATTAAACATCATTAAACAAATTGCAGTAAATAATGGGTATTCCACGAAAACAACAGATAAAATACTAAATAAAAATTTTTATAAAAATGCTATAAATTTAGTTTTTCCAACACTAAGAGAGATTAAAAACAATTATAAAGTTATCTCGTACATTGACCACATAAATACTAAAATAAAAAACTTTTTCAAAAATCGGAATATCAATATCGTCTTCAAAGCAAATAACACTTTAGGGAAACACATTAAAAATAATAAAACTAAACTAAATAAAGGAAAGAAATCTAGTATATTGGTTAATATTAATTAATCTTTAAATTTTATTTAAAATTTGACCAATTGAAATGATATTCGCGATGTAATAAATATAATTTCGGTAATATCTAATGGCATTTAATATTGTTTACCATATTTTAAAACTATAATATATAATATGGGTATACAATTCACATTGAGGCAATATTCTGTTTTGAATTAGGAAAACTTATATTTTGAAATATTCAACTTATCTTAGAAATTATATTTTTGTTTAACAAATATTCTGTAATTGTTAATATACCCAGTGCAATACTAATTTGTAGCATTTACCTTATAACACATGAAATATTTCTAATTTACAAATTTTAAGGATAATACCTTTTTAGGTGTACAAATTCGCTCTTAAAAATTGATAAATTTTAATAAATTACCGAAATGTATTGATATAAATACATTTAAATGCAAATGAATAGAAATGAATACATTAAATACAAATGAATAGAAAGAAATACAAATTAATACAATAAATAGAAATAAATACATACATGAAATTTAAATGTAATTTAAAAACATTTAAATACATATAAATACAAGAAATACTTTTAAATCGATAAATTCATTATATATTTGATGCATTTAGAAGTATTTATAAATACTTACTTTTGGCGCTAATCTACATATCATTTAGTAAGTAATATAAAAAAATAAAAAATCTAAACAATAAGTATGTATTTTAAAACGAAGTAAATAAATATAAGATGCTTACCATAAATGTACGTCAAAATATTCAAAACTAAAAGACTTACTGAAGAATAACCACCGGTCAAAATATGATAAAAATGCCTGTCTGTTCCTCTCAGTCACGAAATACACTGGGTGGTGGGGACACGCGCGTTTTTTGATTGTCTTAAAAAATTATTTAGATTTACTCTCTATAAATGCAAATTTTACTAATTAATTAATATGTAAACAATCCCCAAACACTTAAAGAATTTAAAGAGGAGATTATCCGTATCATTCGCGAGATATCACCAGAAATATGCTTAGCTGTCTTGCAACATTTCTGCAAAAAAGTCGTGTCCTACCAGTGGTCATTCGTTAGATATTATGTTTCACTTATAATTTATTATAACCAATTATACTACTTATCACAATTAAAAGTTTAGCTTTTTGTGGTCAGGTTTTTGGTTCATTTAATAACAACATCCGGAAACTTTTATTGGAATACCCTTTATTTGTTTTCTAAATTATTAATTGGGGAAGCCAATATTTTACCACCTTTTGCATTTGCATCGAATTTCATAATATCTTGCGAGCCTAGAGCACTATTTTATAATAGTGTGTAATGCAGCTGCAATTGTTTGTATTTTTAATGTTGCGTTACAAATATCTGACACCCCCCCTCCCCCCTCGTCACGGGGGATGAATTCCCACCTTTTAACCTAATTGATCTTATTATTCCTATAAGCAAATGGAAAATCAAAGTTTGTAATCGGCCTTGTTCCGTAAATTGATACTTTCGGACCTAAAACAAAAAAAATGTTATCCAAACTTACGACCAATCAAAGGTTTGTCTATTAACCTGTCAGTAACTGGTGACCTTTTTCGTGTAGTCGTTCGAGCCAATTTTCCGCATTAAAATTGTGAAAACCTCCAAGGTTTAGACCTGGGTGGTTTGGATGCGTCAAGAATTCAGAAACCTTTTGTATTTTTTCCTAAAAAAATATAATACACATTGAATATCTTACTTGGTTATTTATTTAAAAGTATATCTGTACCTGAAATGGTTGCAACCACCCATAAGGCGACAACTTATTAAAGAACTCGATAAGAATTAGATGCTTATCATCAAAATTAGCGGCAATATTTGGAAAATATCCTTTATTATTGATGCTCGACGGACGTTGATTGTTTGGAATAACTTTTACAGCATTTTTTGGCGATTCCGATTGGACTGTCTTGGTGATATTAATGCTGGATTGGCTAGAATGGGGCAGTGGAACTGGGATATTTGTAAAAGCCGTTGTGGCTTCAACTTTTTCAGAATTCTCTGTTACTATGTAAGGACTGCTAGGAAATATCTGCCCCTTAAATCAAAGATAATTTTATTGATTGATATACACTTTAGGACAAAAATATCGCATAACAAAGCATACAGTCATCTGGGTAGATCAACATCAAGCAGATGTAGATTTATTTGGATTCAAATGTGCCCAGCTATCACTTGCTTAATAGCAAAAATCTGTTAATTTGGTAGCATACTAATGCCAGTTATATCGGAAATAGATGTCAACTGGCTTATTTATGGAACACCCTAAATATAATTTTAACTTTAGATTCTACGTAAAATTTATTTCATGTATAATGTTAAGGTAGAAGTTAATGTTAAGGTACGTTAAATGTTCTTACAATGTTGAAGATTTTTTTAAATAGAATATAGATTTTCTAAATTGAATGTTTAATCTGTTTGTAAAATTGTAAAATATTTAGATTTTGCGATTCTTTTGTTAATCTTAAATCCTTAAAATATTGACTTGGTTGTAATTATAGGTATATTTATACAGGGTGTTCCTTAATGATATGCGAATACTTAAGAGTGTGCATCTACATGAAAAATTAATGAGTTTGCTTTAAAAACCTTGGTCCAAAAATGTTGCGTTACAAAAATACGGGGTGTTAAAGTTATAGGAAAAAGATGAACATTAATTATTATTTTCGAAAATATTAATTACTTTCCAATTTTTTTAGTTAAAAAAGCAAACTATCATTAATTTTTTATGTAGATTCACACCCTGAAATATTCGCATATAATTAAGGAAATAATGTTTGTGATTGTGAAAAGTGATAATACTTTATCTTTATCTGCGCACTATTATGTGTGATGTTAAATTGCATTAAGAATAAGGCTGCCAAAAAGAAATACCACTAAAATTTTGTTAAAGCCTCCATTAAAATGTTAAATAACGCAAACATGAGATGCATTAATTTACAACAACATACATGTTGCTATTATATTTGCCGTAAGTGAAATTAACACATTTTAAATATTCAATTTGACTTATTATATTAAAATTATCTTATTTAACTTACGAGGATTAGACACAACAAAAATCCAATTACAGGTAGCATGTTCACTTGTGAAATATATCGAAATCTACTGAAGTAAGCCTTTTTTAAACATTCCTTTATACTCGGAATTTTTAAATATGTACCCTTATACCATAACCAATATTTTACATAATTTTGAATATATTAGTCGAGTTAATTTTGTCACTTTCGTTTTTTGTTACGAAATTAATCGTTTGTTTACTAACAACTGTGATCATATTTTAGGACATACCTACTAGGGTCGGTCCAAAAAAATTAAGGGTTTAACGAAGTTTATTAATTGCATTCTGTTGATACCTATCGCAAATGGCTGCTCTGTTGTATTTTTAAAACTTATTCAGAACTATAATATTTGTCCAGGTATGGCTCTAAAACTATTGAATCAAGAAAATCCTGATATACGGTGCATTCGTAAAGTAGCGAATAAATTCAATAAAAATTAGTGGTTACATAAGGAAATGTTGAAGAAAAATTGTCTTAAAACCATGTTGATGATTATGTTCTTCACACTTGTAAGGAAAATATTTATATTTTTTTAAAGTGCACAACACTGTGGTTTGATATTTTACTACGGCTTGCCCAAGAATCCTCGTGCTAATCATTTTATTTTCCTCCACGTGCAGTAAAATATCAATATCTCTATTATCCCTTTCTTCAGCTCTATTGACATTCTGAGTTGAGCATTTACAGTTATTTATTACAGCGCCTTTGGACTCAAATTTACTAATGCTTAGTTTAATTAATGAAATGGAAGGGATAGGCATATCAGGGAATTGAACTGAAAACATTTTAAACATTGCTTTTAAAATGTTTCCTGTATAATACCACTTAATCATAGTTACTTTTTCTTTGATGGAACAGCTCATATTTAGCTATAATTAAAACACCTTCAATGAAAATGTTGTCACTGACGCTACTCTTCGTTTTGTCAATGCCAAATAATAATTGGCTGGTTTTTGCTGTATTACCTATACTATGAAAATTTCGTAATTTTGCCATAACATTTAATTGAATAAGTTAGTATTGGCTTATGAAAACTTATACAAACTTGACACATGGGTTTATTATATCGGCCTCTTCAAAAAATTATGATTTAATTTTTCTCTAACATGTACAGGGGAGCCAATATTTAGCCACCTCAAAATTTACATGGGATTTCCTATGTTCAACAAAGCCATGCATCACCTGGTATATAGATTTGTTTCTTCTACTAGCACTAAATATTACATATCTAACTCGTTTAGATCTTTATATTAGCCATTTCTACTTAATTTTTAAAAAATATTTTGAAAATCAAGTAGTCTGGGAAAAATAAAACTATGGAAATGCTATTTTAATTTTTTTTTTATAGAATACTCTTACAAACACATTACATAGTATTTATAAGTAAGAGATAGAGTGTAACATATAAAATTTAAAACTAGTTAAAAAGAATAAAAACAACAACACAAACAAAAGGACAAGGAAAATCTACTAAAATACCAGTTTGTAGAAAATTTGTTGTGGTGTTGACATTTTGGAATATGACAGTTTTCTTTTGAAATATCTTCCAATTTATGATAAAAATTCCTGTTGCATTAAAAATTTAATATTATTTTGCGTAATTTTTTTATTTAAAATGGTTAGGCAAGGCTCAAAGCCAATAATATAAGTATACAAAAAATTATACCTACTTATTTTTCAAAAATTATTTTATTTCAACATATATATACAAAACTTTAGCTAAAAAGCTACTAATTATTATGAATGTTAATATTAAAAACAATTTGTTGCATTCTGTAAATTATTTAAAATTGGCGGTTCAGTGTAGTTATTTGGTGTTAACTGGTAAGTGCATAAAGATGACGTCGATGGGGATGGCATCAAAACCAACATTTTTTTGTTTGAGAATCGACGTTAACTTATGGAAGTTCCCTATATCCAAATTTTGTTTTATTTTTACTCGACTTTTTACCATCGAGTAGCGGGACCATAATGTATTAGATTTGAAAACCTTACTTAGGTCTGAAAAATACGCCAGAAATACCTCTTCCTTATAGGTTTTCGCCCCTTTCTCCTTATACCATGTAACAAAATGTTCGTATTGTTTTTCATACCTTAGTCTGGATTTGGCAGGTAACAGCTCGGAATTTACTTTATCTGCAGCCTTCAAAATGGCTTCGGGAAGTTCTTCGTCGGATGAATCCATTAAATATTGCTTTAATTCGGTTTAATTTAGAAAAAGACTGTATACTATCACTTCGGCTTTGAACAACTTTGACGTTTTAGTAACAATGACACGCCTTGGTTATCATAGCAAATGATATCAAACCACCCGTCACAGGTTGGTTTAATAGTTGTTTTGTGACATGACTTTAAAGAAATGGACAGGGTTACATAAAAATATCTTCATTATTTTATATTTTCAAAAAATTAAAAGTACAACAAAAAGCTAGAAAAGAGGTAGATTTTATTAGATGGACTGTTTTGTAAATACTTATTTACCTATTGTAACAATAGATATAACTTCCGAGGTAAAAAGCTATCTAATAAGGTCAATATTTGCATAATTTTACTTTCCCTCACTATTGCGGGAAAGTGACACTTTCAAAACTAAAATGCGTGCGGGAAAATGGGTTAAAACGCACGGTCGTGGAAAATAGTATATTAAAGTACATGTTTTATAAAGCATCATCTTATAGCACGCGTCCATGTTAAAAAACGAGCCGCTTGCGGCGAGTTTTTTAACGGGACAAGTGCTCTAACTGCTTTATAAAACACGTACTTTATACTATTTTTTCTATTTTGTATTTTTTTCAATAAGAAAATACATATTTAAAAAGAAAATCAACCCTTCAAATTTTGTAAATTTGTGTGTCTAAATTCTATGTTGGTAATACTCTAAATTTCTTTTTATCATAGTAGCCTTGACAATAAATAATATTTTCTTTGTGTCATTGTCACGAAATTTGTGATTTAATATTTCATAGAGTTGTTCATAATTATAATTAAAAAAATATGGAGCATGATAATCTAAGTTTAACTCCCCCTGAGTTAAGGGATATTGCTAATAAAACGATAAATCAACTTTTACCAGAGAAATCCCGAAAACTTTCTTTTCTCATGGATAACAATAACAGGAAACGTCAGACGTCAACAGAATAAAACATTTAAATATAACCAATGCCAACTTTTAAAAAATAAAATTCGGAGTTCGAAATGGATATATTTCGAACTCGCTAGCGCGTTCGAAATATCTATTTTTCGAGACAAAATTAGAAAATAGTATATTAAAGTACATGTTTTATAAAGCATCATCTTATAGCACGCGTCCATGTTAAAAAACGAGCCGCTTGCGGCGAGTTTTTTAACGGGACAAGTGCTCTAACTGCTTTATAAAACACGTACTTTATACTATTTTTTCTATTTTGTATTTTTTTCAATAAGAAAATACATATTTAAAAAGAAAATCAACCCTTCAAATTTTGTAAATTTGTGTGTCTAAATTCTATGTTGGTAATACTCTAAATTTCTTTTTATCATAGTAGCCTTGACAATAAATAATATTTTCTTTGTGTCATTGTCACGAAATTTGTGATTTAATATTTCATAGAGTTGTTCATAATTATAATTAAAAAAATATGGAGCATGATAATCTGAGTTTAACTCCCCCTGAGTTAAGGGATATTGCTAATAAAACGATAAATCAACTTTTACCAGAGAAATCCCGAAAACTTTCTTTTCTCATGGATAACAATAACAGGAAACGTCAGACGTCAACAGAATAAAACATTTAAATATAACCAATGCCAACTTTTAAAAAATAAAATTCGGAGTTCGAAATGGATATATTTCGAACTCGCTAGCGCGTTCGAAATATCTATTTTTCGAGACAAAATTAGAAAAACTATTTTATGCACTTTGAGAGAATTGGTGAAGCAAAATATCACTTAACGACAAAATATCAACGCTGGTGACTGGTCATTACATTATATTTTCTTACCTAGTGATTCAATGTACCACTGATACTAGGTAAAATTATTAGTTTTGAAGATAATTTTGACTTTCCTCTATACGAAAATTAAATTTTCTAATCACAATTCATACGTTTATTGCAAGCAAATCTTTGTTAAAAAATTAATAATTTGGTCCTATTGTGCCTTGTCTAGGAACATCCGAACATTCTGCGTAATAATATATTATTTACTGCGTGTACACAGAACAAGTGGGCGTCAGGAAAGGAAGATAGGGTAATTAACATAAATCTTTTGACAATCAAAATTCGAAAAAAGGACTGTCAGCCTTAATATTGTTCAATGTCTCAGATATTAAAATACACGGCTATCAAAAACTAAATTCTATTTTAAAGGAACGTTAAAACGTTTGATAAGCACTGGGAAAAAAAGCTTTTTCGGTAAGAAGAATAGTTTTTGAATAATTTATTCCATTAACCTATCAAAAGTTCCGACGCCACTGCATATAATAATCTTACTTAAGCATTTAAGCAAAAAAACAAGGATATATTACATTTAAATTTTTCGTTTTATATTTAAACTTAACAGACGTTTTTCGTAAGACCTAAGTCCATTACTATTGTATAATATCTTATATTTTCTTACCGAAAATTCTAAGTACCAAAGAATATTATATCTACGCAATAGAAAAATCTGAACTAACTTGATCAACATTTAAAATTTTGTATCTTATAGTTCTCGTACACTTTTGTCAGTCAAACAATTCCAAAAACATTAATAAGAAAACACCAACGGCGGAATATCTCTCACTGCGTTGTTGATGTAACTATTTTCTTGATCGAGATCAGAGATCAGCATCTTGATCTTTGAGACGACGTCAGCCTTCCTAGTGTCACCATTTTCGATGATTTTGTCCAGGACTGATCTAAGCTGATAACTGGAAGTTGACGATGAAAACCCTACTAGGTTGTGAATAACAGCTTCTGTGTAGCCCTGAGGATAAGAAGAAAATTGCAAACAATATCGATATTTTTATGAGGACAACTCAACTAACCGAATATTTATTAAGCATCAGCCGCTTGGATTCCTTGTTTAGCAAATCGTACAGGGATAACAAAGTCACATATGCCTTAGTTGGAGGGACCCTTTTTTGCCGAAGCAACTCGTATCTGTAATTCGAATTGCTGTCTTCAAACTGTCTGGAGAAATCCAGAACTTGGGCGTCCTCGTCTTTTGAAGTAAGGTCAGGATCAATTCTGCAATATCACAAGCCTGTGTCAGGTCACAATGTGCAGCATAAAGGTTTTAATTTAGGCACTTACCTGTTCGCCAAGCGAAGGACTTCTCCGAACCCTTTCCCCAAGTATATTTCCACTTCGTCATATATATCGTCGGTCTTGTGCAAGGTACGCCCTTGGTCGTTTTCTGAATGTATTAAGGGATAGAATCTGTCAAAGTAGTTTGAACCACTAGGCTGTTGTTGCCGTTGAATATACTCCCCATAAACGTTTGCTAAAAATATCATTTTAAATGTATTTAATATAATTAACAATTGCAAAGTATCACTTACTTTTAGAAAAATACGTTATTGGTCCTAACGGATTGGACGGAGCAAAAACTGCTGGTTTGTGGGGAACGGTTGGTCGTAATGTTGTGGTTGTGGTCGTAGTACTTCCTGATAACACAAAACTCGCCTTAGTTTACTAATATGGACAATATTCGGAATGTATGACTTACCTGGTGGTGGTTTAATCACATATTTCATAAGTTCCGTAGTGTGAGCAAGGATTTGCATTGCTGCTGGTATGTACGAGCTGGAAAATTTTGGATTCTTTTCCACGCTAGGGGGTCCTCTTAGAGCATTCGATTGACCTAGTGTAATCTTAGGCAAAAATGTTTGTCAGTATCTTCATAGAAGTACAAATATTGCAAAACTTTTACCATTTTGTCAAGAATTATATTTAAAATCGATCCCATTGTGAGTATTTACTTTACAAAACAGCTTCTAAGCTCATTTCTGGCTAGTAGGTATTGTAAGGAAAGCTTTATTAAGCTAACAAATACTCGTATATGTTTATCTGCTGTATACAGGGTGGGGACTTTAACTGAAACAAATTCGCTAAAAGTTTAGGAAAAAATATTCGTGAAAAATGGAAAAACAAGTCGATTGAGATTTTTTGTGGGCTACATTTCGGCTAAGGATATTTTTTAAATTTCTTTATGAGATGAAACCTAACCTCACCTTATTTTCTTAAATGAGATGATACCACTTATGCTACCAAATCTATAAAGGAAATTGATCATGCTCATTATTTGGCGTTTGTTTTGACAGTTGGGATGAAATTTTAAAAAATCTGCCAAAACACCTCAAAATATAAAAGAAACAGAATTTAAAAAATTAAATAAACACTTAAGCTGGATTTATAAACTCGCAAAGTTGGCGCTGGAAATAAGAGTTCAATTTAAACTAAAGGGAACACTCAGCTCAATTTATAAACTCAGTTCGTGCAAAGTTCGTAAGTTTCGAACAGTTCCCGTGTAGTTCAAGATCACCAATTTTTTTGTTCGGAGTTCGAGAGGTTCGTTTCGACCAATAAAGATGCTATTTTAAAGTCATGTGGTTACAGCGAAATGTCAAATGTCTTTTCGTTGTTGGCGTCGCCCTTCTGTCATTTGTATTAGGATTTTCTGTTTGTTTTAAGCTTAGTATTGTGTTTTGTGGCAGAAATTGGAAAACTAGAAATGGATAGTGTAGAGAATGATGACACTAATTTATTGTTACTTGAGTTAATCCAAAATTTTGAATTTACCTACAATACTATCACTCTTTTGGATGAAAGTTTCAACTAATCAACCAACAACTTTTTGAATTTCGCTACTGACTTTATAAATGCCATATACTGGACTGTCGAGTGTCGAACCTCACCGACTTGAACATAACTTCAACTTCGCCAACTTTTCAAGTTTATAAATCCAGTTTTAAGAACGTCACCTGAAATATTGTTTAAGGGTCAGGATCATCAGCTAGCAATTAATACTGATATTAACCAATATCTCCATATAGTTACTAATTATTTGATTAGCTTAAAAAATATCTTGTCCTGCCAAAATGGCTTACTTAACTGAAACTTAAAAAATAGAAATTCTTCTCACATATCAAGAAACTCCAATATCCCCAGCCAGACAAGTAGGTAGAGAGTACAATACGTCCCACAAAACTATCTTGAAAATTTTGAAATAAAGGAATGCGCGCATTTAAAATCAAACAAGTCCAAGAGTTGGATTGTTGAGCAACATATCCAACATCGAAAAAAAAATAATGTTTGGGCTGGAATCAGTGGAGATAGAATTATTGACCCCGTGTTTTTTGATCAAAATTTGAACGGAGAAAGATATCTTCAATTTTTGCAATAAACTTTGGTGTCAAAATTAATTGAGTCATTCCCTACCGAAAATAATATCTTGGACAAAAGAGTTTTCTTCCAGCAGGATGGGGCGCCTCCGCACTTGCGGCTAACCCGAATACTTCCTTCTCTGGCAGGTGAATTGGGCCATTGGGCGACGTGGTGTTATTGAATGGCCAGCAAGGTTGCCTGACCTAACACCCTTAGATTTTTATTTATGAGGTTATTTAAAAAGCAAAGTGTATGTTAGAAAGCCTAGAAACATTAAGAACTGAAAAATCGGATTAGACAGGAAATTAGATTAATACCACCTTAGGTTTTGAGCAGCTTGCAAAATGAGTTTTATGACTGATTGGCTATTTGTCAAGAACTGAATAATAATAATAACAATAAATAATAATAATAATAATAATGTACTATTTCATTCCCTTCACAAGGGCAGGTTTCGCACTCATCTACCATAGCAGTGAGCAGCGCTTTTACAATCAACCCAACAAAACTTGCACTCTCTGTTTAATTTATCTCTAAAAACTTAATTTAATCTGTCAGAACGTCATCAGAAAGTATGATCGACTGATATTTTAATTAATAAATTTAATATTTAAAACAATATATAATTGTAATATAATACAATAGTGCTAAAGTAATATAATAATAATTATAATATAATAATAATTGTAATAAAATAATAATAATAATAATAATAATACACCCATACTTAGTACCCTCGATATCCTTAAACAGTTAATATATACTTAATTACAAGATACAATAACCTCAAACACTTAATTGGTGTTCATTAACACTTAAACGTAGGAAGATTTGTACTTTTTAGAGTCTCGCTTAGTATGTTATGCTGCTTGGTATTGTATGAAAAGGATCCACGATATTGGGTTCTCCTGTGCTGTGGTAGAGTCAAGAGATTTTTAAATCTAACATTAAGGTTGTGAATACAAGTTCTAAATTTTAGTTTTTTATACAAGTAAGCCGGCTTTTGAGTTGTTATTATTTTAAGGTAAGATAAGGTGATGTAATTGTCGCCTCTTTTCCATATTGAGTCACCCCAGATCTCTAAGTGAGTAACAGACGCGCGCTTCTTTTCTCAGGCCACAAATGAGCCTAATACAGGAATTTTAAATCAGTTGCAGTCTGCGTGAATCTGCGCGAAGCAGATTTGGGCCATAAATTACATCCCCATAGTTAAGATGCGATAATAAATTGCAGAAGGCTCTTTTAATTATTGTCGTGACGTGGTTCGTTAATTTAAGTTTGTAATCAACGAGTACACCTAAATTTTTTGCTTCATCTATAAGAGCAAGCTTTTGGTTATTGAGACAGATGTTGGCATTGCTCTAAGCATCTAAGACGGGGTGCAGTTCAGGAATGGAGTACATTTCGAGCAACTTTTGAAATAATAAGGGATATTGATATTTAAATAGTTTTGTGTCTTATTGTGTATTATCCCTTTAAGATTTTTTTAAAAGGCTTTTTAATAAAGTATCTATTGAGTGAAAGCTTTGAATATTTTAAGGTGTTTTGGCAGATTTTTCCAATCGCAACTGTCGAAGCAAACGTCAAACAATTACCATGATCAATTTTCTCTTTAAAAGAGCTTGAAAACGAAGTAACATAAGTGGTATCATCTCATTTAGAAAATTAAAGTGAGCAGATGGATGTAGCTCAAAAAAAAGCTCAATCTACGTGTTTTTCCATTTTTCAGAAATATCTTTTCCTAATCTTCCAGCGAATTTGTTCTAATTAGAGTCCCCAACCTGTATATTGTTAGTACAATTGTAACCCAACTTTTCGCCGTAAGGCGGTCAAAAATCCTTCACCGGTCTTATAGAGGTTAACAAACTTTTTGGCAATTACGTCCACTCTTCTTATTTGTATTTGCACTTGCAATTTCATTCAGTTTTGTTATTAAATGCAGCGTCCAACTGGTGGGTATATTAATCATTGCCAAAAATACTTTAGCAAGGTACCGTTATTTTTAAATTACATCCTGACATTTGAATAGACAATTTTCAATGTTAATAAAAGTAAAAGTTCGATGTCGCGACAATTTACATACCTGTATCAAACAACCCAAGCAAATAACTTCCATTAACCGATCCATCTTGAATAGTCGATAAGTATCACTTAAATCACAGCTAGATTATAACAGAGATATGACATGGAGTTCTACATAAATGGCGCAACTAAAAAAGTCACTTGTTCGAGTCTTTCGCACAAAATTTAATAAACAAAATCATGTCAAAGGAGAACCAGATCCCAAGCGGTTCCTATTAACAAAACATTGGCTTCTTTTAGTACCTACATAAGTAGAATCAAAAAAGCTGTTTTTAAATTCTTTCCAGTCTTAAAACCAGTCTATTAAAATTTTGTTTGTATGTAGTTTGTGACGCAGAAACAACATAACCGTTCAATCTCTGCGTTTAAACAAAAAATGACACTGATCTGATGAGATTCGTTTGTTTGTCTAAACATATATTAATTTTGTTCGGTTGTTTGTTGGTGAATGGCAAGGAGCGCTCGATGGATTAAATCGAAACAAAGGAACTCTCGAATGCAACAAAGAAATTGTAAATGATGGCGTTCTTTTCACCTCTGTAGCGGACTTCATACCTACTTAGCCGAGGAAATTGTGTCGAAGATAAGTGGATAGTACATTGAATTAATTTAACAGTGAAGAGTCTTGCCATAGGAGGCTGATAAAAGTCAAATAAGTCGGGAAATAATTGTCCGATAATTTTAAAGTATGACCAAAGAGGATAGGACAAGTATGACTAATCTAATAACTAAAGGGCTGAATATATGCACTTAGTTTCAGCCAAAATATGCTCATATATATGCCTTGTTTAGGTATGCAATATTTCTTAATTTATTATAGTAAAATAGGGTAAAGAAACACACTCGGTTCTAAAAAAGACGTTTAATAAAAAAAAATGGTCTACGCGTTTTCATGACCGGGCGTTTTTAATTTTTTGATAACGCCATAACATAAAAATATGATCATAAAATAATAATTTGGGAAAAATATGCATTTTATTATAAAATTGACAAAACATGCAAAAAATGCATATGTATGTACTTTGCAGATATTCCGCCCTTTACTAATAATATATTATCAAAGCTACAACTCCAATGCTGTACTAACCTATGCAAAAAATTACCGAATAGGCTTTCTCTGATTTAAAGTTTATTTCACTGAGCAGATTATTGGATAACGAACATAATATTTGAAATTCTGAAAGGTGGGACCAACCCACTTGAATACAAAGTAATTTTTGATTGAGAAATGTTAATTTGGGTATTTCGTTTAAACGCGTTTTAATGTTAATTTTTAAATTACAATGAAATCGGAGCAATATGTTTCTTTTGTTAAACAAACATACTGTCAAACCAAGAGACACTCTTCTGTCAGCCAGGGGTTTAACAATAAGGTCGTCTTACGAGACAGCAAAACCGAACAACATTATATTGAAATATAACGCCGACCATGAACTAAAACTAAAGATAAATTAATTATTATTTAAAAATTGATGGACGATATTGTGATGTATATACAACTGGGCTATTAATAAGCAATAATAATGGTTGTTAGTATGCAGGTACCGCTTATAGATTTGGTTTAACCTCTGATAATGATGTCGTCAATCGCATATAAAACAATGGTACAAGATATCTGGGCCAAAGCGTTTCAGTATAGAGTGGTTAAAAAAATATGCTGTAGGATGATCAACAATGCAAGTTTCTGGGTCTTTACATACACTCAAGATTAAAGTGGATAGCCTATGTGGACCATGTTGATGCAAGACTAAATACCCTTAGGCATTAAGGAACTTTCTTACTTAAACTTATTTATCATTTATAATAAATGAACAGTTATGAAAAGACCCAGTAAAAACGAATTTACCGGCTTTTGATAAGTCAATGTTTTCTATTATTTCGTGATTTTCACTAACAGAAATTGACGATAATTGAGCGTTTTTTGATGTTGATGGTCTCGTTAATGGTACTCCAGCTATCAATTTCGAAATTTTGTTTTTAGAGGACATACTGTCTTCCAAATATCCCTCAACCACAGCTGAACTTTTCCAACCGCCATGTCTTTTCAATGTGGTCATGTTTGCCCCCGCGTCAGCCAACAAAGTTGCAGAGGTTCTGCGCAAACAATGACCAGTATATTTGTCCGCATCGCTTAGACCCAGGTATTTTGCAATAATGGAAGGAATCTTGCCTATGGTGTTCTTCCCAACTGGCTGTGAAAAACAACGACCGTTTCTGTAACACAAAAATAAACTATTGATGTTGCAGTTCGTCGGGCGTAAAGAAAAATAAGTTCTCAGTAGCTTTAAACAACCCATCTCCTTCTCGTCAATAATTGTGAAGACACGCTTTTTATCGGTCTTCGTATCGGGAATATTAACTATTACTACGGATCCTCTATCCTCTATATGTTTAACCAACATATTAACTAGCTCTTGGCGGCAGCACCCACCAAATACACCAAATAACAGAGCCACTTTGTACATCAAAAAAGTTTCATTGGGAGCTTCACGGATGAATTTCAGCACATCTTCTCGAGTCAAAATTTTCGATTTCTTCGCTTCATATCCTTTGGATGCTTGTTTTAGATACTGGCCTAACTTGCAATATTTTGCAATGTCTATATTTGTATTAACTATTAATGTCTTCTTTAACATTGAATATTTCGTCTATAGGGAATTAGGAGTGAATGTTCCAGACGGAAATATCCGAGTAGCACCGTCTCGTTGATAATTTTTACATCATTATTCTTCATCCAATCCCCAAACCTTTGATATTTCTTATCAAAGGCGTCTCTAGACTTCTTTGGGACAAGATTATCCAAAGCTTTGGCAGCATTCACAGCAATTCTATCCGGAATCAACGGAAAATCCATTATTTTATATGAATTTCAGTTTTGACTTTGACACAGCACAATAATGAACACTTATTACCTTTGTTTATTTAGCAACTATATAGGTAAAAAACCTTTCGTGATTTTGAGTTTTCTTTCAATTTAACTTGGAATTATCTGAAGTAGGACATAAAATATTGTATGTACCACGGGCAGGTGTTTCACAGAGCGCTGTAGTTGGCTCACTGATCTTTTTATTGTACATTAATAATTCGCCTAGAATCAGCATTAACGAACACTCTGTTTGCTGATGACACAAAAATCTCGGTGAGAAAAAGGAGTTCAGTAAACTGCCTTTGAGAGGTACCTGCCTATTATCTCGGAACTCGACAAGATTTCTTGGTGTTTATCTTGATGATGGTTTGAGATAAGATGTCCATATAGAGCATTTAGCCAAAAAGCTAGACTGGTAGTGTGTTGCGTACTGCGTATTTTGCGCTGTTTTACTCACTGGTGTGTCTTATGCGGTGGTGCTGTGGTAGTCTAGGGACCGAGATGAAGAAGAGTGCATTCCCGTAGGGTTCTGTGAGTTATTGTTAGATTGGGATATTGAGAAGAGTGTAGGCAAAAGTTCATCCAACTGAAAATACTAACGTTTGCATATCTGTACATTTTAGAAAACTTCATATATATTGAGAATAACCTTGACAAATACCTAACAAATGATAGACGACATGCTCACGATTTTCGTTGGGGGGGGGGGGCAGCTCTCTGTTCCACACCTGCTGAGGTTGGAGAGATGCATGAGTGGACCAAACTATTGGGCAGTTAAGTTCTACAATTGCCTGCCGGAGGATCTTCCAACAACATTGTTTAAGTGCAGAAATCAGGACTTGGTGCTCCGAAACTCCTTATATGACAAGGAGGAGTTTTTCCTGATATTTTGAAACTATTTTTTTGATATTTTGAAAACTCTTATTGTGGTTATATTTTTAAACTATGATTTTGTGTGTATTTATGCTGTTGTTTGCACTTTACTGTGAAATGGTCTACATTTTACAACGCTGATATTTGTAAGCCCTTATTGGCATTCTCACTGGTAGAGAGCTGTGCGAGATATAAGTGATTACTCTTTTGGAAAATGAATGTGTGACTTTAGACCTTATGATTTTAAATACAATTTTGCTGACGTGTGTAAATACTGATTATATGATGACATTAATAAATTACTTGTATTTGTATTAGATATACATAATCGTAACACTAGAAACTCAAATAAAATCTATATTTTAGGCTACAAACATCATCATATCGAAAAAGCTCTTTCTGCTTATGCAGCAAATTATATAATGCACTACCAGAATTCCTTAGTGACATTTCTCATGTAAAAAGGTTTTTAAAACAGTGCTTTCATCTTCAAAAAAAAATTTACGACACATATAAATACCATAACATTATCCTCTAAGGGCCTTATTATGATGTATTACTTTAGATCTTCTATTCTTAAATTCTTGACACTGTCAGCAGTTTGTAATGTAAATTTATATAACTGTATATTTAATGTACAGTAAGGTGGGTGAAAAGAGTTTCTAAGGTCTTTGGTGAAAACCTATCTGAAAAACAGGTCTCAATTTGTTACGATTCAAGGTTTTAATTTGAATCCACATAATATAGCGACCTTTGGAGTCCCTCAGGGGTCTCACTTGGGGTAATTACTTTTCTATAATTTACCTCTTGCTTCCACCACTGCAGATTTCTTCTCTTAGGCCTATACAGTGTGTATATAATGCTTTTATATTGAGCCGTCTTTGTCTTGTAAGCATGATTTGGTCCCTGCAGTACCAAAGACATAACGATAGACTTGTAGGCGTTCAAAATAAATTTTTAAAATACCTCTGTCTTAAAGCTAACTGTCAGTATACTAGAGATAATATTGTGGAGATCAGGTCTCGCTTTTGGATAATTTCTCCAGAGAATAGAAGAACTATGTCAGACTTGCTAACCCTTCAGAGAATATTTAAAATCACCATCAATGATCCCTCAATTCTCTCACTGCTCTCATTGAACGTTCCTAATGCTAGATATTTTAGCTGCTTCATTAACCATTCAGAAATACAAGGTGCTCACAAAATTCCCCGCAACAGCCAATCAATATCAAAATATAGACATATTTCTTTTATCTTGCATAAGCTTGAAAAAAAGCTGAAGAAGTACTTTTTTAATTTATAGTTCTGTGATTTTGCCTTTACTTTGCTTTATTGTTTGAATTAATATCGTTGCTTTGTATTCTTTATATTATTGTGGTCTTTCTATTTCTATTGATACCTGTTATTGATTGATGTGATACGTATTTATATCATACCGTGGATACTGATAGTAGGCTTAGGTCTGCTTGTATCTCCAGTTATTAAATAAATAAAAGTAAATAAATAAAATTGATCTGGACATCACTTTTATGGTCGCTGCTAAGGCTGATGTTGCTCGTTGCATGCAAAATAAATTCTATGTCTTTAACTGACTTTTGAGAAAGAAATTCTCTGCTTTTCAGGCTTTATATCAATTAATTTATTCAATTACTCGTCAAGAGTTTGATGCATTTTTGATAAATAGTAAAAAAATCATTTTTTTTTATTAACCCAGTACATTTTTTTATAGAAAAATCCTTCTGAATTGCAGATAAAACCAACCTCTAAGGTTAAAATTAAACAAACTGATTATTCAGAACTTGATGTCATGTGTTTTGCAACCCGTCCAAGTAGGGATTGTATTTAAAGTACTGGTTAAGAATATTTTATTGTGTATTATTTATTAGTTTTTTTTTATTTTGATTTGAATTTGGCTATTTCATTTAAGTCGGTGAATGAGAGCAGTAGTAAAGTTGACTTGAAAATAATCGTTGTGTAGTAGTGTATTTTTTGTGATTTTGCAAAAAATATGACTGGTTTAGTTAAAGTGGCTGTTGTGGGACTTAGTCTATTTTATGTAAGTTTGAACAGCATACAGGATGTCCCAGATTTGTGGGCACTCTCTCGGATCCATATACAGGGTAAATATGTGACATACACTAGGAAGCGTATAGGGAAGGTCAACATAACCCTAACTTGGCATAGAAAAAAAAATCTTGAAGTGCCTCTTAACAGAGATATAGAGCCCCAAGGGGGCACCCAGTGACTTACCTTTTAGGCTCTAAATTTTAAGCCGACATGTATAATTTAATGAAATTTTAATATTTTATGTAGGCCATAAAAATTCATAAACCCATACTACAGTAGATGTTCAACACCGTCAGGGAACGGACTTGCCAACACACTGCTTGGGCCATTTAAAGATATACTATAATTAAGTTATAAAATCTACACAATCATTGTTCCTAAATAAAACTTACGTCGATTTGCTCCAAATTTCATCTTGTTTTATCACAACGTAAGTAATATTTGAGATAAGCATCCTGAAAGTGACGTAATGACTATCAGTGTCTTTAATTTCATATTTGTACTTTGTGACTTGTGCGAATTTTTCCTTTAAGTATTCGCTTAAAAACGGACATCTGGTTACCATAACTTTGGTAATAGTTGGCTGAAAACAGAACAGCATACATTACCATAACGGAATAGAAAAGCAAAAGACTTGTCATGTCAAGCATTGTTTTTTTAAGAGTTTTTCTGAGACATTTTCAAATCAGAGTGTGCCGCATAAAGAAACCATTGAAAAGGTTGACATTTTGGAAATCACTTAGACGCAAAAACGTTGAAAATGTAAAAGATTTGATTCTTCTTGTTTACTTCAGCAGATTTTCGAAATAGGCATGCATAGCTTTCCTTGTACTTGATACAATATTCCAGAATTGTCTCCTGGATTTTCGTTGAAATTCTGTTATTCTTTCTATCGGATATTTCCTGGTGTTAACTGGCGTCGAATATACAAGCCTTTTTAAATTTCCTCATAAAAAGAAATCCAATGAAGTCATGTCGGGCGACCTCGGTGTTATGGCAATTTATTACTCCGTCTCGGGTAAAACCGGCTTCATCCGTGAACAAAACAATACTATAGTAAAATTATGGTTTTGCCTAAATCGTTGCAAAAACCAATTTGTGTAATTGACTCTTGCAGGATAATCAGCAGGAGACATGGTATGAACCTTTTAGACATCATAAATATGTAGCAGTTGTTCTCGAAGGGTCTCATGAACAACCCACTTTGTCGCATGAACTTGGACTGACAGTTCTCTTATTAGAGGGATTATTAGTCAGCAATCTCATCCAGAATGTCCTCCTCTAACTGAGGCTTCCTTGCTCTTCTTGGAGGCCCTTTTCCACTATGCGGCAGAAAACTTTGTAAGCCACGAAGATGAAAGCACCAAAATCTTAAACGTGGATGATGAAAATCAAAATTGACCGATCCATACATTTTCATGTAAAAGTTTTAAATTTTAAAAACGAGATGCCATCATAACTCATTAAAGAGACTACGCTTGACACCGGAATAGAATATTTTTGCGCCAACGCGACGTCAAGCAATATTGTGCCATAAAAATATGTCTAATCATTAACCCAATCATCTTGAGTTTGAAATGTATAAAATGGCCAAGTTAATTACACGTTGATTATCAGTTATTTTGTACTAATTAAATATACTGTTCATTGTTTTTTATAGTCAAGCACAGCATTGCAGAATCGTGCTCTCAGCAAGCGGTTCTTGTGCGCAGAAAACGATTAACGTTGGTCCTAAATCATTGGAGATTATACTCTTTTTTTCTCAGCTTTGTAAAATGACACCTGTCAAAATTTTGGCCCAACAAGTGTGGTGACAAATTTTTTTCCTGACGATGTAAAACATCTACTGTATTATGGTTTTATGAATCTTTATGGCTTACATGAAATATTAAAGTTTCATTAAACTATACATGTCGGTTCAAAAGTTCTATGACAGGGGGTATTTGAACCTATTTGCTACCGAGAGTCTGCTATATAGTTACTTACATATGTCACGTAATTCACATACTTTTTTTTGCTTCGAGGCCATTGCAAGCCCCTAAAGGCCGACCTGAAAATCAGTCTTTTATTGTTTACCTTGGTTTTCATGAAGGTTTCGTAGTGGGAAAACGATGTTGTTGTTCTTACGTGCTCTATATGAATCAAAAAGATTGCCCACGAATTCTTTAACACCCTGTACATTACCGTTAGCAGTAAAAAAAGTCAGTGTAAGAAATAGGTTCATTATATTAGTAATTTATACGGAGTGGCAAAAAAGTCGCGACTTTGTTCTTTAAGTGTCCCCACAAAAGGAAGTCGAGTGGGATTAAGTCCGGGGATCGCGTTGGTCAGTTAATAGCACCTCTTTTGCCTATCCAACGTCCTGGAAATTGTTCGCTTATGTATTGCCTAACAATGCGCAGGTGCTCCATTTTGCTGGAACCATACCAGTTCGTTTATGCCACTATTCACACCCGATAAAACCATTCTGCAAGAAGAAATTATATGATCTTGTGGAGGTCCAGATATTTTTTGCCATTCAAATTTACATCTATGAAAAAAGGTCTCACAATATGTCGACCAACTATGCCCGCCCAAGCATTAACCTTTTCGTGCCTCTGAGTATAACCTTCCTGGAACCAGTGAGTATTCTCAGCAGCCCAATAACGATAATTGTATCTATTAACAATGCCATGTAAATGGAAAGTAACTTCATCCGACAAAATGATATTTGTTGTGAAGTTATTATCGTTATTGAATCTTTTTATCATCACCTCACAAAATTCAGCTCTTCTATCAAAATCGTCCTCGTTTAACTCGTGCACCAACTTTATCTTGTAGGGATGCAACTTCTCCCGCTTAAACAATTTTTTTACTGACTGATAAGATACATTAAAATCTATTGTTATTGGCATGGATAATTGTGTTGAATTTCCATGTATTGAGAGCATGATATCCAAAGCTTTGTCTCCCCCGGTTGCCGTTTTAGGTCGACCTGATCTAGCGGCTTCCCTAACACTGCCTGTTTCTCGAAACTTCTTTACCACACCACACACATAATTCGACACACCGTTTACTGATTTATTGGAGGCCTATTTGGATATAATTTATTGAAAAGTTGACAAACCTGATCTTGCGATCTCTTCATATTTCCGTAACCGCTCATTATTAAAATCTCGTTGTTTTTCATTCAGATGAACCATAGTTTAAACAAATTAGAAATCAGACAACAGAAAATTAAACAGGAACTCAAAATTGATACCTCTTAGGTCGTTGTCATGAAAACACATCGACTCAACTGGTGGGTATTAGGTAGGAATAATTATAATATAATAATAATTAGGAAGTTTTTCATTTTTGAGCTCTCATTATCTCGAAAATGCTTGCAGATAGGTGAAAATTTAAAATACAAAAAAATTCAGAGTTTTCCTAGTAAAATCCAAATATGCAATCATATCCATTTAAAAAAAGTAAATTGGTCTCTATGGCAAGCAAACCAGAAATGACAGAAAAAATTCATGCAGGTAGAAATGTGGGGAATTATTTACTGAACAACTTTCGTACAGGTAACTTTTTCGTATACAAGGTAATTCAAAAGTTACAGGCATTATGCGCGACTTTTCCGCCACTCTGTATATTAATCTAATAAAATTAAAGAGCTTTCAAAACTTGCTTTAAAAAAAACATATCCTAGATGCCAATTTTGTCCACACCCACCGATTGGCTCTATAACGCACCCCGTACTTTGCTTGGACTAGCCGGTGCCGCGTCAGCTTCGGCTTCAGCAACCGCCACTCCGGCTTCGTACATTGCAGATCTCAGAAGAAGACGACAGAAAGTTGAGGAGTTGCGAAGCGACAAGGAACTGACGGAGCAGGAAGACCTAGTGGAAGATACGCAAGACCCAGATGGAAGTAGTGCGAATGGTGAGGTGGAACACGAAGGAAATAACGAGGCAGCTCCTAGTTTATTGGAAAAAAAGGTTTGTCGTGGTACATCTTAGCGGTAGGTCCCTGGATAATTAATTTTAAACAAAATATTCTGATTTCTAGGTGGGTAAAATACTGGCAAAACTGCGCCTATTAGCTCAAATCAAAAACGCTTATCACTACAACCCGGAGATGCATGAGCACGAGAGTAATATCACTTTTAACATTACCAGTGTCAACCACAATCAAACTAAAACCAATGACCGGATCCCTGGGGAATCTATAGATGATAGAGATCTTGAAGCCAAGCCAGCGAGTATCAAAATTCAACCAGATACATTACAACCTCAAAAATCGTATGGGGCCCCCCATTTAGAGACCGGACCACTGAAAGTACAGCTAGATGTTAATCAAATAAACAATAAACTCCAGGAATTCAACCCATCAAAAAACGAACAGCTTAAAGAACATGAGCCGGGAAAATTCGGTACTGTTGGTGTGTTTTTTGCCGAACTTTTGGGGTCCATTGTGGGGTTGACTTATGGGGCGCTCGCGCAATTGGCCAGTGGGGGTCAAAACCCAGTGACTGTTAGTGCTTCTGAAGGTCTCTAGGCGTTTTACTTTGAATGTTTTTGGACATTGTGCTGAAGAAAGAGGAGGAGGTTGTTATTTATATATAATGTTTTTCCTGACAGTTTATTTTGTGTGAATATGGTTGGTTTTTTTTTTAGTATATTCAGCTAATTTTTGTGCTGACGTTCCGGTTTATTTGCATTTCAATAATCTTCGTGGCTTTAAATATATTATAGTAGTACTGTGGTGCTTATAGTACCTTACGGTGTAATTAATTTCAGGTTGCTTGAAACAGCTGGAAGATAGTGCTGCCTTTATATTCCTGCTTACGCAGTCCGGGAGACGGTGAATTGTTCGAACACAGTTTCTCGAAACACAATTTTTCGCAAGCACAATTCTTCTAAAAGCATTAGAATTTTTTCCACAAATTAAATAAAATAAATGTATACGATACAAAATATATTAACAAAATCAATAATTGAAATTATGTGCTACTTCACTAATGCTAAATAAATTTAATCTGTTTTTTGCATAGTGTAATTTATGATAGGCATACTAAAGTTTACATTATATCGTTGACCTACTGATTAAACCTCATTGTGTCGGTCCCAACATCTTCAAAACGCAATAAATGGGTTCAGGGTCGGCTTGAAAATATAGCTATCTACATATTTATTTATTTTATTTTGAATTAATAAGACATTTTAAATAAAATGAAAATAAAGATCAATTATGATCATAATAATATTTTGAGACATATTAAGTACAATAAAAATTAATGAAATACTGAAATACAGATTAATTCGTTTCAATTAAAATTCAGTTTTTTCAGTCAACAACAAAGTACACTAGGTATATGAAAAATATTTTAACAATTTATTATGATTTAAATTTACAGTGTTACGATTTAGGCTACATACTAATAGAAGATAAAATTAAGTTTAAGATTTAAATACAGTACAATGTGTGTACACAGAAAAGTTTTACAATAATCAATTTTGGCAACTGAATTCTACTTTACTCTAAATTTAGTTCTGTGTCACTACCACTATCTTCATCTAAACTTATTATTAAGTTATTAAGGATTGAACATTAGTACTCATATACATATAAGAATTTTCCACCTTAATTGCATGTTGTATACAGTTTTTTCAACTGTCTGCAGAAATGTTATTTACTATCTTGTTAATTAATTCTACTACAGATATAGTTAATGTGGAGTAAGTCTAATATTAGATTTTACTTGGTGCCATGTTAGTTAACTTGTTACACATAATATCACATTCACTTATATTATTAACAGCCATAGTAATAATCGCACCTAGGTATATGAAACACCTGTATGCTTAAACATATTTGTTATTTCTGTATTATATAATATAAAAACAGGTATATTGTGTGATACTCGTTTGGAATGAAAGAAATCGAGTAGTGCTTTGTGCAAAAGGGATGCGTAATACTAACAAATACAAAAAAAGAGAACAATTAACAGAAATATAATTATTAGTCAATTATAAACTTATCATAGTTTTCAATGGTTTTCAATGGTTTAGGTTTAGCTATTTGTTTAATTTTGTTTGGCAAAAGATTATAAAATTTTGGTGCTATGAATTTAAGATTTATTATTTTTTTGTTTCTTGGTATACTGAAGTGCCTATGTATATTAGTTCTAGTTTGGTATTGATGGTTCACTAACTCCTGTAACTTTTCATTTTTGTGAATATATGAGCAAACAAAATGTATATGCAAGCAATGAAGGTTACATATCTCTGTATTGTATAAGAGTTTTGTTGGGTATAGTCTATCCCTTTTAAATATTACTCTAAGAATATTATTTTGTATTACTACAGTTCGATTGGATTAAATACATAATAGTAGGGTGAAAGACGCAACTATATACGCCCCTTTTCTGTTGCAAGTTTATGACACACGTATTCTTTATTATTTTTAAAAGCCTGTAATACCTCCAAAAGATCCTGTTTTTTGTAAGTTTCTTCAAAATATATATTACTATTTATCATAAAATTTAGGATTTCTCCGTTTGTACTTGAACTAGGAAATATTTTTACTTGACGACTATGACAACTAGCATTGTCCATTACAATAACGCTATTTTTGGGACTATTTTAAGAAGTCTAAATCTAGAGAAGAATCTGCTATGTTTTTAGCTGAAAGCAAGAGACAGTTCGGAACAAATCCGTTTTGTGAACCTGCATGTATTATGCCTTTATTTGAAGGAGCCTTGGTTTGATAGATATTTTTTTGAAAAATAATTTTATCCTTTTCTTGCAGGTGTGTCGAACTATGTTTCGTGAAAGTAGATAATTGGTAGATTTTCTGCCCTATATTGTTTAATAGCCGTTCAATATTTATGATGCCATTCCCGTAAGCGTTGAGATTCCATTAAGATTTGTCTTTTATCAATTGTATGATATTTAAAACCAATTTTAATCAAAATTTTCTCATGAATATCATCTAGTTAGTGCTTACTCATAAAACTATATTTGAAGCGATGAAGAACTTAAACATGTAAACATACCGACATAAGAATATTCTGTTATTGTAATAAAAATTTAGTGATTATTCAAGAAAACCCAAACGTTATTAATTTATTTTTATTAAATATGAATTATTAAATATATTATTTGTTTTTTTATTTAAGATACGGCCTATTTCACTTTATACTGGGTGTAAAATGAAATCCTAAATAAGGCTTTATAGGTATTTGGTAGGGTTGCTGAATTATCTTTCCCTTGGATTTTATTTCACATTCATTCTGGTAAGTAGATAACCTACTTTCATCGCTATCTGCTAAAATGCTCTACTGTTGGCTACTTGCTTTATTTTTTGCAGTTACTTAACCTAACATCGAAAAAATTATTAAAAATAGTTACCTCATACTAGGATAATTTCAAAAATTAAGGAATTAATTTTATAAATACATTTCCATTAGTTATTGACCTTTCATAATACATCTAATTTAATCTAATATTCTTCTTCCAAGACTGCGTGCTTTTTTGTAGACTTCGTCCTAAATAGGCCAGCATTTCTAAACATAGCAGCGGCATATGGGTCCCCGAAAGAGGTAGCGTGAGACGTGGCGACACCACCTTTGCCTGTAGAGAAGGAGTTTGCAATAGCGGTAGCCGATCCGGGGTAGCCTCCTTCTTGGTTGTCAGTAGATCGGGTACGAGATCTGCCTGAGTTACCTCCGATGAAGATTGGAAAGAATGCGTTGTAGTTTGGAATTCCGGCTGATAAAATTAAAAGATAAAAATATATTTGTGAGGATTTTGCCAAATTTTAATTTTTACCTTTTCCGCCGAATGGCCAAGATGCTGGCGCGTCTTCTTCGTCCTCTTCTTCAGCAACTTGAGGAGCAGCTGTAGTGGTTGGCCTTTTAGCTTTTCCAGTTTTAATTTTTCTTCCAGCATTTGGCGCTAAAAAATAAATGAAACCCTTCTACTACTAACTTCATCACATTGAACGAAATATCTACATAACTTTATTAATTTTACTAGTCAACTAACCTCTTGAAGTAATCGCAGGTGTCACATGTTCAGTTGTACCTTCCTCCAAAGAAAACAACGTCTCTTGTTCACCGACATGCTCTTGAGGCTCAGTTTCATTATTAGAATCAGGTTCTTGAACTGGTAGCGACTGAGGAGGATTATAACCAGGTCCCGCAAATGTGTTTGTTGCAACGGTATCACCCAGCACCATCGTAGTCATATGACTTGGTGGATTGTACTCGTATTCAGAGCCTTGCCTCACATGTCTTGGGTTGGCGTAAAAACTACCTCCAAGCATGTAAGCTCTTGGGTATTTGGCTAAAGAATATACAAGATAATGTAATGTAACATCGTGTACTCAGTAAAAAAAATTCTTGGGTATTGGTTGGATATTTTATAATATTCGCAAATACAGGCTGCTGGGAAAATTTGTTTGGATACTTGGACAGGTACGTGGTAAAACAAAGATAGTAAGTCATTTAATTGATTGAAATGGTAAGTTGATTTCTTGCACCCCTTGAAAAACTGATTTGTTTAATGTAATTTGTGACTTGTGAGGTTTATAGACTCGGATGAGGAGTAGTTTTTTTATTTAGTAGTTTATTACCTTTAACACGGTTTATAACTTTAACACTTTAATTCGGTTTTCTGTCGAAACAAAAAAGATATACCAGACATAAAATATAGTTTTCGGGTAAAGTGCCCTCTGCTAGATTAGTAGGGCAACATTTTTGATATAGAATGACAGAAATCACCAAGTTAAGTCTTTGTACCGAACCTAAATTTGATTGGTAAAGAAATTAATTGATGTATATTAAAAATATGAAAAACAAATTGAAGTTTGATGGCCAGTAACGGGAAAAATATTGAAATTTCGATTTATTTTTAGATTTTACCAATACCCTTTATAAAGAGGTTATAAAAGTTTTTGGAAATCGCGTATTTTATAAGGGTTATCTTCACACTACACAGGGTGTCTCAGGAGTACGGTACGTCACTTAAGGGGGTGATTTCTAATGATGTTCTAAGAGAAAAAGTTCATATGAACATATGTCTGGAGTTTTTGGGATGTTAAAGTTTAAAAAGAAATAAGTTTTTTATAATTCTTCCAAATATCTTTTTCCCGATATTCGTGAAACTTGGTACCGTTATTAATAATGATGGGAGGCGCAATTAGCCCTAACTAGATTGAATTTATTAAGTGCAGTGGCGTCCCGGAGAGCACCTTAACGAATATAAAAAAAAATGTACGTCACTGACCTTTTTCTAGTTTTGATAATTTTTTCGGATTTGTAAACTAATAATACAACTCTTTTGTTCCTTGAGTTGTTTTCGTATCTTGCTTCCTTTGCGAGAGAAGAAATAAAAATTACTTTATTGCATGTAACAAAAAAAAATACCTATGTATTTTAAAGTTAATTAAAACATTTAGATATAAAATTATTTTTTAAATATGATTATGAATAACCGTACCAAATTTCAACAAAATCGAGAAAAGTATTTAAGAAAAGTATAAAAAAAAACGATTTTTTTTTAAGAAAACTGTAGCACCTTCTATATCAAACACGGGACAACTCCGGACACATGTTGAAATGAAGTTTTTTTCTTAGAATATCATAATGAATCACCCCCTCAAGTTAAGTACCGTACTTCTGAAATACCCTGCATACAGTAAGATGTAGTGATATTCAAAAAAATTAAAAAATGCTTTATTAACAAATCCTACATTTGTATAATAAATCCAAAATGCCACGAAAAATAAAAGGTTTTAATTTGTACCAAAATTAGTTTCACATAATAATCAGTTTAATGAAGTAAGCTACAAAGCTT
The DNA here is from genome assembly GCA_963920685.1 of Polydrusus tereticollis. Lineage (NCBI taxonomy): Eukaryota > Metazoa > Arthropoda > Insecta > Coleoptera > Curculionidae > Polydrusus > Polydrusus tereticollis. Next base: position 76,874,519 of record OY987334.1, read on the forward strand.
CTGACGCTTGTTTGTAGTTAGCTTATAAAACAATAAGGATACTAAAAAATGGGAAAATATTTAGCATTACTAACTTAGACAATCCTCAAAGAACCCTCATTAACAGAAAAGAAGAGAATAAAATAGTTTTTAGAATTGTCTGATAAGAAAACAAAAAATTAGTTTTAAGTTCTCAATTACTTGCACAGAAAACACAGCCATAAATAAATTATCATTGATAATATAAATAATCATAAAATGATTGATAATTTATCAGTCATTTCAACATAATTATATATAAAAGCATTGTCATAAATCAGTATACCCTAGCACAGAGATCATTTGTATATACATTTTTGGTTCCTGTATTTAATTTCCCTATATTGTTTTTAGAATTAAATCATTATTATCAATTACTAATTGTATAATTTGTAATTAATAAGAATTTATATATAGATTGACTTTAATATTTATATTTAATAATTCATATAACTTAGTACCTAGGTAATGCAAACGTATAGAATACATATAACTATGCGATAAACAAGACTTTGAATTCCTTAAAACTTTCAGCGGAAGGATACATTTTTGTTTTCTTTTTAATAATTCTTATAATCCCCTTTTGATTCTTTTCTCATTCAGTTGAAGTGGTCCAGTAAGCAGAATCTCAGATCAGAATACAGTATTGGAGAATACTAATCGCATAATTAATAGCTTTAATTGTTTCTCAATATTAAAAATTTACATATTGATTGTTTTTCTTAACTTGTTAGTGGTTTCCAGTATGTGTTTCTTTTTCACGAAAGTCTGTTATCTATTATGACACCAAGATATTTTGTGTCGGTACAGTATTTGGTGTTGTTATTATTGATACAAACATCCATTTCCAAAGAAGGGACATGCAACAGTTTTAGAAAGGTTTGATGCAAGTAGATTGTTACAAAGTTAATTATCAATGATCTTCATACCCGCATTAGTTTTTTTAAATCACACCCCTCCAGATTGAAGCTGTTAATGATATTGACGTATCATCAGTATAAGCGGTTAAAAAGCTATTGGTATTAAGATTAAAAATGTCTAAAACAACAAGGGTCCAATCACAGTACCTTGCGATATACTGAAAGTCACTGTGTTAAATGAACTTACCCTTTAATAAGCTAATCACCATTTTTTTTTATAAAACCTAAAGTGATTGTTACCAAAGTATGTACAATAAAGTTTTATTTGGCTTGTCAATACCATCATAAAACTAATAATTCCCGAGCTATTTAGAAGAATCCTGAATTGCCCTTATAGTTGTGTTATAATTTATACTATAAATTTATTAAGATTAAGCTCGATGGATTGTAAAGGATTAAAATTATATAATAGTGTTCCTTAGTATTTATCTATCTGCAATGCCCTTCATATTAAAAAAAAAATACATATTCTTAGCAAAGTTTTTTTTTTACTTTTCCATGTAATTATTGCATTATTTAATTTAATTTATCAAATTATTTAAATTGTATTAAATTTTTAGGTTAGGGCTTGATTAAGCTTAAAAACAATAACCCTTGATTGAATAAAGCTTCATTATTAATAATAATGTAATGATAATAGCCCGTGGAATGTTAAAATTAATGTTTGAAAAAAAAAGACATGAACAGGCGGATAAAACAGAAACCCTATTGGACAATAAAATATCTAAATGTTAGTTCAACCGGAATTAACTGCAAATAAAAATGAAAAATGCTTACCCGCTGTAGGAAAGGCACTACTGCATCCCAGCACGAAAATCAACGCCACGTAAATTTTCATTTTGAAAAAAGATCAGGTCAACAAATTAATTGAAGAATAAAAAGCAGACTTCAGTTGCTAAAGGCGAAGTGATATTTTTGATCATAGGGCAGTCCGGTGACAATATATATTTTGCACTTTTTTGTACCCCCACCTATTTTCATTCATCCACCTAGCGAAAAATAAGAATTCCATACACGTCCGACTTTTGCAGACGGTAGCCTGGAAATTTAAGTGTTTAAAGGCTTTGTGATGCATGTCGGTATGAAAGGGTCATAAAATTAAAATATAACATATATAGGTGTACCTACTACATACAATGTCTTTTAAAACTGCGAGACGAAAAAAAAAAGTATTTCTAAAATTATGACTGCTCAATAATTGAGGACCTTCTTTTTCAATCGTTTCTTTATCGGGCAACGACGAATGAATGCCGTCGCTAGAATTCCTGGACGTGTACGGTCAACTTAATCCTGTCATCTCCTTATCTTATAAAAAATTCAACATACGTTCGTGATTTGTTCGTGTAAAATTTATTTATTTTTGTTCTACGCTAATATACGATTTTCAACGCCATATCTCATGTACCGTGTGTAGATCCCATAGATAAACAAATGGACCGTAGTTGGAATTTTTATGCTTGACGAAAATATACCCTAAAACATGTGCTGACAGTAACTTTGTTGACATGGCCGAACTCTTGTTTTAAAACTGATTAATGTAAAAATGAAAATTAACCGCGCAAGTACCTTTTTTGTTATTTTTAGATGAAAAACCATTCGCATATCCAATACGGGCCTGATAAAACAAGGAAATATTTGGTATGTGTACCGTGCGCTTCATATTCATGTAACGCGTTGTGTGCAGGGTTACTTTTTTGCATTTTTTGGCGAATCCTGGTCGGACTTAAACACAGTTGTAACGAAACATCTGTTTTTGCTTTATTATCTTTTGGAAAACGCACATAATCAGCCCTATGATCAAACACACAAGTTAACTTTAGACGCTAACTTCAAAATTAACTGTTTTTCAACCACAATGAATAATTAACGAGTAGGTTTTTTTCGGTTGTTGTCATGGAAACGGTACGCTAAAAGTTAACTTCTGTGTTTGATAATATTAAAATAAAGTCTAGCACGACGGACTAGTACTAAAATTAATAAGGGCAGGCATGCCTGATTACCTTATCAGGCTAATTATATCATGCCTTGAGGACAGGACCTTTGCAGTATCGTCTGAAAATATAATTTCAACGATTAGAAAAATCAAAGCAGGGGTCCCACAAGGGTCACCCCTAGCGGCGATTCTTTATAATATTTACACAGCAGACATTCCGCACAGCAATCAGGCAAAACTATATCTGTTTGCGGACGATACTGCAATAACTGCTACCTCAGGAGTGCCCTGGAGAGTGGTCGAAAGTTTGCAACAGCATGTACATGTGCTGCAAAAATGGCTTGAAGCCTGGAGATTAAGGCTCAATGAGGAGAAAACGCAGGCAATATTCTTCTCGAAGGCAAGGCTAAGACTACCTGAAACAAGGGTTAGAGTTAATAATAAACCAATTATATGGTCAAACAAAGTAAAGTATCTTGGTCTTGTCTTCGATAAGAAACTTACCTGGAACGAAAACGTTGACGAAAGAGTCGCAAAGGCAGTGTACCCGTTAATTTGTAAAAACAGCAATATCACAAACAAGACGAAAATGTCAATATACAGGACAATTATCAGACCAGTACTAACATACGGAATACCATCATGGTGTACAGCAAACAAGACAAGACTCAAAAAACTACAAATCTTACAAAACAGGACAATTAGAATCGCACTAAACGTACCAGTTAGAATACTACATGACGAAATGAAAATTGAAATGATTGAACAATACATAACAAAAACAATTACGAACTACCACAGACGGACAGACGTATCAACAAATAATCTAATAACAAATTCACACATAAGATCACAGCCACAGCACACATACAAAATGCCGAAGGACTGGCTCCCACCCTGAATGCTAAATTATCATGAAAAATATCAAAAAATTAACACAAAAAAACTGGAAAAGAACAACGACTCTCAAGAGAAGAAAGAATGAAAAAAGAAAACAGCAATGAAAAAAGAACACAAAAAAGCTTCAAAAAAGTATTCGAAAAGAAAAGTCAGCAGCAAATAGAAGTAAAAGCCAAGAAAGGCTAACTTAAGAAGCCAACAGTACAGAAAGAATAGGGCTGATTATCTTGAATTTTGCGGCAAAGATGTAAATTGATGTCTTCTAAATTAGTACACCGACAAAAAAAGGTGGGACAAATTAAGTAAATAATTCCCGCACAACTCTTTAAACTCTTGACCGTATTTTGGGTACGACAGTGGCATGAAAAATCGGGAGAGTTCATTGAAACATCATTAATATCTAACAAATTTTTAGGGCCTTGCAAATCCAGAAAATAAAAATATATAGTAAAATACCCGACCACACAACAACAGTATTTGCATATAAGTGTGTTTTTAATAATTCTGTTTTATGTAAATCCGAGTTATTCGCTTTGTTTCCGTTTCAAATTTACGATCTTAGCAGAAGCGACCTTGTCTAAAATCTCAATATCGCCTTGAAAGGAGCGACTCATTAACGCCTTTATAGAATCGTAAATATTTTTAGTTACAGGTGCAAACTTGAATGTAAATCTCAATCTATTCATGCTGTTTATTCACCAATTTTTTGAAATAAAATCTAAAAATCCAAGAATAAAATTAAGACTAGAAACTCGTCCTAACCTGAACAAACTTATACTTGATGCTAATACGCTAAAGATTTAAAGTAATCCAACAAGGATAATTAAATATGAACACTTAATTTTGTAACTTGATCGAATCAGCCGATACTTGGTGGAGATCCATAATTAATTACGGGTAAACAGAAAAACAGGAGTTGTACTGGTAAATTTCCACTGTATTGCATCAAATAAATTGACATGTTTCGCTACACAGTAGCTTCTTCAGAATAAAGTATGTGAATGATACAAAATTGAGGTTTAAAGTAAAAGGTAATTAAAGACAGGTAAATTGGTAGAGTAGTAATAAATATGGGTTTTTACGGTAAATAATTATTACAAATCTCAAAAATTGAATACAAAGATACTAGAGATTTAATACAGAAATGGTTATAAAAAGGGGGTATACAGTTGGTTAATTGAATTAATTTAACAAAGGAGAATTGTTAAGATCTATCTGGTCATTAAGTAATAGGTTGGAATTTTTAAGCTTGTTTATTTCCAAAGTTTCTAAGAAGTTGAGTTTTGCGCCTTTATTTTCTATATGTAAAATTATAAAATTTTTATCGAAATTATGCTGGTTTTCTAGTAAATGATTGGCGTAATTAGAGTCTTTTTTGTTTTTGGCATATCTATTATAGTGTTCTTTTAATCTTGTGTTGAAATTTCTACCGGTTTGACCTATGTACGTTTTAGGACAATCGTAACAAGTTAATTTATAGACACCTGAATTTTTATTCTTGTCAGTTTTGCTTTTGTTATTTTTAATGAACTTGCTTAAAGAATTGTTTAAGCAAGTAGCAAGTTCATTAAAACTCAACTTCTTAGAATCTTTGGAAATAAACATGCTTAAAAATTCCAACCTATTACCTAATGACCAGAAAGATCTTAACATATCTCCTTTGTTAAATTTATTCAATTAACCAACTGTATACCCCTTTTTATAACCATTTCTGTATTAAATCTCTAGTATCTTTTTATTCAATAATGTTATTTAGATTTGCAATAATTATTTACCGTAAAAACCCATATTTATTACTACTCTACCAATTTACCTGTCTTTAATTACCTTTTACTTTAAACCTCAATTTTGTATCATTCACACACTTTATTTTGAAGAAGCTACTGTGTAGCGAAACATGTCAATTTATTTGATGTAATACAGTGGAAATTTACCAGTAAAACTCCTGTTTTTCTGTTAACCCGTTATTAATTAATTTTGTGGTTTTTATTTTTATAAAGGGGTAACTTATTAATAATATCCTGTTGGCAATAAGAGCATACCTTCCATGACAATAATTGTTTGGAGACTAGTGTCCTAGAAGTTATCTTATAACTAGAATAAAGGGGCATCCTCCCGTCTTTCTCATTAATAAATTAGCCAACGCCTTTCGATAGGAATATAACCAAAATAAAGACGCATATCATCCATCACTATTGATTAAATTTAAAGCTACCTTCTTGCATATAAACAATTTTCCAGTCAATAGAAACACGTCTAGAGAATGCAATTTCAGAAAGGCTAATTTTCCTCTGATGTATGGTATGCTAGTGGAGACGGATTCGTCACCAATTTATAATTCTAAAAATGCTAATGCTTCTTGTAACGCTATTTGTAACATCATCGACAAGATTTTTCAGGTGTGTACACCCGTCAAGATTCAACGCAAAAGGCGATTTTCATTAGCATTATAATAAATAACATTTTTAAAAAAGAGAAGGCTTATCGGGATTTCAGGAGGTATGGTGCTGGCTACTTTCTAGAGATATATCATTCATTGAGGGGTCCTACTAAGGGCCGAATTAATTTAGCGTGCAGAAAATACATTAATAATGCTGAAACGAACATCTCCAATGATCCATCTAAGTTTTGATCCTTCATTCAGAGTAATAGGGGACAATCCAGGGTTCCGGGGGGTAATGAATTATGCTGATCTTGAGTGTAACACTCCTCAAAGCAATTTCAATGCTTTCGCTAATTATTTTCAGAGCGTTTATAAAAATTATATCCCTGCTGGAATCCCGCAGACCTCCGCGTGTGTCACAAGTATAATTGAAGTATCAAAAAGCTGAACCCTTGGCTCATATTTTTAATCAGGTGCTCATGACTGGCTCTTTTCCCGAAATTTGGAAGGTGGCGAGGGTGACGCCTGTTTTGAGGAAAGGTTATTCCAGAGCAATTAAAAACTATTAACCTATTTCCATTCTTTGCAACTTTTCAAAAATCCTAGAAATAGTAATCCACAGTTACATCTACCCACAGATCCGTAGCTTGCTCTCTGATCATCAGCATGGTTTTATTGACTCTACATGTACGTTACTAGTCTATGTTCGTTGTCACAGAGAGCCTGTGAGGTTTTCGATTCTTATGACCAGCTGGATGTAATATATACGTATCTTCAAAAAGCCTTCGATCAGATTGACCGATTTGTTTTGCTCGCTAAGCTAGAGAACCTGGGTATCTCGCAGATACTGATTGACCTTGTTAGATTATATTTGATTGATGCGGCAAAAAACTTCCTAAAATGGATAAGCAAAAGATTAGCTACTTTTAGCATTTTTTTTTTATTCCAGTTCACTTCTTACCTGTTTGTCTTAAGCTATGATAAAACCTTTCAAAAGTTCTGCGGTACGGTAAATGCCGATTTGGAAATCGGTATCAGAATAAATTGTTCTCCCCTCGATATAATTGCCCATAAATTAGATGCATATCAGCATATTTACTATAGAAATTCTTTTATAAAACAAATGATTCATATTTAAAAAAATAATGGTACTCTAAATTTTAGAACCGACACTGATAACCTTAGTACTAAGTATTTACAGTAATTTGATTACCTAATAAATTGCAAATTTTTACCATATTAACATAATAATACAAATAAAGAAAAATCCAACTTAAATTGGTGTTTCCTATATTTAATACCTATTTAATATCTATGCTCCTACCAATTAAATTAAAACCTGAGAAATTAGTGCTGTTATGGATCTCAATAAATAAACCTATAAATATAAGTACAAGTGTAAAATACGCAAATAAAGGTGTGTTTATATTTGTTTCATGTCATTTTCTAATTTTAATGTATCTTGTGGTTCTGATGATGGTTTAAATTAAATTAAACCTAAACATCAACCTAAACTAAACTTTTATTAATATATGACCTATAAACCCACGAAATTAAAAAATTAAAAGGTAGTTTTAACCTCATTGTTATATTTTACAATTAATTACTGCAAAATATCCCTGATGATGATCTATTGAGACCGAAACGCGTTGGAAATTTTATTAATAGAGAAGGCTGAGGGACATCCCCGAGTTTTACTATAGTTGCTGATGCCCCTTCCGGAGATTAGCTGCGATTTTGATAGATATCTAGTAGTTAGCAATGGCAAGACAATAAATTGGGATTAACACAGATATTTATTATTGGGTTAGGAAAGTTGTCTGCTCTTTCTATGTGAATTTCTATCTCCAAAGGGTGTAGGCGGTTACTGTTTAAAATTTTACTGAACGTAATGGGATCAGCGGGAAAGCTTCATAGCGTCTGATCCAGTCCCCCAATCTTATAACGGATAACTCATTTATAAATTTTATATTGGGCCTCCTAATAGCAACCAATTGATAGCCAACATTTCTGCCCTAGGGTTTCAAAATTCATACGTTGTTCAGTCTAGAGACGCTGGATTTTTGTATTTCCTAGTGTTTACCATACTTTCTTTTTGTAAACCTCAGACATTTTAATAGTGCATTGTAGTCAATAAGTTACTTACTATATTAATTCGTACTGGTGTAGGTGTCGGTTACTGAATTCTAATAGTTCATTTTGGTTGTATAGTATGTTTAATAGAAACGAATCGACTTATGCGTTAATTTCGGCCGGCAGCATACGCTGTCAAAAGTCGTTGAAATGTCTGGAAATACCCTTCGGAAATTCTTCTTCTTCTTCTTAGAGTACCGTCTTCATTTCATTGAAGGTTGGCAACAATCGCGGAGAACGTCTGACGATCTTGGGCAGTTCGAAACAGGGAGTGAGCATCCATACCTGTCCAGTCTCTGATGTTTTTCAACCAGGAATGTTTCTTTCTACCTATGCCTCTCTTGCCCTCGATTTTACCTTCCATTATCAATCTTAAGAGGTCATATTTACTTCCACGCATTACATGACCCAGATAGGCCGTCTTTCGTTTTTTGATCACGTGTAGCAATTCTCTCTCGCACTGCGCTCGCCCCAACACCTCCTCGTTTGTGACATGAGCCGTCCAAGGTATCTTGAGAAGCCTGCGAATTGCCCACATTTCAAAGGCCTCTATCTTGTTAATGGTGTTGACCTTTAAAGTCCATGCCTCGCAACCATACAACAAGACTGAGTGTACATAGCACTTCACAAATCGACATCTAAGACTCATATTTAGGGTGGGATTACACAGGAGTGACCGCATCAGGTTGAACGTGGCTCTTGCTTGCTCGATCCTGGATCTAATTTCTACATCTGGGTCCAGGTTGTTGTTGATCCAAGTGCCCAGATATTTGAATTTGTCTACCACTTCTATTCGTTTCCCATAAATACTAATATCTATTGGCGATTCTGGGTTTCTTGATATTATAAGTATTTTTGTTTTGGTGGCATTAATTTGAAGGCCATAGCGATCTCCGACTGCAGTGAGTTGACTTAGCAAGCGTTGTAGGGCTTCTGGACTATCCGCCATTATCGCAGTGTCGTCGGCATATCTAAGGTTATTAAGCACTCTACCGTTGATCTTAATCCCATCAGTTGTGTCTTTTATTGCCTCTTCAAAAATATGTTCGGAAATTCTTCAACTTGATCGATCTCAATTCAATAATAGTAATATATAATATAGGTAGTACCTAACGTTTCTTTCATATGTCAGCCAGGAGCCAGGCTACCTTAATTACATTTTCAACGAATACGTTGATATTATTTACTTCTTGAATCGGAATCTGAATAATTCATTATTCGACTTATGACTCACCCAAAATGCGTGTGTTTTATAACGTAAAGTGATAAAATCTTGTCTCACCGATGACTACGTGGTCATTTTGGGTTTTTTATCAGTCTTAAGTGCCCATACACATTACAATTTTTTTTTGTATCGTAATGGTCTGATATTATATATAACTATATATGAAAGCTTTTGACTGAGTTAGGATCACAGAATCCTGCTGCAGAACTTCATGTTTGTTTCATTTTTAAGAAGAGATAGCAGTACGAAAGAGAGTTTTTACCCTTTAATACGAGAAATAATTATAATTTGATTTTGCCGAGGTCATAGTAAATACCATGTAAATTTTTCTGCCCTTAAATAAAATATGATATAAGACTTTTTTTGCCAACTTGCAATGTACGTTTCCTATCTAAATAACTTTGTATTTTCGGTATTGAATAACCAAGTTTTTATTCCAGTCACAGTAACTGTTCAAAAAATTTGAATCTTGGCAGACTTCGACCATATAATAGTAGCTATACCTTAGAATTTTTACAGATTTTTAGTTATTATAATTTTAGAGTTTTAACTAGATGAAATAATGTTTTTTTTTATTTTTGTCAATATTTGTAAAAATTAATAATACTACTGTACTTTTCCTTGCATCAGGAATAATTTTTGAATTTCAATGTAAACTGAATTACAAATTGAATTTGATCTTCCATTAACTATACTGCTACATCATTAAGAACTTTTAAGTTTTTAACTAACTCCAATCCTTTATTATAATTGTCATTTGAATTCCAGTCTGATGTGATTAGTCATTAGAAATCACTGTTAATCTTGAATAATTTGAAAAACTCGTAAGGTTGGGAACGGCATAAAAAGATCAATGTCTAGATCATATAAGGTAAAGCCTGTCCAGAGATATAAGAAAGTTACACTTTGCCTTTGAATGGGATTATCCAAGGGTGGCCATAAACAAACAATGAATAAATGAATAAATGCAGGTAAATTATGGTCTGTACTTAAAAATGTCTTAAAGTAAACTGCAAATCCGGAAGACGTAATTTTATTATTAAAGTAATAGTTCGGTGATTTTAAACCCATTTTTACCTGATTCAAAATGAGAGGGTTAATCCCATAAAACAAATTATGTTTTAATACAGTGTAATACAGTGTTTGTTTAATCGTGTGTGAGTCATGGAAAATATGTGCGAGCCCAATGTATCTCAGAGATAACCCCGTCGAAAAGAAGAAAACACTTTTCTGTGGAAACTAAGGAAGTTATAAACAATGTTTATTCAACTCTCATTGAACGTGCGGTCAGCAAGCAAGCAGCGTTAGAAGAAACGGCCACATTAACAAAAATTCCAACATCAACTGTATGGAAAATTGTGAATAATCCCATTTTTTGAGAACCGATACTGGCATTTTCTCGAAGGTAGATGGAAGTGATCAAGACATAATACGGGTTAAAATTTACAAGTTATACGAGGAACAACAATTACATTAGATAATTTAATTAAGAGACGTGAAAAAGATGAAACCGGCGTTAAATGTGGCAGAACAACGTTATGGAAGTGTATCCAACACATGGGGTTTAGATTTAAAAAAATTCGCAAAAGACAAGTTTTAATGGAATCCAGTAGAATTTGGGAATGGCGATCCGAATGTCTACAAAAAATCAGGATTTACAGAGATCAGAAAAGGCCGATTATTTACTTGAATGAAACCCGGTTCGACACATATGATACCCCGGAAAGGGTTGAGTTGACTCAAGCGGCAAGTGTAAAACCAGCGCGCCATCAGATGGAGGTAAACGAATTACGATTTTGCATGCTGGATCTAAAGACGGATGGATTCCAAATAGACTTTCTCTGTCTGCAAAAAACATTAAAGATTCTTCTCTGGATTACCATGAGGACACAACTGCTGATTTATTTGAAGATTGGTTTAAAAACAAGCTAATTCCGAATATACCTCCGAGTAGCGTAATTGTAATGGACAATGCAATGCCATAGTAGCCAACCTTAATGAATTCTTTGATGATCCTGATAAAGGAATAACTCAGTGTTAAATTTTAAATGTTTGCTACAATTTTAAGCATGTGTAATATTGTGTAATTTTATCAAAATTGTCATTGTCTAAATGTAATGTAATTACAAATTAAAAATAGTTATTTACAAATATCTCTCCAGACATTGTTCAACAGCCCCTATTGGGTTTTTTTTTATTATGTTTATAGTAAATGTAAGCATCTTATTTTTGAACAAATAAATATTATTGTATTGTATTGTATATTTCAATTTTACAGACGGCCCGGTCAGTTAGTCAATTTCTTATATCTCTGAACAGACTTTATTCATATCTTTTACATGTATATGTTTCGGACAATCTTCATAACCAATACTACTGAATTTAATAACCATTTTTCTTTTTATTTTATCCCATAAAGTTTCGTCGAAAAAAGCCATTGCAGCAAACTCTGGATTAAATACCATACAATTCTGAAATATAATTAAAAAAAATGTTTCATCTAACTCAAACTCTGAAATTATAATAGCTAAAAGTCTGTAAAAATATTAAGGAATAACTACTATTATAATTTTAGAGTCTGCCAAGTTTAAAATTTTTAGGACAGTTACTTTGGCTGGAATAAGAAATTACTTATTCAATACCGAAAACCCCATGTTATTCAGATAGGAAACGTACAATTCAAGTCGGCACTTGTTAATATTAAGATAGAGACTTGAAACTTGGAGAACATTTTTTTTTATTGTCAAAATACTGATTTAAAGAAGTTCTTGAAGGAATAGATGGTCCCAACTTTGTTAAACCACCAGATCATTTTAATCATTTAACTAACTTTTTAATTCGTGACTTATTAAAATGGCTTCTCTATCTCGTACATATTATTAACATAATTAATTTATGCATTATTTTCCTGTAATTTACATTAATTATTAAATTTTGACAATGGCTGATAAATTATTTAACAGTTTGCTGATGATTATATGTTGTATGGATGTTTATTTTAATACTAGTAGTATATAGCGTAAGATAAAAAAAACGTAGTCAAAGAATGCCTTCGAATCAATCACTGACGTTTTGAATACTAACTGTCAAGTCTATATTTTTTAGAAAATCCTACACAATAGAGAACCTAAAAATAATAAATGTCCATGTGTTCCACTTGGGGGGGGGGGGGGGGTAAATAAAATTCCGCGATGATAATCTGAATATTTGACAAGTATCTACAGAAGCTTTATTGTTCTGTGATCTACAGTTACTACACCTCTGCATTACACAACATATTTTGAAGGATCCCTCAGTTTTATTGGCAAAACTTTATAATAAGCTCCCTGCCACCACTGGCATGTTAAAAAACACACATTATAGTTATTATGAGTTACTGTTTAATTATACATAATAATGTTATGGTAGTTAAGTGAGAAAACGTTGCCTCAACTTTGCCGGTTGTAATTATTATTATTAATTGCACAAAATAATCCGAAATTTATTTGTAATTCTAGCCCGTGGGTCTTCTAAATTTTCGCAAGGGGTTTTGAAAACCATAAAATTTTCAGAACTTAGCATTCTGATTTGTTGAGAATTTAAATAACCCTAGGTAAAACCATACCTCGTCTGTAGAAACTAAATAAACCACTCATGATACAACTACAGAAGATATGATATCGCGCAGGTGGGCGTGTCTTTCGTGACGTCAGGCAGTGAGAAAAGGCGGCCATATTCCTGTTGTTTACATACGGTATTGGTGTACGAGTCGGTCTTTTTTAAATTATAAGTGTCCTTTAATTATAAAAAATGAGATGTGCGGTTTGTAAGGTTTGCGGGTTGTAAGGTTGATAATCAGTGTAAGAGTTTTACGCCCGGTATAAAGTTTTTTAGTTTCCCAAAGGGCAAGGAATTGCAAGCTGTTTGGAAGCATGTGTGTAAACGCAAGGATAAGTTTATTATTAAAAATGCCCGTGTTTGCTCGAAACATTTCAGTGACGATGATTATGCTGCTACGCTTTTATTTGCCCAAAGATTAAAAAAAAAGAATTTAATTTTTAATTAAAAAAAAAAAAAAAAAAAGGAATTAACAGCAACAAAGTTCAGCCGAGGGTGAGAGGCCTTGAGAGAGCGAGCAAATGCCCTAGCTCAAATGCCGAAGAGTAGGGGGGGTAATAAGGGGCGCCACCGTTTTGTAGCCAGGCCAAAACGGAAGCCTCCGCGATCTCGGTGGGTGCTCACTCTCCACTGAACTTAATAATGAATAATAACAAAAAAATTAAAAAGAAGAAAAGCAAATTACGAAGGGGTGTTGTGGGACGTCTCAAATAAAACTAAAAATTTTTAAAAACACACTTAGTACATTTATTAAAAAAAAAAAAAAAATTAATAATTGGGCTCGACCCTCAAAAAAAATGAATTCACTTGAATTAAATTGGGAAATTACAGAACCATACACTTGTATATCCGCCCTATGGTTATGATCACAACTATTACCTTCTACTAATAACGATAGATAAAGTAAATGATACGGTTGACACCTCAAAATTAAAACCTGTATTACTTTATCGGGATGGTATCACCGATACTGCCGTGGCTGCTTGGTACTATGCCTGGTGGGCAACTCTAGGTACACCCTAGTATAAAAGGCTGGTAGCGCCTCTAGGTCAAACTGATGGCCTTGATGTACCCCAGCATAGCAACTGCCAGGTGGACCCCAGATAAAAGAAGCTCACGTAATAGGAGCTGGGTGGAAGCACCCCGGTATAAGGAGCCTAGGAAGTAAAACAGGCGCATCAGCACAACGGCAATATTTGCGAAAAATTTACATTTAATAAATGGCTGAAGGCCCAAATGATTAGATAAATGGACCAACACTGTGCAACCACCCTAATAATACCGAAAACCCAAAATTTAGAAAAATTATTACTGCGCATGCGTCTAAAATTGTCTGCGCACCTCACTGGGTGTCCAATAACCCCTCTGCAGACATGAATTAACAAAAATATCGACGTGAGGGCACTGCGCATGCTCAGGATGGCGAATAAAATTAAAAGAACTTCATCTAAGCCAAGCAGGAAACTCACTAAATTAAAACCACTGGTTTGTAGAAAAGTAGTTAGTGCGCATGCGCCACGCGCATGATCAAAATTGAAATCCCAACTTTCAGATTAATAAAAAAAAAAATAATTGCAAAGTAATTTCCTACTTGAACTTAGAGATATATATGCTGAATCGCAATATAGTAACTGCGCATGCGCCGCCCACACGCCGATATGGGGTGCTAATGACTCCAAATAAAATCCCCTTTTAAACCCTGAATAAGCGACCCATAAAAATATTATTCCCACATAATTACAAAAATCCCAGAAAATAATGTTATTTAATTATCAAACCTATTCGACAATAATTTTACAATTTTACAACCCTGAATAAATTCCCCAGAAAAATATTAACACGACGTAATCCCGAAAAACCCGACAACTACAGTTATTTACTTCAATTCAGCAATACCAAAAAAAAAAACAGCTGCACAATGTCGGCCATTTAAATCAATTAAAGCAAATAATACATAATTATCAATCAAATAAAAATTAATTAAACCATATCCACCAATTGCAGTAAACACATGTAAAACTTAGCAATTAACCAGAAAAATTACATAATTACATTCGGCTAATTAGGCACATTATAAATTATTGAAATTAGATTAAATTAATAGCGACACAAAGAAATAAAAACTAGGCATTAACTTACAACATGCAGGCTTAAGGCCACGCGGTTCGGTTCGGATGAGTTCCTTTTTTTTTGACAATAAAATAACAATGACAATAGAATAAAAAAAGATAGGCTTGAAAAACGTGCATTTTGTAAGTACAATGGGCACTAAGGTATCGAAAAATTCTAGCGACATAAATAGATATCGATAACAGAAAGCATAAAAAAAAAATACATGGGTTTTGACCAAAAATTTAAGGTTTTAAATATTAACGTAAGATGATAATATATTTTATTTACAAATAAGAGCAAAATTAAAGTGACTGCAATTGATTTCAAACATAAAATGATTAAACTTACCCGATGACGATGGGGTCTTACACGTTTTTACGTTTCCTGACTTGCACTCCGTCGCTTTAAAATCCGGCTATGCCGTAAAAAAGCTTTCAATCCAACACTAAACTAAAGCAATTTAAAAGCTTTAATAAGAAAACGGTGTCCAAAATCCACTCACGTGAAAAAAAAAATTGGCTGGACACACGCTTTCACGACGGAGACAAGTCAGTAAGTCAGTAAGCAAGGCCGTAACAATCGCGCACGACCTCCCGGAAGAGCTGCAATCCTACCAACAAAATAGAAAGCTTCCTGTCAATAAAAAGGGCGCTAGAATTCAAAACCTCGTACCTACACAAAAACCTAATGAACTAACCTAGCCGAAGCGAACCCGTACAAATAATAAAGTAACCAAAGAGCGGAGACAATAGAAACCTGGGTTACCCTTGTACCCCCTCCTGCGCGACGGTGAAACCAAAGAAATTTGTTTTTAATTAACTAATACATGGGCAATATAAATTATTACCAAACACGGTCACCCGTATACAACCAACGGTACATCAGATAAATATTTCCCACATCTAAGGAATAAGCGATATAATCGATCTCGCAAAGGTCGATAGATGTCAACCTAGAAACTAAATGACTTTACACCAATTACCAGCTTTAAATAAACACCCAAGTGGCTCCTAAATTACATAACGATAAACAGATTTCAATACAATGCAATTGGCTGGTAAAAATCACCCGATAGCAGTCAATATAATATCAATAAGTTAGGTCGATCGAAGAGATTAAAATCGATAGTGACGCCCACTTCTATTTATATAAATTAAAGGAACAGTGTTTATTTATAACCAACTCAGTGAAATGTCCCTAACGATCAGATTGTCACACCATTCTAGAACCAAACAAAGGGAAATATAATACGGAAAATCCACTGTATTTCCCACGAAAATGTATTTGACACAACCATAGCGGTAAGTCCTATAACTTACTCTATTTACACCGTCTGTAGCTGACTGTTTTTAGGCTACTAACTTAGGACATGGTCTGCCATTTAACAAGGGAGAAAAATCGACTTTCAACCCCTAAGCCAAGGGAGATATGGAATCAAGATGAAAGATAAGGTAAGGATCTGCTTTATTAACCAGGCATTCGCAGCCAGAGACCGTTTTAACAACTCTTACATACCTATATAACCTTACGTACCATCGAAGGCAAAATTACCTAAGATCTCAGTCTACAGTCATAGAATTCAAATAGTTATCTTTATTTTAGGTACAACACAAGCTGGATCAGCCACTCGAGGTAACGGCATTAAAAAAAAATAAAGGAGGAACCAGGTAATCAACAAATGCCATAAGAAAGGAAAGCAACCTCTAAACACCGAGAGAGAGAGTTATGTAACAGTACAATGATACGAGTAATATATATATATGTATAGCCTTATTTTTACTAGTAAAATGTTTTATAAATATCTATGTACATTTAATAAACAGCAAAACAAATATGTTGAAAGGTTCTTGACAAAAAGGTGAAGGCGACATAATAATAAACTTTAAATAAAATTTTGGTTTGTTTCAATTCACCACATACTAATGATTTTTCATAGAGCACATTGTACTACCTTAATGATTATTTCTCACACCTTAGCCAAAAATAGGCTTTAACCCCTAGTACTAAAATTAAACCGTTACAACTCCCCTCTTCTTCGGCAGGAGAAAAACTTCCACTAAGAAGTTTTACGACGATAATTCAACTAAGTAATAACCAAACAAAAAAATTAATTACACTCGCGCCAGCACAAGAGAACACAAGGTACCCAGTTATGTATAATCCAATGAAGTTAACAGAAATATTCAGATAGGTAAGCTAACTCTAAATACGGAATCATATATCAGTTATATGTACAAAATAATCACACGAGTTATCAATCAACTCCTAGACCAAAAAAAAAAAATTTGACGCTACCGACGTAGCCATTAAAATATAGCAGTCAATCACTAAAAGCAATAAAATAAAAATAATAGAAACCTAAAATCATTTCAAGCACTGTTGCGCAGCTGTCGACCCACGGAGACTCCGAGAGAGGAAAGGATGCAACCCCGAGCTGTTTGTATGGTATAGAGGTCAAAAAAGCGAACTTGATGGATATCGGACTTAAGTTAGCATTGCGTTGCAACCAAATGTGACTTGGCGAACCTCGTGTACTAACCTCATGCAAACAAACTCGCGGCACAACCTCGCACCCACAAGAAAGACCCAAGGAAAGCAAATTCACAGCAGTACTTGAAAGGTGGAAAACTAAAGATAATCAATATCAACAAAAAAAAAATAGCAGTTGTAACCCAGATGTTCCACCAATCAAAGGGAGTATGTTTTAGTACACACTAAACTAAAAGATACAAACGTGTCGATGACAACTAAATGTATCACAGCCTTCAACGGAAAATTTAATTAGGGTGTTCCGAAAGGCGGCTCTGCTCCTGGCCTGGCGTATCACACGAGACCCGCGGACGAGGTCATACGCAGTAGTTTCGCCCTCCCCTGTGCTGCAGCGATGTACAGACTGAATCAGGGGTCAGACAGCCACCCCCCACAATACAACTCTGCCCGCAAATCTGCCTTCAGCAGAACGAACATTCCACAAAAGACGGCAAAGCGCCACCCAGGGGCACCAACGGCCCCTCAGCCTTTTCTATAGCAAAAAAAAAGAAGGCTGTAAATAAATAGGACAAAATCGGTAAATATAAAGTCAGGCTATACCCGAACCAAGACAAAATCGGTAAGTATAAAGCGTCTAAATGACGAAGTCAAAACCAATCAATAATCAATAAATCGCATCTGAGCGACATCAATAACGAAATTACTCCGTTACTTGCAATTCAGTTCCAACAGCGGCTTAAATCCCCAAATGGGTTATCTCACTATATCTATAAAGCAACGAAAATCAATCAAAAATAACTCAAAGTCCAACAAAGTAAATCAAGCAAATGTATCAACAACGCAAATCAAGCAAAAACAGAGAGAGAAATTACGTTCTCGTTGCAAATATCCCGTACTCAACACGGTTTACAAAAAAATTACAACGAAAACCTACCACTAAAACTAAAAGGAAGAACGAAGCAAAAAAAAAGTCATCATGAATAAATAACGTCTTCAAGACGAGCGACAGCAAAGATCAACCGGCGTTAGCCAATCCATCCAAGCTAACCAAATAACTAAAGAGACAAATCAAGGTAAAAGTAAAATACTAAGTCCAAATCAGGGTAATCACTAAAGAAAATCCGGCAAAGCCAAATTTCCAAGGAATCAAGTCAAAATCGGTAGGTACTGAAATCGAAAGTAAAGATAGAATGAAAGGAAGAAAAATGACGAAAAGTAAAACCTAAAAGACGAAAAGAAAGTCAACTCCTAGAGAAAACAAAGTCGTACCCACTATTGTCTTGTTTCACGCCAAGACAACAGCATACACGACCACAGGCTGAATTGAGTGACCTTCAGTAATAAAGCAAATAAAAACATTAGGGAAGAAACAAGCAAGAATAAAGGTTCTACTAAATGAACGTCATAAAACTAATACTATAAAATGTTAAATGCTGAAGTGGCAACCTAAAGACATAATCGATAAGCAAGAAACTATTGTACCAAAAAAAAAAATCTACAGAAAAGCTAATAATACACCGAAGATACTGAAGGCGAAGATTCATATAACAGGTTTGCCACAACATTTACAAGTGAAGTGAGAAGCCAACTGAAGGTTAACAACTCAGATACCCATTGTAGTAAACCGCTGAGGGCCTGATTCACTACTAACGACACAAACCGGCTGAAGGCGATTGGTCTGTCTCCGTACTCTTGATATGATTTCTACTATCACGGGTACGCCGTGCGGAGTATTTCTAACCAACTACATTCGGCCTGTCAAGTTTCACGCCGAGACAAAAACCGAACTTCATCAGAACTCCACATCCGCTGGAGGTGATATAAAAATATTTGGAACAAAAAAAAAGAAAGAAGCGAACCTTTATTCGTTACTCACACACAAAAGAAATTAATAAAGTTTAAAGTAATGAAGTAAAAGAAAAGATAAGTAAAGATAAATAACTCAATTTATTCATTGTCCGAACTCTCACTTGCAATCGACGGATTGTACAACTTGAGGTCCTGTACATGCCAAACACCTTTATTTTGACCGGTCTGATCTTGAAGCTCATATGTGCAAGTACCAGTCTTTCTTTTAATAATAAAAGGTCCTAAATATGTTGGTGCTAATTTGGCACTGTAGTATTTCGTGGCATCCGAGAGACTTTTATTTTTACGCCAAACTCTCTGTCCAGGTGTATATTCGACTGGTCGCCTACGTAAATTGTAACGTCGTTGGCTGATAAGGCGAGAAGCCTTGATCTTTTCCTGGACTTCCACATAGAGTTTTGAAAATGCGGCTTGTCTCTTTTTGACATAATCTTGAGGATCCAAATCGATCTTGTGAATATCTTCGACGAAGTCTTGTCCATAAAGTTTATGCTCTCTTCCAAAATTCAGATAGTAAGGACTAAATCCAGTTGTTTCGTGTCGTGAAGTTCTCATAGCACAACCAATAGCGGCTAAATTTTCGTCCCATGTACGGTGATTATTGTTCTGAATGTATGAACGAATCATAGTTTTTGCCACTCGGTTTGCACGTTCAGTAGGATCAGCCTGAGGATGGTAAGAAGCTGTATAGAAAATTTTGCTTTTATAACGCTGACAAAGTCCTTGGAACTCTTTAGATTTCATTTGAGCTCCTTGATCGCACATTAAAAATTGCGGAGATCCAAACATCAAGAAAATGCCTTCTTCGACTTGCTTAGTAAGCGATTTGGCTGTCGCAGAACGCGATGGGAACATGACGGTGAACTTGGTGAAATAATCATTAACCACAAGAACATACTGATTTCCTGATCTTGAGCGAGGAAACGGGCCGATAAAATCCAAGCTGATACATTGCCAAGGTTGATTAATATTTGGTCGATCTCCCATTAGACCTGCCGGTGCTCTTTGTTCCACTTTGTTCTGGGCACAAATCCTACATGCTTTCACATATCTGGTTACATCACTCCTCATTTTAGGCCAATAGTAACGTTGACATACTTTCCAATAGGTTTTAAATATGCCTACATGACCTGCAGCTGGTATATCATGGCAACGGAAAAGTACTTCGCGCCTCTTATCTTTAGGAACGACGAGTTTCCAGCAGCTGGATGG
Source organism: Polydrusus tereticollis (assembly GCA_963920685.1). Classification (NCBI taxonomy): domain Eukaryota; kingdom Metazoa; phylum Arthropoda; class Insecta; order Coleoptera; family Curculionidae; genus Polydrusus; species Polydrusus tereticollis. The sequence goes on from OY987334.1 coordinate 76,895,311, forward strand.
AATTGCTAATTCAGAAGGACTGGATTTCACATATTTGTACAGCATTTTATTCTCTACACGCCACGTGGGAAATTTGTGAGGATGCTCTTCGAGTCTGGAGAACATGTTTTTATACCATTTGTCGGTGGTGGATGAGAATGCGTCTTCTTTGACTTCGGCATCTATAGTGTCAACAGAAACAGGAACTGATCTCGAGAGAAAATCGGGAACTACGTGGTCTTTTCCAGGTCGATGAATTAATGTAAAGTCGTACGGTTGAAGACGAAGTGCCCATCGTGCTAGTCTCCCTTGTGGGTCTTTTAATCGATGTAGCCACAGCAACGAGTGATGATCGGTTATCACGGTGAAGTGAACTCCTTCCAGGTAATGACGCAATTTCTCAACGCTCCAAATCACTGCCAAACATTCTTTCTCAGTCACAGTCAATTTCATTTCCTGCCTAGATAGTGAGCGCGATAGGAAACATATTACTTTCTCACCTTCATCAAAGGTTTGAGACAAAACGGCTCCAAGGCCAAAGCCACTCGCATCAGTTTGAAGAACGAATGGACGACTGAAATCGGGGCAAGTAAGAATGGGTGCTGTAATCAGGGCTTCTTTGATGGTTCTAAAAGCAGCGTCGCAATCGAATGTCCATGACCACTTAACGTTTTTCTTGGTCAGGTTGGTTAGCGGAGATATTTTGGAGGAGAAATTCGGTACAAATCGTCGGTACCAAGACGCTGTTCCTATAAATCGACGAATCTCTGTCACATTTTTCGGCGGTGGTATATTTACAATAGCCTCTACTTTCGATGGATCTGGCCGAAGTCCTTGACGGTCCACTACATAGCCTAGATATTTTAATTCAGGTCGGCAAAATTGACACTTTTCCAATGAAACCACTAATCCTGCTTCGAGAAGGCGGTCGAACACTAAGTCCAGAAGTCGCAAATGTTCATCAAAGTCCTGAGAGATTAGGATAATGTCGTCTAGGTAAACCATTACTGAAGGCTGAAGGTCAGCTCCAAGCACGGTATCGACAATTCGCTGCCACGTGGCCGGAGAATTGGTCAATCCGAACGGCATTCGGCGGAACTGAAATAATCCTCTTCCAGGAACAGTAAAAGCGGTGTATTCACGCGAAGACTCTGACAAAGGGACGGTCCAAAAAGCAGACTTAATATCGATAGAGCTGAGGTATTTAGCATCTCTTAAGCGGTCCAGGATTGAAGAGATATATGGAATGGGGTACGCATCCTTGTTGGTTACCTCGTTCAGCAGCCTATAATCGACGCAGAAGCGATAGGAATCATCCTTTTTGCGAACTAGACATATTGGGCTAGACCAAGCACTTTTGGAAGGTTCTATCACACCGTCTTTTAACATTGTCTTTAACTCCTCATCGATGATCTTTTGTTTAAAAGGAGACACGGGGTAGTATCGTTGTTTGACGGGTTTTGTACCTGGTTTAACTTCAATAGTATGTTCTGCTACGTTACAACATCCCAATCCAGAACTCATAGTTGAAAGCTTTATTTTTATTAAATTGTCAAGTTGCATTCGCTGATCTCTTGTGAGCGTGCTTTCGTCTTGAATGCTATTAATGAACATCGGATCGGTGCTATCTGCAAAATGCCAAATATCTTGTCTCAGATCGGGGACTATTTCCATATTTTTCCAAAAATCTATTCCTAAGATAAGGGTATGAGTAAGTTCTGGTAAGACGAGCACATCAATGATTCTGGTTTTGCCCATTAAACAGAATGGAACCTGCATACAACCGATGCTGGAACAGCTCTGTCCATTGGCGACTGTGCATTTTGTTTCTTTCGCCAAAAGTTTTAATCCTAACCGTTGTAATAGTTCATATCCAGGAAGACCGACGATGGTTCTTGTAGCGCCGGAATCTAATAATCCTCGAATTGGAGTGCCCAAGATAGTAACTTCTAAATATGGACGTTGATCACCATGAGCGTGACTAATAATGTAGTCTAAGAGAAATTTTGCAGGAAAGCCAGTATCGTTGTTGGTCGAAGTGGTATCGATTTTGGGAGACATCTCACGACCTATTGATTCCCCCGGGAAGCGTTTCCCGAATTCGTGCATTTGGGGCAATTTCTGGTAGTAACGTCAGGTGTTCCGCAACGATAGCAGTGCATTTTCCGAGGACTAGTGCAATCTCGGTTATAATGCCCGGCCTTTTGACAATTAAAGCAGACCACTTCTCTGGGACGTCGATCGTTCGTAGGCATTTCTCTAGGACGTCTGTCATTTATAGGTATTTCTCTAGGGCGTCTATCGTTCATAGGCATTTCCCTGGGACGTCTATCGTTTGTAGTTGGGTTAAAGTGACGAATTTCCTGTACGTATTCGTCCGAATGATTGCTAGAAAGGGCTTCTTGCATATCTGACACGAAGGCGAAATCAGGCTCGACAAATCCTTGCCTTCTTCTAGAAGGTGGCACGTAGTGCTCTGCACGGTATTTCTTGGCTTCCAAAGATAAGCAGCACTCCTCCAATTCTTCCAATGTATTGACTAGTGGAAGTTGAGTTGTGTAAAAGGGAGCTAAGTTTCGGGAAATAATGTCCAGCTTCACATCATCGGACATTCCACCGTAACGTCTACATAAAGCATGCATACTTGATAAGTAATCCACAATGCTTTCGGACGGATCCTGCGTTCTATCTAAGATCTCCCTAAAGAGTCGAGCTCTGTAATCTGGCGGTTCAAAATGTCGTCGAAGTAGGTCTGATAGTTCTCTCCAGTCAGTAAATCTGGATCGGTTCGATCTAAACCAATTAAGAGCCTTTCCCTCAAACAGGTCTATGGCGGACTCAAATACTTCTCGTTCAGTCACGTGACGGGCTACTCTAAGTTCTGAAACTCGCTCTAAAAAGCCGTGAACTGACATACTCTTGGTGTCTCCAGTGAATTTAATTCCCCATTTATCCATTTTAGGACCCTTGAAGTATGAAGGTTGTCTATTTGGGGTAGAAACAGGTAGCGAGGCACCTTGAACGCCGGACGAATCATCGGAATCCGAATCTTCAGTTTGAGCAGCAGCTAACATAGCACTAAGGTTGGGATCTTGCTTTGACACGGTTTCTAAATGGTCCAGAGTGGCCAAAATATCGACCATAAGCTTCGCTCTCGTATCCACATTCTCAGCAGTCAAGCTACTAGGTGGTGCGCGATCTACGCGATTGAGTAGGTGTACTAGACGAGATTGATAGCGCTCAAATCTGGCCCTAGCATTTTCTCCAGTCACTGATTTCAGTGCAGATTTAATTCTCTGCAGCGCATCATGCACGAGAACTTTCTCGTCGTCGAAGTCGAGAGAATAGGGTGGATGACTCAAAGATTTGTTCCTCTTCTCCAGTTGGAGTAACGGACGCAGTGTCGCTCTCAGCGAATCGACGGTTTTGGAATCGTCAGCGGGAATTCCACGGACAGTCAGTTCATGTATTAGCATGTCCTTCTTCAGGTAGTTGATCCTCATATTGTAATCCATTTTTTTTTTCCTCTTCAAGTCAGACAATGACAGAATAAAGTAATAATAACACTATTGACTGTAAAGCCACACAAACTCACTCACTTACAGTAACACTATGCAAATAAAATCACTAGATTTCACTTCACTTACGTAAGCAATAACAAATTCAAATTCAAAATATCAAGTGAGTAGCAGTGGTAGTATTTTAAATAGACAATTTTAATGAAAGTCAAGTAATTAACGTAGTAAGCCAATCAATTAGGTAATACTAAAAGGTCACCAATATCGCAAAACAAAGTAGGTCAAAAATAAAAAAAAAGAAATCAGTACCAAATCAATACGCTCTGCGAGCACGAAAATAAAAAAAGTATAACCACCGAAGGCCACGATTGATTCAAAGCAATTGCAGGTAAAATCAGGGCAAGGTATAATACTATAAATTTAAGGTCAACCAATATAAATATGTAACAAGGTATGTAAAATCAATTCAAAATTCAATAAAGTTATTACAGTCCTTAAGGGTAGGCGCAATACAATGAAATTAATAATCAAAATATATACTTAAGTAAATTGCTCTACTTGAGAACGCCCAACAACACTTTTTTAAAAAAGATTTACCAAAACATGGCCCCACGTTGGGCGCCAAAATTTGCTACGCTTTTATTTGCCCAAAGATTAAAAAAAAAGAATTTAATTTTTAATTAAAAAAAAAAAAAAAAAAAGGAATTAACAGCAACAAAGTTCAGCCGAGGGTGAGAGGCCTTGAGAGAGCGAGCAAATGCCCTAGCTCAAATGCCGAAGAGTAGGGGGGGTAATAAGGGGCGCCACCGTTTTGTAGCCAGGCCAAAACGGAAGCCTCCGCGATCTCGGTGGGTGCTCACTCTCCACTGAACTTAATAATGAATAATAACAAAAAAATTAAAAAGAAGAAAAGCAAATTACGAAGGGGTGTTGTGGGACGTCTCAAATAAAACTAAAAATTTTTAAAAACACACTTAGTACATTTATTAAAAAAAAAAAAAAAATTAATAATTGGGCTCGACCCTCAAAAAAAATGAATTCACTTGAATTAAATTGGGAAATTACAGAACCATACACTTGTATATCCGCCCTATGGTTATGATCACAACTATTACCTTCTACTAATAACGATAGATAAAGTAAATGATACGGTTGACACCTCAAAATTAAAACCTGTATTACTTTATCGGGATGGTATCACCGATACTGCCGTGGCTGCTTGGTACTATGCCTGGTGGGCAACTCTAGGTACACCCTAGTATAAAAGGCTGGTAGCGCCTCTAGGTCAAACTGATGGCCTTGATGTACCCCAGCATAGCAACTGCCAGGTGGACCCCAGATAAAAGAAGCTCACGTAATAGGAGCTGGGTGGAAGCACCCCGGTATAAGGAGCCTAGGAAGTAAAACAGGCGCATCAGCACAACGGCAATATTTGCGAAAAATTTACATTTAATAAATGGCTGAAGGCCCAAATGATTAGATAAATGGACCAACACTGTGCAACCACCCTAATAATACCGAAAACCCAAAATTTAGAAAAATTATTACTGCGCATGCGTCTAAAATTGTCTGCGCACCTCACTGGGTGTCCAATAACCCCTCTGCAGACATGAATTAACAAAAATATCGACGTGAGGGCACTGCGCATGCTCAGGATGGCGAATAAAATTAAAAGAACTTCATCTAAGCCAAGCAGGAAACTCACTAAATTAAAACCACTGGTTTGTAGAAAAGTAGTTAGTGCGCATGCGCCACGCGCATGATCAAAATTGAAATCCCAACTTTCAGATTAATAAAAAAAAAAATAATTGCAAAGTAATTTCCTACTTGAACTTAGAGATATATATGCTGAATCGCAATATAGTAACTGCGCATGCGCCGCCCACACGCCGATATGGGGTGCTAATGACTCCAAATAAAATCCCCTTTTAAACCCTGAATAAGCGACCCATAAAAATATTATTCCCACATAATTACAAAAATCCCAGAAAATAATGTTATTTAATTATCAAACCTATTCGACAATAATTTTACAATTTTACAACCCTGAATAAATTCCCCAGAAAAATATTAACACGACGTAATCCCGAAAAACCCGACAACTACAGTTATTTACTTCAATTCAGCAATACCAAAAAAAAAAAACAGCTGCACAATGTCGGCCATTTAAATCAATTAAAGCAAATAATACATAATTATCAATCAAATAAAAATTAATTAAACCATATCCACCAATTGCAGTAAACACATGTAAAACTTAGCAATTAACCAGAAAAATTACATAATTACATTCGGCTAATTAGGCACATTATAAATTATTGAAATTAGATTAAATTAATAGCGACACAAAGAAATAAAAACTAGGCATTAACTTACAACATGCAGGCTTAAGGCCACGCGGTTCGGTTCGGATGAGTTCCTTTTTTTTTGACAATAAAATAACAATGACAATAGAATAAAAAAAGATAGGCTTGAAAAACGTGCATTTTGTAAGTACAATGGGCACTAAGGTATCGAAAAATTCTAGCGACATAAATAGATATCGATAACAGAAAGCATAAAAAAAAAATACATGGGTTTTGACCAAAAATTTAAGGTTTTAAATATTAACGTAAGATGATAATATATTTTATTTACAAATAAGAGCAAAATTAAAGTGACTGCAATTGATTTCAAACATAAAATGATTAAACTTACCCGATGACGATGGGGTCTTACACGTTTTTACGTTTCCTGACTTGCACTCCGTCGCTTTAAAATCCGGCTATGCCGTAAAAAAGCTTTCAATCCAACACTAAACTAAAGCAATTTAAAAGCTTTAATAAGAAAACGGTGTCCAAAATCCACTCACGTGAAAAAAAAAATTGGCTGGACACACGCTTTCACGACGGAGACAAGTCAGTAAGTCAGTAAGCAAGGCCGTAACAATCGCGCACGACCTCCCGGAAGAGCTGCAATCCTACCAACAAAATAGAAAGCTTCCTGTCAATAAAAAGGGCGCTAGAATTCAAAACCTCGTACCTACACAAAAACCTAATGAACTAACCTAGCCGAAGCGAACCCGTACAAATAATAAAGTAACCAAAGAGCGGAGACAATAGAAACCTGGGTTACCCTTGTACCCCCTCCTGCGCGACGGTGAAACCAAAGAAATTTGTTTTTAATTAACTAATACATGGGCAATATAAATTATTACCAAACACGGTCACCCGTATACAACCAACGGTACATCAGATAAATATTTCCCACATCTAAGGAATAAGCGATATAATCGATCTCGCAAAGGTCGATAGATGTCAACCTAGAAACTAAATGACTTTACACCAATTACCAGCTTTAAATAAACACCCAAGTGGCTCCTAAATTACATAACGATAAACAGATTTCAATACAATGCAATTGGCTGGTAAAAATCACCCGATAGCAGTCAATATAATATCAATAAGTTAGGTCGATCGAAGAGATTAAAATCGATAGTGACGCCCACTTCTATTTATATAAATTAAAGGAACAGTGTTTATTTATAACCAACTCAGTGAAATGTCCCTAACGATCAGATTGTCACACCATTCTAGAACCAAACAAAGGGAAATATAATACGGAAAATCCACTGTATTTCCCACGAAAATGTATTTGACACAACCATAGCGGTAAGTCCTATAACTTACTCTATTTACACCGTCTGTAGCTGACTGTTTTTAGGCTACTAACTTAGGACATGGTCTGCCATTTAACAAGGGAGAAAAATCGACTTTCAACCCCTAAGCCAAGGGAGATATGGAATCAAGATGAAAGATAAGGTAAGGATCTGCTTTATTAACCAGGCATTCGCAGCCAGAGACCGTTTTAACAACTCTTACATACCTATATAACCTTACGTACCATCGAAGGCAAAATTACCTAAGATCTCAGTCTACAGTCATAGAATTCAAATAGTTATCTTTATTTTAGGTACAACACAAGCTGGATCAGCCACTCGAGGTAACGGCATTAAAAAAAAATAAAGGAGGAACCAGGTAATCAACAAATGCCATAAGAAAGGAAAGCAACCTCTAAACACCGAGAGAGAGAGTTATGTAACAGTACAATGATACGAGTAATATATATATATGTATAGCCTTATTTTTACTAGTAAAATGTTTTATAAATATCTATGTACATTTAATAAACAGCAAAACAAATATGTTGAAAGGTTCTTGACAAAAAGGTGAAGGCGACATAATAATAAACTTTAAATAAAATTTTGGTTTGTTTCAATTCACCACATACTAATGATTTTTCATAGAGCACATTGTACTACCTTAATGATTATTTCTCACACCTTAGCCAAAAATAGGCTTTAACCCCTAGTACTAAAATTAAACCGTTACAATGCACGTAATTTAAAACACGAATTGTTGGGATATACACCTAACAGTTATCGGTCCCTAAGAGAAAACGAGGTACCATAAAAAAAATATAGTTTTTAAGAAAGAGTTGAATGTGTATTAGCGTTTGATACACATTGTTTGTTTTCGCTTTTAACTATTTCAATAAAAGATGAATATTTTGTAAAGTAAAGTGTCTTATTTTATCTAAAAGCTATAAAAAGCTATCAAAAATTTTCTATATCTAAATAACTATTTGGTTTATATAAATTTACAGTAGGCTCTAGAAACGGTAATTTATGAATGCATTTTATGGCTTTATTTTGCAATTTTTTTAAAGGGGTAATATTTGTAATAGTTATAAATTCAAACTAATTGAATCGAACATCTCAAACAAAGAGAAATAATAGTTATTTATGGTACAAGTGTGTTATGTTATACGTAAGTCATGCTGGGAAATGGTTAGCCCTTGAGACCGTAGGCCGAGAGGGCTAATTCCCGAGTGACTTATATGACTTAACACACGAGTGCCATACAAAATTTTATCCAACACTTGATAGATATTAATAAAAAATAGAAAATTATGTTGTTTCAATGTAAACTGGAAAACCCTATGTATTACATTATAATTGACATGTTTTTGAATAAAGAATTTGACACGTAAAAGTAGGCTAAGGTGATTTTTGTTGTTATGGAATTAATTAACAATAAAAATTTGAAGGTAGTAAATAAAATTATTATTTTTGCGATTCTCGAGGGCAGTTTTTCAAAATATGGAAGAAACTTCAGCCGAAATTCAAAAAGAAGCGAACCTTGCGTGTTCATTTATTATTCCCCACAAGCCAAGAGACAGTTATGACAAAGCCTTATAGGTATAAATGCATATTTTACCACAACCCACCAGTGAGTTATAATCATAACCCACTAGTGTGTTATGATTTATAACTCACGAGTGTGTTATTTGTTACGTTACTTGTCTAAAATGACATAAATAATAATTCTATAACTAGCAGACGTTGGATAAATACATTAAGTAGACTATAAGATTATTAATTATTAACCCTTTTTAAAATTTTTGTTATTTACAATTCACAATAATTTATAACGAAACAATTGCTTCTTATTTTAAAAATAGGTAAATTTTGTAAATTTTTAAGGAATTTATTCCAAATTTGAATATTAATTCATGTGTGTTTGTGTATATTACAAATTACTTTTTGTTGTTTTAACGCCTTGTGGTATATTGCTGTTAAAAATAAATTATTATTTTGAAAAAAATGCAGATTTTTCTTGACAAACATTTCCGACTCAATATCCTATATTCCACATTATCATTATACATATTTATTTATTGTATTCAGTCCATGATTATTGGTTTCTTTACGGTAAGGTATCTATAACGAATATCTAATAGTTCAGCCTATTTAAAAAACATGTTTTAATATTACAATTACAACTACTACTCTTCCACGTCTACCCCTTTTAAAATTTAATGGAAATTTAATAAAAATTTCATATAAATTCGCCTTTTAGTGCCGTAAACTTCACGTTGCCATATAGTTCGCGCGTTAAATTCAAAAAATAGCTCACTGCGTGACGTCACGAGCCACCGCGCACGCCGTTGGTATCATATCTTCTGTAGTTGTATCATGTAAACCACTCTGAAAATCGAATTTAATGCGGATTGTCGGTTGGTAATCGTTCTTGGATTGCTTATACAACCACATTTAATTTTCTTAAATATAAAATGTTCAGAACTTGACAGTTCTATTTTTCATTTACCTTTGCGTTGTACCTAGGTTACCTTTGAAGACCTTTCTTTCATCTTACGTTATATACCACTAGAACTAAAATAAACATTCATATATCTCTCTCATCCAGTAAATTTATAAGCTTTGACCATAAAGAATAAAATATTACGAATTGTCTAGTTAGTTATAACATAACAGTGCCGACAACGACAAGTGTCTGATGGGAATTTAAAGAAGAATAGTCTGCTTATCGAAAAACTGTTAAAATTTTAAATACCTATTATATTATCATATTAAACCAAATTAATGTTATGCAGAAACAATTTATAGTCCTTTTGGTAATGTAAATTTATTCCCGTCCAAAAATATATAATTAATTATTTTTGTATATCCAATAGACACGTGTATGCTAATTACGTCATGCTTTGTTAAAGCTAAAAGACGTTTCCTTGATCTAAAACCGTTAAATTGGCCAAAATATACCCCTAAGTAGACAACAGAATATTTTAAACCATTTGGCTGACAATTTTCTGTTATAAATAACATGTATGTTGTTATGAGCTTTGAGCTTTACACTCCTCACTGAGGTAGTGGTCGACTTCGATCACAGACCGATGTGTAGTCGAGTTGCTCGCTCTACTTGTACTCCGAAAGAATATCAAGTCGTAATGGACTTTGTCGTCCATCTGAAGAGTTCCTACAGAACGAAACGATTCTTTTGTCACCCTGTCCGCTATTACGGAGGTTTGACAATTATATACTCAAATCGCTTAACCGAAAGCCGGTTAAAGCGAAAGCGAACTTAACTGTAAGGCGAATGCCGACAGTATAGCTAGGCGATGTTAGGCCCAGCGATGGTACGCGATATGAGTATTCAACCCCATTGACTTTTGCTCGATGTTTAAGCCAGGACTGTAAAACATGGTAGATCGTGAGATCAATACCTAATGGTAGATCAGATCAATACCTGTGTCCTTGGTGTTTGTACACTTATGTCATCCGACGTTTGTGTGTACATACAACGCCACTGTGTAGTGGGAATCGGCATGTGCCTTATTCCCTCCACTTTGTAGTGGGAAATGCAATTAAGCAACCAGTTTACTACTTTGGCAATTGAAGCAAGTCATGTAAGATCTAGCAGACTAAAGAACAAAACGGTTCTTGTCTTTTAGACCGACCCGGAAGCAAGGTATGAGGATGAAAATCAACTCAACCTGCAACGGTGAAAGGGCGTATGCCCGATGTTTGGGTACAGTGGCGTGGTATGTACACACAAACGTCGGATGACATAAGTGTACAAACACCAAGGACACAGGTATTGATCTGATCTACCATTAGGTATTGATCTCACGATCTACCATGTTTTACAGTCCTGGCTTAAACATCGAGCAAAAGTCAATGGGGTTGAATACTCATATCGCGTACCATCGCTGGGCCTAACATCGCCTAGCTATACTGTCGGCATTCGCCTTACAGTTAAGTTCGCTTTCGCTTTAACCGGCTTTCGGTTAAGCGATTTGAGTATATAATTGTCAAACCTCCGTAATAGCGGACAGAGTGACAAAAGAATCGTTTCGTTCTGTAGGAACTCTTCAGATGGACGACAAAGTCCATTACGACTTAATTTTCTGTTATTTTATTTAACTCAAAGTTTAGATAAGAAGTACAAAATTTTCAAGTGGTAGAGGTATAACTAGATAGTAGCAGCCCTGTGCTATTAATTCGTTTCAGAACGAGTAACGTATTATTATTCCACGAGGTTTTAGACAGCGCATTTACGTATATTTGAAGTTATTTTTGACATTATGGCGAATGAAATCGGTTTATTTTCAAGTTGTATACAGCAGTCCACTTTTGGTGAAAAGAGAGTTAGTCAGTAAAATGATTTGTTAAAACTGTGTTCTATTAGCGCAACAAATCTATAGCCACCAATACGAATAAAATCCACTATATTTTAGTCCCTGAAATCATAACTTGGAAGCAAAACAGATAAAGTCCCTCGCGCTTAAAACCCAAAACAGGTAAATTCCGCTGCGACGAATCATAAGCGTGGCGTGATATGCCAAAATTTTCATTTACTGAAGGCTGTCTAACTTGTAAACGTTTAAGTCTCCTTTACGTTTTTCTAATGTGAATAAAGAGTTGTACCATGGTGATTTTAATGGAGAATGGAACACTTTCAGTAGGGTCTTCGTCAAAAGCGAGGAGGAAAAAGGTTCATTCCACCACCACTAAAAGAGCTAAGCAGCCAGGAAAAACATTTTACTGACCGGTTTTTGATTGTAAATTTTCAGGATGGAAAGGATGTTCAAGTTTGTGAACTGGTTTTTCGTCGAATCTTAGGGATCAGTAATTCTAGGGTTCAGAATATCTTCGCACCCATGCAACAGTTGATAGTGTCGTGCAAGAAAGAAGAGGGGGCGACCATACTTCTGCTGAATTCGGTGAAACGAAAGGTACATCGGCTCTTTAAAGTATTTAGAATCTTATTATTGTCACAGCAATACTCGTCGAAGTTACCTTAACATAGAAAAACTAGCAAGTATGTACAATCTTCAGGCCGATGAGAATTTGAGAGTGAAAAGTTCATATTTTCGCTACGTTAATAATCACAAGTTTAATTTGGGTTTTGGCTCACCTTGTGCCTTGAACTTACAGAGAAAATAAGACAAGAAACAGATGTTTGAAAATTGTTGTCACTACAAGCAACCCAAGCAGATCACACAAAAAGAATTAAAGCTTTTTCTCATTACTGAGGGAAGAAGAACCAAGATATCTAACCCTTTTGTTCGATTGGCAGAAAAATTTACCCAATCAGAAACTTCCAGGGATTGATATCTGTCCAATAACGGAAATTTTGTTGATTAACATGGCTATGTAACGTAGAGGTAGCTTCATCAGAAAATAATATGTTTTCTGAGTTTACGACATATCTGTCAATTAAATCCATAATTTCCTTACAAATCTGCAGTCTCCTATCTGGATTATCTTCTGTATTTTGTAAGGATGATACTTTAAGAATATTTAATACTTAGTTCTGACATATAGGTACAATTTTCTCTTCCTAACTGCCTTGTAGCAATGAATGAATTCCCTTCAATTGCTAAGACTACATATAATTTCGTATTATCGTCCATTGCATATTGCCTCTTGTAGCTGTAGATCTTACATGTTCATTTTCACGAAACATTTTCTCAATATTACTTATCATACTTTGACTTCTAGGGGGTAAGTCTAGACTAACCCAAACAATCTTTCCACTTCCTGTTCAGTTCTAAATTCATCTAGGGTAATCCGATAATAGTTTCCGGATGTTTCTTGCTGCTTTTCTAATGTTAAGTTTTGTGGTGATATCCTTTGTTTGCTGCATTCTGCAGATCAGTATAATTTTAAGTATGGAGAAGTACACATCAACAATGTGTCTATATTGTTAAAACTTATTTTGAGAATGGGTCTTCTGCTATTAATAACCGTCCCTCAGAAACAACTATTCGCAATATAATGCGCAAATTGAAAACCACCGGGTCTGTTAAAGATGCCAAATCACCAAAACGTGCACGTCGAGGTCGTACGGTTGTCAATGTTGAGGCTGTTCGTGAGAGTGTGACTGATTATCCCCGAATTTCTATTGAACGACGTTCTCAATAATTGGGCATTACTAAAACCACAACACGGCGGATTTTGCAAAAGGACTTGGCTTTCCATCCTTACAAAATTCAGCTAACATAGGAACTGAACCCACGGGCAACGCTGGCGTTTGCTAATTGGGTGCTTGAAATGAAGGTAGTTGACGATCATTTTTGTCACAAAATCATCTTCAGAGATGAAGCCAATTTTTACATACGTAAACAAGCTGAATTGTCGCATCTGGGCTATTGATAATCCTATGGAAATCCATGAACAGCCAATGCACTCTCAACGTGTCACAGTTTGGTGAGGTTTTTGGTCTGAGGGTATCATCGAACCACACTTCTTTGATAGGGAAGACTGACAAGTACTATGGTAGATGGAGAGCGTTACCGAACGATAATAAACAACCTTTTATGGCATGAAATAATGAACATGGACTTAGACACTATGTGGTTCTAACAAGATGGTGCGTCATGTCATACAGCAAGAGAAACAAGAGATTTATTGCGTTTGAAGGGAGAATTCTTTCACGACAATAATTGGCTGTTTATATCATGCCTAGATCATGCGACCTGACGCCGCTGGATTATTATTTGTGGGGTTATGTTAAAAGTTAGAAACTGCCAATCTTTTTGAACGTAAATCGTTTTAAAATAACTATTTATTTAATATTTTATTTACAAAAAACATCTTAATCATAGTATTTACAAATATGCTTACAATAATTGCATCTAGGTCTAAAACTATAAGTCAAAAAATTAAAATTGCAAATTTATCTTATATGGTATTATTTATAAGTACCAGGACTGATTCCTGTTTAATAGGTAACTACACTACACCTATAGTTTCTAACAGTTTATCACATAAAATGGTATTCTAAATGTAATCAGAAATAAATACTTTTTTAAAGTCAGGTACACTGCTGCCGATATATTGCGGCATCCCTTTGTTGTTATTCCTCAAATCCTCAACATAAACTGCAGCCTTGTCAGTGTTCGGCAGGTACTCAACCGACTTTATTTTCTTATTCTTCATGTTCAATTCATTCTCGTGACTCTCAAATTGCACCGACCCTGAAACCTTTGAGCTACCTCTGCTGAGGCCTCTACTCTTTCCTCTCTTTCTTTTTTTGTCCTCCAAAGTGGTGTAAGAATTCGAGCGATGCAAAATAAGAACTTTGCTGATGTTGTCTTCCTTCTTAATGGTGTCGTGTTCTTGAGGCTTGCCAGTTTCCTCAATGTAAGCTCTGAAATTCTCTAGAGATCTTCTAGAGTTCGTGCGAGTGATTCTCGTGGTAGATACATGTCTAGGCTTATCTTTCTGGTTGTGTTTCAAGTCTCCGCCGTTAAATTGCGGAATAATCGGTTGTTCAAAGTAAAAACAACCTGATCCCTTCCTAGTACTTGTGTTGTTATCGCAAGTTTTGCCGCTAAGAGCCTCCTTTGTCTGGTAGAACTCGAAGTCACAATTCGCTTCGGTGGTGATTGAGTTACTGGAACTCATTGAATCGTAGTCCTTACCCATGTGATCGTTGGCGTCATTGAAACAATATTCTTCTTCGTCTGAGGAGTAGTGATGAGCGTTGTGGTAACCATTTTGGTGCTGAGTTTGAGATAACGGCAACTGGAGGTTCAAAGGAGGTTGGAGGCTGGGGAAATCAGCGAGAGATTCTTCGCTGCGACTAAGACGAGTCTTATTTAACCTTAACAAAAGAAATTAGTGAGTTTATGCTTTATTTGACATAGTAATATAAAGGTTTCTACCTACCTAACCAAATTCCTTGAATTCTTAATCATGTGCTTGTTTAAATTAACGTTAGGACTTGCTATGTTCATTTCAGATTTATGGTAGAATATGTGGTCCCCTATTTTTGAGTCTCTTGATTCGCCAATGCTATAATACAGATGATTGATGCTCTCCTGGCTCTGGCTCAGCCTCTTATTGGCCGCGTATGGAAAATTCCTCTGTCTACTATTCTCCATCAAGATCTGGTTTCGTTTCAACGAATTCTGAGTGTTTTGCAACCGCCTGTTGCCGACGAAAAGGCAATTTTGGTGGCTGGGTACCACTTGATGACCGTTCTCCCCCATTTTCCGTTCGCCGTTTGAGGAGAACACGTTGTTTTGGGAGGCTTGAAGAAAACTGAGCTTCCTGTGGACGTGTTGGGGACTCAGATGGTGCAAGTCGGAGTGACTGGGACACTGGTCCACCGTACAGTTGGTGCAGCTGGAGTAGTTTTGAGATGGAGTAGATTCTAGGTCGCGTCGACTGAGATGTGAAGAATGTAAGGCGACGTTGGAGGATTGAATGTCTTGATGTTGTTTGATTGTACCTGTAAGAATGCACGTACGGTATAATATTATGTTGTTTAGCAGTTCTACATGACTATTCACCTGTTCTAAATTCCTTGTGTCTTCTATAGTTGTGTATCACTGGTAACCGTCCGTCGATGCTGGTATAAAGAGACCCATTGGTGATGGGAAATCTATGCTCTACTTGCTGTAAAGTCTTCGATCGCTCATGCTGACTGAGATCTAAACTCTGAGGTTGACTGGATAGGCCAAAGGGTCGAAACTTTCCATCCAAACCAACTAGAAAAAATTACATTTATGTAATTACTACCCAGTTAGTATAAAACCAGGATATCTCATACCTTGAGGTAACTTCTCGTTAGTATTCTTCGTAGCACACTTATAGACGTCCGTTACCCAATTACAAAACCTGGAATCGACAATCCCCAGTCCTATCGGAATAAGTAAATCTTGTACTAGTCCCAGCCATAAAGCGATTCCTGCTACTGGCCATGGGTTGATTATTCTGGGATGAATACATAGCACCTGAAACAACAAAAATTGTTTGAAAAATTTGGGTCAAGCCAAAACTGCCTTCTGTGAGGATTGAACTTGCAATTTAAAATCTTTATTTGCCTATTTCTTTTTACAATATTAAGCTTACGTCTAATAGTCTTCTAGCTAAATCTAACTTAATACTATGAACAAGTTTTGGGCGCATATGGGCCGTAAGCATACGGCCCAAAACGCGCCCAGCAAATCAGGCAAGCCTGGCGCCCGGTGTTATGGCCTATGGACGCTCTTAATATTTAGGGCACTGTGCTTACCTCACTCACGTCCCGTCAGTGCCTTAACGGGAATTATTGAGCTTGTCTTACCCCGAGGGGTGTAATCGTTACAGTTTGCAGAAATTTGAGATGATTTTACTTGGAAACCAATGGCAAGTATTCTGGGAAAAGCTCAAAAAACCCAGTAAAATTGATTCAGGTACAGAAGATTTGTGCCCGCCTGCAGCAGCCAATCCCAATGCAGTAAAAATGACCATTGTTCAACCGCCATAGACCAGTGCTCTGCCACTGAGCTAAAGAGGCTTTTAACGTCTGAGCTTTTAACAGATCGATTCGAATAATCCAGGGTGCATACGAAGCGTCGGAATGGCCTTAGTTCGCGATCGGTGTAATGTGGTCTGCCTATGCTCTGTTTAGTAATTTAAAATGCGCGGCTAAATTTTGCTGTGAACAAGATTCCAATTAGATTTAAACCATTGCTCGGACTGTAGGGATTTAATTTTATATAAATTACTAGTGAAAGTAAGTGTTTTTGTTTATTTAGACCAAATTCTTTGTTTAAACCATATTTTCGTCTACAAGGTGTCTAATCAATTCCTGTCCTCTAAAACCCCAAATATAAAATTTAGTGAATAATGTGTTTTTCCATGGTTATTTTCAAAAATCTTTTGGACTAAGATAAGTTTGGGTAAACACCAACATTCTGTAGATAGAAATGTTAAATTGTTAATATTTGCCGTCGATTTGTTGTAAAAACAAAATGCCAACGACATGCAAGTATAACTTAATTTCGTCTTGTGCAAATATAAATGTCATAAAATAGAGTTGTTAATAACCAATTATTAATATTGAAAATATAACCTATATCGTATGAAATTATAAAAGTTTAATCAATGGTAAAAGACACAAAAGTGATTGTAACAAGCTGGCACAAGCTATTGATTGACGAAAACCTTTGCAGCTATAAAATATAAACAGCATTGTAGTCTATGCATTCTCTAGGAATGAATACCTAGTTGTGCAAGTATAAACAACAAAGGTTTTGTTTTATTTCAACTGCAACCCTAGTAATAAATTGTCGCAATTGGAAGTTGCTACAAGGTGCTTCTTTTATCACCAATCTACGAATAAACGTCAATATTATCGACGTCCACGAGACGTCTTGCAACTGACTAAGCCGGGACGTCATTAAGATATAACGCGTCATTTATATTGTGCACCGCTTTTTTATGCAAATCATTCATTGTGTGTCCTATATGTAGGTATACAGGGTGTTTATTTAGTGTGCAGTTTTCTTAAAATTTTTGATACTCTTTTTATGATGATAGATGTTCTGGATTATCGCAATACTCTGTATTTTTTTATTTATCGGGTGTAGAATATGAATTGATATGTAGTTATATTCTTACACCTTCCTTAGCTTCTTTGTTTTTAACCGCAAGTGAGAAAAACAAATGCTAATAATTTTAGAAATATTATCAGGCTCATTTTGACAATCTTTCAATTCTTATGTTCCCAGGGGCTCATAGGGTTCGAAATAAATTTTAAAAAATATTCAAGTCTCTATCTCTATGGGGTTTTCTGCCTTAAATAATCAATTTTTGATTTCGGTCAAAGCAACTGTTTAATAAAAATTTTGAAACTTGGCGGACTTGTAATAGTAGCTATTTCTTATTTTTATAGATTTTTAGCTATTATAATTTTAGAGTTTCCGATAAATGAAAAAAAAATTTTTTCATCTTTTTCCAAAATTAAATTATTCTTTATTCGTATGTAATGCTTTTCGGAGAATATTGTCAGTTTTGTGTATGTTGTCAATAATTTTATTCATTATTATGACATGACGGTAGCACTTGATAATAAATTGTTTGTTATTGCAGTGTTTGTGGACCTGCAAAAGGCTTTTGACGTCGTCAGCATTGATATACTATTGCAAAAATTACAGGGTATTAGTTTTAGGGGCACTATACTTAACTTAAATAAATTCTACCTATTGGGGAGAAGGCAATATGTTTGGGGTGCCTTAAGGCTCTGTACCGGGTGTCCCACTAAGAATGGCTGTCGGCCGTATCTCAGAAAGTGTTAGTCGTATGGCTTGCGGAAAAAAAATATATTAGGTAAAGTGGTCATGAGAAATTGCTGGAAATTATTTTCAAGTTTCTCAGACTGGCGCTAGAGGGCGCCACAGTAACGGTAAATATGAATCACGAAGTTTCCTCAAAAGTGGCCTAGTTAAGGTATCCCGAAAATAACATTTTTGTACATTTCGAAGATTAAGTAATAAAATTCACCTATAGAACGTGTTCGTCACTTTTCAAATAAAGTGGTGGGGAAGGTTGAACATTATTTGTAATAAATGCTGATAACTCCGGTCTGGCATAACATAATTTAGTAAACTTAGTTTTGTTAAGAACTTTTCTCACTCTATATATCATCTTATGAACTACGGCAATATGTGTTTTCACTAGGCGCTAGGGGGCGCTGTCTTACAACTTCACAAACATTTCGCGTTTTTTCCATAATTGTAAATATAATAGTATATTCAATTTTACCTGATTACAAGGATGA
This sequence comes from Polydrusus tereticollis, assembly GCA_963920685.1. Classification (NCBI taxonomy): domain Eukaryota; kingdom Metazoa; phylum Arthropoda; class Insecta; order Coleoptera; family Curculionidae; genus Polydrusus; species Polydrusus tereticollis. Next base: position 76,914,203 of record OY987334.1, read on the forward strand.
TTAAAAGTTCAAGAAGTCAGCGAAAACCGCAAGTTAATATCTATTTTCAATCCGGAGATATCAACAACAATAATCATAATTACGGAACATTATGATTTTATTTTCAAGTTGCCATTGCAAAGGTTTTTTTTAAGAGTCAAATAGGCCTTGGAAAAACAAAATATGAATTGAAACTGTGCACGCGTGTTACCTTTCATTATTACGTCAAAATTTTTGTCGTGCCAACAGTGTTGTGTCCTATTTGATTTTCAAAATGCCTCTGTTACTCAATAAGATCTTCAAAATGAGATATCGCAACACCCCTCATCCCTATTCAAAATCAGGGGGTTGTGCTCACCCCCGTTAGGGGGTTGAAGTTACGGAGACGAAAAAAGCGGAAAAGTTATTCCCCCTCGAATCAGAAATCGACGGGTCCGAGCGATTTTCCACATTCTCATTTTAAAGCAGGAAAATCGAGGTGTTAAGTTTTCGTTGGACCACCCTGTATACAAATATTTTTAATAAATAAAAACGATACATATTAAATCAAATAGGATATTTGTGAAAAGCTCTTATAATGAATTTTAGAGTGACGATACAATATATTGTAATTGATTCCAGATTCATTTATGGTGGGTTTTTTAAAATTTTCTTTTGCGATTAAAAACAAAGAAGTTAAGGAGGTTATAATTAAATAACTTAACACCTGGTACAAAAATACGGGGACTTCAAGGACGTTAGCTTGCTGGCTGGGCACACTAAATATATTTGAAAATTTTGGGTTTGTACGTTTTCTTTGGCTTTAGACTAAACATCTATTAAACAAGCTTTATTTTCTTAACCCGTTTATGAAATACCCAAAGCCGAGGCAATTTAAAATTGGTGTCGGAACGTAAAAGAAATTAGCTCCGCTGGAAACACTGTTAATTTTACGAGCGTAAGTGCGAGGCCCACACAAAACAAAACAAATCGTTATAGAAAGCGCGTGTGTTTTTAGGTCTTGTTTGTTTTAACATCGTGAATGAATGATTTTTATTTTTGCACTTGAAGAGAGAAATATGCGAGTACTTAAACCTGTTTAATAGAAGTAAAATATGAATTATTTATGTTCCATTTGTTGTATGCAAAGAGAAATTAATTTTTTTCTAGAACCTTTATATTCAATAATTTTCGATATTTCTAACAACAACGGCACTAATGAGTCACCCTGTATAGAATTCATTGCAATTAATCATATCTTGCTCCAATTTTGTTTCAGAAAAAGCTGCGATAAATTTTATTAGCTTTATTGTAGTCAATTTAAACACTTTAATTGTTGCAATACTAAAATTAGTCCATTAGATTAGACACGCCTAAATAAAGCAACCATAATATGACTGGTTGAACTGATACAGGACATTCAAATAGCGACTTCTAAAACAACTCATAAAAACTACACTAGTCGACTGAACTCATTACTTAAGTGATTAGCACAAAAGCCAATGTTACTTTCGTAAATTAACTGTGCATTTTTTACAAGAAGAAGAAAAATATTTATTATTGCTTCATAATTTAACAATTATTAATTATTAATGATTTATGGTCGCGGTGCATCAATTTCCAATATTTTTTGAATATATGAAAGTGTTTGACCATATGATGCGGACATGTTTAAAATAACAACACATCGAAATTTAATTTTAAATTTAAGAATATTAATTGTTAATAGAGAAATTCTTGAGCTTTTTTGTACTAACTGTTTATTACTAATGTAATTTAATTTTTGCTCAGAGCTACGAAAAATAAAAGGACAGGCTTGTTATCTTGATTGCTTTTTAACTTTGGCAGTGACAAAAATAGAAAACTTAATGTATTTACAAACAATATTATTCTGTTGAAATTATGTATGACCAATGTAGACTAGATTGAAATTTGTTTTTTACTATTTTCTTTTTCAATTTTTATTTTTATTTTACAGGGTGTCCCAGCTCTAACACAATAATGCTACTTTTTTTCACCCTGTACGATAAAGGCACAACAATAATATTTTCGGATAGCTTAAACCTTAAACTAAAAACAGGTACTCTTGATTGACATCTATAAAATTAACTGTTTACGAAAGAAAAAAAATTGTTCAATATGGTTTTTATTGAATAATTTTGTATGTTGGTTCAACATGAGCTCCTTCTACTCTGATACATTCTCTAGCTCTAATAATTGAAGATCATTGGACTCTCCACAATGCCTCAACATTAGTCCTTATGTCGCAACAATGAAATTTCTAATAAGTTTTCTCCATTACCTATTGGATTGGCATAGACTAAAGTTTTTAAATAGCTCCACAAAAAAAATCTAATGGATTTAGGTCAGGTAGTCGAAGTTCCTGTTTCGGTGTTCTCGAACTACTAGACTAAAATGTGGCAGGGCATGAACCACATATCACGTCGTATTGGCAGAGGTAGATCTTCTAAAAGTTGTGGCAAATTGTTTTGAAGAAATTCCAAATAAAGTTCTCCAGTTAACCTTCTTCGTCAATCGGGCATCATTTAATTGGACCATTTGTATTGCCAAGAACGTTAACTCTTCTCAGTCAGTGCTGTTTTTTTGGGGTTTATTTATATTAGTTATGTAACAATCATATTTAAGTTGGTATATTATTGCATGGGATCTCGTATATTACGCCTGTATTTTTTTCAAGTTTTTTGGTCTTGTCTTTGGTCTTTGAAAAGAGTTGATTTTCAATGGTTTTTGTGTTATAAAAGGCACTTTTTGAGTTCCCATTAGATAGTTCTTCCTTGAGTTTTTTTGGATCTACCTTTTGTAGCCCCGAAGAGGGTACAAACCAAACTACCGAAACATTGGCAGAAATTAAATTACATTAGTAATTATTACATTAAAAATTAAAATTTAAAAATTAGTCGAAAAAGGCTCTTACAAAAAAAGAAGAATATTAGTTAACTAATTATAACCCCTGCATCTTTTGGGTCAATTTTTTGTCAATAAACTTTATAGAGACTTTACCATTGCAAATCCCACATAAATTTATGCACGTTTTCTATGCTTATAAGGTATTATCAGTAGATATGGTTGCAACATACATAACATTATACCGTTTAGTTTATGGTATACAGCAAGAGATGTTAAAAGATTGTTAAACATTTTTAAATAACCTCTCACCATTAGCAGCAATTTTAAATCGCTTAAGCTTATGTTTAATGTCACGGATTTTTTGTCAGGTGTTTTTATATGCCTGCTGTTGTATTGAATTCTATAATGTGATAATAATATGTATTATTTTCTGATTTTGATATGTTTATTATTCTAACTTAAACCTGTTTGGTAAAAAGCGAGGCCTTTGGGTTATATGTTGCATGACACTGCAGGAAATATTCTTTATGGCGCTCCGCGTGCGACGCGTGTGTAAATGAGGGAAGCTATTCATGTTGATCTTGAATCTTTGGATATTATATTCCTTAGGGAACATATTACGAATGTCGGTACAGAGTAATGACGTTCAGGTCAGTGCTCAGATTAAACTACTCTCTTTAATTTACCTTAATACAGTATCAGATGGCGGGAGATGCGTTTATTCCCCACCCGGTTCTTTTGAAATTTTGGGGACATTTTTTTAAGATTATACTTATAAATAAGTAGTTTATGAAAATGTAATAAAACAATCATTTACTCTTACTCTTAATCCTGTGGACAATCTTTCCAAAAATGCTTTCCTTGAACTTTTAATATTTTCATCCTGCCAAAATTTAGTAACAGTCTGGCCTTCATTTATCCATGTTTCGTCTGGGTAAAATATTTATTTGTTTTCTTCTCTGACTTTTCGGATGCTTCTTAAGTAATTTCTTCTCCAACCGACGATATCGCTTCTGTCTATTAAAATCGATTGCCTATTATGTTTTTTCCACCAAAAATCCATTTTTTTTAAATAATTTCCAAAGCGTATTTCTGCACAAAACTGGGTAGTCCTGGTCTTCTCGGATTGAGGACAAAATTTTGTCCAGCGAGTGATTTTTTTTTTGTCTGTTCTGATTAAAATATTTAATATTGTGACAGCTATTTTTATTAAATTTTAATGTTTTATCCAGTATAATTTAACTTTAACCTGTTTGAAACATACACTAGGTAATAAAGGTATAATCACCTTTGAATCCTTCAAAGTCAAAAAATTTGACAAATTTACTATAATATAAATCTTCTCCTTGCTTCTCTTGCATTTTCTTGGCATTTGTAGAACAAGATAACAATCTGCAATCTCTCATCTAATGAATATTTCATTTCGGCAATATTATAGTAAATTTGTCAAATTTTTTGACTTTGAAGGATTCAAAGGTGATTATACCTTTATTACCTAGTGTATGTTTCAAACAGGTTAAAGTTAAATTATACTGGATAAAACATTAAAATTTAATAAAAATAGCTGTCACAATATTAAATATTTTAATCAGAACGGACAAAAAAAAAATCACTCGTTCCAAAAATCGTATAAAAAAAGCTATGTTCCATTTAAAAAACACCTTATCCATAGCGTAACTCTTTTGTTTCTGGTTCAAATAAATTTTTGGTTTCATTTTTGAATTCTGCAGGAAAAAGTACATCGATTGGCTATTTTGGATTTTTCTTTAAATACAAGGAAGCTCAAAAATGAGCCCCTGTTCAGTCCTCGTTGGAAGACCCTGTACATGGACCGACTCTAGGGCGTTTAGGCAATTGTTGAAAATTCTCCGTATTTAATTAAAAATACACTTTGATTAGTTTTAATGAGAAACAGAGACAGGCACCCATAAGGGCATATTAACCACATAATTAGCAGACAGGTAACCAGGATTAGGTATAAAAGAAGGAATAAAATGATTAGAGCAAAAGTGGAATAAGTAGGTACCTACACTCTAACTAGTATTGATAAAATTGCTATACATTGCCTATACATAATTTTAAGCTTAAAAAATTTAATATCAAAAAATATATTTGAAGGCAAAACTTGAATTGAATGTCGATACTTGTACTGATTCTGCACAAATTTAAAAATTTAGGCCTATTTAAATCTATACATGCCGAAAAATCTTGCACGCCCATGGAGAAGTAGTTTCGAAAATATTAATTATTCTCCATTTTTGCCCTAAAACTTTAACGCCCCGTATTTTCATAACGGAACATTTTTCGGCCACAGGTTATAAAGCAAACTATCATTGATTTTTCATGTAGATTTACAGTCTTAAGTATTTGCATACACTCTGTAAAATACGGAAACTTTGTTATAGGCTAATATATGTTTTTTCCTATTTTTCCCTTTTTTTCCATCTTCAATAATGTCGTTGTTTATTAATCTGGAATATGTATACTGTGTTTGTCTAATTATGAGGCGTGTTACTCAATGGCATGCACTTATATTAACAAGTGGTTCCTAAGTAGGAAAGTTCATTTAAAGTTATATCCGAAAATGCATGGTCCTCGATATACCGGATGATGAAGTGCTATGTCCTGTACTGATACAATTCTAATAAAGAAAAATGATATCTTTAAAATAATAATTCTACAAATAATTGTCATTCAAATCTGAACCAAAAAGGTAAAGGACGTTAATAAAATTTAAAGAAAATCATTAATACTTGCTAGACTAAACTGTAGCGCCCTATACATCGAAAACCAAAAAAGTTAATTTGAACTTTATACCTAAAATTAGTCTATGAACCACCCATTAAAATAAGTACGATATATTAAGTAACACCCTGTATAAGGTCGACAGTTTTACGACTCATGTCTACATCGACCTTAATAAAATTTGAACAATAAAAACAATAGAATTGAATGGGTTTTAAATTGCGTAAATGAATAAATTAATTGACAATTACCCTCCAATAGCGTGCTGCAATATCCGATGGAAGAAGTTGTCTCACTGCTCACCAGGAAGAATACTACGTAATTGATTAAACATTTGCTACATTAGTTGGTCACAAATTGAAAACGCATAATTTGGATTACACGTATCTCTAAATAATATACAGGGTGTTTATTAAGTACTTGTACAAACTTTAAAGGGTGAATATTTGAGTAATTTTAAGACAGTAAGTTCATATGAAGAAAAAAAATTTTTGATTTGATTTTTTGATTATATTTTTGTTCAGTAACATGGCAATCAGATGAAATTCATACACATACAGTGTTGTACCTGGATTTTAAATAACCATAACTTTTTTGTGTCACACTGTATGTAATGTTTTTAACCAGGCAGACATATTCTTCATTCAATTTTACCAAAGAAACTTATAGCTACGCTTTACATACAAAAGGTACTCTTACTATTTGTCGCTAAAATCAGCCGTTTTGAAAAAAAACGGGTTTAAAGTGAAAGCTGCGTTGGAATTTTATAAGTTTTTAAAAAATTAGCAAAAAATACTTATTTAGCTATGTTACACTATCACAGTACAAATTACTATCACCAATTTAGTGAAAATTAGATAAAAATAAAAATTCCCAAAAACCGAGCTGCATTTTTCCTCTGCAGCTCGATAGATACAGATAGTGCCTTTCGACATTTCAAAGTGAGATTGGCTGTAGGTGTGGAGGTCAATAGTAAAATTCTATCAAATGTGTAATTAAATTTCCCCCGCGATATAAATTTGACGAGTTTATTGTCAAATCTTATATACAGGGTGACAATTTGAAAACGAACAGCATTTAATATTGCCTCTACCAATGATAGTATGAAAATTTGGCGAAACACGTCAATTGATAATATCAAGGGGGAAATTTTTTAAGGTATTTGTTGTCGTGTTACTTTCAACCGCCTGACCCCCAGAGCACCTACGCCTAAAATTTTAAATGGCAACTCCTATTTCTTTTGCCATTTTTGTGTTCCTTATAAAATTCTACATAAACTGTATTATTTTTTTTTTTTCCAAATTGTGATTATTAACCTCACAAATTAATGAAATGTATTTAAATAAACATTTAAATAATGCAACTCCTTGAAAAATTATGATAATAATAATGAAATACTGGAAAGCTCACCTTTCCTACTTTATGAATTGTTCAAAATGGGTTCCATTCTTCTCCAAGCACCAGTACAGCCGGTATTTAAACTGGTTTCGGACGTTTTCAAGAGTTTCAGGTGAAATAGCTGTACACTCCTGTACAATTCTTTGTTGTAATTGTTCAATGGAATGTGGTTGAGTTTCAAATACAACGGATTTCAAGTGACCCCATAAGAAAAAATCCAGCGGTGTCAGATCTGGTGACCTAGGTCGCCATTCTATGGGTCCCCTCCTACCAATCCACTGCTCTGGATAATGATTATCCAACCACTCTCTTACTGGGCGTACATAATGCGGAGGCGCTCCGTCCTGTTGGAGGTGGAGCAAATGTTCATCTAGAGCAACATTTTCATTGGCGTCCCTTTGATTTTCCACCTCACGAATTATAAGAGGTTCTATAGCTGTGTCTAACATTTCTGCATAAATTTCACCATTTAGATTTCCATTGATAAAGAGGGGGCCGATGATACTATACCCGCCCAAACATTTATTTTTTGAAGGTATTGCGTATGCCCCTCTCTATAATGTGAGGATTGAGGTCGCTCCAATAACGACAGTTTCGTTTGTTGACCTTGCCATTTAAGTAAAAAGTGCATTCGTCACTGAAACAGATATTCTTTATTAACCTGGGCTGAGTAATAATCTTATCCGTCATAATTTCGCAAAACTCAATACATCTGTCCGGGTCATCGTCCCCTAATTCTTGAGTAATTAGGAGTTTGTGTGGATGAAATTTGTTAAGTTTCAATACTTTCCTGACTGACTCACGCGACAGTCCAGTTTGATCTGCATCTTTACGAAGGGACGTAGTGGGAGCCATAGCAACTTCACCAAGAACCTCAATCTGAGCGGCCTCATTGAGCAGTCTTGGCTCATTCCTTTTCTTATTGCAAACAGGTCCTGTTTCTTCAAATTTAGCTGCTAACTCACGGATGTACTTGTGTCCAACATTTCTTTCACGATGTCTTTCGTTGAATAGGGCCGCCGTTCTTGCAAAGCAACGATTTTCAGCTCCGTAAATGGAAATCATTTCTACGCGTTCAGCAATAGTGTAAACCATTTTAAGAAACGACACTAATAATTAAAAACTATTGAAATATTTATGAAATTAACTTTCACAGCTTATTTCACTGATTCTAGAAGAACATGAAATAAATAATGAACACCAGGAGTCGGAAAATAAAGTACCTACTAAGTACTTATCATTTGTTCGAAATATCAGGAATAAGCAAATCGAGAATCTTGTTTTGTCGAAAACGGCAAAAAAATTAAATTATTTTATGTTTTCTAGTGGCGATATCGAAGACGAAATGTAAACAAATAAAAGAATTTGGAATGTAACTATTGGTAGGTACAAACAGTTTTAAACGAAGTGCTATGAGGTAGTGAATGCAATCCGTTTTAAAATTCGATATTAAATACATTTCATTAATTTGTGAGGTTAATAATCACAATTTTGAAAAAAAAATAATACAGTTTATGTAGAATTTGATAAGGAACACAAAAATGGCAAAAGAAATAGGGGTTGCCATTTAAAATTTTAGGGGTAGGTGCCCTGGGGGTCCGGGGGTTGAAAGTAACAGGACAACAAATGCCTTAAAAAATTTCCCCCCTGATATATCAATTGACGTGTTTCGTCAAATTTTCATACTATCATTGGTAGAGGCAATATTAAATGCTGTTCGTTTTCAAATTGTCACCCTGTAGTGTATAGTGAGCTCTAGGTTTATTTATTTCATTCAGGATCCTAATGAAAAATTAAACAACAGCATCAGATCGCAATATTGCAGAAATAACTGAAAGTCAATAGTGAACTATTACGAGACTGTATTATTTCCTATTACCACTACCGGCTATTTCTGACATTAAATAGCAAGCATTTTACCTGCACCTGTTTTTAAATCACGTTCACTTGCAGGGGCGTGGGAACTTTTTTGTTTAAGGGGGAGAAATTGCCAGAATATAATGAAATTGTCGTTAACTGCATAAAAAGACAGACTTTTTCATTTGCTAACGTTTCGGTTTTATTTTCAACCTTTCTTAGAGCTGTGAAACGTGAATGATAAAGATGTGATGTAGTGTATCCGTCTTATAGTTATTTATGTACCAAGGGCGTTAAGTAGAGACTATAATGCCCGGAAGGCGAAAGCAACTAGCTCGAGGGTTAGTTTTCGCCATACTTCATTTTTTATTACTTTATTTTTTATTAATTTTTTTTTAACTATTTTCGCCAATTTTTAGTATTTAGTGAGCTTTGATCGGTTGTCATAGAATAAGTTTGACGGTTGCTAAGGGTTGTTTATTTTAAGCGTCTTTTACGTTTTATGAACGAAAATATGGAAATTCCACAAAATACTTTAGAAAATGCTAAAAAAGCTAAGAAAAACTTATTACCAGCAAAGTATAAAGCCCTGTACGATAAGGAAAATGAAAATTTTCTACAATGGAAAGTAAAAAACCAAATTACGGTGATTACTGAAACAGTAATGATAGCTTACTTTCAGTAATTGGTATGTAACCCTTTTGCTCATTGGTAAAAACAATTTTTAATTATTTTTACTTTATTTTAGTCGGAAAAATATACCCAAATAGCCTTTGGACAAAATATTTCCAGGTGAAGTCACTGAAGTCTGAACTTATAGTAAAGGAAAACATTAATATTTCAAGATATTGTCAATTAATAGCATTTTTAAAAGTTAAATCAAAGGGATATCGCCCTAAAAATTCAAAGGTTTTGGAAGGTAAACAAGTTTTAACTTTTATCAAAAATGCGCAGCATGATACCTTCCTGCTGCATAAAGTGGTACTCGTAATGGGAGTTTCTGGCGGCCTAACACGGGATGAGATAGTAAAAATGACCCTTGATGATATTGAGGATAAGGGGCCTGTTATGCTTGTCAAGGTATCAGAAACTAAAACTGCTACGCCAAAAAGTTTTACTATAATCGAAGGAGACCAAAAAGATGCCTTAAAATTGGTTAGACCTTGCATTAAGGTTAAAAGGAATTAAGGAACGCAGATTTTTCCCTACATACCGAAATGTGTGGGTAAAAATACACTAGGACGTGTTCCTGCAATTATAGCAAAATTTCTTAATTTAGAAAACGCCAAGGAATATACAGGACATTGCCTACGTCGGACCTTGTCCATACTTCTAATCGAGAGTGGTGCTTCCCTTGCAACCCTTAAGCTACACAGAAAGTGGAAGAGTACTAGCGTAGCGGAGGGTTATATAGAGAAAAGCATCACGTCGAAAAACCGAATAGCAAAAATGATAGCTAGCTCTGTTACCGAAAAAGAAAATATGTTAATTGACGTTGAAATGGAGCAGGAACTCGCATGCACATCGAGAAACTCAGCAATCGAATCGCAAAATTTTATAGTTGGTCCAGCTTCTTTCTCAGGAAAATTCAAAAATTAACATTTAACATAGGAAAAACAGAATAATATTATGTTAAAAAAATTGTTAAAAATAAATACAAATTTTGTTCAATAATTTCTTTAATAATAATCACCGGGCATTATGAAGATCACAGGGCATTATGATGCCCGCTAATATTTCCTATGATATTATGATGATGTTTATAGCAACCGTTTCTAAGGTATTATAAGTAAATAATTGATAGATCAAAAATAACAATATTTTAGTCCAGGTTTGGCACCTCTGAGAAAGGTTGAATAACCGAATAATAAAAACCGAAATTTTAGGAATTTCTGAGTTTTTTAATAGAATTTAGAATCCACGGTCATATTAAAAAATCATCTCGGTCGACTATGTCTAAAAGAAACCTGCTTGGCATGCCATTGGCGTAAATGTCAACAAGTTGTGATATTTCACGAAATCCCCAGCCTGTATAGATTGGATAGATACTTGTTTATTGCAACATTTTACCGATATAGCCTCTATCTATAACATCAATAAAAATAAATATTGTTAAAGCATTAAAGGAATTATGATATTCTAAGTATTTTTTTAGATCGCGTATATTTCGAGTTAGTTTGGTTATAATGTAATTCTGATTACCCCCAAAGAAAAAGTAAAATGGTATAAGATTCGGGGGGTTTTGCTGTCTACTTCATTTGCCCCTTCTACGGATTTACCCTCCAGGAAAATAAAACACTTTGTTTAAATAAAGACGACAAAGCGTGGTGGTGCACCACGTCGTGTGTTGGAACCGGATAGTGGACAAATCTATTTTCAGGCAAGTTATGATCAAGGAATAAGATATGCGCGTTCTTTAAGGAAATTAATTATTTTCTTTTTTATGGCTTTAAAACCGAATTAAATATAATTCATTATTAATTAGTTTTAGTTTCATTAAATACTTATAAATACCTCGGTATAGATATTGCATCTAGATTCCAGATACGCGTAGGTGTAATTAAAAAATACCGATTGTTCAATTATCTACTATCGGGTATACAATTATTTTACATCCAACTTAATGTAAAACAAAAAACCACAAGAGAAATCAGGATGCTACTCATCTTCGGGGCCCCACAGTTGTGCAATAATTACTAATTACATTTACATCTCTGCTTCCTTCTAACAAAATTCAGGTTATTTTTATGTGAAAAACATGTTTTAATAACATTAATAAGAACATGACGCAGAAATATAGTATGTATAATCTTTTTATGCAATAGCTCTATTAAATATAACGTGCCTTTGTTTGTGGAGAAATGGTGTGCAATTTTGGGCGATCAAGCAAGTTATCAGAGCGATAAAGAACGGAAGAATGAAGAATGTTTGCATTCGATTTATATAAGCATAAAAATCAACTTATTTGGTCGAAAATATGCGACGTTTTTACATAAAACTGACTGTTAGACGGCTCATGGAATGTGTGTCTAATATTACGTAAACGTAATGTTTGCAGTGTAACAGGGATATTAAGGGTGTCCCAAAAACATACCGATTAATAAAAATATTATGTCCACAAATGAGACGTTTTGGTTATTTCAGTGGTAAATGATTAATATTAATTTACAAAAAATGTTCAGGACATTCACTTTCTGGTCGTGTTGGACTTTTTCTAATGAAATGATGTCCTCTATCACTCTTTAAAGTTTGTGGGCATGTTCTTGGGACACCCTGTATATAGGAATATAATATACTGTTGTAAATACTTATTACAATTATACATGAACATAAAGGGCATATTATCTTCAACTGCACCTTCACAAACATCAATAAGTTTTAATCTGTGACATTTCGCTGGTATTGATTGGTATTGATCTGCCTTGGTTGAACGGCTAGCACCGCATCATCGTAGATAAGCGGAATATTATTGTAGTTTGTACCACCAGGTGTAGTTAGCGACAATCCTAACCATTTATTAAATTCTTAACTGCAATAGAGTATTAGAGATTAAGCAGAGTGGCGCAGTGGAAGCGTGCTGTGGGGCTGGTAACCCGCAAAGAGGTCCGTGGATCGAAACCACGCTCTGCTAAATTTTTTTTTGTATTAATTTTAGGTCACTGGTTCTTTTTAAAAAAATTTTAAAACAGAAACATTTTTTTTTATATAAAATTTGTGCGATACAAAGATTGTTGTCAAAATAATGCTGAATTGAAATAACAAACAACGAAAAATAGTATACCGGCTTAGTTGAACATAGGAAATCCCATGTAAATTTTGAGGTGGCTAAATATTACCTCCCCTGTATATTTTAGAGAAAATTGAATTGTAATTTTTTTAAGAAGCCGATATAAAAAATCCATGTGCCAAGTTTAAATAAATTTTAATAAGACAATCCTAACTTATTCAATTAAATGCGATGGCAATTAGTTATAGCTGAATATGAGCTATTCTATTAAGGAAAAAGTAACTATAATTAAGCGGTATTATACGGGAAAAAGTTTAAAAGCAGTGTCTGAAATGTTTTTAGTTCAATTCCCTGATAAGCATATCCCTTCCATGACCGATGAAAGTTCGTTTACTACAAGAAAGGGTTGTAATAGGCAAAATACGCGATATTGGTCTATAAATAATCCTAGACAGCTAGTTGGTAAACTGAAATTCTATTGCATTCGGCAGAAATAGCATTTTTTAACTCGTCTAGATTTGGGTATTTTTTATCTTTGTATATCCTGTTTTTTAAATGGCCCCAGAGAAATAAATCATTTAGCGATAAATCAGGAGACCTGGCTGGCCAATTTACTGTATGATTTAAGCCAATAACATTTCCATTAAAAGCACGGTTTAAATATTCCCGGACAGCCAGGGTACTATGTGCCGGGCAGCCATCCATTTGGTACCAAACTTCCTGATTTTCCCTGGCGGCATCATTTAAAGTAGGTAAAATATGATCTTCAAGTAGTTTCAAAAAATATTCTGCATTTAAATTTCGGGTAAGAAATAATGGCCCGATAATATTTTCTCCGAAAATCCCAGCCCATACATTAACTTTTTGTGGATATTGCGTCCTTGTTTCCACAAACCTGTGTTGGTTTTCTTTGCTCCAATATCGATAATTTTGAACATTGGGTTCATTGTTTAAGGTAAATGTGCATTCGTCAGTGAAACAAATGTTTTTTAAAAATTCCCTATCCATGTTTGCTCTTTCCATCATACCAAAACAAAACTCCTGTCGTCGTATTTCGTCCCTATCTCTTAGCTCTTGGTGCTTTTCATATTTGTATGAATAATATTTATGTCGTTTCAAAGCTCGTAACGCTGTGGTGTGATCTAATCCTATGTCATCCTCAAGTTTCCTTGTGCTGATCTTCCCATCATTTTATTCCACGCACAATAAAACTTGCAAGTCCCTATCATTTCTTGCATCTCTTCTTTGTTCCTGCCTTTCTTCACATCTGCAGTTATTTATTACAGTGCCTTTTGTCTCAAATTTCTTGATAATCCTTTCGACTGTAGATTTTGCAGGTATCGGTCTATTCGGATACAGAGCAGCAAACATGTCTGACACATTTTGATAACTATTTCCTTGATAATACCATTTAATCATCAATATTTTTTCTTCAGAAGTGTAATTCATGGCTAATATTTTCGATGTACGAGTTTTTATAACAATAAAGAACACATTCCAAAATGACAACTTTATTTGACAGTCATCTTTTACCTTAACTGGTGCCCGCAAATACGGGGCCATAAAAAGGAGAAATAGTTAAAAAGAAATCGGCGATAACCCGAAAACGGGCTCATCAAAAATATCTAAAGTTATTCTTTTGAATGTGGGTTTTAGTTTTTTTATAAACCTAAATAGAATTTTTCTCTAAAATAATTAGGGCAGCCAGTAATTGACCCCATTTAAAATTACATGGGATTTCCTATGTCCCGCTCGACGATGCAACACCCGGTATATATTTTGGGTCCGATATTTATACATCAAAAGTTAACAGGAGATCATTATTTGCATATCTTAGAGCACCATATAGCACAATATATAGACGATCTACCCCTAAACATATCAGCGCAAATAATATGGCAGCAAGTGCGCCTCCTCACAATGTTGTGCGAGTCAAAAATTTTTTAAACATGGAATATGTCAGGGGTTGGATAGGGAATGGTGGAACTATTGGTTGGCCACCCAACAGCCCGGACTTGAAATTAATGGATTTTTCTTTTGGGGACACATAAAAAATCACGTGCACAGAACTCCTTGATATAATGTCGTGGAACTTCGGCAAAGAATTTCAGCGGCAATCAATAAGTTAAGAGACAATCCGGAAATGGTATTTAATGCCAGAAATCATACAATTAGAGTAATTGAAAAATGTGTCCAGCAAAATGGTGGTCACATACAGCAGTTTTTAGAATAGTTAAATAATTTTAGACCTTTTTATTGTTGCAAATATGTTAGTATTCTTGTTATACGTTAATTTGTAAGTTCTTGTTGCAGTCAGTAACGGCACTCTTTGAGATAAAAATATAAAAATTTCATATTTTTGCAAATATGTCAAAAACGTGTGGTTGAAATATAAAGTGTGTTATATTATTGTAATCGGAATAACGTATTCTATTAAATACATGTATAATATACAGGGTGTTCTATTTAGAAAAACATAGGGTAGACTTATAGGTATGTCAGAAAATTTATAGTGTTTTGTTGTGAAAAAAACTTGGCCACCAACCCTACATTTTGTTTTTTTGTTTACCTCCATATCTTTAAAAACAAAAAAGTTACAGTGAATCAAAATGTTATCAAGATAAAAATAAAAAAAATAGGAGGAAATAAATATTAGAAAATTAATCTAGGTGTGTCTTGTATATGGTTTATGTAATCCATATAGAAATTACTAAGTTTATAATAAACTTGTCAGCATTTCTAATTGGATGACTTTATCTTAATAAACTAGTCAATCTGGGGAACAATAACAAAAAAATTAATAAAATAAAAAAAAAAGAAAATATATGCCTTTCTCAATCCATGGCAGTAACAAAAAAAATAAAAAAAAAACAAAAATGTGCACAAAGAGAGAAAAAGAAAACGCACATATACCACGGACATATATTCCATAATAAACAGAAAGAGAAGGATAAATTAATATGTTTCAAAATTGATATAATTTTCAATTAGCCATCCTGTTAATTTATACTTAAATGTTTTTCGTGTGGATTCGTTCTTTAGGACAAGAGGAAGTAAGTTAAAAATTCTCGGTGCCACATACTCGAAAGGACGTTGTCCTACAGTTTGGTTACTTCTAGGAGTAAAGACTCCTAAATTTAGTTTTGTTCTTGTGTCATGTCCGTGTGTAGTTTTAATGAGGTAGTCATTTTGAGATTTTAACGAGTAAAGGAGGGCAGCTTTGAAGTATAGCTTTCTTGTATTTAAAATTTTTGATGTTTTAAATAGTAGTTCAGTTGGAAACTTTAGTGGAAGACCTAGAATTAATTTTATAATGCGCTTCTGAATTATTTCTAAAGGTTTTACAGTCGTAAAATGTGCACCACCCCAACCAATTACACCGTAAGCCAAGACGGACTGAACCAGTGAATAATAAAGCGCATAGAGTTGTTTATTGTTAAGGATCTGTTTAAGTTTCTTAAACATATAAATTAGAGAGCGCAGTTTTTTTGCTATGCTTTGTATATGTAAGTTCCACCGTAGGAATGGATCTATAAGAATACCTAAATATTTTACTGATTCGGTATTTAAAACTGTCCAATATTAATGTCTGTGGCTTAGATAAACGTTCATATCTTTTTCTGTGGGTTGTCTATTTTTATAGTTACTAAAATAAATTATTATATTTGACTTTTTAAAATTAATCGAGAGTAAATTTTGGTCGAGCCATTGAACAATTTTTTTCGTATCTTGATCGATGATCTGTTTAACTTCATCCCATGTATTTCCAGTAGCGTATAGCACAGTGTCATCAGCATATGAGAGTATAAAGCTTTGAATATCTAAATTTAAAATATTATTAACATAGACATTAAACAAAACAGGACCAAGGACTGTACCTTATGGCACACCATAAAAGTTTGTTTTTTTTCCACTTAGGGCGTATTTTATTCGTTATGTCCAGCTTTACGTCAATTTTTGACATAGCGTCATAGAAATTATTTGCTGGTGTTTGCTATATTACCTAAACTATGAAAATTTCGTAATTTTGCCATCACATTTAATTGAATAAGTTACGATTGGCCTATTAAAATTTATTCAAACTTGGCACATGGGTTTATTATATCGGCTTCTTCAAAAAATTATGAAGCAGTTTTTCTCTTAAATGTACAGGGGAGCCAATATTTAGCTACCTCAAAATTTACATGGGATTTTCTTTGTTTAAGTAAGCCATGCATCACCCGGTATGTTATAATATACCTATGTATAATCGTAGCAACCTTTTTTTTTTAATGTTGTTCATATATTTTTAAACAAACGAGCAGGCTCAATTTTCTCACAAGTCTGGTAAATTATCACCAGGAAGTAGCCAGTCTAAACTTAAATATTGTTAAGACTAATTGCCAAGTAAATTTTCTGTGTACCTTTATTAAATGATTTAAAAAATGATCTAATAGCGCAAGGTCATCGTACAGTGACGCCGGTAATTTCGTTTCAACTATGGCATCGTTCTTGGTCTCACAACCATTTATTCTGAAAACATTTAACTAAATTAAATGTACATTTAATACAAAATTTAAAAGTTCTTTATGGATGTCAGTTGACCCACTGTAACTTCAAGACGTCGCGTCAGTAAGTTGGCATCCTAAACTAACCTAAAATTATCAGGGGATGAGTTTTCTGTCGATTTACAGAAAAAAGCTTGGGTTCAATTATGTGAGTAACCAATACTTGCACGCCCTGTAAGACCGTCTGTGTGCAATAATAATATCATTTGCTCGAAGTGATTAATCTATAACGCTTTAAGAAAATATCAATGAATATCACTGGCAATCATTTCGATTATAACAATGGATTAACAATGATGGAGTTCTAACTATTGGCATTATTTCGTAATAATAAGCCTTTGTCAACAAACGACAAGGACTAAGAGCATTAATAAACTAAATCATGGGTTTAAAAAAATTATTTACGGTGGAACAATTTGTATAAGTTAAAGATTCTACTGGATGGGATAATTTATCTATTAAATATTTTTCACTTGAACTTTTTGTTCCTGATTTTCACAATGTTTTAAATCAGCTATTGTAAATCCAATTCATACTGAAGGTGGTTATGAATCTTCTAGTTTTCGACCAATTTCTTTACTTCAAACACTTTTTAACAGAAAATATAATTGTAGATAGGAACCTGCGATCTGCTGTTTTTATTATAAGAAAAGTTTTTGAAAGTCCCTGCTCTTACTTGCAGATATCCTGTTTAGTTTCCTTCTTATTTTTAATGCGTTAAATTTCCTTAAATATTACATATTATAGATTCTAAACTTAATGGAATTTTTAACTCGTATATTATGTTATTAGTTATGGTGTTAATAAAGAGATCCAAATATATAAATTAATTTCACGGCAATTTCCTTGAATTGCTACAGAATTTATAAGTAATTTCTGTGGTTCAAAAATTTTACTTTCGCTTTTTTGTTAGATGTAGAGTTTTTTGAATATTTATTAAATTAGTTTAGGTTCAGCTCAGTTCTAAAAAGACGTCATTTTTGTTCTAGCGATATATTTTATTGTTGTAAGTAATTAAAGAGTAAATCACAAAGCAGTACTGTACAGTTAGACCTCTTAAAATATGCAAACATGCCATTTATGGTACAAAGAGGAGGCGTGGTAGTCGTGGTACGTACTCGATATGGGTTCCTAATGCTAAACAATTCGCAATATTAATTTTCATGCATTGATACCTAATGCGCTAACTTATTATAGCTGTTATACAAAAGGTGCTATATTTAACTTGAACATTTCAATTTGATTTAGCGTATTAAATATTTACTTTTGAAAACATGAACTAACCTAATTAGGAATCTAGCATCTAAGTATATTTTGATAATTTTAAATTTGATGATTAATATTGATTCTATGTTTGTCGTAGGTAGGTATACTTACAATACAGTTATTAGATATTTAATATTTTTGGCCAACACTACATATTTTAACGCATTAAAAGCAACATAGTAATTTAGACTCCATTATAATACATTAAAATATACTATTTCATGGTTGATGGTTAATGAGCATTATGCTGATTTATTTATAAAAAAGATGTATTGAATCCGTTGGCATTTTCACTTTCGCGATCATCAGCTGTCGAGCTCTGCTCTCCGTGAACCAACTAATAAATTAATTTATACTCAAGGATTAATTTAATTTAATGTAATTGTGGGATATATAATAAAGCACTCCAATGTTCATATATGTAACTGATGTAGAACAGCAAATTACGCTCGCGCATCCATCATAGTCACTAAAAATGACGCTTTAGATTACGTATAACATTTTAATGTAAACAAATTAGTAACGCTACTGATGGCTGAAGACCACGTAGTGATTATTTGTCGTTGTTAAGTTATAGATAGAGAGCCAAAATGAAAGTAGAATTTATGCCATTGTGTCAAAGTTGATTCACAATGTAGGCAGACGTACAAAACATAATTTTCACATATTTTCGTTTGTACTGATTCCTTCATTGTGGCGTGGGATTTCAATAAGGCATTTTCTCATACGCACCTTAAATTTTAATGAGCAAAATCAAATTGATTCGCTTTGGGTTCCTTGCGAAGCATTTTAATCGAGTTTCTATAACATGTTATTATATTTGCGCTAAAAACTCGAATTGTTAAATTGCATTTACAGCCTGTTTATTGAGTACTTATACCGGGGTGTGTCCTCAAATTTTGACAGCTTCTAGCGACTTTATTATTCCAGATAGAAAAAAAATGTTCTGATAAAAATTGTAGGGTATCATCCAAACTGTCCGAATTTACTACTTAAAGAAACAATTGAGCATCACTGGTGAACTTCTTGACTTGACACAGTAACCATTGGAAAACAAAGTTATCAAATGACATTACTGGTGGCATGCGACATGGAAAATTTAGTTGTCAATTCGTTTTTAAATTTTGATAATATTAAGTCGCAACATGGGTTATACTGACGAGGAAATAGGGAAATAATTTATTTCTTTTATAAAAATAATAAAAATGCCAGTTGCAGCACAAGCCGATTATCGAGTTTTTTACCCAGGCATGCCGGTGCCGTCAAGAGGCAGTTTCTATAACATAGAAAGACATTTTAGGATTCACAAAAATTTGCAAAGGAAAAAAAGATTTGTGAAAATAAATGAGGACGAAGAATTAGAGATTTTATTATATTTTCAAGGTAAATAACTAATTAGGACTTTAAGTTTTGTAAAGTTAATTTAAATGTGTGATTGTAAAAAATCCTACTTTTTCAACCGAAGATGCCAGTAAATATTTCAATGGGTCTGAAAAGAAAATTAGTACTACCCTTCGTAAATATGGATATCATCCATACAAAAGTTTGCCTGTTCAGAAATTGACAGAGGAACAAAAAGTTAGCAGGAAAAATTTCTGCAGAGACATGAATCAAAGGAAAGTAAAAGATAACGATTTTTTTTTAAAGATATTATGGAGCGATGAAGCCACTTTTACCACGGCTGGGATGTTTAACAGGCGAAATAGTCGTTTAGGGGCAATAGAAAATCTCCGCGGAATGTGTGAAATTAAATTCCAAGGCCGATTAGCAGTTCATGTCTGGTGCGGCATTCTCATAACTCAAGTTATAGGTCCTATTTTTTACGAATTTAATTTAAATGGTGAAAGATATTAGGAGTTCCTTGAGAACGAGATAGAAAATTATTTGGAAAATTTGCCTATTCGTTAGTATAATGACATAATCTGGCATTAAGATGGAGCGCCACCCCATAATGTCTTGGTTGTCCGCAATTTCCGAACAATCGATATCTCTTATGGATCGGTAGAAATTGCAGCATTGGATGGCCACCCAATAGCCCTGATTTAACAATTTTAGATTCTTTCTTTTGGGGTTACGTGAAAAACACAGTTTATAAAGAACGAAGCGCATCGTTGGACGAGTTAAGTATTAAAATTATAAATTGCATAAATAATTTAGTCGAGGAAAGCCGCATTTTATTATATGAATGCAATTGATAAAATAGAAGATGATTACACAAAGTGCCTAAATAATAATGGCGGGCATATAGAAGATTTGTAAAAACTTTGTACTGCTAATGTTAAATCAAATTTTTTATTGTTTTTGGTATTGAAATTGCTAATTATTTCAATGTTTACTGTGATTTATTTCATATAGTAAATTAGTAATATTTTGATTATTTAATAGCGGATATTTTAACAATGAATAAAGTAATTATAGGCAACTTCTAAATTTTTGAAAAGAGAATTTTAAGCGCTATAATAAAATATAGGGTGTTCCTTTAATAAAAGTATACAGTAAGTCAAAAAATTTCACCAGTGATGCTCAATTGTTTCTTTAAGTAGTATATTCGGACTGTTTGGATGATACCCTACAATTTTGATCTGAACAATTTTTTTCTATCTGGAATAATAAAGTCGCTAGAAGCTGTCACAATTTGAGAACTGACACCCTGTACAAACATAAAAAGGTGAATCGTTTGACTACTTTAAGGATAAGAACTTCATATGAACATGGGTCCGCAACGGCTTGATTCTTGAGATTCAGGGTGTCCAAAAAAATTCCTTATTTGGTTTTTGGATTACATTTTTGTTCAGTAACATGGCAATTGGATGGAATTCGGGATACTGGGAGTATTGATGATGAGAAACTCAATTATTTACTTAGTATTTTTGTTTAATGCTATATAGATGGCGCCACGTACAGTATACCATAACTTTTTTGTGTCATACTGTATGTGATTTTTAACTAGACAGACCTATTTTTCATTAAATTTTACATACAAAAGGTACTTTTACTATTTGTCGCTGAGGGAAGCCGTTTTGGAAAAAAATGGGTTTAAAGTTAAAACTGCGTTGAAATTTTGTAAGTTGAAACATTAAGTGCCGGTACTTTTGACACCGATTAACTCATTTGATAGACGATTAAGGTAACCAGGGTTTTGAATGTGCCAATGCAAGTATAAATTTGTAGGTTTTGGCACATTGGAAACCATGGTTATTTTAATCATCTATTAAATGAGTTAATCAGTGTCAAAAGTACCCGCACTAAGAGTTTTTGAAAAATAAGCAAAAAAAATTCTTATTCGGTTTATTTTTTAGTATATGTTACACTATCACTTTACAAATTACTATCACCAAATTAGGGCATCTTTCGTCTTTGTTTTTCATATTTTTCTTTTTATCTAGTTTTCACTAATTTGGTGATAGTGATTTGTAAAGTGATAGTGATAGTGTAACATAGCAATGACTCTAAATAAGTATTTTTTTCACTTATTTTTCAAAAACTCTAAATGATGCGAAGCCATGTTGTATGACCCTTTGGTCTTAAAATGGGTCAAAGATTCACCCTTTAAAATTTGTACAAGTACCTAATAAACACCCTACATAAGGGTTTTAGTTTTAAAAAAGGTTTTTTTGAATTAAAGACGACACGTGATCAGAAAATCGTGTAACTCTGAATATATAGTCAATCCAAGATTTTTGCATGCACTCGAAGGCTTAAAGACAGTTCCATTAACAGTAATTTGAAATGGTGGGTCCTCAACTATCATTGATTTAGACCAAAAACCACCAACTGTGTTTTGTTCTCGCTCAAATGTGCCTTGGAAATGTTTCAGATGGTTTTCAGGTCGGGGTTAATTGTTTGAATCGAAGGGGTTATATCAGGGAAGAGGGAGAGGCACATTTGAGTATCATCGGCGTTTTGATGGGAGTCGGAGTAATAAAGACGTTTAGAAAAATCTGACGTGTAAATAGAGAAAACTAAAGGTCCTAAAATGCTTTCCTGTGTAACTCCCCTGCCAGTAGTAAAAGATATTGAATAGTCGTTATTTATTACCAGGCTTTGGAAACATAACTTTTAAAAAAAATTAATGCTGCATCTCCTAGGCCACAATATTTAAGTTTAATAAATAGATGATCTATTGTGTCAAATGCCTTGCTATAATCAAGCTATTCCAGACAGCTGCATTGTCCATTATCCCATCCCTTAAAGAGGTCGTCAGTATAATATTAAGTAGGGTTATTGTTGTGTTGTGGTTTTTGCAAAATCCTGAATGAGTGGGAGCATAATATTATGAAAAGAATTTTAAATATAGTAGGTGATATTGGTCTAAAATCGGAGAGTTGGGCAGGATTAGACAACTTAGGAATCGGCACAATATTCGCTGATTTCCTACAATTAGGAAAACAGCTAGTCAAAAAGCACACATGTACCTAAATAACCAGGTGAATTTTATGTGGGTCCATGTTTCATTTTCACTTTTTAGTGTTTAAACTATGACACTGTTCTGACTTATTTTTTTTTTTTTTCAGGTATGTAAGTTTGAACCTGACAAAGTCTATAGCGGGTAAGATTTATATTATTAATTGAAGCAGGATTTATAGTTAAACATAACAGCAATTGTAGTATGCATATTTACTTGTCATTGTTAGCATTCATCTGCCTGCACATCTTTTCATTTATTTTAATTTAATTTAATTTTAATTTAACTTTAACTTTATTCCCAACTAACTTATCAAGTTCATTACAGGGAATAGACAAAATGAGTAAGTATAATACTTTAAAAATAATAAATAATAAATAAATAAACATCTAACAACTTCCCAGTCATTATCTAATAACTTTTAATATTAATATCCTTCCAGAATTTGTTTTTTGAGTTTGATTTTAAATTTTTTAATATCTTTTATACTTTTAAAGCTTTCCGACAATACGTTATAAATTGTTATTCCATCATGTAAGATTGATTTTTTACCAAAATTTGACCGAACTTTAATACTCTGAAAGTTATCACAATGTCTTGTATTATGATTGTATGTATAAATTATATTGGATTTTGATAATTTTATATTGGAATTTTTTTCTTTTAAGTTTATTGATTGTATTAGTATGCCAACTTTTAATTTGTATAAATTTTTTAGATCTAGATAACCTCTTGGCTTATAAAGATTTATTGTTGGTTCCAAAATAGGCAAGTTATAAATGCATTTTATTACTTTATTTTGTAATTTTTTTAATGGTTTTAAATAGGTTTCACACGCTGAACCCCACAGAGATATTAAATATTGTATTTTTGAATAAATTAGGCAAAAATAAATAATTTTTAAATACTTTAAGGAAATATAATTTCGTGCTTTATATAATATCCCTATTAATGGGGAAATATCCATTCGAAGTTTTTGGATGTGATTTTTCCAACTAAGCTTTTCATCCACAATTAGCCCTAAAAATTTAATTTTGTTAGTATACTTAATAATTTGATTGTTGTATATTAATTTTGGAATAATTTCTTTATGTAAAGTAGTTTTTCCTATTAGCATATACGAGGATTTTTCAAAATTTAAAGTTAATTTATATGATTGAAGCCAACGAGAAATAATATTTAAATCATATTTTATGTCATTTTCTAATTTAAAAATATTGTCTGAAAAATAAATTATGGTAGTATCATCTGCAAATAAATTTACATTACCCCTTAAATTTAAATTACCTATTGAATTAATATAAATTAAAAAAAGAACCGGTCCCAATACCGAACCTTGCGGTACCCCACAATTTATGCATTTTAGGTTACTTTTGTAGTTTTCAATTTGAACAAATTGTTTACGTTTATTAAGATAATTTTGAAACCAACAGTAAACCATTCCTCTTATTCCAATATTATAAAGACATTTTAATAAAATAGTATGATTTACGGTATCAAACGCTTTGCACAAATCTAGTGATACTAAACAACACTTTTTATTATTGTCTACATTATTTTGAATTTTTGAGATAGTATCTGCTACTGCAATTTCGGTATCTCTAGATTTACGAAAACCATACTGTCCTGAAAAAAATAGATTTTTATTTTCCAAAAATTCTGATAGTTTGTTATTCATAACTTTTTCTATAATTTTTGAAATTATTGGCAAAACAGAAATTGGTCGATAGTTATTGGCATCATAGTGTTTGCCATTTTTGAATAATGGTGATACTTTTGCAATTTTTAATTTTTCTGGAAAAATACCTGTATTAAAAGAAAGTTTTATCAAATAAAGTAATATTGGAATAATTTCATCTCTAACAATTTTAATAATTTTCACTGTTATTCCGTCGAAACCACTAGCTTTCTTTGTATTATTTTATTTTATAGTCTATCTTTAAAAGGCGCGAAGTAATAAATACTTATTAAATATGCAAGACGCCTACCGGGGTATCAAGAACAATTTAAACACCATCCCTTAAAATCTATTGTATTTACATTAAAAGATACAAATAATGAGCATTCTTTAGGTAGGTCCACCATGAATTTATCGCAAGCTATTGTTATATTTGAGAATTTACCATTGTTATTGGGAGAATCCCTTAGCCAGGAGGGTGTATTGGCTAAGTGTTTGAATTAAAAATCATTCTATAAGTCGTGTTTTTTTCTGGCGACATATGTCTTTATTTGAGCCCAAAGAAGTTCGATCGGGTTTAATTCGCAGTGGCAAGGAGAGAGTCTGAGCACAGATATTCCTCGAAACTTTGCCATTTCATCGACTACATATTTTATGTAAATTGGCTAGTACCAATAGTTCTTTTTTTAAGGAATCTAATCGAAATTCTATTTGTCTTAAACTTAGTCATTCTGTTATATCACTTTTACGCCACGCACTTGTCGGTAATTTTTTCGTCAGCCTAGAGTGATAACTTGCATTATCCAATACAATTATTGCATCTTTTGGTAAGGATCCAACATTTGCTCGAACCACTCTTCAAAAACATCGGCATTCATATCTTCGTGATAGTCTCCTGTGTTTTTAGATTGGAACATCAGTAGACTACTTTTAACGAAGCCTTCAGCACTTCCAATATGGGTTATGATAAGTCGATGTCCTTTCCAGATTGCGGTCTTAATCCTGTGAACAATCCTTCCAAAAAGGCTTGCCTTGATCTTTTAGTTTTTTCATCCTGCCAAAATTTAGTCACAGTATGGCCTTCACTTAGCCATGTTTTGTCTAGGTAAAATATTTTTTTTTTGTTTTCTTCTCTGGCTTTTCGAATGCTTTTTAAGTAATTTCTTCTCCACCAGACGATATCGCTTCTGTCTAGTAAAATCGATTGCCTATTATGTTTTCTCCACCGAAAACCCATTTTTTTTTTAATAATTTCCGAAGCGTATTTCTACACGTAAATGGGTAGTCCTGGTCTTCTCGGATTGAGGACAAGATTTTGTCCAGCGTGGGAATTTCTTTTTTTAAAGAGAAGCTATGAAATTTTTGCCTTATTCTCTGCATTGAAACGTCATCGAGCTCAAGTTTTGGTCGTCCTGGAGAAGTTTTTCGAGGTTTGACGCCAACACTTTTTTCTTCTTTTAAAAGTTAATATATTGTTCTTTTCCCAACGTTGAGCATATCTGCTGTAAATTAAACTGCATTGTCAACACTCAAATCCACATTCTTACTTTTAATAGAATCGTAACAGTTAAGAATTATTTTTTTTATTTACCACACATGGACCGACTCTAGGGCGTTTACGCAAGTGTTGAAAATTCTCCTTATTTAATTAAAAAAACACTGACACTTCACACTTTGACTACTTTCACTGAGAAACAAATACCCAAGGTAGGTATGTATAGATAAATAGGTGTATTATTCCAACAGAGGCACCCATAAAAGCATAATAACATTAATAACCACATAATTAGCAAACAGGTAACCAGGATTAGGTACAAAGAAAAAAGGAATAAAATAATTAGACCAGAAACGGAATAAGTACCTAGACTCTAATTAGTTTTGATAAAATTGCTTTCTAAAATTCCAGGTAAATGGTACTGCTGTACATAATTTTAAGCTTAAAAAAAATGTAATATTAAAATATATATTTGAAGACAAAACTTGAATTTAATGTCGATACTTGTACTAATTCTGCACAAATTTGAAAATTCAGGCCTATTTAAATCTATACATGCCGGAAAATCTTGTACGCCCACGGAGAAGACGGTTTTGATTGATTCATTACTTGGCATCATTTTAAGATAGACTAAACCTACGATTCATTAGTCCTAAATCCTTTGCCATTATTTTTCAACATTACGCGATTAACAAAATATTCTCCACTCGCTACAAGCGAGATAAATATTGTTCATTAGGCATGAAACTAATAATTCAATAATGATACTGTTATGACAATGACGTCAACGGTCATTACTAATGACAATGCTTTTATAAATCATTATCATTTTATAGTCATTGCATGGTGATTATCGTTTGGTAATGATATTCTTGGCACGGTCCGCTTTAGACTCGTTCTATTTTTTCGGTTCACAGCATAATTAAATTTAATTAATTGATGTAGTTAAGAAGATAAATTCGACGGAATTTAACACTCGATTTAGCATGTTTTACTTTCTTCGCATAATGTGTAAATTATGTATAGCATCCGAAGGTACCGCCTAACAGATAACATCTTCTAAAGTTTATTTAAAGATATACCTTCTGATTATGATTATGTTAATCATAAAATATAAGCAGGATTCAAATAAGGGGAGCTATATTTCAAGTTTAAAATGTGGGTTTTCGTCATTGGATGAACAAATTAAATAAAAAAAACAATGGTGAGCCGACCCCTAAAATGTTGAATTTAATTAACACGAGATAAAGACAAGGGAGTACCCAGTAAGTAAGTCATTTTCAGAAAAATGGTATTTAAAATATGCATGGCTTACGGGGAGTGAAATCACAGATTTATGTAGCTATATAGAGCTGTGATGAATATAAAATTTAATTGATTTGTTGGCCAAGCCTTTTATTTTTAAATTAAACAGGAACAACTGAAAATCTGTAGTGCGAACTGTTCAACAAAACATTTACCTATTAGACTTGAGTGTCACCCACATCTGTGTCAAATAAGCGATGATTTTTGTCTAATTCTTTGTCTAAAGCGCGTTAAAACTTATTCTTGTATTATAAGACAATTTTGGAGGGTTTGTCTTTATATTATGTTGTTGATCAATTTTCTTAAAATTGCAAAACATCTATTCAGTGCAAATATTTGCGCGTGATCTTCACAAATTGTCGCCTGCGTCGCAATTTTTTATATTCAACGCTCCTACCGTCCCTAGTTGACAACCCACGAGCCGCCACTGATTTTATTGTAGCCGGTTAGTTAAATGAAATATTTTTGAACAAGCTTTACATCAAAAGTAAAGGGGACCAGTGCGATTGGCGCTAGATTGCCTATCAGCCTCCTCGACAATAAAGTAAGATTAAGGCTAGACATAAGTAACCTATAGCCCAGAGGTACCGCCACGATTTGACCTGAATAGGGTCAACGATTAGCGCGGTATCTTTGAAGACGCTTCTCAACGTAAATATAGAATAAGAAATAAGTAATTCTAGTAATACGGAATTATTGAAAACTACACCTACTGATCAAAAGTATCGTTTGGGAATCGTTTTAGTTGAAAGGAAACAAAATAAGCTTTTTCAAATGAATTTATTAGTTTATGGGAGCATATTTGATCACGTTATTTGAATAGAGATCTATGCATATTAAGGTGTACCTACTTATGATTATTTATGTTATTGGAATAAACATTTTTTTACTGGGTGTGACTAAATTAACTTGGTAGGAATTTCAGAAAAAAACCGTTTTTTTAATTATATAAACAGTTACCGTATACATTTTAACAGTTAACAGGTGAATTTTCTTGGGTTGCTTTGAGATTGAATCCCCTGCAGGATTTATATCTTATATTATATACAGTATGTTCGGCGATGTGGTAAACAAGAGGGCAAACGGACCAAAAATTTCATTTTTTGAGGAGTCATTTTCTACAGGGTGAGTTTTTTAAAGTGTTACAGGGCGATATCTCGCAAACGGTTATCAAACATATTTAAACATATTTTTATCATATACCCCCTATCCCCATTTTGAGGGGTGGCGGGTAACTTTGAAATTTTGAATGGGATTATGTACTTTTGTTTATTAATTTCGAATCTACGTAAAAAAAATTGATTTGCTCCACTGGTTACGGAATTATGATTTATTAGGTTATAAAAATTAAAAAATATTATTTACCATTTGTCATGTTTTAGGAGAAGTTCGAAATGTCTCCCTTTAACTTCCAAACATTTTCTCACTCTTTTTTTAAGTGAATTTCGTACTCGCTCTAACATTTCAGGTGCCACTAATAAGCAGGCAAAGCGGATTCGGTCTTTCATATCGTCTACAGTTGTAGGTACAGTCGCCATGACTTCGTCTTTTATAAATCCCCAGAAGAAAAAGTCAAGAGGGTCAAATCCGGGAACCTAGCAGGCCAATTGACCGGACCAGCTCGACCAATCCACCTGTTTTCAAACAATTCGTTCAATCGATTACGGGCCTGTATTGCATAATGCGGTGGAGCTCCGTCCTGTTGAAACCACATCTCAGGATTTATGTTTTGGTTTAATAATTGGGGTAATTGGTCCCTTAAAAAATCTATATACATTTCTCCTTTTAAATGGCGTTCAAAGAAATGCGGACCAATAACTCTATCTCCAATTATACCACTCCAGACATTAACTGACCAAGGATGTTGATTTCGCACAGTTCTCAACCAGTGGGGATTTTCCGATGCCCAGTAGTGCATATTGTGTCTATTTACCTTTAAGAAAACAAACAAAAAAAAAACAATTATTTTTTACTGACAAGGGACAACTTAAAATCCTACCTGGCCACAGTTGTGGAAAGTAGCTTCATCAGAAAAAATAACATTCTTTGGGAACCTGTTATTTCCTTGCATTTCCCTTTGTACCCAATTGCAAAATGTAACGCGCTTTTCAAAGTCTTGCCCATAAAGCTCTTTGTGGAGTGTAATGTGGTATTGATGAAATTTGTACATATGCAATATGGTCACAACCGATTTTTGGCTCATTCCAGCATCTGCAGCAAGTCGCCTGGAACCTACATGCGGGTTAATAGCTACCATTCCTAAAACTCCAACTGCCCTATCTTCATTCGTTTTAGTTCGCTTCCGAAATCGTGGTTTTGACTTCAGGCTGCCAGTAGTACGACTTCTTGTTTCCAGACTTTTAAATGCCATGTGAGATTTCGGGTTGTTAGGAAACCTCTCGGTCCACATGAGTGAAGCTTGTCTGTAGTTTCTTCTGCACTCCCCCAACATTAACAACATATCAACTTGAACACTAAAAACTGAGAAATAATCGTTGATACGTAAAAATTCTCAACTGACAGAAGTCAAAACAACGCATTTCCATGTAAACGAAAAATAATTCTGAAATAAGTGAACTTGATTTATTGATAAAATGAACTTATTTTTAAAATTCAATAGAAATTTAATAAATAAGTAGAAATTAAATGGTAAATAATATTTTTTAATTTTTATAACTTAATAAATCATAATTCCGTAACCAGTGGAGCAAATCAATTTTTTTTTGTACACATACGTAGTTTTTTACGTAGATTCGAAATTAATAAACAAAAGTACATAATCCTATTTAAAATTTCAAAGTTACCCCCCACCCCTCAAAATGGGGACAGGGGGTATATGATAAAAATATGTTTAAATATGTCCCCCCCATCTTACTATTGCCTCGTTATATATTCAAGAAAATATTTTAAACCGTTTGCGAGATATCGCCTTGTAACGATTTAAAAAACACACCCTGTATAAAATTTTTTGCTTGTTGAAAAAATACGATTGTCGATTAAACAAAGATATATTGTTTATACGGTGTCCAAAAAGTTAAAAATTCAAATTTTTTACAAGAGTAAAGTGCCCTTATTCTAAAGTTTTTAGCAAAATGCTATTTAAGAGATTTGTTTCAAATCATCACATTTTCTAAGATACTGGTTTTCATTAAGTTTGGATAGCAATAATATTTTTGCTTTAAATTCGCATTTCACTGTAAAGTTGGGTAGGTGTACCTTAGAAATAAATTATTACAGTGTCAAGCAAACGTCATAGTCAGTAATTTTTAAAGATTTTA
The DNA here is from genome assembly GCA_963920685.1 of Polydrusus tereticollis. Lineage (NCBI taxonomy): Eukaryota > Metazoa > Arthropoda > Insecta > Coleoptera > Curculionidae > Polydrusus > Polydrusus tereticollis. The sequence goes on from OY987334.1 coordinate 76,944,730, forward strand.
TTAGTTTGCAGTGTTAACAACGAAGCAAAGAATTCATAATACTTTATCTCAAACTGCGAAATGTAAAATAAAACATTTAACAAAATACGATAGACATAAACCAATACATGACTATAATTTAAGGCTTAATTCATGAAAATAGACCAAAATCAGATAGCATAAAAAAAATAAAAAAAAAATCAAAATCATTTATTTTCCACAAATTGACACAAAAGTGTATGGAAGTCGTCAAATAGTAAACACATCGTTCAACAGAAAGTACATAGATTAACATAAATCACACCATACTTATTACAATATATAAAAATTCACATATTTTAGTAAACTATAAACAATAATAGAAAATAGATTGACAGTATTGGAACTAGTCTTCTAAAAATTAACGCAAATTATAAAAACACCTGTCAATTAAAAATTTTCTTAATCTAATTTTAAAAACATTCAAACTGCTGCTCTCTGATACACCATTTGGCAGCCTATTAAACATTTTCGGGGCCACACCCTATTTATTTCTGTCCAAATTCCAAATCAAGTCATTCTTTTACTTCTCTAGCAAAATGCCATCATCGCCCTCTTCTAATGTGTGGTTATAATGGAGTTTGTAGGGACGTATCTTATTTTGGTTTAAAATTTCTTGAATAGTACTTTTTTGGATCACCTGTAGTTGCGTGGCTCGTTTTCTCAAGGACAGTGGGTGGTCGCTGCATCATCTTCATTGTAGTATTTTTACTTTTTTTAAGACTAATACGCACCCCGCTTCACAAAATTTCTTGATCAGCTTGCAGACTGCCCATTTGGTTATGGGTACATTGGGGAACCTTTCATGAACTTTTTCAATAACGTATCTTTATAAAAAATCTCCGCTGGCATAACATTGGATTAAGTGCTCCGTTGTTAACATTGTAAACTAATAAAATCTTTAAAATTTACTGACAATGACGTTTTGCTTGACACTGTAATAATTCATTAATTCAGAGTAACACTTTTAGTGCCCTGACTGCCCTTGTTGATCTTATAGACATAGACACGGGTAAAATTAAAGTTGCACTATTTATAGATCTTCAAAAAGCATTTTATGTAGTCAGTGTAGATATATTGTTAAATAATTTAAATACAATTGGATTCAGGAGCAATCTGTATAACATGATTAAATCGTATTTATTAAATAGGAAACAGTATGTAAAGTAAGGCTCTAATATTAGTCAAACTGAAATAAGTAAGTGTGGGGTGCCCCAGGGTTCTGTTCTTGGACGCCTATTATATTCCCTTTATGTGCAAGGTGTCCATTCTTCAATGTAATTGCAGGCTAACTAGTAAAGATAGAGAGTTGCGGTTTTTACATTATTTTATCTAGTCTCTAGTCTCTATCTTGACTAGTTACCGAGATACCCTGCAATTACATCGAACAATAGACACCCTGTACTGAAATCAGAAAACGCAGGATTAGTAGCAAATTATTATATATTTGCAGATGACACAGTGTTTGGATGGAAAATGCAAACGAAATAGAGAACATTGTAAATTCGGATCTTAGGAGATATACAGAATGGCTTTTAAAAAATAAATTAAAAATTGATATAGGTAAAACTAGGTAAGTATATATTATTTAAACAAAAAAAACTGTAGAAATACCAAACTTAAAAAAAAATAATAAAACAAATAGAAACAGTCTCAAAAATAAAATATTTCAGATGAATTATTGACAATCTTTGTTGGATAGAGCATATAAATTATATAACCAGTAAAATATTGCCAACCATGAGTGCTCTGTATAAAAACAGTCATACAAAAGCAAATTTAACATATATAATGTATTTTTTTTAATCACTTCAGATACCCACTTCCTGCATGGAGCACATCTGGCGTTACAAATTCTAATTCAATGTAGGTATTACATAACAAAATACTAAAAGTTATATTTGATTATAACCGATTAACTTATACTGTAGAACTGTATAGAGATTTAGGGCTTTGGAAATTAAATAAGTTATTGAGATTTCAACAGTGTAAAATAATGTGATTAATAATAATAAAACTCAAAAATGAAATATCAACATTGTGTACTCAAGAGATATTCATGCACACAACACAAGGTCTAGAGGTAATGTCTTCTATAGCAATGAGGAGCAAGGAGTATACAGGGTGTTATTTAATAAGTGTCCTATATTTTTCAGGACGATTCCTCAGTTGTTTATAACGTGAAAAGTTCATATAACATTGGGTTCGCAAGCCCTTCATTTTTGAGATACAGGGGTTACAATTTTTAACAGGAACAAAAAATATGTACGCCACTGCCGCTTCTCTTTTGATAACACTGTTATCCTTGCACTTTATTGGCTGATGCAAAAAGAGTAAAAATACACGTATTTGGCGCTCTCTACAAGTGAGAGCCATAATAACATCAAATTCGAATTTCTCATTTCAAGAAACCCCTAGATACCAATTTTTGTCCAAATATAGACATTATTTCAAAAATTATTTACGAAAAACAAAAACTAAAATAAATTTTTGACATCCTGTATCTCAAAAATGAAGGGTTTGCGAACCCATGCTTATATGAACTTTTTACCTTATAAATAAGTGAGGAATCGTCCTGTAAATTATCGGACACTTATTAAATATATAATCCTATTTATCAGGCATCAAGGTAGTATGATTGGCTAACAGAAAATATTAAAAATTTTAGAAATTATATTAGGTTTGTTAAGCACTTAAAGAATTATACAAATATATCTTAGAATTCAGGTTATATTAGGATTAGCAAGGTACACACTATTACGTCTCAATACCAGTGATTAATACACTGTCTAGGGGAATAATACGGTGATAATATCGTATTTTTCTTTATTGAATGAATTATTTTCCAAAAAAATACCGCTGCTACTTAAAGAAAAAACAATATTTAGAGACTGGGAAAATTCATTTTATTTGATGAACGCCAGAAGTTTAAAAATAGCCAAACAAATCAACGTTACGATCTTTCTGACAAGCAGTATATTTGAAATTTTGTGCTCATTATAAAAAAAAATATGGGGGTGTCAAAATAGCATAGTAATCATTGGTCATTCAAAATTATGGTAATACTACAATTTTAATATATTTTCTAACAAGATTCTTGTTTTAAAATTTACATAAATTAAATTTTATTTGTTTAGCACCTCAAAAAATGCTTCAAAATAAAATGGAAACATTCTATACAAATAAATATTTGCTTTCTTGAATATTGACCCAAATCCCAACCAATCTAAGCCAAATTCTTATTTGTAATAAATTTTATTCGCCTTCTTCAGTAATAAATGTGATCTTAATGAGAAAAATTTATGTTTTCCTGTGGTTTGTCTGCTAGGCCTCATGACCTAGAACATCGTATATCATCAACAACTTATTAAAATTAAGCTAAATTTATATATTATCTTACTGAAGTTGAAAACCGGCCAATAGATGATTGTTTCTAAAGTAAGTAGCGGAAATATTAAATGCGGCATTGTCGTAAAATAATCATCAAAACGAATTAATTGCAGCTGCAGGCATCAAATGGCTATTTTTATGTTGAGGACACTTAAACATATTTTTGTCGGTGTTACGTAATACCACTGTTCGTTTGTTGACATAAAAACTAGTTCACCAACAATAAATTCCTTTTAAATTGAAGCAGTTTTGAGATTTTGCTGTATACAGGGTGATTATACCTAAAATATTGACATTTCCTCCTGATTCATCCTGTATAATAGGAGGGTGCGCACAAGAAATTAGAAAATTGAAAAAAATACTTACAATCAAAGGCAAATGATAAAACAAATAACACACGATCAATACAGGATGCATGGTCTCCAATCCCGTGGTCCTACTAGCTTCAATTTCCAATTCATCTTCTTGCTCCCTCTTCATCAAGCAAGGCCTTCTAGAATTCGTGGAACTAACAGTCGTCGAATTATTCGATAAAACTTCGCTGTTATTGCAGTGACTGTTTGTCCATGTGTCTTTGTTGCAGTAGTTGTTGTTCACGGATCGATTGATGGTGTAGGTATCGTAGAACCCTCTGCTGTCGTTAACGTTTGAGTTCACTCCGTGGAAGGTGTTGCTCAGTTCGCTTAAATCGGAATTACTTTTTTTTATGTAGTCAAATCCCTCCTTTTTAATTTTGTAGTAGTTGAAGCAGATAATGACGAAAGAAACGAAAGAGATAGACGCGAGAAACACGTGCAAGACTATGATGAAGACATTGAATTTGACATCCAGTTCGAAGGGAAGAAAAGTGCACGGACTAGCGTCAAAGCCATCAGCGAAAACATTAGAGAATCGGTTCTCTTTTTGCGCCAAGATCGCAGCGACTCCGACGCACGCGCACAGAGTGGTCAAGCAAAACAAGTGATAGATGATATGCGTAGACGTCAGAAACGTCCGTAAATTCTGGCTCTGCCGATGCAATTTCGCAGAGAACAGTCCGATAACCGCGATGGAAGTCAAACTGGAAGCTTGAAACGTATGGATCGAGTTGAACAGCCACGTGACGAGGCTACAGTACTCGATGTTGAAGTCCTTATGGGTGAAAATAATCGCTAAAGTGTATGCGAGTATGGTCAGGTTTCTGAGGATGCTTAGCATGAGCACCGAAACGATGGGTATGTCGTAGGGGCCCCATTTTCTTCTGTTCTTGTGGAAAATGACGACTGTCCAGCAGAGGAGGATGACTATGATCGGGACAGCTATTAGGGATGCCAGTTGTTCTGTGGTGTACTTGAGCATTTTCTTGTTGGCAGCGCTGCAAAAAAAAAGAAAATTAAGGTTCGATGTTAATTACTGGAAAAATATCAGGAATATATTTGCATAGTATACAGCATGGGCAAGAATATTTTCATAACCATGTATATTTTCGGAAAGCGCTCGAACTCGTCGATTTTATTTATCATTTTTACAAATTTTGAGAATTTTTAGTATTATACAGGATTGCTCAAGAAGTCGGGGCACACGTCAACTTAAATTTTTTAAATGAAATACCCCAGATTTTATTCGATTTTTGAATTCTACTTAAAATTCTGAATACTTTTCATATAACATACCCTATTTCGATATTCAGCTGTTTTCGATATATCACAATCTAAACAATAATAATTAACAAAATTTAAGTGGTAGGTTTATTAGGTAAAAACAACAGCTTTTAAATCTGATTATAAGAAGTAGAGTACTTAATTAAATGTTCAAATTGATGGCCATTGACAATTTGGCAGTGTCCTAAACGTAAAACAAATTCGTTTTGAACGTCCCCAATAACCTCTTCAGGAATTTGTCGAATTTCATGTATTATCAGTTTTAATGTCTCTAAATCCGATGGCTTGTTCTTGTACACTCTTTCTTCCAAATATCTCCACAAAAAGAAATCTAGGGGTGTTAAATCGGGTAAGCGAGCTGGCCATTCTATTTCTCCCCTTATACCTGTCCTTCTATGTTAAAAAACTTCGTTTGTTGTTGCCAAATGATTCTTTCAAGACTATCTTGTTCATCGTGATCTGGATATAGGCCAGCTAAAGTAGGAACCAATTCAAACTGTAACAACTCCAAATACCTCTCTCCGTTTAACGTTTCTTGGAAAAAGAAAGGTCCTATATAATATTCTGTTACGTAAAATTCCGGCCCATACGTTTAGCTTCTGTGGGTGCTGTGTATGGGCCTCTTGCATCCAGTGAGGATTCTCTGTCGACCAATACCTACAATTATGTCGGTTGACTGTTCCATTAAGGCAGAATGTAGCCTCATCAGTAAATAAAATATTCTGCGCGAAATTCCCGTCATTATTGCAGATGTTTTGCATATTCTCGCAAAACTGAAGGCGTCGATCGAAATCATCTTCATTTAGTTCGTGGACGAGACAAATTTCGTAAGGATAATATTTTTCTTTATGAAGAATATTTTGTACAGATTTATAACCAATATTTTGAATCCGACCCACTTGACGAGTGCTGGAATGGGGCACAGTAAAACATTTAATCTAGTTTAATCACAAATTTTGGGACGGCCACTTTTCAGTTTATTGCGCACAGATCCAGTTTCTGTAAATTTTAAAACTATCTTACTTACTGTAGACCTTGATATCGGCGTTCGCTCTTGATGAGCATTATTAAAAAGTTCACATACTTCAAATGTAGATCTTTTTCTATCGCCATACCCAACCATCATGAGGATTCCTATGCGCTCTCTTTCACTTAAGTGCATTTTACTTAAAACGTGTCGTTCTAACAATACAACGTAACTTTTTTTGGCAATACTGTCACTTACTATAAAATGACAGTGGCGAAAAAGTACAATAATGTACTTGGTTACCAGGGTTACTACAATAAAGGTAATAAAATTCCGTATTTTCTTCCGTATTCATTAATTCCATGAAAATTGCCATCCTTATTGTTTAAATTGTAATATATCAAAAACAGCTGAATATCGAAATAGGGTATGTTACATGAAAAATATTCAGAATTTTAAGTAGAATTCAAAAATCGAATAAAATTTGTGGTATTTGATTTAAAAAATTAAAGTTGACGTGTGCCCCGACTTCTTGAGCAATCCTGTATAATACTAAAAATTCTAAAAATTTGTAAAAATGATAAATAAAATCGACAGGTCAGAGCGTTTTTCGAAAATATACATGGTTATGAACATATTGGGGGGTGTTCCATTCTTTTTGCCCACGCTGTATACTAAATTATTGTTACCAGAAAATGGTTAATTTAATTACATTTTATGTTTACTTTGCTCATAAGACTTTTATTGTTATAGCTAGATTTTCACGACGTTATTGTGATGTTGGTAAAATAAAATGCGATAATAAAAAAGCACTTGAAGTGAAGTATAAAAGACTTTTTGTACTTTATATCACTATTCTTTTAATACAAAGAAACTATAAAATATGACGATCTCTGCAAAAGAAAATATTATTCTTGGAACCTTTCACATACAAAAGCATTTTATATTTCCCTTATAGGTGATAAAAATCCATGGTGCTTTAAACATGTGATTGTGTGCTGTCGGATAAGACAAATAAATAGGTGTTTGACTTAACTCCATTTGCATATACCTGTTTATGTAAATTTCCTATTTCTACAAAAATATATGGAATGCGTTTTTTTGCATAAAGAAAAGGTTCCGTTATGTCTTTTCCTTATAGAAAATGTAAATTTGCTTAAGTTCCATTGAATGCTGTTATCGAGATCATAGAGAGAGACGATAAAAGATGACAATATTTTTAACATATAGACTTTTGCTGTTCCCTATGATAAAAAAACTAATTCACCATAAGTCCCACGTCATCAAGAAATTTGTGGAAAAACAAAAATTTGTTTAATCTTAGGCCTCTACATGCTATACAGGGTTCACCATTTAAAACGAAACAGGCTAAATATCTGATTCCACGTTAATTTTTAAAAAAATCGCTCGTACACGTAATTAGATTTGTCAAGGGGGAAGTTTTTTGTTACCATATTTAACACTGCAACTTAAACACTCTAGGGAGGGTGGGACCAACCCTTACTATTTCAAATGGAAAAAGGGATGGAGTGATACCTCTTTTAAGAGGACATTTAATTTTCTTTCAAATGCCATCTCATTCGTGAAATTCGGTCAGATAGTTTCAGAGATAATTATCTAATAATTGTGTAATGTTTTTTTTCTAATCTATTATTTGAATAACAATAATACTAATGATTAAATGTAATACAAAACTAACGTAATTATTTACACAGATGTTGAAAATGACCACTTCCAACTTTCAGGCAATGATAAAAGTGTGATTCAAATTTTTCACGAACTGCCTGTAACATTTCTGGTGTTATCAGTCGGCATTCTTGTACAATTCGTTCCCTTAGATCTTTTAAATCGTTGGGCTTTGTTGCATAAGCTTTGTCTTAAGATGTACCCATAAGAAAAAGTCGAGTGGCGTCAGATCTGCAGACCTAGCTGGCCACTCCTGGAAATGTCTGATCCAAGTATCCTCTTACCCGTATATAATAATGCGGAGGAATAATAGGATTTATTGTATTTTGTAATAAATCATGGTAAACTTCTCCAGTCAAGTTTCCATTAATAAAAATGTAACCAGCAATATGGTTGCCAAGAATACCCGCCCATACATTTAATTTCTCAGGTCTTTGAGTATGATGTTCCCTGTAAAGATGAGGGTTTTCATCGGACCAATACCTGCAATTATGTTACAACCTACACTAAGTCAAGACTGAAAATGTTCAAAAACTTAATGTACAGGGTGTCTTCAATTACGATTAAGTAAACAAAATTAATAATATAAATCGGAAACTATGAAGAAAGTTTTTTTTACATATTTTATAATCAGAATAAGAGATAGGCCAAGAAGGCGTTTTTTGTAACTCTGTAAAGGCTTTTGGGTTCGCAAAGTTAGTTTTCTTACATTTCTCTCGTCTTTTTGGCTCATTTGTGTGTGTTGATTTTATACATGACTAAAAAATAGTCATGAATTAACCTTTAACTAAAGCCAATTGTGTTTGATAATATTTTGTAGTCTTATAGTGGAGCGACTTTAGTGTACTGGGTGTCCTAAATTATGATTGAATTCAGCTAAATTGATATTAAAAATCGGACATATAAGGAACTGCCATAGGCCACGCACAGTTACCCCCAGATAATTCACAATGCATGGCCAGAAAGTGTGCATAAAAATGATAATCCTTATTTTACTAAAAAGGCCATTGTTTCCAAATCATAGTCCTCAGGAGTGTGACTAGAAAAAAACAACAGATATTTTAATAATTTTTTATTAAATTAACAATCTTTATTTTATTTGAATTTTTAAAATTAATAATTAAAACAAAGCAAATTAATATTCTAGACACATAATTATTTAGTTAATTTTTAACATCGGCCCTGTGTACTTGTTACTATATACCTATATCCGTTGTCATCGACAAGCGAGAATTTTGCATTGCGCGAAGCCATATATTATTGTCCCTTTTGGTATTAGATTTCAGACATCTAATTTTTTGTCTATGCTTACAACACGAACGTTCAATATTGCGTTTAACATCAATCCTGTACTATAAAACATATTTCACTACTTTATTTTTTTTTCAATGAATATCTGATATAACATGCAGCCGTCCAAAACTTTTAAAAAATTAAAAAAGGCGATGTTGCAGGTTAAATGCAACAGAATAACTACTTTTTGTTCTACAATAAAAATAAATTATATTGCGTAAAATTATGTACGCTCTGAGGATTTTGTTTGTTTAACGCACAAGGGAACGATTGTCTAGCGAATTTTCATTCTCGCCGTTCAAGCACCGTTAAGAATTAAAAATGCCGGTGAAAGTGAAACTGATCCTGTCCAAACAAACGGGTGCGTTGCATTTTCTTGCATTGCAAAGTATTCTGCATCAAGGCCGGGTTTAAAAAATCGCATCAAGTAAAGTCGCTGCAATCTTACACAATCATTTTTTGTATTATTTATCCGCGGTATTTGCAGTTGTTGGCATTTTATTTAGAAGCGTTACTTTAAACTTTATCGTGTCTACTGTTCATAATTATCAAACACGTACTAATGATAATAATATAATTACTAATTTCGCATTTCAGCATACAAAGACAGACCGCATTGCTTTGCATATGCAGTAATCTCCCAGAAAATATTAAATCTGTAAATTCCATAAAGAAATTCAAAAAAGCGCTATATTTTTGAAAAGCATTTTTACTTCATTAATAAATATTTTGGAGCAGTTTCTTTTTTTTTTAATTTTCTCTGTGTAGATTAACCCCAATATCAGATATTACCTTTCCGTGGTTTGCTTATAGTGACTAAGCTCTGAATTACCCTGCTTTACCTTTTGGTTAAGAAATGGAACATTGTCATGAACTTCTTTATCAGACTCTTCTTCCTGCTCGTCTTCATAATCAGAATCTGGATTTTTCATATGAGAAGGTTGTAACACACATACAAATATCGCCTATAAAAGTACTACTTACTTAATGTTTTTTATTAAATCATAGTCATACAATTTGAATGACCATTGACCGGGGTCTTTTTTTTCAGCAACTATAAACCTTTTATTGTTATTTTAGGTAACTAATTTTTAAAAAATACTGGATTTTTAAACAGTTGTTATGATGAACACTTCTTCAGTTATATTTATAATGGGCACTGATTTCTTTGAACTTCATTAACATTTTTGTCGTAATTGAAATTATACATACAGTGTGTATCAGGCAAATGGAATAAATTCGATAATAAATACACGTCGATTGGTATTTCTAGTTGCGCATTTTTTTCAATAAAAACTTTTTATACAGGGTGTGTCATGTAACAATGGCCAATACTAACTTTCTTATTTTAAATGCAACACAATTTTTGGATTCTTCAGAAAATCTTAGAGATATTTCATGTACAATATCTTATACCTATCTTCAACTGTTTCGGAAATATTAAGTGTTTTCAGATTTATTGCAAAAATTAACAACACACTAAAAAACTAATAAGTAATACTGTTTATTTCTTGATAATGTAAAAAACAAAAAAAAAACGTTAATGTAGGAGATGTTGAAAATGCTCGCCTCGAACGTCTTGGCAACCTCCTAATTTTAAATAGAAATTTCTTCTAACGTTACTGAACATCTCAGGCGTGACCGATCTAATCGCAAGCGTTATTCGTCTTCTTAAATCAGGTAAGTCGAGGGGTTTAGTTTTGTATACAATATTTTTAACCTTATAAGAAGAAGTCTAATGGCGTCAGATCAGGGGATCGTGCTGGCCATTTCATCGATCCAAGCCTCCCTATCCACCGATTTGGAAATACTCGGTTGAGATACTGCCGGACATTGATTTGGTAATGGGGCGGTGCTCCATCTTGCTGAAACCATATCATATTCGCTGGAAGTTGTGGGTTTGCTGGATCAGGATATAAGTTTGTCAAAGTTGGCAAGACATTATTTTGGAGCAGTGCTAAATAATTATCGCCATTTAAATTGCCATTAATGAAAAAAGACCTATGATATGATCTCCAACAATTCCTGCCCAAACATGAACCTTTTCAGGATATAGCGTATGTTCTTCTCTCATCCAGTGAGGATTTTCCCTAGACCAATAGCGGCAATTCTGACGATTAGCATGACCGTGAAGTGTAAAGGGGCACTCATCAGAAAACAAAACATGTTCTAATTGGACCACATTGTTATCTAACATTGCCATCATTTATTCACAAAAATACGTTCTCCTATCAAAATCGTTCCATGAGCTCATGAGTAGGTATCATTTTATAGGGATACATTTTATTTTCTTGTAATGTTCGAATAATATAATCGATGAATGGCAAACATCGAACATTGGGGCTGTTTTTCGACTAGAAGTATGTGGGTTTTCCTGAAACTCAAGCATAATATCTAATTTGGTAGCATCACTTATTGCGTTGGCAGCTACTTTTTTTTATCTGCTTTACATGTCCAAGCTGGCGAAACTGCTTTTCTATTTACTAATTGTCACTTGAGTTATAGGCGGCAAATTTGGAAATTTTTCATGAAATAATCGAGCAACTTCCATTTGTGTCCGTTTTTTATTTCCATAACCAATCATCTGTAGAATTGTTATTTTGTGCATTTCTGTTAAATAAACCATTTTTCTGATATGCAGTTAACGAAATTCAAACGACTATAACACTGACAACTACTGTCATGCAGACAGACAACAATTTGCTAAGGTCAGGCGTTTCAAACAGAAGTAAACACAACTATTTATACCTTTTTTTATTTCATATCAGTAGAAACATTTTAACATCAAATTGCAACATCTCCTACATTAATGTTTTTTTTTGTTTTTTACATTATCAAAAAATAAACAGTATTACTTATTAGTTTTTTAGTGTGTTGTTAATTTTTGCAATAAATCTGAAAACACTTAATATTTCCGAAACAGTTATAGATAGGTATAGGATATTGCACCTGAAATATGTCTAAAATTTTCTGAAGAATCCAAAAATTGGATAATATACAGGGTGTTGCATTTAAAATAAGAGAGTTGGTATTGGCCACTGTTACATGACACACCCTGTATAAAAAGTTTTTATGAAAAAAATGCGCAACTAGAAATATCAATCAACGTGTCCGAGCGTTTTTTCGGACACGCCCCCATGTATTCATTATCGAATTTATTCCATTTGGCTGATGTACATTGTATAAATAATAAATTACTGACCTTAATTTATTTGTACTTACCTAGACTTGATATAAATAGAATTAAAAAGAAACTTTAAAATAAATTTTAATTTACTGGTAAGTAGATTAAACACTAAAAAATGTTGGAGTAAAATCCTTTTTTTCTTATTACATAAAAATCAATTTAATTATGTTCCCATCACCTGACTTTTTTAAAATTCCTATGCAAAATAGCACGTCTTGTATGACCGGCACCCAATTTAATAGGACGAAAACTCAACGTTGCAAGAGGAAGACCAAGACCAACAATACTGCCCAAGCCTTGGTCTTAGTCTTGACTTTGCCCAGCACAAAACTCAGTATATCTCGGTTACAATAATTATAGGGCATGCTAATCGCAGAATAAAGTGTACAAAAAAAAATCCATCGACTCTGTTCACGTTATTTAAAGTGTGTCATAGTATAAAGGATAAATTGATTAATAAATTAGATACATTTACCAAACAAATCGTTTTTATTAAAAATTTTAGATATTAGTAATTCAAATTCGTACAAATTTACATTACTAGGCTTTTTTCGGCATATTTAATTATCTATTTTTGTATATAAGGTTCAATAGATTAATCGCGTAATATATAAATATTCAGTAATTTGAAAAAATACAGTTTTAATTTGAAATGCATAAAGGCCTGATGGTTTTGAAATTTGGGCCACTATGTTTGAAGGTCGGTCCAAGAATCCGTTTTGTTCCAGTGCGGTACTGTTTCATTTATTTTATAGTCTGAGCGTATAGAATGTACTGATAAACGAGGGATTACTGTCGTTCTTGGGAGGTTTACTATTTGGAAAACTCCGATAATCAACCAGTATAGTAAAGTTTACATTATATACCTGATTAAATCCCATTGTGTAGGTCCCAATATTTTCAAACCACAATAAATTGGTGCAGGGTCGGCTTGAAAATATTTATCTGTCTTATTATAATACGGTTCGGAACAAATCCATTTTGTGAACCTGCGTGTATTATTGTTATTATTTTGCCTTTATTTGAAGAAGCCTTGGTTTGGCATTTTTAAAAAAAATCATTCTATCGTTTTCTTGCAGTGTTATGTGTATCGATCGATAGATTGTTTAATAGCAGTTAAATATTTATAACGCCATTCCCGTAAACGTTGAGTTTCCTTCTTTCAGTATATTTAATATTTGAAACTAATTTTATGCAAAATTTTTCGTAGGCTTGCAATGCTACAAGAAATGTTTGTTTCGTCATTGGTACGCCCCTTTTTTAGGGAAACCAGGATAGGTACAGATTGTTTTTTATACATTTGATAAATGTTCCTTCTTAATAAATCCAAATTATTCTCGTCCATACTTCTAAATGTGCCACAGTCACTTCGCTTCCTTCAGGGAACAGTGGCGTATTAAGGAGGGGGGGGGGGAGGGTCTGGACCCCTCCCGTGGGCTCGATAGTAGAGAAACTCAAAATCACATTCATTTATTTGCAATAAACAACATGGCACATTATTTCAAATTTTCCAGATCGATTTCATTTCAATTCATCATAAACCCAAAAAACATTATATACCTAGGTATGGCATTATTGAAGTATTGATGGGCTGTGGCGTATATAAGATGTTTGGGGATTCCCTCAGTTGTTGCAATTGTTGAATTTTATTGTTTGTTTCGTGTTTTCTACTAAGATTGGCGTTTCTATTTAAAAATTTTTTAATCTCTACGTTTGCTCGGGTCGGACTATCAAAACGTAGAAGTTTTTCTTGATATTCCAAAAAAGGGCATGGCACCAAAAAAAATTTTTACTTGCGGCGTTTTTTAAGAAAGAAAAAAACTTGTAAGCACCTAAACACTAATTCCCTCATACACAGTTTTTACCATTGTATGCTCCGCAGGTTTTAAATGACGTCGTTTTGTAACTTGTTGGTTACTATCACTTGAAGAACTCGCCTGCATTATAATATTTCCTGTTTTCAATAACTAACAAAATAATAAATGGGAATTGCTAGTATCCTTTTGATTGAAACTTGTCTACGACACTGAACGTTGGTTAGAGGCGATAAGAAAGCGTGCGAGCGCCTTTAGACATGGGTTTCTCTTACCTGCGTTGCCAAATTGAGTAAAGCAGGTACCGTAGGGTGTAAAGGCCCTTAATGACACGTTGATTTTGGTACATTTTATGAGAATATAAATGAAATATTTTAAAACCTGGCAACATGTAACGACTTATTAATGCACAATCTTCCCAAGCGGTTTTAAATGTTTTTATTTCAATTAAAAGTGTGTGAATCGATGTTAATTATTTTCTCCGCACACTGTCAATGGTGATAAGAACAGTTTTGCCAATTATTTTGGGATCGTAGTATAGAGATATAAAAGAGCAACGGTATAATGTAAGCTTTACTATACCATAATAGAACCTATAATTATTTATTTCACCATTACAAATTTGGGTTCGGCCTATCCATCAAGGTTGTCGTTCTTGCCAAAGCCACACGCTCGTTCCGCAATCCGAAACAATGCCGACATAGGCAGGAACCATACCTGGCCACCCGCCATCATAATAAATAAATACAATATTGTGTTGGCTGTGTTCGATTCTGTTGTTTTTTATTTTTTGTTTGCGATGCTGCGTTCTTTGAGCTTTAGTAAGCTCTGCAAGAAAAAATTATTAACCTTGTTTGGAACGCAGTCTTTTAATTCGATTTTCTTCGGTTGGTTAGTCGCTCATGCAGCTGCTAATTTACTTCCGATTTGGACTAGATTGACTAATTTCAGTCCGTTGTTGCTGCATAACCGATTGCTTATTTTTGTCGGAGGCACGTATAGTAGATATGGCAGGTGATACTTCAATGACTAAATGCTCTGGGGTCACGTTTCACTATTGTTATACCATAGAACTAGATTGGAAACAATGGGGGTTTTATTTAGGAAAAACCTTTTGTTCAATGAAATAACAAACAAAATATAATAAAGAACATTGAAAATTTTTGTTTTTAAACCATTTTTTCTACAAACGTGTTAAAAATGTTACTTTAAGGCACTAGTGCCCTAAAATACCTACTTTAAGGCACTAGTGTTAAAAGTAAAATGTCAATTTTTTCAAAAAAACGTCAAAAAACATTTCTATTTTATTTATTACACTTATATTAATAGTACAAGAAAAATTTTAAAAATGAATTCCTTCCTCAGTTCTGCTGTTCTTCGCGGTTGAGGAGGATTGAACAGAAACAGCAGCATGTCCAGTTGATGCAATTTTCGAGCAATAGAATTTTTATTTTCCGAGAAATCCACGATGTACCCTGCCGCAACGGTTGAGGATTTCCAATTTCCATCCCACATGCCGCTTAATTGTCGTCAAATTTGCTCCAGCATCGGCAAGTAAGCTCGCAGAGGAACGGCGAAAGTAGCAGAAATCTTGCTATAGTAGCAGGAAATTTTCCGAACGTATTAATTCCGACCGGATTTCTGGTACATTTACCTTTTACATATTTTAAGAAGAGCCGGTATCTGATATTTTAATAACTATAATGAAGTCTCCATATCTTCCAGGTTGTCAAGAGTCAACTGACAAAGCTCCTCCCTGCGGCAGGCACCAAATACTCCTACAATCGTAACTACTTACGTACTCATCATCTGGTGCGCACTTCAGAAACTATTCAATTTGGTCTCTAGTAAAAACTTTTGATTTTTTGGCCTGTTAACCCTCTCCTTGACGCTTCAAGTAAGCAACCAATTTAAAATGTTTGCTGATATCTACGTCGTTATTTACACGTAGCATAGCTTTGATCATTGAATAATGCGACCAAAGAGAAGATGACTTCCATACCTTTGCCTTTTCCTCAAAATAGACCAGGAATATGTTTTCGGAATACTTTCCAGAAACGCCTTTGTTTTCACACCATTTTATAAATTTATTATGAGCAATCTCATATTGAATTCTTGATTTTCGTGACAGTAAATCCAAGGTAGCTCTGTTAGTAGCTTCTTCTATGTCTTTAAGTGGATCGAATTCTTGTATTTCTTGCATTTTTGCTAAATCACAACAGCCAGCGCTAGCGTTTTAATAAAACTGACAGGTCCTTTCAAATTTTCAATTTTTCTGTAAACAAATCAGCCAACAATGATGGTTGCTAGGTTTTATTGACAAATGTGAACTAATTTAATATAAATATACGATGCTCTTAGAAACTACCTGCATGTTAGAGATTCTAAACATTTAATTTTCAAAAATTGTATGCTTTTTATTGCCTCTTGTAGAAAGAATATTGTGTGATATTTGTGTTAAAAGTATTTTTAAGGCATGATTTTTTATAACGTTGCAGTGATATCTAGGTCTGTTTTCGATCCTTAGTCAAAGGCAATATGTTGCTTATACAATTTATATAATTTCCAATTAAGCTCGTGCATTCGACAAGGTAATTGTATTGTTTCGAAGTTACTAAGAGGAGTGGCATTTTGTCGCAACACCACCCAATATCTTTAATTTTATTGAAATTATTTCCGGCATCAATGGCGTCATGTCTTCCAACAAATGTTATTGTTCACACATCCAATCCTGTCATGTAAAGTAACGTGTAAGGTATCTCATATATACAGGGTGTTTCAGAAGTACGGTACGCAACTTAAGGGGCTGTAAGTATGATATTCTAAGAGAAAAAGTTCATGTGAACGTGTGTCCGGAGTTGCCCTGTTTTTGAAAACAATTTTTTATAATTTTTTTTTATTATCCTTTCCTCGATTTTATTAAAATTTGGTACCGGTACTCACAATGATAAGGGACTTATCTTATACTTAATTAGCCCTAACTAGATTAAATGTATTAAGTCCAGTGACGTCCCGGGGAGCACCGTAGCGAATATTATTGACAAGAAAATGTACGCCAGTGACTTTTTCTAATTCTGATATTTTTTTTCAGATTTACCAACTAATAATACAACTTTTTTGTTCCTTAAATTGTTTTCGTATCTTGCTTCGTTTTCGAGAGAAAAAATAAAAATAAAATAGCTTTATTGCATGTTCAAAAACAATACCTATGTTTTTCAATGTTAATTAAAACATTTGAAGTAAAAATAAAATAATTTATTTTTAAATAATGATACAAAAAAAATGCAACAGTTAATTAAAGCAAATGTTGAAAATGGCCACCTTCTGATAAAACGTACGATTGGAACCGATTTTTTTTTAAACTTTAACACCCTGTATTTCAAAAACGGGTCAACTCCGGACACTTTATAAACTTTTTCTCTTAGAATATCATAAGAAATCCCTCCCTTAAGTTACGTACCGTACTTATGAAACACCCTGTATATCTACAATAAAATATTATGTTTGTCGAGCACGTAATTAAAGAAACTAGTATGGGAACAACAACTGCCATTTTCAGATCACTTGAAAATATACCTGTCTTGAACATTAAATTTTTTAAATATTGGATGGGTTTAAGAATACTTAAAATTTTAAGAACCTTTATCGACAGGTTATTTATTATTTTAAAAATCTCTTTCTGTTCTAAGGTTCTAAAAAAGAAACTATTTGTGATAGTACTGGGTACAGTACAATCCTTTGATATATTATCACCAAACTTATCAGTTAAGCTTTTTTGAGTAACTAATATGAAGTATTTCGCAAATATATTAGCAATAGTTTTATGGTTCGAAACTTTTCCGGCATTATCAAAAAGCTTGATTTTATTTTTGTTTTTCGTTTTACCTGGTTTGTTGTTTACGATACTTGTAATAAGTGGGTAGGTACAACTGAGTGTGCGTTAATCAGTGCAGATATAAACAAATTACATTGAAGTAATTAGACATTAAATACGACCTTTAATAATCCATCATTATTTTCACGATAACATCGAAGCGAATGAAAATTAAAAATACACCGAGATGCCGGTGCGTACTTATTTGGAAAAGCGAGTTCATCGACTCATTTTTATCGTCCTACATAATATGAACAAACAAATATATTGACTGTTAATTTATGTTAGCATTGAGTTTTTGGGTAGTTATTTGCCATGAAATCGGTTGTTTTTCGTCACACAGATCTAGAGATTTCCGGAAAATTTGAGTGTCGAAAAAAAAAGAACGGTTTTTTCCCAGAAAAATTGGGAAAATAACGGAAAAATTAATTGTTTCCTATAAACTAGGAAAATGTATTTTAATTACTAGACTTGCTTTATATTATTAAATACAGGGTGTTTCCTAATCTCTCTGAAACAATAAAGGAGGTGAATCCTCACCTTATTTTAAGACGAAAATGTGGTATAAAAGTTTTTCGCATGTTGCTTCTTTTTCGAAATACAGGGTGTCAAAAAAAATTAGTAAAGCAATAATTATCATTTTAATAATTGATTTAAAATCTTTTAATAATGAACTCACATGAACAAAAGTCAAATAAATTGCTGAAAATGTCCTCCATGAGCCAGTAAACACTCATGTACACGACGTGCTAAATTGTCTCTTAAGTGTTGGAAAATTTCGGGACTGACGCGATTCGTATTAAAACCATCAATAATACGCAGTCGAAGGTCTTCTTCAGTTTCAATAGGAGTAGTATAAACGAGTTGTTTAAGGTGACCCCAGAAATAAAAATTCAATGGATTCAGATCCGGCGAACGGGGTGGCCATGGGCGAGGTCCTCCTCTACCTATCCAACGAGCAGGATATTATTGATCTATATAGTTTCTAACACGTACTGCAAAGTGAGGGGGAGCGCCGTCATGCATGAACCACATTAAAGTTCTCGTTTTTAATGGCACTGCTTCCATCAATTCTGGCCATTCATCTCTAAGAAAGTTGTAATAGACATCACCAGCAAGTCGATTTGGAAAAAAATACGGTCCAACTAAGCTATCTTCAATAATCCCTGCCCAAATATTAAAAGAAAATGTATACTGGTGATGTCCTTCGATGATAGCATGAGGATTATCTTCCGCCCAAATATGGTTGTTGTGAAAATTTATGATGCCTTGTCTGGAAAAATTCGCTTCATCTGTAAATAGTATTTTTGCCGAAAAATGTGGGACCCTTAAAGAATTTTCTTGAATACCAGTTACAAAAATTAACTCGAGCTGTAAAGTCTCTAGGCAACAAAGCTTGCACTCTTTGTACGTGATAAGGATAAAGTAAATAGTCCTTTAAGATACTCCATACTGTTTTGTAACTCACATTTAACTCGTTCCCGATTTTCCTCGTTCCTCTTCCTCAAGTTGTACGGTTCTAACTGTAAGTGGTCGGCCGCCTATTTTGCTTTTTACAAAGCTACCTGTTTCCTCTAACCTAAGGTGCAATCTTGTAAATGTTTCCGAACACGATACTCGTCTATTAGGAAAACGTTCTGCATATAAACGTCTCGCCTCTAGCGCATTTCCATTTGCCAAACCGTACATAAAATGAATTTGAGCCATTTCTTAATTGGTAAACTCAGCCATTATGAAAAGTATGTAATGTAGTACAAATAAATTCAAAAACAATTCAAAAGGATAATATTTGAAAGATGTTAAACAGGAGACAAATGTTACGGAGAAAACAAATGTGGTTGACATGGAACGAAGCAAAACCTACTCGTATCACTTGACGCAACATAATGATAAAAATACGAAAAAAAACTAAAAACTTAAGGTACTCTTTTACCCAGATCCCCGCCAATGAACTAATTGTAAAATTTAAAATCGACCCAAAGTAAAGTGCTCTAATCCCTTATGTTTAACAAATATCATTAGAATATCATTTGGCATTAATTTATAAAATGAAAAAAAAAAATACAATTTTTTTTTAACTCCCTGTATTTCGAAAACGAAGCGACATGCGAAAAACTTTTATACCACATTTTGGTCTTAAAATAAGGTGAGGATTTCAAATAATATTTAAAAATCATTTTGATTAAAAACTGCATGTTATAAACAGGCATTTAAAAATGCTCACGCAGAAAAATACCCAGAAAAAAAAATTCCTCTAAAAGTACCCACAAAAACAAGATGGGGTGCTCTGGTGGCTCGCTGTGGATTCAATCTTAAGGAAGAAGGAAGCTTTTCAGTGTTTTGTTTTACTAGATCTACTAGGTGTCGACCAAACCATTCTAAAATTTATATTAGATAATTTTTGGAAACATCTACAACATTTTAAGCATATCCTGCTTCCTACAGAAAAATCAATAAATCTGATAGAGTCATATAAATCACTGTCTTACAGAAAACATTTTAAAATTTGTAAACCCATTCATTTCGTAGAAAATCTTCTTGACTCTCGTTTTAAAAGGAAACATTTAAATGATGGCTATTGATTTTATTTCAGAAATAGCTTATCAAATTTAGATGTAGGGAAAGTCGTGGCAAATTTAGCCCACTTTAGAACCGGAACCAAATTTTCAGCAACAATCCTGTTATATGGTGGCGGGGATTGTGTACGTCGCAGCCGGTTATGCCAGTTGCCTCCAGAATTTTAAATGGACCTCTATGTTTCACCTCGTCAGAAAGAAACTGGTCGTTACATGGTGTCATACATGTCATACATACTAATAAATGAAATAGACTGACAAAAGATAAAGTTCAAAAACTTGTTGCTATTCAATCTAGTTTAAATTTAGATGAAAATGACAAATTTATTTATAATGATAGACCATTGCGGCTACTAGAACAGGATGATATGGATACTAAATATATCCAGGATAACGAGGAACAATATGATGTTGTAGAATCTGAATCAAATGATTTCTCTAAAGCCGAAGAATCAGACTAGGACATTGACGATGAAATACCTTTAAGTGTTTTGGCTTTGGCTTTGGCTCCGGCTAAATAATCTTGCCTGTAGTTTGCATATGTTGTCTTTACTTTTTTTGTTAACAGAAAGTAAAGGTTTTATTTTTATTACTATAAAATAAAATATTAGGTATCTGCTTTGTATTTAATTCCATTATTCCAGTTTTAAATTTTTTCCCTTTTTATCCTATCCGAGAAACTGTGAAATTACTAATCAGGTCTAGATCTGAAAGTTGTCCAATGACAGAGACAAGATAAAAACAGTTTCTACTAAAATCAGTTGTTTTTTTCTATCCCGGACAGCTTGAAAGTGCATTATGTGCCACAGGCCAAGTTGGAAAAAGTTCCGTTTCCTGAACCTACTGAAGATATCAAAATAACTACAATAACATTTGCACCCACTTAATTATTACCGGACGTTTAAAATTCATTCAACTCTGCTTAATTAATTAACATAAAATTAAATAGATAATCACGACTTGCAATTAGATGGTAATACCTTTGCCCAAAAACGGTTTGAAGAATTTGTTTTTGCATAAAATTATGGTCTAACGAATATTAAATTTAATATGAGAAACTTGTTATCGCATTGGCAATCTTAAAACACGTCTTTTCTTTTGTATAGGACAAGTATTATCAGTTTAAAAGTGGTTTTCCTTATGTAGATGTCTTGATTTTTAAATACGAACCTGCTTTACTTCGTGAAGTCGCTTATAAAAGACATGCTTTTTTGTCTATGATAAGAGTTTCCAACGCCCTATTTTTTATTGGAGAATCACCCCTTAAAGTTAGGAGAGTTTTTGGTGGTCTTCAAGCTAATAATAAACTGTATCTAAATTCAAGCCCCACAAATTTTAATTTGTGATCATGGGCGTTGCCTTATCGATGTTAAATTATACCAGCAAATACACTTTATGTGACCTTTTCGCCAATTAAATAACAGTAATAATTGCCATTTTATCAGCTGACCTTACCTAAGTATCGTTTATACCATTGACTATCGTGAGACGTAGTTCAGATTAAATGCATTGTTTACGAAATTTGTTTTAATTTGCCTGTTGGGATTGTTTTACACTCTTTATTTTCCGAGTCGTTTAAAAGTGTGTCTTTGTCTTTCCAAAGAAAAACAATCACCAGTGCCTACATAGTTGTTTTCAAACGTCGCAAAACCCTAGATCGGGTCAATTAATTGTAGATCTTCTTTGGAGATTGACATTTTCTATGGTTTAAATACGCTATAAATTCGTATATTTTGCTACTATTTCCAAACCTGTCGTTTAAGCCCCCTGGCGGATGGGTTAAACCTCTAAATGTTTGAATGAAGTCAGAGGTCATTTTAAGGGTCATTTTTAGGTTAAATTCTATCTTAACTATTTTATGACACTTTTTACCATGAAAACTAGGCAGCTTTAAATAGCGAATTAAGGACCCTTAAATTAAAATATTACTTGACCCCTGATCCCATTTGAACTCTTAGGGGTATAAGTTAGAATTGCCAACTTCCAAAAAATATAAAATAAAGCTTCTCTAGCACTATACTCTCGACTATACTCCAAGTCTAAAATTTTTGTCAGTGACTCATCATCATTTTCAAATATTTGCGCCGCCTTACAACAATTTAAATTTTTTTGATTAGTAAGCTTAGTTTGATATTTTTTTGTATTGTGGATATTTCAATTAAAAAGAATTCATGGATTTGCGACGAATGGCATATTTGTGGCATCATCTAGAATTTTTTTTTTCGATCTCTTGTCTGGGCTCCTCGGCTATTTTCTTTTTCATCATTTTCTTGATGGGGGTCTTTTAAAACCCTAAATACAGTGCGCGAGGAAAGTTTCGTTAAAGTGACACATATTTCTGCAGCATCCAATGTGGTTAGTGCAGGATTTCATTCCCGTATTCCATGGTATACGTTTTTAACTATTACTCGTTCTTTTCATGTTATTTCAATTTTTTTTTCGTAGGCTCACAACTAGTTATAGGTTCATTAATATCAATCGGTTATTTAATTAAAAGCAGTTAACATCACTAAATAAAGTTTAATGACTATATATTTACACAAAACAATATCTATGTGAACGACCCATATTGTACTACGAAAACCGAAAAAAACTCACCAAATATATCGATGAGTTAATTAAAACAAACATTAATTAATCAATCAGTGCAAAAATCCTGCCAGCACGCTTATTTTTAAATCTTTGAAGTTGTGAATTGTACCTCTGTGTGTTGCCACATTTATTTTCTCCGCGATCCAGTATCGGAATCACCGTGCTATTTTAAATGCATTTAGCTGATTGCGGCTTGTATGACAACGTCGCCTCTAAGGTTCTTTGTAATTGTAGCGGCAAAGTTTATTATATGCCTAAAAACCTTTATTTGTACAATATTTTTAGTCTGCCGCTTTCTAGAGTTGGTGATTGGTATTAAATGAGTTATTGACAGAATTTGTGGACTTTGGGTATACTATAACGGTATTCACCAAACAATTTATGAAACTAATGAATCAACAAAATTAGGAACTAAAAGAAAACTCTAATATTTCTTAAGAATCTGCTAGTAAGTAACTGGTTTGTAATAACATTTATAATTTTTTCTTCTTTAAGGTATTGATAAATTATTTGCTTTTTAAAGAAGAATTTCCGCCCTTTGACGTCTCATAAAAGGCGAGAGGACAATATCCTCAAATAAAGGACCGTCCTTTGACACAAAGGACGCTTGGCAACGTCAGTGTAAGTTGAAGTTTCAAAATGTTAGCAAAATGTTGTCTCCTTGAAGTCGAAATTTACGTGTCTCTTTTTAAAAGGGACGATAAATCGGGCTTAGTTACCCTATGTTCCTTTGACTCAATGGCGCAGCCATCAGGGGGGGGGGGTTGGGGCTAACCCTCCCCTAGAGGCGAAATAAATGTTCCGAACCGACGTGTACAATATCATTTTTTACTCCCTTTCTGTTTTCTGTGTTGTCAAACGCCCCCTCTCTCCCCCCCCCCTAAACCTATTCCTGTCTGCGCCACTGCTATTAGTTATTAAAAATAGGACGCTGACTATACCATCAGAATAAATAAAACAACATTATTATTTGTGTATATACCTTTGTCAGATGTAGCACATTAACATTCTTCTAATAAAGAGAAAACCGATATTCTTTACAAAAATGAAAGTAAAACCGACGAATTGAATGTAATTAGCATACATATTTTATTTTCGTCCAGTTACCAAATAACAAAAACGATATTTTCTAATAATTGGGTAGATATAATTAAACATGTCATGCAACAATGAGTCGATTTTATAACAGCGAGCAATGAGGACTGAATTATTTAAATAAAATTTCGCGATTCTGAATGTTATTACCCCAATTCCTAATAATAAAATATTAATATTAAAATACAAAGGTTAGTTCAGGTTAGTTGGTAACAGTAGCGTAGCTAGGGCAGGGCAACCGGGGCCCACGCCAGGGGCGCAAGCCTCGGAGGCGCGAAATCCCAGGCTGATAAATCACGCCGCTTGACTCTTGAACTACGTACGTCAAATATAACAACAAATAACCCTCTGATTAAAAAATAAATAAATGTTTGGTGCTTTTTACCGTTAGCATCAATGGCGGATCCAGGGGGGGTTGATAGATTTGTCCCTTAGGAAACAATTGCCAATGTTGGATTTTCTTAAACTGACAGAAAGTTTAATAAACATGGTGTTAAAGAAGACGATGATTTTTGCTCCAATTTCAATAGCATATAACTTTCACAATAATATTTTTATATGCTATCACTGTACGTCAATTGAATCACTGGTTTATGGCAAAGAAAGTAATTTGTCAAATTTTTGATATCTGCTATATTTTAAGAGATACCGATTTTTTTGAAAACCCTTGCTTTCCTTAATTTTTTTGGTAGCTAGATTCCACTGCGCTTTGTATCGTGCAAACTTTGCAAGTGATTATTATACCTTATAAAAAGTTTGTTTATGTTCAGTAACAACAATAATAATTGTTAATTTTAATTTTGGGAGTAGTGTTGTGTTAGAAAGTTAGAAATTAGTAAAAACATTTTTTCCAAAAATTAAATTAAAAAACTATATTTTTTTAAATTTTGTAGACACACTGTATACTATACCTGTAGGTGTGATATGAAAAACTAAAAAATAAGGAAATAACTTGCCTAACCTAGGGGCGAGAACTTTTCAATCCTGAAAAATTGTGAGATACTCAAAAAACATAGGCATATAAGTGATTAGAAGTATGCCACTGCACATCACAACATTTAGGTACAATTAATTGTTGTTACTGAACATAAACAAGCTTTTCATAAGGTATAATAATCACTTGCAAAGTTTGCACGATATAACGTACAGTGGGATCTAGCTACCAAAAATTTGAAAGAAAGCAAGGTTTTTCTAAAAATCGGTATCCCTTAAAATATAGCAGATATATCGAAAATTGGATAAATTACTTTATTTGCTTTGAACCAGTGATTCAATTGACGTACAGTGATAAAATTTAAAAATATGATTGCGAAAGATACACGCTATAGAAATTGGAGCAAGAAACGTCGTCTTCTTTAAAACCCTGTATATACATTCTTTTGGCAGTTTAAGAAAATCCAACATTGGCAATTCTTTTCTAGGAGACAAGTCTATCAACCATTAAAAACCGGATGTCGATATCATATCTGGTTCAGAAAATATGAACTTTTAAATTTATTCGAAATTTTTCTTGTTCTAAAGCAATTGGCCAGCAGTTTATGAATGATTTCTTCTATTTATCCATAATAATAATATCCAACTTACTACAACAAATCAGAAATAGGGCTGAAACTAGAGAATATCATAATCGTTTTTAAAATTTCCGCGGTTTTTTGAAGATATCTTGCCTTTGCCTAATCTTTTGCATAGAAAATAAAAAAACTGAATATGAAATCAAATAAATAATTGTTATACACTTGTTCAATGTAAATATTAGAATAGTGGACAAAAATCAAATTTGGGCGTTGCGCTCTAAAATTTTTCGCTGCGGCGCTACTTTTGCGCCTTCGGCGCTATTTGACCTTCCCTAGATGTCATTTCTGGATCCGCCACTGGTTAACATATGTATTAAATCTAAAAATGGTGTCTTTTAATTCCTGTAAAGTACATGGTAGCTAAATTCTTCATTTCGAATATAAAATTTCTTAAAGGGCTCAGTTTAAAAGAAGCATTTATTTTAGCAAAAATAACGTCTGCCATTAGTAGGTCGGGTAGATCCTTTTCTTTAATTAAAAATGTACGACTTCATTAAGGGGGGGGGGGGGCGCAAAATTATGGAGCTTGCCCTGGGCGCCATAGTTCCTAGCTACGACTCTGGTTGGTAATGTATACCAACTCTGATGTATAGATATACATTTTCGTTAATTTTAATAGTACATATTTTAATAACATTCCAAATTTCCAGAGTAACATAAAATACACATGCATACTTTGCAAATAGGACCTTTACAGTAATTGGCTGACTTTTTGAGCAATAAATATTTAGGCGCAACCTAATGGAAAAATACTGAACAGCTTACCGTGAATCGTTATCCAGTAACAAAATAGTAATGATCCGAAACGACACCACAATATGCACTCATTCTTCACTGAGCTTTGTCAGAGAAACTGTTGTTTTAATCACAAATCCTGCACGTATTTGAATTCTTATTTACAAGATTTCAATTCGAATGATAAAATATTGGTACTGAAACGAATTTGTACTTTAAATCGTTTCACAACAACAAATCCTTTGACTGAAATTAAATAATACCGCTTTTTCATCCAAAGTTTTTCTGTAAATCCGTTGAATATTCCATGGACGGATATTTTCCGAAATTCACTGACGTTCTCGCGAAAATCAGTTGCGAATTTTCGGAAAATCGCGCGTGAGCAGTTAGAAACAACGCGATTTCACGGCATGCTATACTCGCGACAGTGCGGGAGAGTGGTATTCATTTGTTTGATTTCTTCTGCGTTCAGCTGTTTTTCAAGTGGGGACTCCATAGTCGCGGTATACATGGGTTTGAAATAATAATGTTTCGAAACAACGCATTGCACGATTTTCTGCTTCAACTAAATATTGATTTCATAATAAAGATTAAATGAGATTATTTATTTGAAAAGGTTAAATACTAAACAGCTATCAATACCTACAGATATAAAGAAAAATAGTAATTGTATTAAAAAAACTTATTTTATTATGGATTTTACAAATTTCTTTACTTAAGTTTAATTTAAATAGTCAGGGCCGTTCCTGGCGAGCGTGCAGCACGTGCATGCACGCAGGCGCAAAATTTTAGGGGCGCAAAATTGACGGACATTCAGTATTCTTTATTACAAATTAAAAAAAAAAAATTCTCTTATTTTATCATTTCAATATGTCTAAAAATTTTACCAAGCGTTTGCCTTAATAATAGCACAAATGTGCCCTCTCCGTAGTTTCCTTGTTGGACACTACATGCCCCGACTTTTAAATTTATTTGTTCGATTTTAATCTGGCATGATATTTTAGGAAAAATTAATATAGTAAGTAAAATACTACAAGATCCGAATAGAAACTTAAATGACTGCCATAAAGAAATCGAAAATCTAAATCTTTATTTTAACGAAAAACGGTCAGGAAAAAATTTTGATTTGCTCATCAATAAAGCTAAAGAAGAAGCAGAAAAAAACGATGTAGAGCAGATATTCCTAATAGTACGGCAACGAAAAATTAAGCAACAATTTTCATATGAAAGTAAGGATGAATCTGTAGCAGATCCAAAGCAAAAATTTAAAATCGATTTTTATTTTCTAACTTTAGATACAACCATTTAGTCTTCACAAAAGCGGTTTGAGGGTAAATTTCGAAATTTATTTGGTTTCTTATGTAATTTTGAAAATTTAGAATCTGACTTAATTAAAGAATCATGTGTAAATTTAGATACCGCATTGTAAGTTGAGATTAATGGAGTAATATCTAAAGACATTGACGGCTTAGATTTACATAATGAAATTTCAACATATAAAATTCTTAATCCTAAAAATACTACTTACTTATCCACATCCCATAGACATTTTAAATTATATAACTAAAAAAAATCTACAGTGTCTTTTTCCAAATTTATTTATAGTCTTAAGGATATACCTTACATTACCCATTTCAGTAGCTTCAGGTGGAAGAAGTTTTTCTAAGATAAAACTAATAAAGAATTATTTAAGGACATCCATGAGTCAAGAACGCCTATCAGATTTGGCCATTATTTCGATTGGAAATAATATTTCTGAGGCTCTTGATCATAATCAGATGATCAACGAGCTTGCATCCGTGAAAGCCAGACGTGTTTTGTTTTAGGTATATAATTCCTCTTTTGTTTTGTTCATTACAAAAATAGTATTTTTTCATTTTTGAAACGTTTATTTTTTTATCAGTAAAATATTTCTGTAACCTACCATATAAGTACTAGGTATAATATTGTTTTGTGTTTTTGTCATTGTTTATTTTATTTAGATTAATTTCATTCTCCTTTAATTTTCTTGTGAATGTACTGCTTTTAGTTCCCACTATTTGTTATATTTCATAAACAATCGAGTACATAATCTTAATGATATATTGATTATAAGTACTGTTTATACCGTTTTTTTTGTTTCTTTAGGGTATATTTTTCTTTTGATATACTTACCAAATGTTTTTGTGATTTTGTTTGTTTTGGTAATTTAATAAATATTTTTTCTAATTATTTTTTATCAGTTTTCTTACATTTCAAATCATTGCTAGTTTTTCGCGAAATATATTAAAAAAAAATAGGACCATTTTTTTTAACTAGGGGCGTACCAAAGAAACCTGCACGTAGGCGCCTGACACCCCAGGAACGGGCCTGTAAATAGCCCATTATAACATAATAAACATGTTAATATGTTATTCTTCAAGAAACTTATTCATAAATCCCCGAAGACGTGCTTGTTAGGGAAAATCTTATTTATTTAAAATTATAAATATTTAAGAATATTTGTCTAAAAAGGTGCAAGTATAACCAAAGTTCTGTTTATTCGTCCCCAACCTAAAACCCCCTAATTTTAATGAGTTTTAATTAATGCATAATATAATATTTCTAGACATTTATATCCAGAAATTCTTTAATGTTTTTAAAAATTGGTAGTAAACTTTTTAATTATTTAATCAAATATTCTACTTGAAAATTGCAGTTTAATTTACTGTCAAAAATTATTCCTAAATATTTTACATGATTAACTTTTATAATTTGAAAATCATCGCTTATATTGATATTATTCATATTTTGTGGTACATTATTTAGGCTTAAAGCACAACGACGATAATTATAAAACCAATTTTTTATAATTTTAAAATCTTTTTTAATTTTCTTATTTAAATTGTCCCAATCTGTATAGCTACAAAAAAAGCAGTATCATCTGCAAAACTATAAATTTTCCCATTGCAATTTATACTAAATAAATATTAAAAAATAATGGTCCTAAAAGTGTCCCTTGATGTTATTTAAATACTTTTAAATAGCCTTTTTCTTTATCTATTTAAGCATAAGTACTTAAGTCTTTAAGATAGTTTTTAATTAATTCTAATTGCTTTCCTTTAAATCCAATATTTTCAATTTTTTTTAATAAAAAATTATGGCTTACCGTATCAAAGGCTTTTGCTAAATCCAGAAAAATACAGATACAAGGTGGTTTTATCATCTATTGCATTATGTACTTCTTTTGTTAGATAGCAAATAATACCATCTTGCCTCGAATTATTTTTTTTAAACCCAAATTGTTTTTTAGAAATAAAATGTACTTACTTGTTCTAAATAATTATCAATTCATATCTTTTAAATTGTTTTAAAAACTTTAGCTACTGAAGATATTAATGTTATAGGCCAATAATTACTAATTTTACTGACATTATCTTAGATTTTAATATTTCTGTGGTTAACCATCGACGCTAGGAGATTTTTAAAATTTTGAACTATCAGTTATATTTTCAACTTCTTGATGATTAGTTTCTCCTAAATAAAATTAGTCTATTTTTTTTTTATTTAAAAATATATTATTATATTTATTGATTTTATTTGCTAGATTTTTACCGACTTTAGAAAAATAGTGCATAAAGCTGTTAGCTATACTTTTCTTGTCAGTAATTGACTTATTTTCAATTTTAATTTCGCTTATAATATATTCTTATGCTTTTTATTATTATTACATATTTTTTAATAGTTTCCCACATATCTTGATTAGGGTTTTGGCACTTATCAATTTCATGTTATAAAAATTTGTTATAGCCTCTTTAATTAGTTTAGTTAATTTGTTTTTATAAATTTTTATTTATATAATAAAAAGCGATCATTCTTATATTTTTGTAATTTTTTATGCAGTTCGTTTTTTGTCATAATATAATTTAGTAATTCACTAGTAATCCATTCTTTTTTATTTTTAATTTTTATTTTAATTTGAGTTATTTTGAATTTATTTAATTAAATTATACGATAAGTCATTTGTTTCAGGATAAGAATTGAAATTTGTCCAATCTGTTTTTGTCATATTTTCTTTTAATTTTTAGTAATTAACGTATTTTTTTTACATTAATAAACATTCTTTATTAGCATTATTACCATAAAGTCATTTTTGTAAAGTTGTTGGGTAATGAATGAGCCGTTATTTAATATTTGAAGATTATTGATTTAAAATTATCTGAATGTTCTTTTGTTTTTACAAAGATATGATCAATACAAGAGCTATGTTCTTTTACTTCTCTTGTGTTTCTATTTTTATAAATGATATAAAATTATATTCACTCATTACTACATCTTTAGATTTTGAAGAAATATCAATATTTATATCACCTACTAGATTAACTGTTTCATTTTTACAAGTATATTTAATATTATTAAAAAAAATTCTTCAAATTTATAGTAAATTCGAAAACATCTAGTGCGGAAGGTTTATATATACTTACAATATTAATTTTTAATTTTCCAATGGATAGTTTTAAGAAAATTACTCTTATATTTCTCAAAGAGATAATATCAAAAAAATAATTATTTTTATTTTTAACATACACTATACTTATAACGTCACTTTTATTGAAATATAAAAAGTCCTTTGAAAGAAAGGAAACACAAACTTAAATTACACCATCATCGGGTTACTCCTCCAATTCTTCAGGGATATCTATTTCTTTTCTCGATTCCTCCGCTTTTTCTCCCTCATCTTTTTCCTCGTCATTTGGGATTTCTGTTTCTTCTGCTTTAAATACGTCCGCATCGGATTCTCCTCTCCTCAGTTTCATTTCCTGGTCGTATCGCTTTTTATGTTGGTTGGTGTTGTCAGCATCTTTATTCCTGCTTTCTAAAAAAGCAAATCAATCGTATTCACCTTTTAAGGCAACTTAGACGGAAACATACTAACCTATAAGTAAGTTTTTAAAACTGAATTCATAATGAAACGGATTTTTGACAATATAATTTTCAGCCTTCTGTGCCGCTCTCAAATAATCCTGGTAGCACTGTTCCTTTTCTTCCAAAGGATCACCTCCCGCATACGGATCGGGTGGAGGGATGGGTTTCTCCTTGATGACGTCAGGAAAGAGACTGGCCACCGTCTCGCGAAATATGGTTTCTCCTTGTTTGAGCCTAAAAAATATTATTAATCGTGACCTCATTTTCCAAGTGTCGTTTTGATTCTGTACCTATCCTTTTGTTTCCTCTTCTTTCTTTCATTTTCTTCATCAAGTTTTTGCAATGGCTTCCTTCTTTTCTCCAACTCTTTTGTGTCCAATTGCTTCTTATTTATGATCATAGCTTTGATTCTTGCTTCCTCTTTCAATTGTCGCTGTTCTTTCACCCACTCAATGTATTTTCCTAAAAATGTATAGAACATAACTGCTAGAGATTTTACATTTTTAGAAGATACATATTTTCCTTTTTTGCCAACCCCATTGAAAATAAATTGACAATTGCGACATGTGCGCCACAAGTGCTTTGTGCATATGGTCATAATGATTCTGACTATTATACCTGGCTGCGGTCCTTTTCTACTAGCTTTCTCGGGCACTTTCTCCTCTTGCTTCAGTTTAGCCTCTCTTTCGGCCTCTTCTTTGGCCCTTTGTTCTGTCTCCACCTTCATTCTCTCAAGATAGCCCTTGTTTCTTTTATTGAATTCATCCTAAAACAAACAGATATACATGGATTTTAATTATTTTACGTTATTAATATGTTTATACATTTTCTTGTTACTTGTCTACGTAATTTTACCTGCCACTTGATAAACTGTTTTTTTCTGGTTACTTCGCGATTGATAAAATTCGCCATGTTCTTCGTTTCGTTTTCATCGACGGCCGTATGAGCATAGGGTAAATAGAATAGACGAAATGCCCCTAAAAATCGAAGAATGATATCTGGTTCAGCCGCTCACAGGATAAACTTTAAATTACCTTGTTCGTCGCCTATGCCGTATAAATTCTTCTCTTGCTCGAAGGGATGCATACCGGAGGACGTCAAAAAGCTATTTGACATCACTTGTTGAAAATAGGGCGACTTGCTGTGCACTGACAAGAGCCATTTTTGAGTTATGCCCGATAATGAATGGAGTACTATTTTGTAAGACTAAAAAGTTAAATTATGGAAATTTAATAGCATGAGGGGAAGCAGTGAATCTAAAGTTTGAAATACACGATCATGCGCACATGACTAACATACAGGGTATGTTACATGTATAGTGGTGGTCAAAATAACCCTAATTTCTCTTAGAAAAAAATGCCTTAACGGAAATAAAGAGCTCCAAAGGGGTACTCAACGTCTAACCTTTTCGGTTCCAACTGTTGAAGCGACATGTATAATTTTAACAGAGCTGAAAACTAATTCTTTAAATATCCTGGTCATTCCTCTTTAGAAAAGATCCTCTACATTTGTTCATTGTATTATAGTATTTTGAATGTATGTTTGTTGTACACTGTGGCTCAAATTAAAGGAGTACACTTTTTAATTGTGAATATTTTTTTTCATTTTGCACTGATTTAATTTATTTTCATTTTATCATGATGATGAACTGAAATCGTCTCAGTAAAATGTGTAATTTTTATCAAAATATTTTAAACAGGGCCGGATTGACAGGTTTTTTTCAACAAACGCGCTTATGTTCGTTGCAAACGGAAACTGATTTATTTAAATCTCAGATGATACGTTTTTTTGGTAGTTTAACTATCGAAAATTCTACAGTATAGGTCTCATTTTGAAAGATTTTAAAATTCAACAAATACAGTTTATTTTGTTCAATCTTAATTAACAATTAATGATATCACTTAAAATCGAAAGTAGTCTAAATATTTACAGGATAACATTATGAATATGACCACCATGATTTTCTATCACCGATTGCAGTCGCCTTCGCCATAGAGGTCATAAGCTGCATTGATTATGTCCTGGTTAAAATTATTCCAACATAACTGTAACCTTTCCTTTAGCTCTTCGATGCTGTTAAACCTTTGATCATTGTGAACATTTGCCTCTAAAATGGAATAGTCAACAGGGTTTAAGTCTGGTGGCCACATCACCGGTTCGATGTAATCGGGGCATTGCTTAAACTAAAACATTCTTGTACTCCGAGAGGTATGGGAAGGAGCACCGTCTGGTTGGAACACGTAATCGTCGCAGATTGCTTCAATTTCAGGAAGCAAGTGATGTAAAATTTGTTATTGATACGCGTCCGGCATCCACAACAATGAGACTTGACTTCCCCAATTTGGAAACTGCCACAGAGACCATTACGCCAGGTGAAAAGTGACTTCTCTCGATTAAAAGATTTTCCAAAGGGATTTCCCTCTTTACTCGCACATTTGCGTATACCCGATTATTTTGTGTATTCTTTGGCGGCCTCAAGTAAAACATCTTCTCATCTGAAAACCATATCCTTGCGATATTTTCCCTAGAACGGAATCGTCGTAGTAATAGATTACATTTTCTAATCGTTTCTCCTTCACATTGGCATTAAGTTTTTGACAGTAAACTTTCTTAAAGACTTTAAGTTGGCAATCATTTTTTGTAATTCCTTGAACTGTAGAACGGTGAGTTCTTGTTCTTTTCGCTATTTTTCTGGTACCCACAGATTCTTCAGGTCGTACATTTTTTATAATATTTCTTACCATGGTAATATTTCCTTGAGTTCTTGACGTTTTCTTCCTTCCCCTTCCAACTTTTATTTTTATGGATCCATTGTTTTCTCTAAGATGTCTTAACAACTTTCCAACTGTTCCAACATACCAATTATTTTTAGGAAACTCCTTTGCAATATTTCTTGCACCGTGGTTGTGTTTTTGTCGAAAATATTTGATAAGAATTCGATCCTCTTCAGTTAAGACTGCCATTGTGTACGGTATCAAAATAACATTGTTAATTATTTTAATAACAGTCATGGATATGCAATTTAAATAAAGCAGTTTCCGTTTGCAACAAACATAAGCGCACGTTTGTTGAAAGAAAAACTGTGAATCCGGCCCTGTTCAAAATATTTTGATAGAAATTACACATTTTACTGAGATGATTTCAGTTCATCATCACTCCAAAAAAAAATTAAATCAGTGCAAAAGTGAAAAAAAATATTCGCAATTAAAAATTTCAACCACAGTGTATATTTGTTGTATAAGCATGATCCTGTATTCCAGGCTTAAGATATAGACGAATATACAAAATACAGTGTATAAAAAAGATCTAAAACGGCACAATAAATATCTTGTGCTGTTTCTTCAATCTTGCTAAAATTTAGTATCCGAATGTAAGAGATTATGGAAGAGCTACTGATGTCACTTGCAGTGAGGCCAAGTTTACAATATTTTCCCAATAAGCTGATAAAAAGTATGCCAGCTTTACCTGAAAAACACTCCACTCTCCCGTGGTATACATCTGTCTGCTGCGTCTCCAAATAACAGGTCTGTCTGGCAGCTCTTTCCTCCAGAGACAAAAGATCTTACCTCCAACTGTCAGAGTTGACATGTTCGTTTTGGACTTGTGTATGGAGTTGATCGGGCCGTCGTGGTATTTTGCGCTGTAATTATATTTGGCCTGTTCGGCGTTTACGATCTCGCCCGAGTCGAAATCCTGACCTTCCCAGCGAACTTCCGCAAGCTCTCCTTTAAAAAGAACAAGTAAATTTATAAAAAAATTGGGCACTTCTTCTTGCCGCACTTTTTTAAATTCTGGGATACCCTGTATGTACTTAAAAGCAATGTTAACGTGATATAGATTACCGAAGTAGTAAATAGTGGGGGAAAGAGGAGTGAAAAATAGCACGGAAATACAATGAGGACATTCAAGTAGGTCGGGGCAACCTCCTTCTCTTTTTCAAATTATAGCAATAACCCACTTTCTGCTGTCGTTTTAAAATGAGGCGGGTTTTGTACAATCGTACTTGCGGTGGGTTTTGTCGAGTTGCTGTGTGTTTTTTCTGTACTTTTAAAATACGGACATCCTCATTCTGTTCCCCGTGGTATTTTTTTACTCCTCATTCACTCCTCTTTCCCCAGCTATATACTGCTCACCGATACTTTCAATTTTGACATTTCTAGATAACAAATTAGGAAAGGGGCTGAGTGCACCATCAAAGATTAAGAAAGAATTTCTTTAATTTTTGTACTTAGTGCAAGTTTATTTATAATATATGAATAAACTTGCACTAAGTACAAAAATTAAAGAAATTCTTTCTTAATTTCTAGATAAGTTCAGGCGTGCAAAGCTTTTTCGAGCTCTGCATTAGTGATTGTGTAGTGTTTTAAATTAAGATTAACTGACAAGCTGCAAAGTAGCTAATCTGACAACACCGCACGATATACTGCATGGCGGTTTATAAATAACTAGGGGTGTTTGAAACTAGATTGAACCTTTTTCTACCCAGTGTACCTGATTTGTGCTTTAGGTTAGTGCAGGCTACTTATCACAACTAGTCAGTTGCTGTAATATTAGCTGCCTATTGATAAATAACAACCTTCTATTGTTCCGATCTTGATAGCGGCCCTCATATTCTGAAGCGTTTCGGTCGATGTCATCACCGGTTTGTAGATGATTCTTTCCTTTATGTCGTACTTCTTCGTTTTATCCGGATTAACTTCTTCGTACTTCAACCAGCAAAACGCCGAACTGCTCCTGGTAATCGCTATTGATTTGCCTTTCTGGTCGGACTTCAAAACATTGATTTTGTAAATTGGTTTTAGGTTTAGGTGCAGAATGCGATAGGGGGATATATCCATCTGAAATTAAGGATCAGAGGGGTTGAAAATGAACCATTGTTAAACTCTAGGGCTCGTAATAAAATAAGTTCAATGTTATGACACGATACGTCTGTCTATAACTTCTATTATTTGTTGTGTCTATCGTACCAGATCTTGTCAAACGCCTTAGTCAGATCAAAGAAAGAGAAATATACAGAGTGCCAGAGAAGTCGCGCATAAGGCCTGTAACTTTTGAATTACCTCGTATGCGAAAAAGTGACCTTTATGAAAGTTGTTCAGTAAATTATTCCCCACATTTCTACCTGCATGAATTTTTTTCTGTCATTTCTGGTTTGGTTGCCAACTTACTTTTTTTAAATGCATATGATTGCATATTTGAATTCCACTGGGAAAACTCTGAATTTTTTGTACTTAAAATTTTTATTTATTTAAAATTGTAACAAACTTTATAACAAAATAAATAGCCTAGAAAATTGAACAACTTAACATCGGAATAATAAACAGGTGAAACCTTTTTAGTGTATCAGGTGCTCAAAGTGACCACCATTTTCTGCTAAGCAGAGCGCCAGTCGATCCCAGAACCCGTTAAGTCCGGGGATCGCGCTGGCCAGTCAATAGCACCTCTTCTGCCTATCCAACGTCCTGGAAATTGTTCACTTATGCCATTATTTACACCCGGTAAATCCAGTCTGCAAGAAGGAATTATGTGATTCCTGAGGAGATCCAGATATTTCTCGCCATTTAAATTACCATCTATTAAAAAAAGTCCCACAATACGTATACCAACTGTGCCCGCCTAAACATTAACTTTTTCTGGCCTCTGAGTATGACCTTGCTGGAACTAGTGAGTATTCTCATCAGACCAATAACGATAATTGTGTCTATTAACAATGCCATTTAAATGGAAACTAGCTTCATCCGAGAAAATGATATTTGTTGCGGAGTTATTATCGTTATTGCATCTTTCCATCATCAGCTCACAAAATTCAGCTCTTCTATTAAAATCGTCCTCGTTTAACTCGTGCATCAACTTTATCTTTTAGGAATGCAACTTCTCCCGCTTAAACAAATTTTTCACTGACTGATGAGATACATTAAAATACATTGCCATTGGCCTGGATGATTGTGTGGGATTTTCATGTATTGTGAGCATGATATCCAAAGCTTTGTCTTTGTCTCCCCCGGTTGCTGTTTTAGGTCGACCTGATCTAGCGACTTCCATAACACTGCCTGTTTCTCGAAATTTCTTTACCACTCTACACACCGTTGACTGGTTTATTGGAGGCCTATTTGGATATAATTAGTTGCAAAATTGACAAACGTGATCTTGCGATCTCTCATATTTTTCTCGCAAAAGTAACTATAACCGCGAAAGCAAAAAAAAAATGTACATGGGGTGGGGGAAATTTGCGAATAAAATTTTATAATTGCACTAGCCTAGATGGTGAAATAATCTTTACCTCCAACGCGCTGGGTCTTTTCTTAAGCCTCTTTGACTTTTTCGGCTTAAAACTCCCAGTGGTCATGGTGGGTTTCTTTTTCAAATCCCAAATCATAAGCGAGCCGTCCAGGCTGCTGGTCACGAATTGCATGGATAACTTATCCTTCCTCTCCTCGTCCTCCTGATCAATCTTGGTTAGATTCCCGGTCCTGGAAAATTCGAAACGAGGATCCATCCAATTTATACCTGAAAATAGAAAATGTAGCCCACAACTTGTCTTGCGAACGAGCAACATTACCTGTAACCGCGGCTTTGTGCGAATATCTCAAATCGGAAACCGCGGCCGGCCTGACCACGGAAATATCGTGGATATTTTTCATCCAGCCCATCAAGGAATGCATGTAGCTTCTGTATTTTTGTTGAGCAATCGTCAACACTTCTTTCTCTTCCACTTTTTGTAATTTATTCCGAATGTCCCAAATAACCTATAAGGCAATTGATTTATCGATTTTCCATCTAGCAAATGCTTATTTCTTACGATCTGCCCATTCTTACATCCGCCGATCAAAATATTCTCGTCGAAT
Organism: Polydrusus tereticollis; assembly: GCA_963920685.1. NCBI lineage: Eukaryota > Metazoa > Arthropoda > Insecta > Coleoptera > Curculionidae > Polydrusus > Polydrusus tereticollis. Next base: position 76,982,900 of record OY987334.1, read on the forward strand.
TTACAAAAGGACACCCTGTAGATTTCTCTCGGTGCCTCCAAAATAAGTTTTGGCTGTAGACCATCGTTAAAAGACCAAATCAGTACTACATTTGAATCGTGAACTGCTTTAAAAACCTAAAAAAAGACCAACAATAAGTAACACTTCTTCATCTTGCACTAGTTCCTACATGGAGGGAACTTATTAAACACCATATAAGTTGATTGTAGCTTCCTTCTATCGCGTTTAGTAAGCATAGTCGCCTTCGCTCGATATCAGGAAGAACCTTATGGTAACGTTAGTGCCTCTAAAGTACTTCCCAACATATTTCGTTTGGCTCAATGACTGCAATAAAACCCCTCATAAACTCGGCTTTCGCTTTCGCAGAGACGTATTAACCCACATTTATTTTTAATGCCAGTTTATAATCACAATAGATAGGTACATTACTTGATTTGTTATCAAAATTAACAAACCGTCTAATTAAGGTTTTCTAGAAACAACTTAATTATTAGGATATTTCTCAAAACTTTTTAGTTACAGGTACCTGTTTATATAGCTTATATAAATAGTAAACATACTATTCGGAATAGATTAGTACCTATCTATTTTACTTTGAAGCATTGTGCAACAAGTTAATATTAAAAGTATGTGGAGACCTTGGGAATCTTCAGCTAATGCGATATCTAGCTACCCTAAACATTCCCGAAACATTAACCTTCTGACGCCAAAGTAATCGTGAAAAATGTATGTGAATCGTTATTAAAGAGCGGCCACCCTAAAGTAATTGCCATTAAAAATATCAGTGAAATGACGAAAGTTCTATTATCGATGTACGAGATATTATGCTAAAAGGACATTTTAAAAGAAAAGTTTGCAAATATACCGGAAAAATGAAGTGCGTAGATGAATGTGACAAAGATATTATTTGCAGGAAAATATACCAAATGTATTGAGAAAATGTTGTGCCCACGTTAGATTCACGGTTAACTGACGATACAACGATATCACGTAGCAGGACAAGTCTTCACCGCGCTTTGCAAGAGATGTGATTTAATTATAAGACAATAAACAAGAGACAAATTATTATGGAGTCCGAAAGATTAAGAAAAAGGAGATTTCTGTACTTTAGGGAAATAAAAAAGTTTAGATCCGAAAAACGTTCAATAGTTTATCTGGATGAAACGTGGTTTGACACTCATGAGACTGTCAAAAAGGGATGGTTTGATTTAACTGAAAAATTCCAAAATAAAGCCCCTTCAAATTAAGGAAAACGAATAACAATAATTCATGCAGGTTGGGAGAATGGATGGACCCCTTATTGTTTATTACTTAAAAAATATAAAGGATTCAAGTCTGGACTATCATGAAGATACCAACGCCGCTCTTTTTGAAAGCTGGTTTGAAGACAGTTTGCTTTCAAATGTACCAGAACACAGTATTATTGTGATGGACAATGCAAGCCATCACAGCCGGCAACTGGAAAAAGTACCGAATGCATCGAGCACAAAATTCTCAAGAAAGGAGTTCATGTTAAAAAATGACTTGTACCTCAAGAAAACGTATAGTAAAAAACAGCTGTTAGAAGTGTTAAAGGCATTTAGTATTAAAAAAGAGTATGTGTGTGATAAAATGGCGGAAGAAATGGGTCACACTATACTATTATTGCATTTTTAACCTTATTAAACACATGTGGCATCAAATTAAATTGAAAATGAGACTGAAAATACCACACCTACTCTTAGTGGCAGTGTAATAGAGCTAATATAGAAAGCTTCCGGAGAAATTCCAGATGAAAGTTGGAAAAATTCGGTTAATCATGTCTTAAAAACTGAAGACTCTTATATGACTACACAACAAAATGGAATACATCCTTTTATTATAAATGTGGATGATAGTGATAGCGAGACTAAGTTAGGAATAGATTAAAATGTTTTATAATTACAATTAAACCTTCTGTGTATATATGTAAATATACTTTTTTTAAGTAGGCATATTAATTGTTATTATTAATTTTACATAAATGCGTGCGAAAAGTTGCCCTTTTTCGCACGCAAACTTTTCACACTTGTTTCGTACTTAATAAATTAATATACATATAAAACAAGTAATGGTAAAAAGAAACATAATAAACATTGCTACTATAAGGTATTACTATGGCTTTTCATTTAACTACAAAATCCGTTCCTGTGCAAAGCAGTAGCCCTTATTTCATTTCATTTTAGTAATATAAACACTAAACAGTGATGCCAGCTGGGGCCAGGTAGATTTCGCTGGTGGGCACGCTCATCGACATTTTTATATGGGTAATTTTACCAAGAAATTTTAAAAACGTAGGGTTGGCGATCCAACAGGTAACGGGGTTTCTTTGGGTGTTTGCAATATAATAAAACTATTATTGCAGTTATTAGGTCAAAGGAAATATGTTCGGATGTACTTTACCACATCGTCTTTGCTCGGTCCTGTATAAAAAATATTAGGCGCCATATTTGAATAAGCTATTGCGAGGGTACCCGACCACATCTGGTGCCAATATATGTCTGATATCATCTTGCCCTTGCATAGATTGACGTCCATGAAGAACATGTACTCGATGAACTCTTTGGCAAGCGACCAACCGACTTCGGTAAGTGGGTCTTTAACGAGAGAAACGTATTCGTTGGCATAAAGGTTTATGGTACCATTTACCTTAAAAACAAATTGTCCCCGTTAAAAACTTTTATCGTCACAACAGGTTGGTTAACTGTTAGGTAACTTACTTTAAGTAAATCTGACAAATCCTCCAGATTCTCGTTAGCGTATCTAATAATCTTTGATTCGCATTTCGACAACATTTGTTCGGTGTTGCCGATATCGTACAGGTACTGAGTTGCGGCGTTTTTGGGGTAAGTGCCTTAAAAGTGATAATTTTGTACAGAGTATTAATTTATTTATATCCATCAGGATAACCTATGACCTTGACTAAGCTGAAATTTAGATGGAAAAGTAAAGTATAATACTTACAAATAGTCTGAGCTTCGGTCGATACTACCTGGGGCGCCACCTGTATGCTGCTATCTATCCTCCTCATGTAAACGTTGACCAGATTCTCGTCCTGTCCGCATTTCAACTCCATATACCCGTCTCTCTGCTGTTCGGCCTTCAATATCCTAAATTGCACTTTGCCAGGAAAAATAGGGTACTGAGTTTCTACTTCTACTTCTAGCAATGGACGGGTGTTTTTTACCATGGCCTCGTCTACTTCCGCTTCGGTACCCATTGAATTCCTGAGACATAAAAAAATGTACAATTCACTATAAGTCGCCATAACTTTAAAAAGAAAGTAGTAGAGATGCCAAAAAGTACCAGATAAAAAATTGCTTAAAATTTTGCATTTACCATGGATGGATATTTTTGTAGAGTTGGTAATGCAGTCGATATTCTTGCTCCTGCCTAAGTTTTTCGATTATTTTTTGAACAGCGTCGGTGGCCTCTTCCGTTACGCATATGTAGAATTCGTCCTCACGATCCTGGGTTTCATCAGCGATATATCCTTAAAAGTAATGAGACATTTCATATAATTTATAAAGTTGATATCACATTTATCTCCCACCAATCAATATCTGTTCCCTTGAATACTTCAAAATCTCCCTTCGTATCGGCAGGAACTCCGAGCTGTCCTCATGCAGCTCGAGATTATCCTGAACCAGCTCTTTCTTCACGTATTTCCAAGGGCTTTCCGAGGATACCTGCTCACCAACGATACATCTGAAATAATATACATAAAGATTGAACACTCTGAGGCTAAAAAAAGCTGGTTTTTATATCTTTCGCCACACTTTTTGAACCGCTGTACTTACTCAATAATTTTTTGAGTTAATTCCGTCAAAATAATTTTTCTAACGCCCGGTATATTGAAAAGATCCTTCTGTCTTCGGCGTCTCCTCTTCTTCTTCCTTCTTGGACTTTCCTCGACTTCGGACATTTTCTTATAACTTTGACTGCTTGTGTCAACCTCCAAAATATAAAACTGTTCGGCAGGTAAATATGGCATATTGATCAAACACCTGGATTTATCAGAGGCGGTCCTATCGGAGATGGGGAACTCAGGGAGAGCGCCCTCCCCCCCGATTATTTATTGTACGTTTGCACTCAAAAATTATTAACTCTAAAAAAAAGGTTTTGTACTCTTTGACAACAAAAGTATTTATGAATTGTATATTTTCTAGTAATGCAGTGAACAATTATTTAGATCAATAAAAACGGTCCAAAACAAACATGCCGATGTACGGATTTCTTTCAGAGACCTTTACCATGAATACCGAAGTTTTTTAAGGTTCCATATCGTCCCTCACCCTTTTTCTACTAAACATTGATTACTAAAGATCGGATTATATGCAACCAAAAACCTCAAGAATATGCGCATATATATGCACATATTTTTTAAAATTTATGCAGGATATATGCAAAAAAGACGTAAATATGCAATAAATATGCGGTAATAAAACAACTAAATTTTAATATTCTAAATTAAATGTTCATTTAATTAGGGGATTGAGTATTAAATAAAGATAAATTCAAGTTATAATATACTTTATTAAATCAGTTAACACCTAATACAGTTTTTTATATCAAGCTTATACTGATATTAATTTGAAAAATTATAAAACGCACCAGTTATTATGTGTGCTTCAAGGTTTTGAACTAAAAATTTGTGGCGTCTATCACTAAGGACATGTTTGTAAAAAGAAAACGATCTTTCTACATCTACTAAAGTTATAGGGCAAATTTTTAATTTTGGAACTAAGGCAGGTTCAATAGCTAAATTATTTACAGTTTATATGCCTTAAAATCTTGAAACCTGTGTTTTTTTCTATTAAATTTTCTAATTTTGCCACTATGGTTGGTCTATTTGAAATTTCTTTGAGCTGGAAACAATTTTTGAACAAGACTTGGAAAAAACATGGTCGCCGTCCAGAGCAAGTTCTGGGTCGACATAATCACCGCTTTCACTTTCACTTTGTTTGCGTTTACAATACTAACTGCGGCTACGACAAACGACAACCTCAATAATACTAACAAACTGCTACAAATATAAGCAAATATATAATCATAGAAGATATAGGTAAAGAAATTCTAGGATAAACATCTGGTCACAAATACCCACCCACTAATGGAATTTCTCAATAAAAGAATAATAGTTTATTTTATTAGTTTATTGCTTTATTAATTATATAGCCTATTTATTGCCCTCTTATCTTCAGACCCCGACAGCACAGGCGACACGGAGGCGTGCGACCATAAAACGTAAGAAAAGAACACAGAAATCCCAAAACATTCTTAGATATGCAATAGTTCTTAAAATATGCATTTTTTCCTTTAAAATCACAAAATATGCAAAAAATGCATATATGCAAATTGCATAAAATTCGGTCTTTATTGATTACTTTTAACCAAAATCCAAGTGTGGGGAAAAATGTTTAGGACGAAAACTGTATAGAACTTAATGTCGTATTTTGGAAAAAACATTGATCGTAACTGTTTACTCACAAAATATTATTCGTACAGCAAATATTTTCCAATACTTTGAGAAGAGCCCGTTGAAACCAGCGTAAGTTGCATGCGGCTCTGGTGTACATTTGCCTTCATCCATATTTTATAAATAATACCACTGATGTTATATAAAATATATTTTATTGCATACTATTATAATCACATAAAATATGCGTAGCATACGTTTTAAAAATAAATAGTTTACAAATTTAAAGCATTACAAGCCTAAAAATAACCTTTACAATCTATCGGTTCCTAACTCTATTAATGGCTAGTCCGACGACAGATTCAAAATATAAATATTTAAAAGTTTTAACAATATTTTCTAAACATAAATACAAATTGCTTTCATAAATTACATACATATTATATAAGTACCATAGAAGACTCTTCCCTTTTTTATGTTGCAAACCCTTGATGGATGTCAACTTTCCCACTAAATGATAATTAATTTGTCCTTTACCTTAATTAAGTAGGACATGTGGCATCCATGGAGGGCTTGTAGATTTCCTACTTGATTCGTATAGTCATCGTTTTCTTTGATAAAACCTCTATGGACTATACGAAGCCCCTGGTGAAGACATTCCATTGCCTCTATGCGTACGAAGCCACAGGATTTTGGCTTAGTAGGATGTCTTCGCGAGTTGTCTCGTGTAAATGGTCCATTAATCTGAACTAGTGTGCTCTCATTTTTTTGTTGGAGTCCGGTGTTGAAAACGCCGCCATAGATGCGTTTGAATTTGGAGAAGGGGTGGGGCGAGGGCGAGAGGGCGTTATTTGGGATGGGCGGACTATGGCAGACTATGCAAGAGAAATAGTGAACAGTGAATACCGTCTCTCTTAGTTTTTTCAGTCGATTTTTTCTACAAGCTAGAGTTACTATAGAAATATACGGTAGAAACCTGTTGTTACAGACGCTCCAACTAGATCCATTTATTTTATATACAACGTGGTGCATTTAAAAATCGTTAATTTCAATTTTGTAAATTTCTCCTTTTAGGTATAGTCCTCACTTTGGCGTTGGGCTTGGTTTTATTCTTATCGGCGGCACCGTGATAAGTCAAAAACTGTGTGTTTTTATAACTCGATGACGTCGAATCAGCAATGCTTCGTCCGTCACCTTCATCTCTTCGGGACATTTCGGAAAAAGGAGACAGCCGCTTGATTTCCTGCTCTTCTTTCTCTCTTTGCTCAGATCTGAAATAAAAAACATCGTATTAGTAGGCGTTAATTTTAATGGCCGAGATAATATGATGAAAGGCGCTTATAAAAGGAGGATTACTGTCGACAAAAGGAACTAGTCTGATAATACCCCCTACCATCTTCACTGGCAAGTGTACCATTTTAATAGGGATCTTAAAAATATCTAAACTTTGGTTGAAAACATTCCAGCTTACCTCAAGCCCTTTTTATTTTTAACCTCTCGCTCCAAAATATCAGCAGTTGTTAAATCAGAACTCTGAATCTGCTGCAGGGCGCTGGCGTTCTCTGTCAGCCAAGGCTTGCTCGATTTCGATTTTTGACATGTACAGCCGTCAGTCTTACATCTCTGGCACATCGAGCTGTTTACCTCGTTGCATATATCTTCATCGTCCAATATTCCTAAAATACAATTTGAGACATAATTTACACGTGCCTGTAAGCCTCGTCGAGACTTACCTAGTGTGATTTTTTCCAGCACGGTATTGTCAGTCTTGGGGGCAGAACTACTGGACTGGTTTAAGAGCAGTTTGGATAGGGGCGGGGCCAAGCCCAGGCCTATATTCCTTTCATGATACACCTAAAAAAAATATGCAAACATACAAGGTATTTTCTAACCCAGGAAGTACCAATAGAAAATATTACTTAATTGGTTACACGAAGGCCACTGGTAGAACGACAAACATACTTTATTATTATGAATATCTCCACTGCAATCGCAGTTTCAATGCCACTTAAAGAAAATAAATTATAAGAATTACCTAAAAAGAAACATTCTCATGCAAAGAGAGTTGTAAATGTGGCAAGATTACGAAACAAGTAAGTTGTATTATTCCTTGTTTCTCTTTTTTTCTAATATTTTACATTGGTTATGCTTAAGCTCTAACTTTTCTAGAACATTATGTTACTTTGACAACTTAAAGTAAGAAATTAAAAGACAGATAACTGTTGTCTAAACGCTTTAAGAAGTCTGGTAAAGAGAGTAGGCTTCGGATAGGAAAAAGATGAACCGAGGGCTTATTATTCAGAATGGCACTAAATATTACCTCTGAAATTGTGGGCGTCAATTCTCGATTAATATGCCTCAACTGCGTCGCTAAAATCGTATCGTGTAGCGCAGCGGCACTGCCCGCTTTCACGCCCACCGACGGCTCCGCCTTCACGCCCACCAATTCAGCTTCTTCGGATTCACACGCTTCGCCCACCGTACCCGATATTGGTCCGCCTACCGCCCCTGCAGCCATCGAAACGAGGGAGGAGAGAGTGGCCGAGGCATCCGATTCGTTGGGCGAGAAGTAGAGGAGGCGTTCGTTGGATGGGAGTGTTTCCTCGCTCGGCAGCGTGATTGGTTTGCGGGTATTGGAAGGAGGCAGTTGGTGTAGGGTGGATTGTGTAGGAGGAGTCACCTAAAATGTATTAATATTATATAAAAACAGTGCATTATTGCTATGGTGATGTACTAACCTCTGTTCTTACACTTAGTCTATCCAAGGTGCACATAACATTTCTCGACTTTTTAAATGTATTCCTTCCTCTTGGGTTTATTGGGGTGTTAAACATTTTTGCTTCCATTTTCTCCAGTTCGCTATCTGAACTGTTCTCGAATATTCCAGCTGGTAGGTTGTTATACAGAGCCAAGTCCACTAAAGGCTTAGTTGTTCTTGGAGGGGGCAGTGGTGGCATCTGAAACATATTACCATGTTTATATATTATCGATCTATTTGAACTTAATTTTGCATCAACTCTTACTTGATTTTGAGTCTGTCTTCTTAAAACGGTAGCATGTCCGCTTTCCCAGTCTGTAGCAGAACTAGCCGAACTAGAACTATCTGGTCTCATATTATCAGACTTTGCATCGGATTGTGAGTATAGATTCCTAAAAGCGACGAATTCGTGAAGATGCGTCTGCCATTACAGTCCTTTAAACTTACCTTATTCTCGTCTGGTGAGCCAACGACAACGCCATATTGGAATTCTCCGGTTGCATCACCACAGGAGGACTCGGAGTAAAAGCGGCATCAGATTCTCCACCTCCCGGTCTAGCCAGGATATTGCTTTTACGCGGTTTAATATCCGGGATTGTTTTGGTATCTGACGGGTTGGCTGTACGCCCATCGGGTTCCCCTGCAAAATTACATGTTAAAGAAAAGTAGGTAGACTCGTAGGGCCATTCTTTACCTCTTCTCCTGACATATGATGTGAAAGCTCCACCGAGTCTTTTGTGTGGTAGTACGGTCCTGCTGAATGGAGGAGGAACCCTTTTCGGCATTATCTTAGGAATCGGTAGCGGAGTGGAACATATTTCGTTGTCCGAATGGGGATAATCGTTGTCGACAGATGCTAGGGATTCAAGGCTGCTCGATGAGTCGATTGTGAGACTTTTCGGCGCTTCTTGTGTATCTGAAAAAAAAAAGTTGTTGTTGCAATTAATACAGTGGTACCTAAGAATCACAAAAAAAAAGCGAGGTTAACATTACATCCAGCGGAAATTGGCTAAAAACTGCACTAGACAGAAGACCATGAAACAGGACATTAATGACTATAATAAATGTGCTTACCAAATAGGGCCAGTAATGACTGAAGCGTAAACTGAATATTCCTTTTACTAGCTTGCTTGCCAGTTCTTAAGGTCACTTTGTCTTGACCAACGTCACAAAGGTCAAAACCCAACGACGCTAACAATTCGTGGCATCCAGGTACTCTCCACAATCTTAAAATAAGAGTTTTATTTGAATATACTGTGTGTATAGTATAGAGCGCTGTAAAATATTTAAGTGTTAGGTTTGTTAAATCTTCTTACCTAACATTAAGGCCAACATCAACGCTATCGTTGTCAATGGGTTTTAAGGAAAATTGAGACAAAGCCGACTGAATGACAGCAATGATGTCATCGGCCACGTCCGGGTTGTTGGTCAGTTTTGACAATGCCAGGATTGATATACTTGATAGCCCTGAAAATCGTTAGTAGTTCATTGATCTACAATAATTTAAAGCAGAAATAAATTATTTTACCTAATAGCGCTTGTAAGCTTGCTGAACATTGAGTGAGTCGTTCATCCGGATCTGATTGAGGGAAAAATACACTGCTCGGTATACCATTGGATGCTGGTTCAAATCTAAATCCTACGGACATTAGAAGTTCTTTCCAACCAGACAATGTACCAACCTAAAATAAAACTTTGGCTTTATCATCTGTGTTATTATTATCAACATAGACGCGGACTCGTGTAATACTGAGACCGGTCCAAGCATCATTCGAATGATCAAAAAATGTCACCTTATTTTCTATAGACTTTTGCGTGGTATACATAGCGTTCTTTTGACCCCGGTGGATCCTCTGCAAACTCTTTTCAACTAGATGAAGGGTCACTCTTAAGGCGTCTCTACACTTATCAGGAACTTGTAATATTTCACACAGGGCTTGACCCATTAGTGCAACCTAAAACATCAGGCAAACGTTAAAATCCGTAATAAAGGGTATTTAAATAATTTTAGTAGGTACCTTATTTGACAGTCGGACATTTAACCCTATCAGTACAAATCCAGCCCAATTAGCGGGATGCGCGAAATGCTTTGTATGCTGTACAGTTTGCATTGCTTCGCTCAAAGCTTTAGCAGCTCTTGTCCCTTGCAGCATTGCCGAGTAAAATGCCCTGAAATTATTCCATTACTTAGTTAACTATGCACTTGAGGTACAATTTAGGTTAACAATACCTTAATAGAATTTTAGTTGCAGTGTCCGGTACGGGCCATAGAGATACCAAGACTGCTTGGGCCCCGGCAGCTAATAATGCACGCACTAAGGCCACCAAGCCATCTGAAGTGGCCCAACCTTGCTGATCTCTAGTATGAGAGGAGCTTACCTAAAAGGGTAGTCGCTGTACCAAGAAATATGTGTTGTGCAATGTGCGCTTACTTACCACTACCAATCGGGCGGATAGTTTCAATGACAGTATGTCTGCTGCGCTAAGCAAAAATTCAGGGAGTGGTGGTAGCTCGGCACTTATAGAAACGTCAGTATGCTCTTCTTCTTCGCAGTTATCTGTCATGTAAAGTCTTTTGGTTGGAGACTGATCCAGTACCTACACATTTCGTAAATAATTATTTATTATAGGACGACGTTACGGTTTCACTAAAATAATATGGATAGTACCTCTGCTGGACTCAGTACAAAACTGGATAGCTTCCAGGACACGTGCGTTGCAAAATGTATACACTCAGCTTCTTGTATCTGCGCCAGCACTTGCTCTTTTGTGGCATTGTTTCCGACCAGAACTTGGGTTTGCAGAAGCTCCGCGACCATTGTAGCTTCTTGCTCGGCTTGAGGGATGTCTTTCCAACCCCAGTGATCAGTCACAGCAAGAGGTAATTTGGGGTTGCCTACTATAAGACTGCGCATCTAAAATATGTCTTTGTTTAGTCTGTGTTGTCGTTTAATTTAAAACTACGCTTACAGCTTGGTCGGTATCTTGCTTTCGCGTCCTTCCAGACCTTAGGGACATCAAATTTGGAACTACCAATAACGAAAACCTTTCACATAAGTACTCAGAGTTTTCAGTGTCCGCTCTAAGTACGGGAAATGGAACTAGATACAGATCACCTTCAAGGACTAGAATAAGTTCCCTTTTGTTGGCTGCGTTCTTACAATTTGAAGCTGAAACATTTTTACGGGTGATGTTGATAGACGAGATTTCTTTATTAAATATAATCCCACCTTTAGTTGGTAAATACTCCTCAAAAGGCTGCAACAACAACGTGTAGAGTGCGTGCAAGCAAGTGGGACCCTTCCACGACTGCCTTCTGGAAACCTTTATGGAACCTTGAGCGCTGGAACTAGACCTGGTGCTTCCTTGCAGTGATGCCACTGAACCTCCTACACTCCCCAAGGAGAACAGTGAACTTAAGGAGTAATTGCTAGAATTCATTAGGTGGTGTCTGTTGACCATACGGAGGAAACCCGTTCTCTCCGATAAATTATCATCTAAGTATTGGTCCTCTGCGATCGTAGAACAAGGACCTAATTCCAAACCAAGACTGTCTCTCACTGAAGTCACCAGCTTTTCCACGAGGCCCGTACCGCTGGGAACAGGGTCGGTGTTGTCGCAATTATCCGGAGGATCCTGGCATTCCATCAGGGCAGCAGAGTGGAATTTAACCACACCTAAAAAGAAGAATATGATTGAAAAACGTCCACCAAGTAAACAGTGGTGGAAAGTATCTCCGGGTTATCATTAATTAGAAAATAGTTTCCATTGATTTTTCACCTTTTGTAGGCAAAATTAGCCACGCATATAAAAATCCAGCAGCTATACTGTAGTACAATGCAGCAGCTCTTTGTCTGTTAACGATGTCTTTTAGATGGTCCAAAGTGCTGATTCCCAAAATATCGTTTTTGCACCCTTTACTTTTTGATTTTTGGTTGTTTAATCCTTGTCGCTCTAACAGAAGATCAACGAAAGCCCTATTTCTTCCTCTTTCTGCTATCACCAGGGCATCGTCGGATCTATTTAGGCCTTAAAATCAAATTAAAAGTAAATACGTGTCAATTTGTTTTGTTCCATAATACTTACAAACTAAAACCTTTTGCAACACTTGATAGCTGGATGACTGTAATTCAAACAAGGACAGCTTATACTCCGAACTGTTTTTAATTTCTCTGCGAATACACTCCAAAATATGTGTGGAAGCTTCCAATTGTTTTTGCGCACCTTCTAGATCTCCATTAGCGTACAAAGCCAGACCCAGCCTGTTTCTGATTTTAGCCTAGTTTAAAAACAATTCATTGAATTAGGTTCATTTTAAATACACAGGGCCGGTCAATTATTTACAAAATGGCGCACAATATAAAAAACTTCCGGTATAAAAGTGGTAGGGGCCGGTCAATTATTTACAAAATGGCGCACAATATAAAAAAACTTCCGGTATAAAAGTGGTAGGCCTTAAAAAAAGCTATAAAACTAGGATACCTGTAATTATACAGGGCTATATATATTATTAGTTTAAGAAATAATTTAAGTTAAAGGACATAAATACAAGAGGTAAAATATTACCTACATTTTGCATTTTTACAAGCTGGTACCAGAATGTTTTGCGATAAAACTGTAAAAAAACATACAAATTGTACCAAATGCCCCCACGCAAGTTTTGTCAAAAATTTAATAACAATCAAGTTAAATACAAGCAGTAAAATTAATAACAAATTTACAAGATCAAAAATAAATTTAAGTGAGTCGTTATTTAATTAAATGTTAAAAATGTCCCCCTCTCACAGTTTGACAATGGGCTAGGTTATAATAAAATTTGCCGATGACGTTTTGTAACATTTCTTGGTTAATAGATTCACATTCTTCAATAATTCTTCTTCTCAGTTCGTTCAGATCTGCAGGTTTTGTCACATACACTTTATTTTTTAGTTGTCCCCAGAGAAAATAATCAAGGGGCGTTAAGTCTGGCGACCTAGCTGGCCATTCTATGGGGCCCCTTCGCCCTATCGAGCGGTTAGGAAGAGTATTATTTTAGTAAACTCTTACAGCTTGCCCAAAATGAGGAAGAGCTCCGTCCTGTTGAAACCACGTATGTCGTAATAGTGATCCTACTGTATTGGTTATTGCTGGCACTATTTGATTTTGCAGCATGTGGAGATAATATTCTGCATTCAATTTCCCCTGTATAAAGAAAAGTCCCACTAATCTATTGCCAATAATACCGGCCCACACATTTACTTTCTGGGGGTGTTGAGTGTGTGTTTCTCTCATCCAATGTGGGTTCTGATTAACCCAGTAACGACAATTATGTCGATTGACATTCCCGTTTAACATGAATGTTGCCTCGTCCGAAAAAACTATTTGATTAAAAAAATTGTTATTTTCTTCCTGTTTTTGCATCATTATTTCGCAAAATTCCATTCTACATTCGAAATCATCTTCTGATAATTCCTGGACTAAAGTTATTTTATAGGGGTAAAAATGACTTTGACTTGAAATGTTTTTTAAAATAATTTCAACTGATTTAAAAGACACATCAACTTGGGTAGCAGCTTTTCTCAACGACAAATGTGGATCCTGAACAAAATGAAGTAATGTCTCTAATTTTTTTTCATCACTAGTTGCCGATTTGGGTCTTCCGGAACGAACTTTATCTCTGCAACACCCGGTTTCCTCGAATCTTCGAACTGTTCTCACAACTGTAGATTTTGATATAGGCTGTCGGTTTGGAAAAGTTATATTGAAAAATTGCTTTGTTTCGGTAAATGATCTTTATCGGTCTCCAACACCTCTGATCATTAGTAAAGTTATACGTTTCCTTTCGTTGAGAGACATTTTCAGAAATTAATATGACAGGGACGCAAAACATTCTGGTACCAGCTTGTAAAAATGAAGAATGTAGGTAATATCTTACCTGTTGTATGTATGTCCTTTTACTCAAATTATTTCTTAAACTAATGTGTTTAGCCATATGACATGTTTCATAATTATTGTTTAGAATGTGTAGAGGAATCAGAAAATATGATTAAAAACATTCCATTTAAATAAACCAAAGTTTTGTTTACCATGACTGTTTGAGGCACCCTGTATAACTTCAGGTGTCCTAGTTTTATAGATTTTTTTAAGGCCTACAAGTTTTATACCGGAAGTTTTTTATATTGTGCGCCATTTTCTAAATAATTGACCGGTCCGGAACTTTTTACACACTGTGTATATTTCTTAACACTATAATACCTCTTCATCTTTGCGGCCAAGAGCTTCTGCTATGCAAAGACCTTGAGTGAGATAAGAAATTGCTTGTGGCCTGTTACCCAAAAGCTGATGGACCCTTCCCAAAGAACTATAGGCCAGAGTTTTTGCTATTTGATCATTTGTACTCATTGCTATGGATAAATGTTGCTCTTGGAATCGAACCGCCTGTTCCAGATTGCCTAAGGCTTCGAATACGTTACCTAAAATATGCTCCGGTTAAAATAGAAGGTTTGAATATGTGTCTTTATAATTACTACCTATATTGCCGCAAGCTCTGCTTTGTAAATTGGGCATATCCAGCTGCTCCGCTATTTCCAAGTCATTTTGGTGGTACTTTAAAGCTGTTGAGTATTCTCCCATTTGATGGTAAACATTCCCGAGGCCGCACAATGCTTCTGACTCCATGATTTTATCATCTAAAATTATTAAACAGTCAGTATTTAAATAATGTTTGATGTACTATCGCTTACTTAAATCTCTGGCAATACTTTTTTGATGATCCAAACACGATACAGCTTGCTCCAAATTCCCCAAAGTGGAATGAAGATGTCCTAGTTCCCCATATGCTGCAGTTTTTGCTTCCGGACTTCCTAGTTCATGTGAAACTACTAGTCTCTTCTCCAAACAAACTAGGGCTTGCTGAAGGTTACCCAGTGATCTCTGAGATTGTCCTATAAAAATATAATTAGGTTTTTGTCAAAAACAAATGTGTTTATTAAGATATAATTGATGTGTGATGAGCTACATGCTTGGTGAAATGGATATTCCATGGTAGAGGAAATTAAAGTCTTATTGTTATATTTCACAATTATAATTCAGTTGCCTGACACGTGTTTCGACCCTTGCGGATCAAAGGAGTAGAAGACGATACTAAATTCTACGTGTAGTTACTAAGTTAATATATAAGTAATAGTAATGGCAAACATGTCAACATGTCATTAAAATAAAATTAGGGAGTTGAAGTGAATTCACAGACAGATTATGGGTTATTTTGTCTGTCAATTCACTTCATCTCACTTTGTTGTAACTACACCTAAAATTTAGTTTTGTCTTGTACTCCATGGATAATGATCCGGAAGGGTAGAAACACGTGTCTGACACTGCCTAACTGAATTATAATTGTGAAATATAATAAGTAAGGCTTTAATTTCCTCTACCGTGTTTATTAAGTATTATCGTACTAACCTAATCCTCTATACGCTCGTTCCTGATCTCTAGGACTCTTCAACTTTAAAGCTATCGACAAATACTGTTCGTGACATTTGGCAGCTTCTTCTGGATCTCCTAGGGCATCGTAGCAGTCTCCCAAACTTCCAAAAGCTCTGCCTTTATCTAGATGGGCTGTAGAAGTGCTCAGCCTTTCTAAAGTTGCCAGTTGTTGTTCAAAGTAACCGATGGAATCTTCGTAATGAGCCATATTGAGCCTAAGAAGATGAAACATTAAAATACAAGTTTACTGTTTTAGATTTAAAAATGTACCTCGCTATTCCCAAATTTCCGTATGCTTGGGCTTCGACAGCGCAGTCTTGTAACTCTTGTGCCCTCTCAAGTTGTTCTTGATAACACTTGACGGCATGGGTGTAGTTTCCTAAAGCCATGTGTACGGCCCCTAAATGTCCGTGAGCTCTGCACTCCCCTGCCAGTTCCGACATTTCTTGTCTAAGTGTAAGTTCTTGTGTGTGATAACCTGTAACAGTTTACCTATTAGAATATTATTAAAACATAATTTTCAGGTTTCCTACTCCTACCCAAAGCTTTATCCAGTCTTTTCAGTAGTCTGTGTGCCGTGCCCAGTGCCCCACATGCAGCTGCTTCCATGTTTCTATCTCTATTACTACGTGCTAAGGCTAGTTGTCTGTGGTACATCTTGACTGCCTCCTCAGTTTCTCCTATTTTTATTAGAACATCGCCTATATTTCCAAACGCTCTAAATTTTCCTGGAAAATAAGAATTTTCTTATTTGCTCTAGGGCAGAAAGATTTGGACAAACCTGCGGAATTATTGGTCATATGCGCTATCGCCAAAAAGTACTTCTGGCACTCCAAAGACGTTTCCAACTGGTTAAGAGCGAAATGAGCCAAGCCCAAATTACAGTACGCCCTACCCATGTTCATCTTGTCTTGTAGGTCTTTAGCCAAGGCCAAATCTTGGTCGTAATATCGCACAGCCTCTCTATAATTTCCTATGCAGTAATGGACGTACCCTAAAATTTAAATTATTTATATTTTGTTATTGTGTGATGTCGGATGCTGACGCACCTAAAAAGTGACATGCTTTGGCTTCCCCCTCGACATCAGACAACTCCTGGGATAGCATCAGGTACTGTTCGTAGTAGGGAATGGCCTCGGCGAATTCCGATCTGGAACTGAGACAGTTCGCCAAGTTCAGAAGCGCGCACGCCTCACCGGCCGTGTCTTTAAGCTCTCGCGCTATACCCAAGTGAGCCCTATAATGAAGTAATGCCATATCGTGAGCCCCCAGTGCTTGGTATGCCACTGCTAAGTTCCCGTGGGTGCTGGCCTCAGAACTTCTATCGTGAACTTCCTGAAATATTGCGGCACTTAAAACGTATTACTTTTGTGTTGTTTGTAAAATATCTACCTTGCTTATGGTCAACTCTTGTTTGTGATACTTTATAGCTGAATCGTAAAATCCAGCAGCCGAATACGCGTTCCCGATGTTGCCATACGCCCTGCCCATACCGGCACGGTCCTGCAAGCTTCTGGCTATCGACAGGTGAGCTTGATGAAGCTTTAAAGCTGCGTCGTATTCACCTGGTGCAGAGAACGATACCAATTTTAAAGCAGTGGCGGATTTTCAGTGTCGAACAGAGAACAGAGTGTATAATATTATTATTTATCTACATTAATATGAATTTTTTAATGACTCGCAAACTACCAGCGAATAACCGTTCACACTTTTTAAATCGCCCTTGTAGGATAGGCAACCAAACATACATATGTAATATATATTATAAGTTTAATTGACAGGCTGGAAATGATCCTTCCAACATAGGATAGCGGATTGGAACAAACCTTGAAAGAAAGTCAGGTTAGTTACTTAGTTATTATGGCAACTTACGAGTCGCCAGTGTTTTAAAGCAAGTATAATTTTTTTTTGTTTTGGATGGTTGTCATACCTAGTAATTGGTACACGATACCCAAGTTGCTACACGCCCTTCCCTCTCCGATTTTATCTCTAGTTGCCAGGGCGACGTCTAGTTGCCTTTCGTGCCATTGCTTTGCTTGAACATAATCTCCGGCACACCTTGAAGCATGGCCTAGACCCGCATAAGCCCTAGCTTCAACAGATCTGTAATAGAAAAGCAAGTTAATAAACAATAGTCAAAATACCTAAAAGGTGGTATAACTTACTTGTCTCCTATGGCCTGTGCCAGCCTCAATACTTTTTCGTGATAGAGGACAGCCTGTGCGAAATTTCTTTTATAGTGATGGCACGAACCAAGGTTACTATACGCTCTGGCTTCTTCGACCTGTAAGCAAGTTTCAATATCACTGTCCTAGTCTAAGTATAGCTGTGCTATACTTACTTGATTACCCAGCCTTCTGGCGATCCTCAAATGCTGCGTGTGACAATCGACTGCGCTGTCAAAGTCGCCCATGGCCATGTAGACGGCTCCGACGTTACCAATTTCCCTGGCTTCTTGAAGCTTATCGCCCATTTGCTTGACCAGTTGAACACATTGCTTGTGGGAAGCCAGCGCGTTTGGGTAATCGCCTATCGCTGTGTAAACGTGCCCTAAGGATGTTAAAGCGGCAGCTGCTGCTTGGGTGTCTTTGCACTTCATCGCTAGAACCAACTGGTACCTGTGAGCGGTAAGCGCTTCTTTGTAGGAGCCTTGACTGAAATAGGCCGAGCCGAGGTTACCGTGTGCTCGGCACTCACCTGCGGTGTCTCCTAAACTTTTCGCTATGGCGAGGTCTTGCTGCATGTACCTAAATCATAAATGTTGTGTTAGAACAAAGATGCGCTGCAAGAACCAAGGTGTTTTTTACCCTATTGCTTTGTCCAGTTGGTTTAGTGCCCAATGAGCTGAACTTAAAGCACTGAAAACCGAGCCTCTTAACTTTAGGGAACAGGACCCTATTCTTAGGGCTGATTCTAATACGGTTACTGCTGAATGATAAAGTCCAGCTGCTAGCAGTTCCTGAAAAACGGTTTAAATTCCAAAAATATTAATAATATAATCCGGGAGAATCCTACCTGTCCCACAACTGATATCAATACAAAGGGGCTTTGATTGAGCTTCATCACCTCCAACTGCTGAAAAGTCGGCTCCAGATTATGTTTAAGTGGGGACTTAATGGATGCTTCAATTAGTCCACCCAGGAGTTGTTGGGAAGACGGCTCTTGCGCCAGACCTTGACTAAAAGCTGCCAAGGCTTCGCCATGTCTTCCCAGACATTGGAGAGCCACGCCCTGCCTACAAGACATAGATTGGTTCAATGACCTGCATTTTTTCCCTTAACTATATCTTACCTGTAGTACGCCTTGGGCCAGGAAGGGCACAGATCCCTGGCAGTAATGGCATCCTGTAACGCCTGCGAAAACAAGCCCTGCTTTAGTCGGGCTGCAGACCTGTTCGAGTAGAGGATGTGGTTGGTAGGATCGAGCTGTAAAGCGTCCGTATATAGGGACACTGCGGTCCCAAAGTCGCCATTTTGACAGGCCGCGTTCGATTGTCTAACCTGAAATTAACAAATATGGTAAACCTATATTACAGAATCACTTTATATACAAAAAAAAAAAAAAAAATTAAGCTTTTAAATTAGGTCCCCTCCTCAAGGAATTCTCAACGTCAACAGGCTGTGAAGAGAAACTAGCAGACATCCATCTGGGTGCCACCTACCTTTTCCAGAAATAAAGATCTGCTGGCAGCCGGCAACTCTGAGGTACCCTCTGGTTCCACCTGCAAGAATAAACTAAATAACTACACGCCAATCTGCAATACTACTTCAACATAAAATAAGCATTTAACTTTGAGTTATCATGTGGTCTTGTTACGGTTAGTCTGAATTATTTTATGTTGTTGTTTTACGCCCCGATTGAAACATAACAATACCTCTTGCCGCTACAGCTCAAATTCAACACTTAATTAATAGTTATTTTTACGATTGCACGTCGTCCAACTTTTTTAAAAGCCGTAACTTGACATATTTTACACACCTTAATTAAAATAAAAAACATACAATAAATAAAACCGTATTTTTTACTGCTTACTTTGTCATTTTGGCATCCCTCTTCTGATTATAGAACGTGTATGCATACCTACAGCTTATGTACTTATGTGTGTACCATTTGCGTTGTTATTTCATTTCTCTTTCTTTGTCCCAATGTTTATTTAATAACGGTTATGACAAAGTCATGAGATTTTTTTTTGTTAGTACAAACCAATTATCCTGTGACAAAGAAGTTGCTAAGCATCAGTTAATCTATAAATAATTGATTTTTATTCGCAAAAAGTTTAGCCGTTCTTAAATTAAACATTTCAAGGCTAATTTTAAGCGTTTGTGTTCCAATGTTATTTTAACTATTTTACAAATAGAAGATCAAGAAACTAGGGATAACAGAAACTCGAGTATCTAATTTTATTTCGTACCTACATACTTTGAGATGATTTATTTAATAATACTTATTAGGTTACAAAATGCAAGATGATAAATAATTATCCTTGTAATTATACGAGAATCTAACACTAGGTAAATAGTTTT
Source organism: Polydrusus tereticollis (assembly GCA_963920685.1). Taxonomy (NCBI): domain Eukaryota; kingdom Metazoa; phylum Arthropoda; class Insecta; order Coleoptera; family Curculionidae; genus Polydrusus; species Polydrusus tereticollis. The sequence goes on from OY987334.1 coordinate 77,003,079, forward strand.
TATATTTTGCAACTAATATTTGTATGCGCATAGAAATTAAATACATTTTAATCAGGAACTAGTTAAATATGCAATTAATCTCAACCTAAATAAAAGCACGAGAATGTGAATCAATCTTATACCTATAATATTATAGGTAGGTATATACACAGAAGGTTTAATTGTAATTATAAAACGTTTTAATCTATTCCTAATTCAGTCTCGCTGTCACTATCATCCACATTTATAATAAGAGGATGTATTTCGTTTTGTTGTGTAGTTATATAAGAGTCTTCAATTTTTAAGACATGGTTAACCGAATTTTTCCAAGTTTCATCTGGAATTTCACCGAAAACTTTCTTTATTAGCTCGATTACACTGCCACTAAGAGTAGGTGTGCTATTTTCAGTTCTCATTTTCGATTAATTTAATGCCACGTGTGTTCATACGTTTCCTCGAGGTACAAGTCATTTTTTGACATAAACTCCCTATTGCGGATTTTGTGCTCGATACATTCGGTACTTTTTCGAGTTGCCGGCTGTGGTAGCTTGATAACACTGTCTTCTGGTTCATTTGAAAGCAAACTGTCTTTAAACCAACTTTCAAAAAGAGTGGCGTTGGTATCTTCATGATAGTCCAGACTTGAATCCTTTATATTTTTTAAGTAATAAACAATAAGGGGTCCATCCATTTTCCCAACCTGCATGAATTATTGTTATTCGTTTTCCTTTATTTAAAGGGGCTTTATTTCGGCATTTTTCAGTTAAATCAACCCATCCCTTTTTGACAGTCTCATGAGTGTCAAACCACGTTTCATCCAGATAAACTATTGAACGTTTTTCGGATCTAAACTTTTTTATTTCCCTCAAGGTACAGAAATCTCTATTTTCTTAATCTTTCGGTCTCCTTAATAATTTGTCTCTTGTTTATTGTCTTCTTAACTGTCTCATCTCTTGCAAAGCGCAAAGTTGTTAACCGTGTTTTTAAATAATCTAACGTGGGCACAACATTTTCTCGATACATTTGGTATATTTTCCTGCAAATAACATCTTTGTCACAATCATCTACTCACTTCATTTTTCCGGTATCTTTGCGAACTTTTCTTTTAAAATGTCCTTTTAGCATAATATCTCGTACAGTCGATAATGGAACTTTCGTCATTTCACTGGTATTTTTAATGGGAATTACTTTAGGGTGGCCGCTCTTTAATAACGATTCACATACATTTTTCACGATCACTTTGGCGTCAGAAGATAAATGCTTCCTGGAATGTTTAGGGTAACTAGATATCGCATTAGCGTTAGGTCTCCACATACTTTTAATATTAACTTAGTGCACACTGTTTCAAAGTAAAATATATAGGTACTAATCTATGTCGAATATTATGTTTACTATTTATATAAGCTGTATAAACAGGTACCTGTAACTAAAGTTTTTTGAGAAATATCCTAATAATTCCGTCGTTTCTAGAAAACCTTAATTAGACAGTTTATTAATTTTGATAACAAATCAAGTAATGTACCTATCTATTGTTATTATAAACTGGCATTAAAAATAAATGTGGGTTAATACGTCTCTGCGAAAGCGAAAGCCGAGTTTATGAGGGGTTTTATTGCAGTCATTAAGCCAAACGAAATATGTTGGGAGGTACTTTATAAGGTGTTGAAAATGTCGTCCGTTCACTTGCTGAAGCTACCACGCTGATACGGGGTTTCTATTAAAAAAAAGTTGGTCAGTACAAGTACTTTTGGCTTATCCTGTATACGGATACTTCAGTTCATAAAATGCGCAATAAAAAATAATAGTTGACGTGTCAGAGCGATTTTTAGAAAAATCTACCAAAGTGAAAATACAGAATTTATTCCATGTTGAGATGTTCTCACTGTATATACTTAATGATGTGCAAATATTTAAGGGTGTAAATTTACATGAGACATTAATGATAGTTTGCTTTATAAACTATGGTCCAAAATTGCCGTTACGAAAATACAGGCTGTTAAAATTTTACGAAAAATAAATGAAAATTAATTAATATTTTCGAAACTACTTGAGATATATTTATGATATTTAGTACGTAGGGCAGTTAATAAACGTGCATATTTGTCAATAAAAAAATAATTTTTAGTTCGATATTTTTGTGGAAAGAAATGGTACACGAATGTTTTTTCCCAAATAAAAAATTCTTTTGAATTCACCATTTAATTTGAAACATAAAAGCTCCCCTGAGTTGTTTTCCTGCGATGCGCGGTTTTTGAGTAAAAAAAAAACTGCAAAATTATTATTAATTTAGTAGAGGAAATTAAGTATTACAGGGCATCTGTGTCTAATGAACTTGCTCTCCATTACCGTAATACATTTACGCCATCTCTGCACTAAATATCACTGAAATATCTGAAGTAGTTTCGGAAATATTTAATATTTTTCATTTCTTTTCTAAATCTTTAACGTATTTTCGTATTATTAAAATTACAATACTTATTGACCTCCTGCAATAGGGGAAACATAGTTAAAATCAGACCCTAAAAATAATGGTACCGCTCATGGTTAATATTTCTCGGCTATACAAAAAGTGCTTTACAACACTCTGACACATAAGTAGAAAATAAGCTTTTTTGATGTATATTTAATAACCCCGGTAATTATAGGCGGGTTACCCTCAAAGGAAATGTCAATTTTTACAGGTAGACGGCCATTCAGCCTAGTCACGGCTAATAATTTCGGATACGATTGTGTTCACGAATTCTCTTCTATTAAACATGGTTGACTGTTGCTGTTGTCTCTTCAATTCTTACATTTTAGGGGAAATATTGCTTCTTCCCCAGTATCAATTGGATATTTAGTTTAGTTAAAGCTTAATTAGGATGTTAGAATGATTGCGTATTCACGCAGTGATTTTCTAGGGCTACCGCGTTCTATAAAAACTCAGACATAACATAATAATAATAATATATTCTTGTTGGCCTGTAGATGCTGATGCCTTTTCTTAGGAATAATTGCTAAGGCCATGTAAAATGAGTGAACTAATTGTACGCAAATTTATTTTTTTTTAATCACTGCATACAGGGTGTTATTTAAGTACGTGGCCAAACTTCGAGGGTTGATTCTTTGAGTAATTCTAAGACGAAAAGTTTTTATAAACATACAGGGTGTCAAACTTTGGAAAAAAATCGTTTTTCGTAAATATCCTAATAATCCTTCGGTCGATTTTGTTGAAATTTGGCAGTATTATTTAGGGTAGTAAGGGGCTAGTTTAGTCCTAACTAGATTAAAATTTTTAAGTCCAGTGGCGTCCCGGAAGGTACCTTAACTAAGATTTTTGACAAGAGAAATATGCGCAAATGATTTTTTTGCATTAGGTGACTAAAACTACAACGTTCTTACCTTCTGCATTTCTTTCGTATCTTGCCTCGTTTTTGAGAAAAACCATAAAAATCACTTTATTGCAATCAATAAAAAAAATGTGTGTTTTATAAATAATTTTTATTGTTGTCCATGGACATGGAATAAAATGACTATAAGGATGAATTCCGGAGCTATGGCTTATCGATCTGTATTGGCTGTATAGCTTCTTCCTGTTTTTTTCAACTCCCAGAAGTAGCAGATATTAAGTTACCCATCTATTTCTGAGCTTGATGGTCAACTTGTAAACTGTGGTAATAAAGGGTGATGTTTTAAGAGTGTCCGAACTTCTATCCGAGAAGGCTGTGAAATGAACTGTCACTTTTCGCGCTTGTGGTCTCAGAATTATTCAGTATAGTCTGGAAAATCATTATGGAAAGAATAACACCAGAGCAACGCTTGAAAATTGTCCAAACTTATTATCAAACGCAGTGTTCTGTGCGCCAAACTTATCGAGCTTTTCGTTAATTCTATGGTGCCCATAATCGCCCAACCGAACGATGTATTCGCCGAATTATAGACAAATTTCGAACGCAGTTTACATTACTCGATATTAAAACAAAAACCAGACAAAAATATGTGCGTTCCCAAGAAAATATCGCCGCTGTAGCTGCCAGTGTTGATGAAGACCCAAATTTGTCAATTCGTAGACGTTCGCAAGAAGTTGGGCTTTGTTATTCGACTACGTGGACAACTTTGACTAAAGATCCTGGTCTGGTGCCTTACAAGATCCAGCTTACCCAAGAACTTAAGCCGCAAGATCATCGTTTGCGTCGTACGTTCGCTGAATGGTCTCTAAGTCAATTGCAACTTGATCCAGAATTTAACCGCAAAATTTTGTTCAGCGAAGAAGCTCATTTTTGGTTAAACGGTTACGTCAATAAACAGAATTGCCGCATTTGGAGTGAAAATAATCCAAAATGATTCAACAATTGCCGTTGCATCCAGGGAAATGTACGGTATGGTGTGGATTATACGCTAGTGGCATTATTGGGCCGTATTTTTTTAAAAATGAAGTTGGAAACCGCGTGACAGTTAATGGGGCTCGTTACAGAGCGATGATTAATGACTATTTAATTCCAAATTTGAATGGTATTGATTTGGAGGGGATGTGGTTCCAACAGGACGGAGCCACATGTCATACAGCCACCACAACACTGGATTTATTGAGGGAAGATTTCGGTGAAAAAATTATTTCGAGGAATGGACCTGTCAACTGGCCCCCAAGGTCGTGTGATTTAACGCCATTAGATTATTTTCTGTGGGGTTACGTTAAATCATTGGTATATGCCGATAAACCGGCAAATATTGACGCATTAGAACACAACGTAACGCGGACAATTGCAGAAATAAGTCCCCAATTGCTTGAAAAAGTGGTCGGAAATTGGATTGACAGAATGCGCTTTGTTAGAAGAAGCCGCGGCGGACATTTGACCCAAATTATTTTCAAATATTAATGCCTTTAAATGTTATTTCACATAAAATAAATAGTTTAGAGATATCTAATATGGTTGCTGTTTAATTTAAATTTAAAGTTCAGACACTCTTAAAAAATCACCTTTATAACTAACCTTTGTCGTGCTGTGTTAATTTAAATATTTTGTTGACTTATTTGCACTGTAAAGGAGCATTAAAAAGAAATTTTCACCGGTTTTTATAACAGCATCCTCTTCTGCATAAATGTAGAGAAGAACATCTTGTTTGTTACAATTTTATCAATCTTTTTGTGATCTTTAGTTAAAGAACAAAAATGTCATGTTAATTGTAGTGAATTAAGTATTAAGTTGTTCCTATTTCGGTTTGTTTTCTTTCTCTATATAGTTTTTTACATTTTGTTAAACACTCGGTCGCTTAAAGTGGTTTGTGATTTTAGATGTCATTATTTTAACCCTGAAAAGGCTTTAAACCAATAAAGCGAAACGTTGGCAAGCATTTGTTAGCCCTCTTTTATGGTCCTCTCGTGACTATCTACCGTTCCAACAAAGATTATTATTGGACGCGAAGAATTCCATTTTTAAAATGGAAATACTTGTAAGGTTATACTTATAATTTAAATTTAGAAAAAAACTAGGTAAAAAAAATCATTGGCTAACAAAAAAATCCGGTAATTATGATTTAAACTTCGTTAAAGAGCAATCCTTTTAAATTTAGGAGCTTATTAAGTTAATTTTCGGAGTATCAATTTGACAAACAATAAAACTAATATTGTAAGCCTGTTGTTGTAGTCACTATATTTCCTACTGCTGTAAAAGGAATTTTCCGGCAGTTTCCCGATACGTTTTGTAATTTTCACCAACAATTAAAATTTTTTCAATTTTATCTTGCATACTCAATTTCAACGGCATATTTATCTAATTAAATATTCAAGCTGATGTTTCAGACAAATAACATAGCTGACAATTAAAATTCAAATTCAGGTGGGAAATGGTGGCAAGATAATGGACATGCCATTAAGAATTAAGATTTAAATTTTTAGTTTATTTTCAAGAATAGTCTACTAAGAGTAGAAACATATATAATTTTTAATGCCAATCAACATTCTTATTCCATTTTGTTCTAAAATTAAAATTAAGGGTACTTTTCTAGTTGGTCAATTTTGATTTTTTTACTTTTTGATCACCCTGTACATACTATTTAAGTTTGAATAGTCTAATAATATTTGTTCAGTAAGCAGAACTTTTTATAAAGAGTAACTTTTTTTCGTAAAATTAATATTAAAAAAGTTTCCAATATGTACAGAACTTAATTGGACACACTGTATATAAAATAAACAATAAATACCTACATTTTAGTTTTAGTGCATTATCAACACTTTTATACATATTTCCTACCTCATATATTGTAAATAATATTTTAGTTTACTTAATTGTTTAATTAACATATTCAAAATTAATTTCTGTAAGAACTTTTCTCATTTAAAATAGAAAATAGCGAAATGACAATGATTTATGATTCCCCAATTTATATTACCCTTACCCTAGTTGTATAAAATTAAGCCTAGTCAGCAATTCATTCTTTTTAAAAGAGGGGTCTTCTTGGCTTGAAATTCGAGACCGCCGAAATTTTTAAAGAACTATAATTTTTTAAATTTTAATTGTAATCGATTAAACTTTTAGGGGTTTTGCCCACCCCCGCTGGTGGGCGGGGGGGGGGGGTACAATTTTGTAAAATTGACCTGTTTGAGACGACCTTATATACCAAAAACTATCCAAAAAGATGTGTTCTAAATTTCTGAATTGAATTTTTAAAAAAAATCTTACAACAGGTGTTGACAGTTGGAAACTGTAATTCTACGGCATTCCAAACAAATTTATAGGAATTAAATAGTTGAAAAACAAAGCAATGACTTTATACCGATAATCACATCTATAAACCTATGACAAAATAATATAAATTCAGTCGCGTTTTGAAACTAACCTCTGTAAAATCCCTGTGTGACATTTTAGCACTTTTGTATGAGTTTTACACACCATAATATCACTTAAGAAAAAATCCGTTCACATTTTCACATCTAGAATTGCAATATTGCTGCTTGCGACTAAAATCCTCGTCGTGCCCATTTAAATAACATGGGTTATTAGACGTAAACAAATTGTTTGAAAACCCATAACAAAGGAGAGAGTTTCCTAACTGTCGTCGATAACCCTCGCACTTCTGGTTTTTCGGCCGCCTTTTCTTGTTTTTCACAAATATGCACTTTTAACCTTAACCTCAGATGAACTTTAGCACAAAAAAACTACGAATTCCTCTGGAAACGCGCGTTTAACGCCATAATTTCACTCGATTTCTTTGAGCTTTAAATCTTCGTGTGTTTCTTCGAAAAACTTTTAGTTTTCTCCGGAAAAGGTATGTTTTTCGATAATCGAGAGCCCGACGATAAACAGACGAACAGCGACCGTCTAACAGTTATTTACTTGTGCTCGCATTCTTTAACACCGGCCATCTTGGATGTTGGTATGCAGGTAATAATCTTTTGTAGATGGAAGGAAGACAGGTTGGAGTGTGGTACACTACAAACAAATAAAAGGAGGCACATACACGTTTTCGATAGATTTTTATGCTTTTACACGCTTCTAGCAGGAAAACATTAACAAGCGATAAAGTAGGAAACCTTATATTTTGAACGGTCTAGGGAGTCACAAAAATAATATAATTAAACTAAGTTATAGTGCGCTTTATTCTAATTCTGTTAGTTGTACTGGATTGTTGTAACATTTTCGTCAAAGAAATACAAGTTTTCTCTAGGTTTCTCCAAAAATTATGGTCTAATATAAATTTTTGAATGGTCGACCCCCAGATAATCTAATAAGACACTGCAACGCTTCCTTGTTTCTTAAAATTGAACCCACAATCATAAATAGAGCACCCCATCTTTTGGGTATTTTTCTGCCTATGCATTTTTGAATCAAAACAATTTATAAATATTATTTGAAATATTCATATTTAATAATATAAAATGAGTAATTAAAACATTTTTTTCTAGTTTATGGGAACCATTAATTTTTCCCAAAATTTCTGTTTTTGTTTCAATTTTTCTGGGAAAAAACCCGTTTTTTTTTGAAAAAATAGAATTCATAACTTTTTTGAATTTTGTCGTTCATTGAACAAATATAATGACCATTTAAAAAACCATGAATTATAAAAAGTTGCTTAAAATATTTTGTACAATATGAGAAATTACCATCCATATAAATAATTTTGGAACCGCCTAAAAATTTTAAATTCGCAATGCACGAAGAGATTACCACATTGTTCAGGTTGTCATTTAGTAAGAGAAAGTCTTTCTGTCTGTTGGTCTTGGGCTGCATTTTCTATAAAGCGTCGTAGACTTCTAATGTTGCCTTTGATAAAGCTGGCAAAAATTTTCGACGAGCATAATAAATGCTTTGCATTTGTCTCTAATGCATCTCCATTTTGTTTCTCCTAAAGCCATGTTTCGATTATGTTTTTTGAATTCATAGTTTTTGAACACAATCAAAGTTTTTCCTCTTTGACTACTTATTCAGATGAAATTTAAAATCCAAAATATCAGCAACGCACTCCAACTAAAATTGTCTTCTTGGCGGTACCGGAGGTACCTTGATTTTATAACCACGCCGACTTTCCTCGGCTTCTGGTCCGTCGCAATCGGACTGAGCAGGTAAGACCGAAATGACGTGAGGTGTGAAATTAGTTGATAAGAATAAAAAAGGTCTTCTAGTACCATTAGCGGGTGGTACTTGATTAGCAGAAGGATTTCGTTAATTAATACGATGTTCGGAATATCGATAGGGCTGGTAAGTTTTTTAATTAGTTTATTAACGATCTTATCGTTTTCTTTTAGTCATTTCACAATGCGTATACAAAGGGTACAAAAGTTGTAGTGTTTTCCAAATGATATAATGTAAAAATATTTTACATAATTAAATCTATAAATATGTTTTTTTAAAATGAAATACTCTGTATGGGAATAGGAAAAGATTCTTATAAACATGCGATAAAAAGGGCTTTATTTATGATATACGGGGTGTCAAAGCTTTAATTTTTTTTTAGTTCTTTTCGCTTTTCTTCCATATTTTCCGAAATAATTATTTTTGATACACTTATCTCTACAATAAAATGTCTAACATTTTTTGCCAACACTTTCACTCGTCTGAACTCTTTTTGGGTTACCCTGTATAAATATTGATATCATATTTTGACTCCCTGTTCTTTTCTCATTTTCCCTCTCTCTCTCATTTTGATCTCCTACATTTTTATAGTATCTGTCTTTGTTTTCTAGTTATTGGTAGAAATAGCCTTCGATGCAAACCAAGAATTATCAAAGTAACAAAATTAAAAAAAAAAGTAGTTGTCTGGGACTGTTGACCGCTGCCTTTATTTGCTTTGGCGAAACATAAATTGTTTACTGTATTTCCATAGGCTGCATGGTTCGAAATATGTCAGTTGAAATAAAAGGCTTTTTCTACCACAAAATATATTTAGTTACTTCTGTTATTTCGGTTACTCATCATCACATTTGGTCTGCGTAGCCGCATATGCTGTTTTACTGTTACATCTTAGTTTGGTAACTACTTACTTCATTAAATCAGCTACACATTTTACATCACTAATAACAAACAATAATATCGGGATACAATACTATATTCTTACACCTTCGAGAATTTATCGCATAAATTCCACGAATTTCCGACTGCTTCTTACAAAAGATAAACGGGATTCGAGTCGGGATATAATAATTACATTATTACATCTTCAAGATTTAACTCCGGGAATTGACCGACTTATTTCGTGGCTTGAATGCCAAAAAAACCACGAAACTTGCGTAAATACCGCGAGATAGACCGTCTGCTTCTTATAACGCCTGATACGAGTTCGCAGTGTCAAAACATGTTGAGTCTTATTTGTGATATATCATCCCTCTTTCTTGTCCACACAGTAGCATCCTGTCATGCAGTTTCAATTAACACGTAAGTATATCTAGTTGTCTAACAATAAACCCTTCTTTTCGTCACGTACGCCCCAACACTACGTTTCATGGGCGGCCGCTTGTTTGTTGATGCACAAAAGATGCCGTCTTCCGCGAAGCTCGATGCCATCTTGGTATTTCGCTTTTTTGCCTAGCTTTATTTCGGCGAATATTCTTTGAAATTATTCTTGGCGGTTGAAACTACGTTTTAGACTTTAACTTAAGTTAACTGACTTTACTTTGAATTGATACTTGTTTTTGTTATTAAATTATGCAACTAGATCACTGAACCTTTCCCCAACAGGGACAGTTCATATTTTTTGACGTTTAGTGTCAAATAATTTTGTTAGTTGATGTCTCCAAAGCTAGTTAGAGTTATTTAATGATGATTGATTACACAAACCAAGGATATGCCTATATACATTTAAATTATGGTCTTACCAATGGTAATTCCTTTGAAGCTAAACGACTCTATCGGCAGCATTATCCAAATCGAATACATCCTAATTCAGAAAACGAACCAGATACAAGTACAAGAAAAATTGCGGCAACTTTAAATCTGTTCTAGTTTGGAAAATTTTGATGAATAATTTGATGTCTCCAGACAGTCCCAAGCTCTTCTCCCACGCGATTTTCCGCCCTGACTAAATTTTTGCCAGTGTTGGCCCAAAATTCATTGTTCGGAAATAAAATTTTGTTTAGTGACAAAGCAAAATGACATCAGAAATTATCATAAGAATGCTTTTTGGGGCGAAAAGAATTCTCATGCGATGGTCAAAAGTCATTTCCAGTATTCGTTTAGAGTAAATGTGTGGGCTGGCCATATTGGAGATTATTTGGTTGGGCCATTTCTCCTGCTTTTAAGGCGTATTTTGCCCCTGTTAAGACTTTTATACAAAAATAAATATATATTACTGTGATTTTCTTTTTTTTGAAACACTTCCTCATAGAATTTTGTTCAGCTTTCTTTTTATTTATCCGGTGAATCCATCGTTTCACATTATTAAATATATTAAAACTATTTTTACTGTTATTATGTCCCATATGTTTATTTTGTTTTACCTTCCCTACCTCACAGTTGAATTCACATAATATTGCTTCATGGTCAGATAAGCAACTATTTACTACTTCACATTTAACATTATTTTTATTAGAACAAAAATATAATCGATTATAGAAGATGAATATTGAGAAATCTGGTTGGTGAATTAACATACATGGTAAGATTAAACGATAGTAGTAAACTCTTCAAATTTATAATGTAACAGATATTTAAATCTTCAAAGTAAATGTAAAAATCTGTAGTTAGAATATAGGTTCTCAATCATTTTGGTGCAGACTTTTTTCCGGACGCTATATTTTATGTAATAAATTAATTCCATAATTTTTCTTTTAAATTTTATTAATCCTAAATAAAAAGTCATCTTACATAGACCTTAAAAGAACGCATCAAACGCCTAAAAACTAAAAAAAATCACTTTGTATTTGTGGATTAGTCCAACGACGTAATTTTTAAAAATTCTTTATTTTATAGGAATCAACTGCCTTTGTCACTAAAGCAGCCATTTTGGGCTCCGCCATTTTTTTCTAAAACATTAAATTTCTTTAATTCGGTCTACAGACCACAACCCGACATTTCATGGCTACAATTTATTTAAACGAATTTATTTGTTTTTGGATATAGCTGGCTATATCGGGTGTTCAATAAACATACCGTAAAAATTGAAGGGGTTATTCCCTGAACTATTCTAAGATAATTTTGTCCTTTGATGATTTTTAAAAAGGTGCTTTGTTTCGAAGATACTGGACGAGAAAAATTTTCGCCGAAACCAGTTTTGTTATTTTTCAAATTATTATTGTGGTCGAAATAAAAATATGGCGTAATGTACTGGACTTACAGAGAATACATTTTTTTTAATGCGTTGGGCAAATCAGTTTAAATGCTGCAATTGTTTAAATTTTACGCATCTGTCAATTCATTTACATTTCTTCACAAACATGGGGTATTCCGAAGACGAAAAGTTTAAAATCTTTGAGATTTACTTAAAAAATAATAAAAAAAAATACAAGGCACGCCAAGAGTATATTAATTTGTATGGTAAGAATCTAAATAGAATACCTTTCTAGAAGTCTAAATACTTTTAGAAATATATACAATTTGGTGCACACCACAAAATCATTAAAAAGAAAAAAAAAAGAAACGGTGATTATAAATGAGGAGGAAGAATTGGAAATTCTTCTCTATTTCCAAGGTAACATAAAATCGTTACTTGTTGCTAGTTGAATGTGTAACTCAGATTTCAATGTTTCTAGAAAATCCACTGAATTCTATACGCGAAGCCATGGCGGATTTAGACAAATCATATTGGAGAGCCCTTAAAACTTTAAAAAAATATAACATGCATCCATATAAATTCCATAGACACCAAAAATTAAGTGAAGGCGACAAAGAAAGAGGCTTCATGTCTGTAGGGATATTTTAGCCAAACTAGAACAGATGGGGAGTTATTTTCAAACATTTTATGGACTAATGAATCTACTTTTTGCACCTCGGGGTCACCCAATAGAAAAAATTTGCATTTTTGGGCTGATGTTAATCCACACAAAGCCCTAGAAATAAAAAGATCTGGAAGGCGTTCCTTACATGTATGGTGCGGTATATTAAGTGACAAGATTGTTGGTCCTATATTTCTTGAGAACAATCTGACAGGAGCAAGATATATGGAACTTTTAAATGCTGTAGAAAACGCATAACGTTGCTCAGGTTACTGAACGGTTAAATGCCAATTTCGAAGTTTGAATTGGGAGATATGGCGTTATATCCGGGCCGCCTAACAATCCCGATTTAACACCACTTGACACGTTTCCTTGGGGAACTTTGAAAAATAAAATATATTTTAAAAACAGCGATAATATATTAGAAATTTAAGCACGAGTGATCAAGGAAATAAATAATATTAATACTAACTATCCCGATTGGATAACTGCGGCAATTAATAAATTAAAAACGGGGTATCAAAAATGTATTGATGCAAAGGGGTGTCATTTCGAGCATTTAATATAAATGGATTGTTATTTTGTTGCTTATACTTAGGTATACATCGTTTTCCACCAAAAAATTTTAAATATGGGTTTATCATCCACTAGTAGTATCTGCAAAAATTTGTTTTTCCAATGGGAATATAGGTAAAGTTTGTCGGTTTTGTCTTTTGTTGATATTTATATAAATTTTTCTATATTTTTGTAGCATCAACATACTATTTTCAACAAGAATAGTTTGCTCGTAGACAACTTATATCTAGTAGACAAACAAAGACGTAATAACAATTGCCGCACATTCAATACGCCATTATTATTATTTTGTCCGCGCCCACTAATGTTATTTATTAAAATTGTAAATATTAACACAACCCTTTAAGATAGACCATATAAACCATAAATATTTGAAATCAGAATAAAATTTCCCATCAGAAAAGACAAAAGCGGCTTTTCAAAAATTATCAAGGGACAAGATATTCTTAGAATAGTTCAGGGAAAAACCCCTTTAATTTTTGCCATATATTTAATGTATTACAGGTCTATTCACACGTATCAGAAAATGCTTTGCGGCACCGGCCGCCCTGACATATGCCAACGGACCTTCAATCATTACCCTGTCTCCAACAAGCCTGACTCTGGTGACGTAGGTGCTGAAATCGGCAAGACAAAGTATACGGAATACGTAAACAAGAGCCTGGAGCACCCAGAGCATGGAGGTAATCTTCACAGCAATTCCCCCGATGTTATAGTTGTAGTAAAACCGTTTCGGCGGGCCTCTTTGACCGAAGGTGAATTGGACGTTGTATTTGTCCATTTTCTCGGTGCACCTAAACAAATACGATGTTAGTTCTTAAACGTCCTGTCGCTGGTAAAGTCTCGGTTACTTCTCTTCATTTGTAAGTTCGTAATATTTGTTGCAATACGCGTTTAATCCGCTGAAAAATAGATTCTGCGCAACGAAACTGAAGACGACCATGAATCCACACAATCCTAAAAATGGGTAAACACATATCCATGGATTAGGAAACCTAAAAAATATTACTTTTGTAACTTTGACATTTAAATTCGGAAACACACTCTGATAGGAGTGATGAAGTCTCACTTAAGGTGCAAAATGAGCGGGATTTTGCATTAGATGTGAAGATTTTTTATAATTTATTTATTTATTCAGTACACGCCCTTACAGAGAGCAAAACTTCGAATGGTACACAAAAAAAAATAACCACTATCAGTACAAAACAGAATCTCTTTAATTTTACCCTTAAAAACTGCAAGACTATGTCTAAATATATCTATGTCGCCAAAAAACTGTTAATGAAATTTAACAATGCTTGTTCAATATTATCATAGGTATTTTTTTTTAATTCTGATGTTATATCATCTGAACCGCCATTGCAATATCCCTCAATTCCTTAAAAGTAGTTAGGCGAAATGAATTAAATTTTGGTCTATAGATTGTACACCCCCCACTAACTATGCGTTTAAATTACTTTTATCGATATCCTCAATAATGTTGCAAAATACTCATTTAGCTTTTCTGCTATATCTTTAGAAGTAGTAAGCATCCTGCCTTTAATCTCTAGCTTATCCAATTACTTGTTTCTTGTTACTTTGTTTATTGGTAACCAACTGACCTAAAGTTTGCCACATTCTTTTAGGATTATTCTTTGACAAATTAATTCTAGCCTCATAGTATTTGTTTTTTTACTCTTTAATTACCATTTTAACCCTATTTCTGTTTTTTTTTTATATTCTTCCCTGTCTTTGGTTGCGTTCTTTATTCTATCATTAACCATTCTTTATAGTTAGGTTTACTACCTGCTTGGTTGCTTCCTTGTGAAACATTTTTAAAATAATAAACTAAAACACTTTTTGCTTTTTAATGTTTCAAGGTTATTAATAAAGAGTTACTCTACATATGTTTCGCCTTATTAGGGCTTTTTCAAGACTACCTGATTAATACTAAATTTTAAGAAATATTCTTAAACTATATATACCTTCTTTTCTTGACCTAATTATATTATGGGTTTTTTTATTGCTGTTTTGGAAAGTCCAGGGATGTTGATGGAATACATTTGTCAATAATAGGTGTATGGTGGAAATTTTGTTGGTCATTAGTAGTAATAAATGTATTATTTTTCAAAGATTTTTTGATTTCTAATTGTTCTAATAAATCTAATTTTTTGCTTTTGTTTTCAGCATGAAGTAGTTCTATTTTATTTAGATTTATGAAATAACTATTTTCAATACAATGTGTTGACATTCCTGTGTTTTTGACATTGTTTAAGATTGATCTTTTATGTTCTTTAAGTCTATTTTTAATACATCTGCCACTTATAAGCATTACAATCTGAACAATGGGTTTTATAAACACCTGACTTATCTAGCTTATCTATTTTGTTCTTATTATTCACAAGTATCTTACCTAAGTTCTGTTTGTTGACGCAAATAGTTTTACATCCTTACTTACTTACTCCGTAGCACTACAACCCAGGGTGGGTCTTGGCTGCCTTGACTATCTGCCTCCACCTGGAACGGTCCTGGGCCATCTCCCTCCATTCTTGATGGTCTACTCCAAGGGTAGCTAGATCCTTGATTATGTTATCTCTCCATCTAAGCTTAGGTCTTCCCAGTGGTCTTTTTCCTTGTGGTGCTTCCTTTACATCCTAAATTATTCAACTTATTGCTAATCTTATTACTGAATTTTATTATGTGATTGACAAATTTGAAATTGGTTTCCTTTGGTGTATTGATACAATAAAATTATTTCTTTAACAGTTTCTTTCTTTTTTAGTAAATTAACTATTAAGTTCTCTTTGTATCCGTTGTTGTCTGCTATCTGTTTGATGGTACGGAGTTCTTTATTAAAGTTTTCTTTATTTAACGGAAAGTTACTAATATATGTATATAATTGTGAAAAGAAGATAATTTTATTTGCCATGATTGCTTATAGACTTATAATGAATTACTGTGTCTGTAGTAGTAGGTTTTCTATAAATATTATATTCTAAGTGGTTGTCTACTTTTTTAATATTAATATCTAAAAAATGTATCTCATTGTTGCCTTTTTCCATAGTAAACTGAATGTTATTATTTAAGGAATTTAGTAAAACTAAGAACTGGTCTAAGTTTCTTTCCGTACCATTCCAAATACAAAAAACATCGTCTACGTATCTGTTCCAACAAAAAATGTATTTGATAACGAGGTTGTTTGAATCAAGAATTAACTTTTCAAAATTTGCCATAAATATTTCGGAAAATAAAGGAGAATTTGAGGAGCCCATTGTCAATCCATCTTTTTGTTGATCAAATTCTTTGTTGAATTAAAAGTAATTTTGCCCAATACATACTTTAAGTGCATTTTTAATTTCTGTTTTTGTAGTATCTTCTATTGTGGCTACATTAATTAGACTAGTTATAATGTCAGTGAATTCTTTTATTGGAATTAAAGTAAAAAGACTTTTAACATCATAGGAAACTAATTTTGCATTTTTAGGAATTATAAGATTTTTTGTATTATCAATGAACTGAAATGAATTTTCAATTGCGTATTTTGATTAAAAGTTAATTAGATTGGGTAATGTTTTATTTAGTTCTTTAGCAAGTTTGTAACAAGGAGCATTAACATATGAGACAACCGGATTATTTTCTTTGTGAATTTTGGGTAAACCGTATAAAAGTGGTGCAGAGGGATTCATGACTTTGTATTTATATGGGTAATTATTTGTGATAGTTGTACTTGTCTTTATTGTTTCCACTATTTCTTATTGATATTTATTTCTTGGGTTATGTGGTATTTTTATAATTTCACTGTCCTTTAATAATGTTTCTATTTTATTTCTATATTCTGTATTAGTTAGAATTGTTATTGTATTACCTTAATCCGCTTTGCATAAGATTCAATTATTTTGGGTTAATTTTTGTTTCAAGTTTTTTATTGTTCTAATTTCTCCTTTGTTGTTTTTGGGGATACTTGGATTGTCAAAAAGTTTGGCGACATCTATCTTATCATGTATACTAACATTTTTCTTAAGATAAGCAATAAGTTGAATAATAAAGGATGTAAAACTATTTGCGTCAACAAGCAAAACTTAGGTAAGATACTTGTGAATAATAAGGACAAAATAGACAAGCTAGATAAGTTAGGTGTTTATAAAATCCATTGTTCAGATTGTAATGCTGTATATATTGGTCAAAGTGGTAGATGTATTAAAAATAGACTAACGCCCGAATGCACCGTTTTCAAGTTTAATTTAGATTAGTAAATCTGGATTACTTTTAACTGAATTATTTTATAAGCACCGACATCGGATTAGGTAATCCGTGGGGACAATTCGGCATCACTGTATTTTAAAGATTAAAATATAACCGTACTTTTGGTTATAATTTATAATTGTCTGTTTTGACTTTTGTTGTTTTGAATTTTTGATTTTCAATGACTGAAAACACAAAAAGAATCCCCAATTTTTCCCCGGGAGAAAAGCAGAGTCTCATGAGGATTCTCTCAAAATATGCTTATATTATTGAAGACAAAAAAACAAACAAAGTTTCCAATGATGAAAAGAAACTACGTCACTTCACAAAATCCGTGTCAACAACAATAACTTTGACTTTGAGGTTTGACGCGAGTTCACTAATCCACGTTTCGTTGACCGATTAGATAATCTGAAGGTTAAACCTGATTTTTCTTGCGGTGCATAGTAAACAATAATCTAATCCAGGTTTTTGTAACTAATCCGCGAAATAAGCTTACGGTGCATACGGGTATTAAAGAACATAAAACATCAATCTTAAACAATGTCAAAAACACAGAAATGTCAACACATTGTATTGAAAATAATTATTTCATAAATCTAAATAGAATAGAACTACTTCATGCTGAAAACAAAAGCAAAAAATTAGATTTATTAGAACAATTAGAAATCAAAAAATCTTTGAAAAATAATACATTTATTACTACTAATGACCAACAAAATTTCCACCATACCCCTATTATTGACAAATGTATTTCATCAACATCCCTGGACTTTAAGGATCTTTCTTAAAATTTAGTATTAATCAGATACTCTTGAAAAAGCCCTAATAAGGCGAAACATATGTAGAGTAACTCTCTATTAATAACCTTGAAACATTAAAAAGCAAAAAGTGGTTTTAGTTTATTATTTATTAATTTACTATATTGTTATACAGGTGTCCAGGATTATATTATACACCCATAATATGTTCTTATGCGATTTTCGTTTGTTCTTAAGTTATAGCGTAATAACTAATTACTAACTAACCAAAATGTCGGTTGCTCCCGACTCACCCTATATTGCGAAGGACAGAGCTAATTAAAAAATTGATAGCAACCATTTTAAATGGATTTTTTAAATTGTTTGTCGCAATTTCTCGGACCGGTAAATTTCATGTACCATTTACTTACAAATCCCCTGGATATCCAGTTCCCCCCTTTCCCCCGACTATGGTCAGAGCTCCCAAAAACACGGCCATGATTATGGAGGCCAGTGGAGAAAAAAACAGCAAGTCGCACATGTAAATAGTAGCAAAAACGGTTTTCCTAAAATAATAACAGTTCAATTCATTATTTTTTTTTATTATAACGACAGCGTACGGACTGGCGGATGTGACTAGATTCCGGGAAAAGTGCGAAAACTACCTTAAATTGATATATCCAGTGTTGTCAGGAATTTGCTCGTCGCTTTTATTCTCTTGATTAGTATGATAAGCTCTCCAGTCTGCAGAGAATAATTCTAAGTAAAATATTATCCAGAAATTGTGGATTTTCTTTACTTACTGATTTTGCCTAATTGTAATCTTTCAGCCCCTTGGGTTTCTTTTTCGGTTTTTTCTGTTTTATTTTTGCATCGAGGATCTTCAGGATCTAAAAGAACATGATGTGGAAGGTAAAGTAAGCTTCCTTAGGTTCTTGTGTCGTATAGGTCAGTTCGAACTTCGTAACTTTTTTGGATTTTTAGCATTAAAGCCAAAAAAATCGTTGGATAAAGCACTATTTTCCAAAAAAAATAAAAAATTTATTTAGGTTATTCAGGTAATTATTTGAAAAGCTGGGTGCCTAAAGTCTGTGCGTTTTAAGAAGTCCGATATCGGATTAAATCACCAAGGGATGTTATCCCTTTTAAAACAGTCAGTCGGTTAAGTTACAATATCTTCGCACCTTCGCTATACTTGATCACACCGAACATCCCACTGGTTTACTGTATTCTATTTCGCTCAGTAATGGTCCAAGTGGATTTTCTTTACTTACTGATTTTGCCTAATTGTAATCTTTCAGCCCCTTGGGTTTCTTTTTCGGTTTTTTCTGTTTTATTTTTGCATCGAGGATCTTCAGGATCTAAAAGAACATGATGTGGAAGGTAAAGTAAGCTTCCTTAGGTTCTTGTGTCGTATAGGTCAGTTCGAACTTCGTAACTTTTTTGGATTTTTAGGAAAGTTTACCTCAAATTAAACACATTAAAGCCAAAAAAATCGTTGGATAAAGCACTATTTTCCAAAAAAAATAAAAAATTTATTTAGGTTATTCAGGTAATTATTTGAAAAGCTGGGTGCCTAAAGTCTGTGCGTTTTAAGAAGTCCGATATCGGATTAAATCACCAAGGGATGTTATCCCTTTTAAAACAGTCAGTCGGTTAAGTTACAATATCTTCGCACCTTCGCTATACTTGATCACACCGAACATCCCACTGGTTTACTGTATTCTATTTCGCTCAGTAATAGAATACAGTAAACCAGTGGGATGTTCGGTGTGATCAAGTATAGCGAAGGTGCGAAGATATTGTAACTTAACCGACTTACTGTTTTAAAAGGGATAACATCCCTTGGTGATTTAATCCGATATCGGACTTCTTAAAACGCACAGACTTTACAGCGAATTTTTCGTTACTTTTTTATTTAAAGCCTAGATTGAGGTTGCTTATCACGAATCCAAAGTTGCTTCTCTCCGAGATTTGGTAGTTTTTGAGAAAAAAAAATATTAAAATGTTTGTCACTTACAGCTACGATATTTGGCATCTAATAATAATAATAATAATAATAATAATATGTTTATTTCAAATAGTTATAATATAATAAGCATGCTTATATGATATTCTTCAATAAACTTATTCATAGATTAATATATGTTGGTAAATAAAAACATAATTATTTAAAAGTTTTTTGTCCTAAGGACTTATTTATTTTAGGTTTTATGGGCATTTCAGTACAATAAGGTGTATTATGGTTATGATCTTTAAACTATATAAGGTTTTTATTTTTAAATATATATATTAAAATAATATAAGTGTAAATTTGCCTAACGTTTATCTTCCCTGTTTCTAAAAATAATTCTTTTGAAGAATAAATATAGTCCTTATTAAATATAATTTTCACAATTTTTTCTTTTAACAGGTACTTCTAATTTTTTACCCAAAATTCTGTTTATTCCTCCCCAACCTAAGATTTCGTAATTTGAATAGGTAACTAATGCATAATATAATATTTCTAATGCATAATATAATATTTCTAGTATTTTTTATCCAGAAACTTTTTAATGCTCTTAAAAATTGGTGGTAAACTTCTTAATTTTTTAATCGAAAATTCTACTTGAAAATTCCAATTTAATCTGTCAAAAATTATTCCTAAATATTTTAAATGATTAAGTTTTAAAATTTTAATGTCATCGCTTATATTGATGCTATTCATATTTTGTGGTACATTATTTAGGTTTAAAGTAAAAGAAAGATATTTTATTTTATTAAAATTGGTTGTTAATAAATTATTATCAAACCAATTTTTATAATTTTAAAATATTTTTAATTTTCTTATTTAAATTGTCTCAATTTGTATCGCTAGTTATGTGACCACAACTGTCCCAGGATTCCCACGAAAGCCTCCAGTCAGCAAAATATAAGATAAGAAGATGCGAGCTTATAAATAGGATTAAAACCAATGTTTGATAACTTTTCTTGCATTTTACTATATTGTACGTTGTAATAAAGTTCCTGTTGAACTAAATTGTGTTTTTTAAAAACTGTTGTGCGAAATAACGAATCAAAACTGGCGCAGTCGGTAGGATTATTTCGGAACGGTTCCACAAAAATCGCGTAAAACGTGAAAGGCAACCGAGTGTCTTTTTAGACTTTACCGAAAATCCGAGTGCAACACCCTTGGGAAACCAATTTGGACAACAGTTCCAGGCAAGGACAAAAATCGCCAACCCCTGGAAACCCGAGAACCAAAAAGGACAAAAATCGCCGACTTTGGAACTCACCCTTAGCTGTAGGAAGTTGACGAAGACAAAAATCGCAGACTCGACTTCACCCTAGGATAAGAAACAAAGAAACAAGAAAATGAAATTTCCATTGTAAGTCTAATTTTGTTTTCCATTTACCATTTTTTCCCGAATTTCCAGTGTATATAATTATAGGTCATAAGGTTTTGCTTTCTCTATTGGAAAATAGTTATTTTCTTTTAAATAAAAAGTAACTTTCTCTTATATCAAATATTCGTATATTTTAGTATGTATAAATTTAAATGTCTAATTTAGACGATTTAAATACAATTTTCGCTAAACTATCTACAAACGCTTTTCTAGAAACTATTCAGGAGACAGGCACAGAAACGCAGTTTCAACCCGAAAATAGTACATCTCAATCAATCGAAAATCATTTGTTAAACGAAATAGCAACAATCGCTAGTATAAGTAACGAAACGCAGTTTCAACCCGAAATCAACTCATTAATAGCACCAGCTAGATTAAACATAAATATGCCTCCAACTACAAATTATCAATTATTAAAACTTTATGTCGACATTATACCGCAGTATAATGGTGATTCTCACACTTTAGGTATTTTCCTTGAAAGTGCCGAAAATCTGATTAAAGCTTTTTCAAGTCAAGACGCGGATTTAAATACGTTTATATTACGCGCAATAATTGGTAAATTAAGTGGAAGAGCGCTTATTCTTATCGGTTCTAGAATAGAATTAAGAACTTGGGAAGAAATAAAACAAGCTCTAAAATTATGTTTCGGAGACCAACGTAATATCGATTGTTTGGTACAAGATCTTTTAGCTCTCACGCCAAATAGGCAAGAAACACCCTATAACTTTGGGATGAGGGTTCAAGATCAACGCAGTTTAATAATTTCTCAACTTAACCAGAACAATGACATAACAAAAGAGGAAAAAATTATCTATCTTCAAAGCTATGACTCTCTTGCTTTAAAAACATTTATAAAAGGTTTAAACGGGCAACTCCAAAATAACATTCGTTTAAGAAACCCAGATTCCTTAGAAAAAGCCATGTCATTAGTTATAGAGGAAGAGAATTTCTATTACAGTCAAAATAAAAACACAACTTTAAATACCCAATCATATAGGACAGTACAAAGAATAACACCAATACAAAAAAGCCAAGTACCACAAAACAACCCACCGAGACCAAACTTTACCCCAAATTTTAATTTTCCAAGACCACCCAATTTTACAAATACACCATTCAGATTCCCAAATTTTAATTCTCAACCAAGGTTCAATCCACCCAATTTTAATCAGTCAAATACAAATAACTTTAACTCAAACCCTTTTAACAATAATAACCGACCTATGTCAAACCAAAGCAGGTTAAGACCATTTAATACATTTAACAATAATGCAGTTCAAAGACAGTTCTTTAACCCGAGTAGACAATTTTACTCAAATAACTCAAATCAAGGACGATTTTTACCAAAACCAGAACCTATGGACGTATCATCTGGGAATACGCACCTAAACTATTTAAATGCACAGTATCAAGACATGCAGAATCAATTATTATTCGACGAAAACCAATATAATCAATACGACCAATATGACCAATACAATTACCCTAATTCTGGTGACAATTACTCCTCTTTACAAGAAAATAGTACAGATTATTACTATGATCACGACAACCAATACAATAATATTAATAATACTAATCCCCAACTTACACACACGGATCAAGTTTCTGATGAAACAAATACGTTTAAACATCCCACGGAAAATACATGCGAAAACGATAATAATATAAATTTTCGTGCAGTACCACCTCAAATCGAGACAACCTAATTACTCTTAATTTTAATAAAGCAAACTTACCACATATTTTTATCCCTGAATTAAATGCAAATTTTCTAATAGATACAGGTAGTTCTAGAAGTATAATGAACCCCGAACTAGCTTATAAATTCTATAAAAATAGTATTTTTCAAGAAAACTTTAACATTCAAACGGCTCATAACATTTCATACCATAATGAAGTAATTTTAATACCCATTTTTAAAATATTTAATGTTAATGAAAACCACAAATTTTATCTTTTTAAATTTAGTGAGAAGTACGATGGCCTTTTAGGTACCGACCTTTTAAAACAAATAAAAGCCTCCGTAAATATTGATCAAAAATTATTAAGTACACCCAGTGCAGAAATTGATATTATTTACGAATCCGAAGAATTCACAGAATTTAAAAATAAATTAAAATTAAACAATCATATTATTATTATTCCGCCACACACAGAACAAATTTGCAAAATTCCGGTAAACCTAGAAAATGGTGTAGGCCTGACGAACCACATCATTCTTGCCAAAAATATCGAATCTCCCCGTGCAGTTGTCAATGTAAAAAATTTCTTTGCAATTACGACCATTACTAACGCAGATGAACGCGAAGTAGAAATAAAATTAAGTACCCCTTACGAAATAGAATTTTTAAATATTGCAGAATTAAATTTTATTGAAAAAATGGACACTAGTCAAGATTTTGATCAAAATTATGATAACCTTTTAAAATCAAACTTAAAAAATATCCGAGTAGACCATTGCAACTCTGAAGAGAAAAACAGTATTAGAAAACTTTGTTTCGAATATCGTGACATATTTTATAGTGATAAAATCCCATTGACTTTTACTAATCAGGTTAGACATAAAATCAATGTTACCGATGAAACGCCAATTTTTACGAAAACATATAGGTACCCCGAAATTCACCGAAATGAGGTAAAAACGCAAATAAAAAAAATGTTAGAGCAAGGTATAATTCAAAACTCTACATCACCTTGGTCATCACCGATTTGGATCGTACCCAAAAAGCTTGACGCTTCGGGCGTGCGCAAATGGAGACTGGTTATCGATTATAGGAAATTAAACGATAAAACGATTTCTGATAGGTACCCAATCCCTTGTATAACCGCGATGTTAGACAAATTAGGTAGAAGTCAATACTTCACTACTTTAGATTTAGCCAACGGATTCCACCAAATCGAGATGGATCCAAACGACATCCAAAAAACAGCTTTCTCGACGGAAAACGGTCATTATGAGTACAAAAGAATGCCTTTTGGGCTCAAGAATGCCCCTTCTACCTTCCAGCGCGTCATGGACGACGTTTTAAGGGGCCTACAAAACGAAATATGCGCAGTATACCTTGACGATATAGTTATTTTCTCCACTTCACTCCAAGAACACATTCAAAGAATAAAATTAATTTTCGATCGCTTACGTAAAGCAAATTTAAAAATACAGTTAGATAAATGCGAGTTTTTAAGAAAGGAAGTAAGTTATTTAGGACACGTTATTACACCTAACGGAGTAAAACCCAATCCAGATAAAATCTATGCTATAAAAAATTTCCCAGTCCCAAGAACTCCAAAAGAAATTAAAAGCTTTTTAGGACTTATTGGATATTATAGAAAATTTATAAAAGACTTTGCAAAAATAACAAAACCTCTAACCGCGTGTCTAAAAAAGGACGCAATCGTAAAAATCGATGATAAATATATCTCAGCTTTCAATACATGCAAAGAGTTACTAATGAACTCACCAATTCTTCAATACCCTGATTTTAACGAAAAATTTATATTGACCACTGATGCATCACAAATTGCATTAGGCGCAGTTTTATCTCAAGGTAATATCGGATCTGATAGACCAATAGCTTTTGCCTCTCGAACTTTAAATGAATCAGAACAAAGATATAGTACCATAGACAAAGAACTATTAGCTATTGTTTGGGCTTGCAAATATTTCAGACCATATATATTCGGTAGAAAATTCACTATTTATACGGATCATCGCCCACTTGTTTGGTTGTTCAATCTAAAGGAACCAAACTCTAAATTAGTTAGATGGCGCTTAAAACTCGAAGAGTTTGATTACGATATTATTTATAAACCCGGCAAACTAAATACAAATGCTGATGCATTATCACGCGTTCAAATTAACGCATTAGAGAATGAATCAATTATAGCGAATCCCGGAGATATCGACATTGTAACCTTAGAAACATTAAGAAATATGGCAGAAAACGTTTTAGAAGACCCTAATAATCAAAATCCCGAAAATATTCAAATCCCAAGTACCAGTAAAAAAATAAAACCAGAAACGAAAAAAATAAAAATTTTATCTGACATTAGAATCAATCAACCTGATCAATCACTTATTGATACACAACATTCGACTTGTAACGAATCAACTAATACAGGTATAAAAATATTAGACGAATCGATTAACAACAAAGTCAACCAAATTTTAATATTCCCATGGCCTCACCACAAAGTTCATATTTCACAAGAAAACTATCAGCATCAAAAAATTATCACTTTAAAAATCCCAGAACTAAGTAATGAAAACCTTATCTTCGAATTCTTACGTGACTATACAATACTAGGAAAAACCTACCACATGCATTTTCACACGGATATTCTGTATGTTACCTTTAACAAAGTTTATCTCGAGAAATTCTCAGAACGGGGTCCGAAACTTATAAAATGTACAAAATTATTAAATACTGTTAAAGATTTTGAAGAACAAATAATGTTAGTAAAAAATCATCACGAAGGAAAATCGAACCATAGAGGTATTACTGAAACTATTGAATATTTAAGAAGAAATTATTACTGGATAGGATTAAAAGAAACCGTATCAAATTTCATTAATGCATGCGACACATGTAACCGTGCAAAATACGCTAGGAAGAAACCATACACCCCTTTAATTGTAACTGAAACAGCCTCGAAACCCTTTTCAATAATTCATATTGATATTTTTACTTTCGACGGAAAAAATTACTTAACCCTAGTGGACGCATTCACTAAACTAGCGCAAGCGTACTTTATAGAAGGTAAAACAGCTATTCATGTCAGCAAAGCTTTAATTAAATATTTCTCATGTTATGGTATCCCCGATCGATTTATTTTAGATAACGGATGCGAATTCAATAACGAGACAATTAAAGAAATATTGGCCTTACATAAAATCAACGTTTACTTTACAACCCCGTATCACCACGATTCAAACGGTATAGTCGAACGATTTCATTCCAGTATAATTGAACATTTACGCATATTATTAGAGACGCACCCGAATGATAAAGAAAATATTATGGACTATGCGATAATAGCTTATAATAACACCATTCATTCCACCACTAAATATACACCATTTGAACTCACCTTTGGCCATACCAATGCTAGAGATCCAAATGAAATCTTCATACCACAAGCCTTTTATTCTGATTATGTCGAAAATCATAAACAAAAATTAGACCGTGTATATGAAAAAGTAAACCAAAACTTAGAAATCCAAAAAGAAAAGGTCGTGTCAAGACACAATACTGAAGGAGATACAAGCGACGAATTTAATTTAGGACAAACTGTCTTTAAACAAAATCCCCAAAATCGAAATAAAAAATGTAACAAATTTTTAGGACCATATGAAATAACCAAAATTCTTGAAAATAATAAAGTCGAAATCTCTTCCAAAACTAGAAAAAATAAAAAAGAAGTCATTCATATAAAAGAATTACGGAAACCTAAGAAACCTAATATTGTTGCAGGTTCTTCATCCTCATCACCCATGCAACAGCACTAACCTATCCCAAGTACTATGAACTTAACCACAACCCTGGATTATTGCCGTTAAAGCTTGGTAACGCACAGAATAAAATAGACGTTTGGTCATTCATACAAATGTTTGATATTACGGATATAATCGATGAATTTCGTTCACTTAAAATGAATTTTAAAACCCTTAAAAATATTTTTTTGAGCAACAAGACCAAAACTGGTTATAAAGACGAATTCGTTAATTCATATTATTTAGTACACTCCCTAGAAAAGAAAATCGAACAACAAATATATCAATTAAACCCTTCTTTATTATTAAGCAAAAAATTATCTAAACGAGGACTTATTGACGGACTAGGATCTATAATAAAATCAATAACGGGCAATTTAGATAACAATGATGCTCTACGCTATGAACACGCAATTGAAAAACTCTCCAACAACCAAATCAAAATCAAAACTCTTGTAAACGAACAAATAACACTTCTTGAAAAATCAATCGATACCTTTAATAAATCAATGCAAACTATCATAGACAACCAATCGATGTTACAAGCCAAAATTATGCTTATTGAGCAAACACTAAAAAATATTGAGATCCAAAATACGCAAACGCACCTCTATGTGCGCATTCATATTTCAATTTTACAAATAATTACAGCCTATCAGGAAATTTATGACATTTTGGAAAGAATAGAAATTGCCATAAGTTTCGCGAAATTAAATACCTTTCATAATTCAATGATAGAACCGACAGAGCTTCTGGAAGAAATTAAATATATAAGTAAACACTTAATTAACAAAAAACTGCCTTTCGAGCCTAAAATCGAAAATGTTTTACTTTTTGAAAGAACGATAACAATTAAAAGTTATTTAAGGGAAAATAAAATTGTATTTATATTGGAAATTCCAGTAGTAGAGAGCGAGGGTTATGATTACTATCATTTATACGCACTCCCTGTGATGCAGAACAACACCTTTTCCTTTATTTTACCCCAGTCAAAATACCTTACCCTAAACGAACAAAATTATATGCTCTTTGATCAAGAATGCCTTCAAGTTGGTTCAGAAGAATTCGTTTGTCATGAAAGCAGCCCGATACAGATAAAAGAAGAAGAAGCACCCTGCGAAGTTCAACTTCTAAGCCTCTCCCAAAATTCATCGAATTGCCAGCTTTTGCCAGTGCATATTACAGACATTAAAGTTCAAAAACTTGAAAATAATAAGTTGATTTTTGTCTCACCCGATAATTCTATAATAAAACAAAAATGTAATAACGATCGTGAAAATAAGCAAGTAAAAGGAACATTCCTAATCGAAATAAATTTAAATTGCGAAGTGCAAGTCGGTAAACATTTATTAAGGACTTATCAAAGTGCCCAAAACGAATTTAAACATATCGAACTTCCAAAATTAAATTTTAACGAATCGGCATATTATTCTACAAATGATGGACAAAGTTTTAAACCACTAACAATTAACAGTGTAAACTTGGACGAATTAAAGAACGTGAAAAACGCGTTAATCTCTCAAAAACAAAAATTAAATTCAATTACTGTTACAGACATTTATGGGCCTTATGGTTCAAATTTTTGGACAACCTTAACCATTTTATTGATTACAGCCATTGTTGTATTTGCCGTCTTCCACTTTCGAAGGCGCCTGTTCAAAAGAAAAATACCGACTGCCACTGTATATGAGGACGTCCAGGAAGTCCAGACTATCCCAGGAGAAGTACGACTTCCCCATCCAGGCATCACCCCTCGGATTTCCTTCTAAGGGCGGAGGAGTTATGTGACCACAACTGTCCCAGGATTCCCACGAAAGCCTCCAGTCAGCAAAATATAAGATAAGAAGATGCGAGCTTATAAATAGGATTAAAACCAATGTTTGATAACTTTTTTTGCATTTTACTATATTGTACGTTGTAATAAAGTTCCTGTTGAACTAAATTGTGTTTTTTAAAAACTGTTGTGCGAAATAACGAATCAAAACTCGCTATAAATAATAGCAGTATTATCTGCAAAACTGTACATTTTTCCATCGCAACTTATGCTAAATAAATCATAAATATAAATAATAAAAAATAATGGTCCTAAAAGGTCCCTTGAGTAACACCATATTTAAATACTTTTGAATAGCTTTCTTATAAATTATATTAAAATACTAATTATGTATATCGATTATAGTCTGGAACATTCACTCCTAATTCCCTATGGACGAAATATTCAATGTTAAAGAAGACATTGATAATAAAAATATAGACATTGCAAAATGTTGCAAGTTAGGCCAGTATCTAAAGCAAGCATCCAAAGAATATGAAGGGAAGAAATCGAAAATTTTGACTCAAGAAGATGTGCTGAGATTCATCCGTGAAGCTCCCAATTAAACTTTTTTGATGTACAAAGTGGCTATGTTATTTGGTGTATTTGGTGGGTGCCGCCGCCAAGAGCTAGTTAATATGTTGGTTGAGCATATAGAGGATAGAGGATCTGTAGTAATAGTTAATAGTCCCGATACAAAGACCGATAAAAAGCGTGTCTTCACAATTATTGATGAGAAGGAGATTGGTTGTTTAAAGCTACTGAGAACTTATTGGTCTTTACGCCCGACGAACTGCAACATCAATAGATTATTTTTGTGTTACCGTAACGGTCGTTGTCTTTCACATCCAGTTGGGAAGAACACCATAGGCAAGATTCCTTCCATTATTGCAAAATGCCTGGGTCTAAGCGATGCGGACAAATATACTGGTCATTGTTGGCGCAGGACCTCTGCAACTTTGTTGGCGGACGCGGGGGCAAACATGACCACATTGAAAAGACATGGCGGTTGGAAAAGTTCAGCTGTGGTTGAGGGATATTTGGAAGAAAGTATGTCTTCTAAAAACAAAATTTTGAAATTGATAGCTGGAGTACCATCAACGAGACCACCAACATCAAAAAACGTTCAATCATCGTCAATTTCTGTTAGTGAAAATCACGAAATAATAGAAAACATTGACTTATCAAAAGCCGGTAAATTCGTTTTTACTGGGTCTTTTCATAACTGTTCATTTAATATAAATGATAAATAAGTTTTTTCGTTAATAAAGATTTTTCCTATTTATTTCTTTTAATGTCCGAGGGCATTAGAAACTTCCTTAATGCCCTAGGGTATTATATACCATTTAAACTGTCTGGTAACTATGGTATTATGAAACAATAATATTCGAGGACATAAAAAAAATTGGCATCTTTTTCCTTTTTTTGAAATATTACTGGTTTTCTTATATTATTTACCAAATTTTTGCAATAAAATAATTGTTTCTATCTTTTTTGGAACAAAAGTTAGGCGGTTTAAAAATTAAAATTTTTGTATTGGATTTTTTTTTTCAGTTTTTTGCCTATATCTTTGGTCTCGTCAATTTCCATTTCCTATGTAAAAAAATTTACAGCCCTTTACAAAGATGCAACCGGGGAGGACATTGAAAATGCCGAAGCAGAGTGAAACGCTTGTGACTATTGTGACATTTGAGATCTGCGAAAACTCATAGATTTGAATGTAATATTTAGGTAGTTGATATAAGTTTTATTGATTCATAATACAAAAAATAGTAAAATAAAGGTTATTAACTCTGGCGCGCCTCTAACTCTCGACTTAGTCTGATCCCATCGTCCTTCGTCCTCTCTCCCTTCCCCGTCATCATCGGGCCACCGGCTCGGCGGCGGCGGTTCGCGTAGTTCCGTTTGTGGATCATTTTAATTCGGTGTCGTTAGACTGTGTGACGTATGGGACAAATGCAACACAAGAATTTCGTTGAATTCCGTACCCATACTAACGTGCCCGTGCGATAATATAAACATTTTCAATGTTAAAAGTCTTTTTTGAAATGGTAAAGGTCCCATTTTATAATCCGACGCACAAAACCCGCTTCCTGAATACACTAAATCGGACTGCACTTTCTTTAAATTTCTCACCTATAGTACAATTAACATCACTCGCTACAGTTTGCAAAGTTTGGTTGCCAATTTCATTAGTTTCATTCCCTGCCGTTGTCACTGTTGTATTGGCTGTCTGTATCATGCGTTGTTCGTAGGAGTCCACGATAGATATCTTGGCGTAGAGTATGCAGTGGAAATTATACATTTCCAAAATTTTGTATATGCACCACGTGGCTACAGTGGCCGATATTAGGATTGACAAGAAGAGTGTAATGTGCAAACCTGAAATGGAATTAATTGAGCAATATCGTTGTAACCTATAAAGTAGCAATAATATAACAGGATTTTAAGCAAAGTTACCTTTCCATAAGAGGGACACCTTGTTGGCAGTTCTGGGTGCCATGTGTACGTAATATCGTGGCTTCATGTTTAAAAAATACCTTTGACACTAGCTTTGCTTATTTTGGCAGCATAATACTTTCACAGTGTCACCTAGCAACCTGTCTATGCCCATTATAGAAAATCTGTGCTGGCGAATTCCGTAACAATATAGTCTGGTGTCTGGTTGCTTGTGTCATGGCGTGGCCATTTTAAGTCAAATATTACAAAAGACATTTTATTTTTGGAAAAAAAAGCTATTAGAACTTCAATAATTTATTAAACAAATAAATGTACTTCAATAAGCTAATATACAGAATCTTCTATTAATCCAGCATTTTTTTGTTAAAAGGAAGGATTGGGGTAGGAAAAAGTATTGATTAAGCAAAATGTGCAATAAATACTACAAGTAACTTTTATAATTTCCAAACCTTATCGCATTGAACATAATTGCATATTACATGTATTTTATACATATTATACAGGGTGTTATTTAATAAGTGTCCGATATTTTACAGGACGATTCCTCAGTTATTTATAAGGTGATAAGTTCATAGAAGCATGGGTCCGTAAGTCCTTCACTTTTGAAATACAGAGTGTTAAATATTTATTTTTATTATTTTTGTTTTTCGTAAATAATTTTTGAAATATTGTCTATATTTGGACGAAAATTGGTATCTAGGGGATCTTTAAAATGCGAAATTCGAATTTGATGTTAGTATAGCTCCCACTTAAAGTTTAAAACAAAATCGGTTTCTTGTAATTTCTTTGAATATCCTTTTCCCGATTTTATTGAAACTTGCTACCGTTATTCGTAATGGTAAGGGGCTTAATTAGCCTCAACTAGATAAATTCATTAAGTCCAGTAACGTCCCGGAGAGCACCTTAACGAATATTATTGACGAGAAATTGTACGCCACTGACTTTCTCTAATTTTGATATTTTTTTAGGATTTACGAACTAATAATACAACTTTTTTGTTCCTTGAATTGTTTTCGTTTTCAAGAGAAAAAGTAAAAACCACATTATTGCATGTATAAAAAAAGAACCTATGTATTTCAAAGTTAATTAAAACATTTAAATTAAAAACAAAATTATTTTTTTAAATAATAATACAAAAAAAAATGCAGCGTCTCACCATTGATCCACTTACACGTTCAAAAATGCCTGCATCATTTCGTATCGCATTGCAAATTTCAATAATTCGAATTCTTAAGTCGGTTTCATCTAGTACAGGCGTCTTGTATACAAGAGACTTTTGGTGACCCCATAAATAATAGTCTAGAGGATTCAAGTCGGGACTGCGATCTGGCCAACCTTGGGGACCTACGCGTCCAATCCAGCAATTAGGAAAAAAGGTACGTCTTCTAACAGAATGTCAAGTTCTTCAGATAGAAACTGCGTATAAGAGTTGCCATTCAATCGAGGTGGTAAAAAGTATGGTTCAATAAGATAGTCGCCAATTATCCCTGCCCATACAATTAACGAAAATTGTTGCTGAAAACGACCTTCTCTAATTCTATGAGGATTATCGTCCGCCCAAAAATGTTCGTTATGAAAATTCATAATGGCTTCTCTCGAAAAAGAGGCCTCACCAGTAAATAAAATGTTTGGTAAAAAATTGTTGTTAGTTGATAAAGATGCAAACCCCTCCAAACAGTTGATCCACTGCTACCCTCCTGGCAATAATTATAATAATAATAATAATAATAATAAATCCTTTACTCATACGTAAGCCATTACAATGGATGTACACGTCAATTAAAACAGCAAGAAATATAATAGATTTAAAATAAATTTCACTAAACAAACAAAGAAACATTTAAAAACAGTAATTTAAAACTTCGGTCACAGTATAATATGCTTTGGAAGCCAGGATTTCAATTTTAAAGCTCTTTAATGTCCTTTCTCTTAAGACGCTGGGAAATCTACTGAAAAGCTTCACGCCTACATAAGATGGAGTATTCTCATAGTTTCTAGTTTAATGCGCGACTACCCTCAGTAAGGGGCCAATTCTAGTAGTGTGAGTATGATTTAAGTTATTTTTTGGATAGTGACGCAGATTTTCTCTAGCATATAGCAAACATTTCAGTATATAAATACATGGGCAATGTCAAAATGTTATTACCAAGATGGTTTTACACGACTTCATTGGATGGAATACACTTTTTTGGGATATAAAAACTCTATTTATAGTACTAGCACCTCCCCAAAGTATAATGTTATAAGTCAGATGACTATATACTAAAGAGTAGTACAGATCAATAATTAAGGATTTATGATCCAGAAGCTTTTTCATTTTGGATAAGACAAAATACGACTTATTAATTCTTTTGCAAATAGTATCAATTTGTTCAACCCAATCAAGGGTATTATTAAGGTATATACCTAAAAATCGTGCGCTTTTCTGAGATTCAAGCCTTAAATTCTCATCATCGACTTAAAAAACTGGATGGACACAACTCCGGAGTGAAAACTTAATTGCTACTGTCTTTTTCGCATTTAAAATCAGTGAATTTGATCTACATCACTCCTGAAAGGCCCAAAAAATATCTTTTATCTTAAGCTCAAGTTCCTCAGCGGTCCGTGCTGAGACTACAAAAGACATATCATCGGCAAACATTACAATTTTCTCTGCTGAGATGCAGGTTGGTAAATCATTTACATAAATCAAGAAAAGCAATGGTCCCAGCACGGACCCCCGTGGTACCGCCACATCCAATTCACATTTCTTAGATTCGACACCCTTCATTTTAACACAGATCTTTCTATAACTTAAATAGGAACGCAACCAATTTAGTATGTTGCCTCTGAATCCCAGAGCGAATAATTTGTCACACATAAAGTCTATATTCAAGGTATCGAATGCAGCTGACAGATTGAAGAACAAACCAGCAGTCTCATAGTCCGAATCCAGTTTTTTATATGTAAATTCCAGAAAAGAATTTGCGGCAGTCTCTGTTGACATTTCAGCCCTAAATCCAAACTGATTTTCAGTTAACAAAGAATAATTATTTAAAAACTTAACAATTTTATCGTACATTACTCGTTCGACCTGTTCCTACCAGCTCCAAGAATGATAATGCCTGAGCGGAAAACTAAACTCAATACCCCATAAAATTGTATCCACAAAATCACGGAATGATTCATCAACATCATTTATAGTAAACGCATTTAAAAAAGAACAATTTTCAATATACAATCGAAAGTTGTGTTCATTTATCATCCTTATACTAGTATTAAAAGATTTGTGTTTTATTACTTGACATTTTTGATTTTTAGACAATGATACATAACAATTAATAGCCAGATGATCACCTAGGTTAGGTTGTGATATTTCAGAGCGAATCAGGGTCCTTTCGACATCACTCAAGATATAATCAATTTAGTAGATGAACCATTTACAATAGAAAATTTTTTCTCTATTGTGCTACATGGTTCACCAGCAGGTGTGTTATTTGGGAATAGAGAAATTCTCTCTAATTAATTCTAATATTTTGCAAACGTTTCGCTAGTTTGGTTTCTACCTTATTGAGGCTACACGCACCGCTCGCAGAGCACCATAAAGGATTAATCCTGCAGTGCTGCGCCTTATCATAATGAAAATATCTTTTTTTTTTATTGTGTGTGTACCAGCCAATTAAAGGTGTAATGTTTATTGCAATAAAACAAAGTTTTAGGTATCGTCGATTGTTTATTATAATATTATACGACAATAATTGTTTATACCTAGAAGGTACAGCCAAAGTAGAAAATATAATGAAAATAGTGATATGTGATTATTACGTTCAGAAAATTGTGATGACCACAAACCCTAGGTCTTTGAATGGTGACGATGACGATAGGAGAGATATTAAGTAATTTTTACTAAGTACCTCTCCAGTCAGTTCTCATAGGGATTTGACAAAAAAAGGTAAATAAATCAGCAAAATGGTATACATTGCCTATAATAATTATAATACCCCAGAAATATTAGGATAAAGGCTTTTTGCTTCAAAATCGTTTTCATTTAATTTCTTCAGGAAGCAGCAAATCACAACCAATGTTTAAAATAATTTGACAATTCTATTTGCTCACATTTACATTTTTGTCATGCTATCCCTTGTCAAATAACTCACAGTATTAAGTGCGCTAAAATATACAGGGTGTTTCACTTTTCAATCCACCGCGTCGATGTGTGGAAGCCTTAACGATAACCGTTTTAAATATTTTCATGAAATTTTGGCGAAGTAATAGGGATATTGGGGGGGGGGGGGATACATATTTAACCATACTTTTTACGGGGGGCAAGTTTGGAATTTTATAAGAGATGATGTTTTTTTGTTGCTAAAATTTGAATCTATGTGAAAAACTATTTATGTTGTTAAAATTTTCTTTGACTTAAAAATTTAAAAATATGGAATTAAGGGTGTAACATTTATTCTAATTAAATCATACTTAAATAACCGGAAATAATATATAAGCTTGTGCCTCAGTGTTCTGTATTGGGAACACTATTGTACACTTTGTTTGTTTTGAATTTGCAAGATTGGTCGAGCTGGTCCGGTCAACTGGCTAGATTTGACTCCTTTTGACTTCTTCTTATGAGGCTTTATAAAGGACAAAGTGATGACAACTGCACCTACAATGTCACCACATGATCTGAAAGTTCGAATCCGTTCTGCATGCTTCTTAGTGACACCGCAAATGTTGAGCGGGTACGAAATTCATTTAGACAAAGAGTGGGATATTATTTGAAAAATAAAGGGAGATATTTTGAATATTTTTAAATTAGGTTATAAGTTATTCGAATTTTAGTAACAAAAATACATTATCTCATTTAAAATTTCAAACTGGCCCCTCACTCCTCGAAATTAAAAAAGGGGTAACATGTAAAAAATATGGTTAAACAATAATATGTCTCCCCATATCCCTATTATCTGACCAAAATTTCATGAAAATTTTTGAAAACGCTGGAAAATGCGATATTTTCTGTCAGGTTTAACAAAACGGTTACTGATAAGTTGGTCTTGACTACGTCATGTAACGAGCCTCGAACATGCTACACCCTGTATATTTTTTATGGTTGGTGGCAGATGGTAAAATAAAATAAACCATTTTTGTATACAGCAATAAATAGCTTCGTAATACAGTTTATTTAACTTTACAAAACGTGAAAAGAAATTACTTATAACTTCCATAAAGCTATATAAAAATATTTTAATTTGTTTTTAATTAAAATCTACATTTATAGTTATAAATATTATAATAAACTCTATATTTTTAAAAGAATTGGCCTAAAAATAGTAATTTATTTCGTTCACGTGATATTTATAGGATTATTAGGAATGATATAATATTTTAAAAATAAATTTTGAATTTACAACACTTTTACATGATAAGAATTTAGAAATTTTCATACCTACATAACGTTATAAATATATTATTTAATTTATAAATAAATATGCATACACCAGTGCGCTTAATAAAACAGGCCATTGATTGGAGAACAACACTGCGGGCCAAATTAACTTGCATCCAAGAGAATTTCTTAAATGTGCTCGATTTTTGCAAGGAGTTAAAGTCCGCGCTTTACGTGAAATTTCATTAATCTGTCCCTGAATTTTTTAAAAGTTATTTGTGCATCAGCCACTTTATCAAGCTGGGTTTCATACATACAAAACCTATGAACTATCAAAAAAGGGTGCAAGTTAATTTGGTTCACAGTGCAAGGTAACCTCGATTCCCACCAATAGAAACACAACAGCTCTGTGAATATAGGCAAAGAAAGTAACAGCTACTTAATAGAAAACTCATTAACTGTCGATTTTATAAGCCCCCCCGATGGGGGTGGTAGAAAAGTTGACATTCATGGAGATCTTTTAAATTTCAGAGTTTTCTGTTACGTAGCTGATATTCTCTTCGATATTAAGTAAATATGTTTAAATATTTAAAATCCAACAATACATAATTTAATAAAATAGTGGAACTATATTATAAAAATATTTTAAGCACATACAAACAATTGATAATAATTATTTTTTTTTACACAGACACAGACACGCAGAAATATGTTTTGCGTTGTATGATAATTTTTGGCACCTAAAAATATATTAAAGTTTTCGTCTATGTCGTCTAGTCTTGACTCTAGTCGCTAGTAAATATCGTTTAAAGGAGAAAATGTTTATCTTGCGCACACAAAGTAAAATGTGGGTGATACTTTTACAAATTGTGAAGTTTCCTTAATTTTAAATTCTACTGATTTCCTTTTGTGTTACTTATTGTAAATATTTTCTTCTCTAAACCCTATTTGTGTTACTAATATGAGGTAACCTTAATTTTTTTCATTAATTCCTAGCATTAGGTTTAATGTTATCACAAACATATAAATTATTTATATTATTATCTGTAAATTAATGTTGCGGTGAAAAGTTAATTAATATGCCTACACTTTTTAACTATTCAGTGTAATTCACGGTAGATAAATCACCCTGTATATAAACTCGTTTTTGAAATCTCTTTCAGATTCATTTTAACAAATTTTCTTTTTATTTTTCTGTATTTATATATCTGTTGCCGATTTCGACATATATCAATATTCTTTCGAAATACACGACCTACAGAATCGATAATGAGGAAAGTTGTTAAGAAATTGATATTAATTAAATATACAGGGTGTTATTTAATAGGTGTCCGATATTTTATAGGGCGATACCTCAGTTATTTATAAGGTGAAAAATTCATATAAGCATGAGTCCTCAAGCCCTTGACTTTATTTAACTTATTTGGTATTTGTTTGGAAAGACAGATGGATTTGATTTTTCATAACTCAAATACATTTTAAGAAATTATACAAAAATATAAGTTTATATTGGAATAAAATCTCTATCCTTCATTTTATAAATAATTCCTCTAATTTCAAATTCAAAATCTTAAATTTTTTTTTTAATATATTCAGGGTGTCTCTAAAACGTCTGTACAAAATCTAAGCACATATTCCTGAGGCCAAAATAAGGCGATTTAAAGCAACTTACCTTAGTCCGAAATTGCTCCGTTTCTGAGATACAGGGTGGTAAAGTTAAAAAATAAAAATCGAATTTTTATTTTTATTTTTAATGAACATTTTTTAACGCATTTTTTTAAAACTTGGTGCCCGGGGGTTTTTTGGGATGCGAAACCCGAATACGGACACCTTTTCACTATGGCCATTAGAGGGCGCTACACAATGCACTTCTTATGGTTTAGAATGGCCATAACTTTTTTTATCAGTGTAGTTTTTTCCTTTTTTTGTTAAATAACTAATTTTTTGAATAATTTGAAACAAAAAAGGTACTCTTGTGAATATCCGCTAAAGTGAGCCGTTTTTGAGATATTTCAGTTTTTAGTGTTCGATGCCGCACCGGAATATTTAAATTATTCTGAATAAAAAATGTTTGCTGTTATCTTTGAGGATGAAATGTGGTCAGTCAATTGGCAGTGGAAAATGTATTTTTTCCAGATACTTTTTTGGAGTGTCACA